>OX375884.1:49119704-49843771 GCA_947359465.1 Metellina segmentata | reverse complement strand
TTTTTTCCTGTTTCTCTCTCTCTCTCTCTCTCTCTCTCTCTCTGTGTGTCTGTCTCTCCCTCTCTCTCTCTCTGTGTGTCTGTCTGTATCTGTGTCTCTCTGTCTCTCTCTACTATGCATACATATGATATTTATTATATTATCCTTGAACACCATACATGCTTATTTGGTTTTTTTTTTGTCTCACTGCCCCATCGTTATATAAGGATCTCCAAATTGAGCTTCTTGTAACTGGTCGTGGATCCACAATTTTACTCATACTGCAAATAAATTTCTTTAACAAAATTATCTATTTAAAATGTAGTTATATCTTGTCTTTAAGCATGTTAAACAATCTATGGTAGTATTTTATTTGTAGATATATGTTTTTAAAACCAGAAACCAACACTTTCGAAAGAGGAGCTCGGTTCCTTAGAGCCGAACCCGCTCTGGTCACGTTACTGGCTGAATTCTATCCATGTTGTACAACCACGTTCCGGCATGATATATTCTAACATTTCTCTCGATCCTTTAAAAATCGTTATCGCAACTTTATATAACTATCTGCTTTGATGAACTTGTGACAAGTTCCGTGTTTGTAAACCTCCTTGGGGCACGTCTTTAGGTGTGCACGAGCTTCACGAACCCAAGGAACTCATGATCTAATCTTTTCCCATGGAGTTTAATACATCTGGGAATAATAGGTCACACGACCCCACGATTCCCAGATGATCTTATTCTACTTTATCCTCTCACTCTCTCTCTCTTCACAATTGCTTGACGGTGTTTGTCTTGTGTTTGGCACAGCTTAGCTAGGCCCTTGCGTCTGAGAACCCTAAACCGACAGACCGTGTATGAAAACAATTTAATCTGGATGAAGTTATTTTTGATTGTTTGGTGAATAATTGATACACCGGGGCTTCAGGAAATTCACTTTCTACTTTCGGTCACATTGGGGGCATTTGTACAGGTAGAGGGAAGCTGACCCATCGCAGAAAAGGCAGTTATGTTTGGTTTCATCCTTCTTAATGGATATTAAATCGCAGGTAGGTAGATATTTTATTTAACGTCGCAAAGGGGCGATACAACCGAGAAAATAAAATGTTCTTGGGAAGAGGGGTCCCTTCATTTTTACATTTGAGCAACTAACATCTCAGTAATACTAATAGCCCTGATTTAGTCATTTAATTCTTATGAAACTATAACGCTAATATGTGTTATTTAGGATTATGCAGGCTGTTTCCAAGCTTTTTGTACGATCTTTGAGAGAAGATAGGAAAACGAAATTAAACCGTATTCAATCTGAATGGACAAGAAATTACCCTAGGTGCCTACATGAAAGACAGAGTGGGTAATTTTAGTTAACGTCGTACTAGAGCAACACAACGGGCTATTGACGACGGTCCGGGGATCAGTCCCTTAACTGAAAGATCCGAGGACAGCACCTCGTAATTTTGAACCACGGTCAGATGACGAAGCAACATCTGAGCTGGCACCCCACTCTCCAAACTTCCACACCAATCCAACGTGAGGACTTTCGGCCACGACAGATTTAGGTGCACCAGCCTCCTCTACACCATACGCTTACAAACATCCATGCCCGGACCCGGATTAGAAACAGGAACCTTCCTATCTAGAGGCTAACACCTTAACCACAATACCGGTAGTCGGCTAGTTCGTTATGGGTTTTAAATAACTCGGTACGGATGGGTATGCTTCCACTCAGAGAGAGAGAGAGAGAGAACCCGGATTCGAACCAGGAACCTTCCGATCTAGAGGCTAACACCTTCACCACAGTACCGGTTGGTCGGCTAATTCGTTGTGGGTTTTAAATAACTCGGTGTGGAAGGGTCTGCTTCCACTCAGAGAGAGATAGAACCCGAATTCGAACCAGGAACCTTCCGATCTAGAGACTAACACCCCTTAACCACAATACCGGTTGGTCGGCTAATTCGTTGTGGGTTTTAAATAACTCGGTGTGGAAGGGTCTGCTTCCACTCAGAGAGAGATAGAACCCGAATTCGAACCAGGAACCTTCCGATTTAGAGGCTAACATATAAACCACAATACCGGTTGGTCGGCTAGTTCGTTGTGAGTTTTAAATAACTCGGTGCGGAAGGGTCTGCTTCCACTCAGAGAGAGAGAGAGAGAGAGAGAACTCGGATTCGAACCAGGAACCTACCGATCTAGAGGCTAACACCCCCCTTAACCACAATACCGGTAGTCGGCTAGTTCGTTATGGGTTTTAAATAACTCGGTGCGGATGGGTATGCTTCCACTGAGAGAGAGAACCCGGATTCGAACCAGGAACCTTCCGATCTAGAGGCTAACATCTTCACCACAGTACCGGTTGGTCGGCTAATTCGTTGTGGGTTTTAAATAACTCGGTGTGGAAGGGTCTGCTTCCACTCAGAGAGAGATAGAGAACCCGGATTCGAACCAGGAACCTTCCGATCTAGAGGCTAACATCTTCACCACAGTACCGGTTGGTCGGCTAATTCGTTGTGGGTTTTAAATAACTCGGTGTGGAAGGGTCTGCTTCCACTCAGAGAGAGATAGAGAACCCGGATTCGAACCAGGAACCTTCTGCTCTAGAGGCTAACACCTCAACCACTATACCGATTGGTCGGCTGTTCCAGTGTGACGTTAATTGGAAAAACACCGAGACCGACAGAACGGCTCCCCCTGCCGAATTCCCCCAAATTCCCAAAGCCGAGCGCCTCAACCACTCCCAGGTACGCACGCGAAACTTCTCCCGAAAGCGTATCCGTCGTAATTAATGATGTCTGATATAATATCAGGGTTAATCTAAATATAGCAAAGTAAGCGAAGAATGCCATCAGAGAGCTAGCAGCGAAATCCGTCCCGACTGAAACCGCTGGTCTGAGAGGGAACCGACCTGTAAGGAGGCGGTTGCAAAGTTTTCCCGTCACCTACTTAGAAAAGCTCGCGCAGTGCCGCGGGCCAATGCAGAAATAGGTCTTACTCCGATCGGCCACTGTCACATCCTAACTTCTTCACTCATTCACTCGTACGGCATGCCGTGCAGATAGTGCCAGCCCTTTTCCTCACACTGCCGCAGAGCCTCGCATTTTTGGGATTAGAGCGTTCCACCGCATGCTGAGATCAGGTAAATAACAGCGCGTTTCCTTGTCTCTCCCACCATCTCTTACGACTGTGAAGATATACTTGTGAATTTCGTGTATCGCGACGATCCGTGAGGGGTCGGATTCAGGGGAGTTTCAGTGGGGACGAAGCATTCTTTGAATTTAAAATCACCCAGACATTATACAGGGTGTCCATAAAAGTTTAATTATAAATTTAACCATAAATTTTCTGTGTTTCGTATAGGTTGTTTTATGGTATTCAGTCCGTAGTATCCGAGTTCCTGGCTATCCGGTTCACAACGCCTTGGTTAATCAAGGCAGTATAATACAGGGTGTCCATAAAAGAATGTACTAGTTTCAATGGTATATTATAACATTTTAATTTAGACTATTTACAACAAATCATGCATCAAATTGATGGTAAACTCACCTAGTTTTTCTTACAAATGTTCAATTTGTGCACATTTAGTTATACGGCACACATCCAACCTAAAGTCCAATCTTACCATAACAGGGGTGGCCTATCTGGATATGTTGAAAGAATGACTCTTTCCCCAATTAGTAGAGGGTGAACCTGTAAACTTTATTTGGAAGTAAAATGGAGCCCCTCCCGATTGGAATATCTTCGTACGAGAGTGGTTGAACGTCGAAGTTCCTGACCGTTGGATTGGTCGTAATGGTCGAGACGACAGAGCTCTTTATCGCTGGCCCACACTTTCACCTGACATAACGCCATGCGATTTTTTCCTTTGGGGATTTATAAAAGATCGTGTCTACGTCCCGCCGCTACCTAATGGTTTGCCAGAGTTGAGACACAGAATTGAAGAGGCTATTGCTTCCATTACTCCGGACTTGTTGACCAAAGTGTGGAAAGAATCGGACTTTAGGTTGGATGTGTGCCGTATAAATAAGGGTGCACGCATTGAACATTTGTAAGAAAAACTAGGTTAGTTTACCATCACTTTGATTTGTGATTTGTTGTAAAAAGTCTAAATTAAGCTATTATAATATACCATTGAAACTGGGACATTCTTTTATGGACATCCTTTATCCATTTATTTCGTGCGTACATTTGATGGTAACCAAATAACGTCGCACTAGAGCAACACAACGGTCTATTGGCTACGGTCTGGGATCAACCCAGAAGGGGTGAATAGTTTGATTAGTAGCATGAATTTTCAACCTTGATCAGATGACGAGGCAACACATGAATTAGCACCTTACTCACCAAACTCCTACACCACGCCAATATGAGGGAATTTGAGGTCATGACAGATTTAACATATGGCAGTCCCCTTTGTACAGGGATCAAACCCGACGGGAAAGATCCGAGGACAACACCGCGTAGTTTTGAACCACAGTCAGATGACCAGGCCACACCTGAGTTGGCCCTCAATCTCCAATCTTCCACACCACGGCAGTGTGAGGACATTTGAGGCCACGATAGATTTGACTGTCACCAGCCTCCTCGTAAGAGACGGTCTTTGGTTACATCGAGTTTCGAACTCGAAACCTTCCTATTGCTAATCCGCGACTCTTCTACTGTAGCCCTTATACACATTTGAAGTTTATGCTACATCAGTATGGCTGGCTCCCATTCTATTGTTCTAGATACCAAGTATATACTTGGGCATTAACATTCCTGGTTGTTATACCGACGAGGTGTCTCTGACTTGAACTTGATGGACGAGATATCTCGTCATTAGGAAAATGACCAGATCTTGATATCATCACCATATAAAAAGCCGCCATTATCTTACTGACGAGATACCTCTTCATTGGCAAAATCGGTCAGATCTTGATGGACGAGAAACTTCGTCATCAGAAAAAAAACTGGTCAGATCTTTATCTCCTCATTAAAATTGTTAATATTTTAATAACGAAATATCTCGCCATTAGTAAAATTGGATGCATATCGATGGACGAGAAACTTCGTCATCAGAAAAAAAACTGGCCAGATCTTTATCCCCTCATTTTAAAAATTGGTAATATTTTAATAACGAAATATCTCGCCATTAGCAAAATTGGATGAATATCGATGGACGAGAAACTGCGTCATCAGAAAAAAAAACCGGCCAGATCTTTATTTCCTCATTATAAAAAATTGGTAATATTTTAATAACGAAATATCTCGCCATTAGTAAAATTGGATGCATATCGATGGACGAGAAACTTCATCATCAGAAAAAAAACTGGCCAGATCTTTATTTCCTCATTATAAAAAATTGGTAATATTTTAATAACGAAATATCTCGCCATTAGTAAAATTGGATGCATATCGATGGACGAGAAACTTCATCATCAGAAAAAAAAACTGGCCAGATCTTTATTTCCTCATTATAAAAAATTGGTAATATTTTAATAACGAAATATCTCGCCATTAGTAAAATTGGATGCATATCGATGGACGAGAAACTTTATCATCAGAAAAAAAACTGGCCAGATCTTTATTTCCTCATTATAAAAAATTGGTAATATTTTAATAACGAAATATCTCGCCATTAGTAAAATTGGATGCATATCGATGGACGAGAAACTGCGTCATCAGAAAAAAAATTGGCCAGATCTTTATTTCCTCATTATAAAAAATTGGTAATATTTTAATAATGAAATATCTCGCCATTAGTAAAATTGGATGCATATCGATGGACGAGAAACTTTATCATCAGAAAAAAAACTGGCCTGATCTTTATTTCCTCATTATAAAAAATTGGTAATATTTTAATAACGAAATATCTGGCCATTAGTAAAATTGGATGCATATCGATGGACGAGTAACTTCGTCATCTGAAAAAAAAACTGGCCAGATCTTTATCCCCTCATTATAAAAAATTGGTAATATTTTAATAACGAAATATCTCGCCATTAGTAAAATTGGATGCATATCGATGGACGAGAAACTTCGTCATCTGAAAAAAAAACTGGCCAGATCTTTATCCTCTCATTATAAAAAATTGGTAATATTTTAATAACGAAATATCTGGCCATTAGCAAAATTGGATGCATATCGATGGACGAGATATTTCGTCAAAACCACTTGGAGGGTTAAAGGTGTTAGAAAGGGTTTTCCCTGAATCTGCCCAAAGAGACGTTTTGATACTAGCAGAGATAAAGCAAACATGGACGCGTTCCACCTCATTCTGAGATCAAGTAAATAAAAACTCATTTCCTTCGCGTCTTTCTTCCATTGAATAACTGGAAAAATATATGAAAAATTTTTATAAATCATAGCTGCAGAAAAAACCATAAAGAATCGGGTTCAGGGAAGGTCTAGTGAGGTCGAATCCTTGTCAAAATTGTCTTGGATGTTTAGAATTCCTGATGGTAGCCCGAAGATGTAATTAACAAAACTCATAGAGCGTGTTGGACGAGATAGCTTGTCAGAAGAAAAAGCGATCACGATCATTAGAAGAAAATTAACCAGATCATGATTTCGTCATCATAAAAAATATCGATACTATCTTCATGGTCTCTCGTCTTTAACTGAATTGGATACACATTGATGCGCGAAACATATCTCGTTGAAACCACTTGGAGAGTTAAAAACTGTATACCCTGAATCTCCGTAAAGTGAAGTTTCGTTACTAGCACAGGTAAGGCATGAGTGCACTAGGGATGCGACATCGACAGCAAAACATCGATGTACAAAATTAAAACATCGATGTTGATAAAACATTGATGTGTTTGAAATTCAGTGTATTTAAACTTTTTTCCCCATTTCTTAAAACTGGTTTAGCAACTAAGGATGCAACATCGACAGCAAAACATCGATGTTTTGAAACATCGATGTACAAAATTAAAACATCGATGTTTTTAAAATTCAGTGTATTTAAACTTTTTCCCCCATTTCTTAAAACTGGTTTAGCAACTAAGGATGCAACATCGACAGCAAAACATCGATGTTGATAATGCATCGCCCCCAAACTATCGATGTTTTTAAAATTCAGTGAATTCAAACTTTTCCCCCCATTTCTTAAAACTGGTTTAACACCTAGTGATGCTACATCGACAGCAAAACATCGATGTTCAAATTTGAAACATCGATGTTGATAATGCATCGCCCCCAAACTTTCGATGTTTTTAAAATTCAGTGCATTTAAATGTTTTACCCCATTTCTTATAGCTGGTTTACCAACTAGTGATGTGCCATCAGCTCCAATACATCGATGTTTTTTATAAAACATCAATGTTTTGAAAACATTGACATCGATGTCGTATCCCTACTTTTCAGACCCTTCACCTTTGGTCACTTTGGTCTAAAAGTATGTTCAATATGCTGATTAAAAAAATTACGCTACTTATTATTATTTAAATTTTTGTAATGGTACTTTTTTCATTTAAAAATAAAACATCGACAACGTAAAAACATCGACAAGTATAAACATCGATGTTACAAAAACATCGATACCAATACATCGATGTTAAATACATCGATGTTTTTAGAAAAACATCGATGTTTTGAAAACATCGATGTCGCATCCCTAGAGTGGACATGTCTGAGAAAAGTAAAAAATCTTTAAACTGAGCACACATGTAACGTTACAGCAATTCCACCCGAACAGGAATCTTGAAGAAGACCGAGTCATCCCGAAATTATTTTCTGTTTCGGTGCCTGAAACTAATATAAAACTGTTCACGATTATTTTATTGACTGGTGTGGGGAATAATGTATTTGTGAAATTTATAAATCAAAATAACTATTACAAAAGTTATACAGGGTCGGATCAGGGGGGCATTCTTGGATTCTAAAGACGTTAAAATATGCGTGCCTCAAATCAACATAAAGCAACGTTTCATTAATAGCACAGGTAACGCCTAAATAGACCTGTCTGAAAACAGTGAAAAAATCATTAGAGAACACTTACAACATTACATCAATTCGATCGGAACATGAATTTTAGGATTGGTTGGTTGATTTTAGGTCTTATGGCTCACGGGCCATCTTTGACCAAGCCGCGTCAAACACAAGACAATGTCAAGTAAAAACTGTCGTGAAAGGGAAGAAAATAAGGATTGGGGAATATAGAGTGAGGTGAAAACAAAATTAAAGAACGAATGAGTATCCAGAAAACGCGACCCCGTGTTTATTAGACAGTAAACCCCGTAGGAAAAGAAAAGACCACTAGAGTACCTCGGGTCAGTGATGTCCGTACACTTCTTAAAGAGATGTGCTTGAGGGTCAGGAATCTTGAGGAAGAAGATTGAGTCACCCCGGAATTGTTTTCTATTTACGTGTCTGAAACTGAGCATTAGTTCACTTTTATTTCATGACTGAAATAATATATTTTAGAATTTTATAAATCAAAACTGATACAGAAATTATACAGGGTCGGATTCAGGGGAAGGGCTTTCGGGGTTAAACCCTCCCCAAAATATTTTTAGATCTGAAAGACGTTAGAAAATGCATACTTCGAAGCTACTTTAATCAGTGAAGTTTCGTTAATAATATATTAATCTCTTCGTTCTAATATCCATGTATGTGGAGTTTGTTTTTGGTTCTTAAAACCCCGACCAAGGGGTACAGGTGTATTATGTAATTTTATTGTCATCTCATATTTGGATACTGGCATGTTAATTGGACATTCTCACACTACAACAAGTGATTATAGTTAAAAATTTTGTCTTTATTTGGGTTTCAAAAAGCAAAAGCAAAGGTCCATGTATATAAAATGTCGAAAATGACAAAGAATAAGAAGTATTTTTTGTCAGGATTATTCCAATTTCAAAAGAAGTTATTTAACTTTAAACTATGCTTAAAGAAAGAAATTATTAAGTATTTCTCCCTGTTACGGCGTTCTTTGACATCAAATTAACTACTGCATTCTTAAAAATGTTGTCACTTCAATTTAAGCAATTTAATAAAACGAAATTCTAATATCACTCTGTGCAAATAATTGATTTTAAATAGTTGTCTCGAAAATTCCAGATACCCACAATCATGTTGTCATACCCACAACCTTACAGTAACAACAAGAATATATGATCCTTTTTCATCCTTCTCCACTAATGTGGTTGCATAGCTGTAATAGCAAGTTGTGTGCGACGTTAATTGAAATATCTCTATCTGCCATAGATGTTTTAACCTACATTACGTATCTAATTCCGATACTTCCTCTAAACTTTGAAACGTCATCAAAGTGCATCAAGTGTCACTAGCGATGGCTAAGCAAACATTAATTCATTCTTTTAATACACTCTTTGAAATACAATTCACAATTCTCACCTTTGTTTACTGCAATTATACATACTAAAATTTATCGGTCTGGCTAAATTAAATCTTAAGTCATAAATCTGAATTTGATTGGTTGCATAGGTTATAGGTTGGTTAGTTTTGGGGGTTTTGGCACAAGGTTCATATTTGGTCAAGCCGCTCCATACACAAGCCAGACAATGTCAATGTATTGCGGAAAAAAAAGCTGCAGAGGAGAAAGAAAAGAAAGATCGTCTGTGTATCCTGGGGTCGAGACCCTCGTATTTACCAGAGGCAATATATTTCACGGGAAAAGATCACTATGGTACCAAGGGATCGTGAAGCCCGTACACTCCTAAATATGTATCCCTGAGGGGTGTTTTAAATAGGAGTTTCCGTATAAATCTCACAATTTTTGCAAGGCATCTTGATGCAATCTGAATATTTTCCAAGACCAGATCATTAACAAAGAGATTGAGCGAAATTCCTTAGCCTCAACCAGGCGTAAGATTGTTTTGTTAAGCGATGACTGGGGGAAATGAGACTCGGGAACGAAGTGGGGGAATCCCGAATAAAGAGCCCAACAACGAACTCCAAAGATGTTCAAAAATGCTTTGCAATTCGATTTCGCTAAAAGCCACTTTTAAGTTGTTTACTTTCTGATTGCGCGAACATTCGCTTTCTGAACGGTTGGTGTCACTGATGGAGCACTCAGTTGTGAAGGAGTAAATAATGGAATATCCTAATTGCATGCCACTGTTTGTGTTTCCATGCCCGTCACATTCTGAATAAAGGCGAGTGTAAAATTGGATCTGTCATTTTCTCTTTCGCTTTAACTTTCCCTTGAAGTTATATCCGAAATTCAACGTCCATGCGTGGAAGGATCTTTATTTTTTTCATCAATACAGGAATGGGGGTATCCTGTATTTGTTGATTGGTGCACTGACAACTTATTTTTATATCTATTACATCAATTCGATCTAAGGAGATATTTTGGCAAATTCAAAACGTTTCTTCATTCGAGACACTTGAGTTCAGTGGTGTAAAGTGGAATTCAGCCACCCCCTCCCATTGAAAAAAAAATTTTTTTTTCATAGATTCGATATGAATTTTTCCGCAATTGTTCAATGACACTGGCGACTTATTTTTGCGTTTGTAAATTTAATTTGAGACACAGAGTCATTTTGACAAATTCAAAAAATTTCTTTATTCGAGATACTTTGGTTTAGTGGCGTAATCGGAGTGGGAATATGGCTGCGCCACTGAAATGGGTCTCTGATTTGTAAAACATCTACAAATAGAATACTACAAATATACACTACCCTACAATAATGGACCGGACGCCAGTGGATTTGCATAAAATTCGACTACTTGTTTGGGGGTATTTTTCGCTGTATGGCCTGGAACCTATGCATGTTGTTCCTGGTCAATTGAACGCCGACGCCTACATAAACATTTTCTACAATCAGGTTCTTCCTACGCTCTGGTAATTTTATGAAATGGAAGAATGTTACTTCCAGGTCGACAACGCTTCATGTCATGTTTCTGCCTCTGCCAAGCGGTGGTATCAAGATATTGATGTAAAACGTCTTCCCTGGCCTGCTCAGTGTCCCGACCTAAACCCCATAGAACATTTGTGGGACGAGTTAGAGCAACGCTTATGGACCAAGGAACCATGTTTTTTCTTTCGTAACTGTCCTTTTATGAATTAATATTTATTATATACAGTAGAAATCTTGATTATCGGAGTGCCGATTTATGGAGATTCTGTGTTATCCGAGCCGAATTTATGCCGAGATTTTTGTACGCCTTAACCCTCCAAATGGTTTTGAGTAGATATTTCGTCCGTCCAGATCTGTCCAGTTTAGCTAATGACGAGATATCGCGCCATCAAGACACATTGGCGATTTTCTTATGATGTCGACATCAAGACACATTGCTGATTTTCTTATGATGTCGACATCAAGACACATTGCCGATTTTCTTATGATGGCGACATCAAGACACATTGCCGATTTTCTTATGACGGCGACATCAAGACACATTGCCGATTTTCTTATGATGTCGACATTAAAACACATTGCCGATTTTCTTATGATGAAAGACATTAAGACACATTGCCGATTTTCTTATGATGGCGACATCAAGACACATTGCTGATTTTCTTATGATGGCGACATCAAGACACATTGCCGATTTTCTTATGATGGCGACATCAAGACACATTGCTGATTTTCTTATGATGGCGACATCAATACACATTGCCGATTTTCTTATGATGGCGACTTTAAGACACATTGGCGATTTTCTTATGATGGCGACATGAAGATCTGGTCAGTTTTCTTCTAATGACGAGATATCTCGTCCATAAAGATCTTGTCACTTTTGATAATGACGATACATCCTCTCGAAACAACCACCAGGAAGGTTGAATACAGCTTCGAGCAAGAGAGTGCGCACTTAGTTCAAAGAGGTTGCTGCGAAACAGACCTTTCAGAACTTTTTAAGAGAGCACTAAAGGTCCAGAGTCGCATTAATGCAGGAGTCCAAATTGATTTTAAAATACATCACAATAAATACACACTGTGGCTCATATCCGAGAGGATGGAATTCTAAGGTGTACAAAGTGAGCTAGTGCACGTTAAATCAGTCGTGGCCTCAAATATTCTCACGTTGACGTTGTGTGGGAGTTTAGAGAGTGAGGTTCCACCTCAGGTGTGACCTCGTCATCTGACCGTGGTGTAAAATTACGTCGTGTTGTCTTTGGATTCTTGCGTTCGGGTTTGACCTCCGCCAATGGTCCGTCGTATTGCTCCAGTGTGACGTTAATTAAAATGTCTTCCGAGAGTATTTTATATTATTCTTAATCCTTGCTTCAAGAGACATATTTCAGTAACAGTTGTAGTGACAAGCAGGATAGTAAACTTTCTGTGTTTCGTATAGGTTGTCTTATGATGTTCAGTCCGTAGTATCCGATTTCCTGGCTATCCGGTTCACAACGCCTTGGATAATCAAGGCAGTATAATACAGGGTGTCCATAAAAGAATGTACTAGTTTCAATGGTATATTATAACATTTTAATTTAGACTATTTACAACAAATCATGTATCAAATTGAAGGTAAACTCACCTAGTTTGTTTTACAAATGTTCAATTTGTGCACATTTAGTTATACGGCACACATCCAACCTAAAGTCCAATTCTTACCGTAACAGGGGTGGCTTATCTGGATATGTTGAAAGAATGACTCTTTCCCTAATTAGTAGAGGGTGAACCTGTAAACTTTATTTGGAAACAGGATGGAGCCCCTCTCCATTGGAATCTCTTTGTACGAGAGTAGTTGAAGGTCGAAGTCCCTGACCGTTGGATTGTTCGTAATGGTCGATACGACAGAGCTCTTTTTCGATGGCCTCCACGTTCACCTGACATAACGCCATGCGATTTTTTCCTCCTTTGGGAATTTATAAAAGATCGTGTCTACGTTCGGCCGCTACCTAATGATTTGCTAGAGTTGAGACACAGAATTGAAGATACTATTGCTCCGGACATGTTAACTGAAGTGTGGGAAGAATTTGACTTTAGGTTGGATGTGCAACTTAAGATGCACATATTGAACATTTGTAATAAAAAATAGGTGAATTTATCTTGAATTTGATACATGATTTGCTGTAAAGAGTCAAAATTAAAAGGTTACAAAATACCATTGAAACTGGGACATTCTTTTATGGACACCCTGTGTATTAATGACTAAATGTCCATTGCATTTTTGAAAGCCTGCGTAACTTTTAAGCGTGATTCAACCATCCCACACATTTGCGTATCGATTCAATCTCTGGCACTAAAGCAAGATCTAATTTTCAGAACGCAAGGTTTGAATATTTGCTTAATGCTATTTAATGTCAGCTATTTTGTAAATATTTGCGGAACAAACATTTGTAGTCAGTCGTGTACTTACATTAATGATTTGTGTGTCGCTTTTTATTTGGCGACAGAAATTCCAAGGCCACGTAATCAAAGATAACAAGAAATGACTTCA
Organism: Metellina segmentata; assembly: GCA_947359465.1. Taxonomy (NCBI): domain Eukaryota; kingdom Metazoa; phylum Arthropoda; class Arachnida; order Araneae; family Tetragnathidae; genus Metellina; species Metellina segmentata. The sequence continues at coordinate 49,830,460 of OX375884.1, read as the reverse complement.
TAAGTGTGATGAGAACTGAATTTCGTAAAACAAATATCAGTTTTAGTTTTTGGCCTCCTCCGAAATAAATTTTTGGCCTAAGTTCTGCTGCTTGAGTCAGTATATATATATATATTCTTTTTTTTTTTTTTTTTTGAATATTTCTATATCTATTATATTTTACCATTAGAGCTTATGTTTTGCAAAATTAGGTATAGGTTTTTAATTATAAAAGATAGTGAAAGAACATTTTCAACATTGATGTCTTTAAATTTATTTTAAGAAAGATAAAGTTTGGATTAAAAGCATAACAACTTTATATTCTATTGCTCCCTAATTTATATTAAACTATGATTAAGTTTCAATATATTTTAACGGAATTAATTTTTTTAAACCGTCGGGGAAACTACGTTTATTTACGAACTTTATGATGATATCACTAGTGATTACCAACATTTTTAACGTATATATCCAACCTTTCCCTTTTAGAAAGTACAATCCAAACATCAAAATGATTGATAAAAATCTCTTTAATAGATTATGAGTGTAAAATGGAGGGGAAGGAAGAAATCAGGAGCGTAGTGGGATGAAACAGGAAATAAGAATCTGTTTTAGTTTTCAACCGCTCTTCATAAGCGATTAAACTTTTACCCTTCAGTAATTTGTTACGTGAGAAGACCTTAGCATTCAAGCATCATGTATCACCTCTGCCTTGCCTGGAGCAATAAAAATCAATGGTTAAGAAACCCGGCGTTCAATAAAATTACTTCTTAGTGGGTCGAAAAGCACGTAACCAGTTTTTTGTCCCATAGGTATCAGAAATGCCGAAGATGAGTGATTATAGATTGTGTTTTTTTTCAATAAATCAAGTGATGCTGATCATAAGTGACATTGTTGGTCAGGAGTTTCTTCGATTCAAAAATGTAACTGTTTCATTTATTCTTAACTAATTATAAATGTAACGGCTTTACTAATTGTTTACTTATTCTACTAATGTAATTAAAAAATGTTACTGTTTTATTTAATCTTAACTAATTTTAAATGTAACGGCTTTACTAATTGTTTACTTATTCTACTAATGTAATTCAAAAATGTAACTGTTTTATTTATTTTTAACTAATTATAAATGTAACGGCTTTACTAATTGTTTACTTATTTTACTTCTGAAATTCAAAAATGTAACTTTTATTTATTCTTAACTAATTTGTTTGGCGCATCATGGCCAAATATGGCCTTTGTGCCATAAAACCACAACCAACCAAACTATTCTTAACTAATTATAAATGCAACGGCTTTACTAATTGTTTACTTATTCTACTAATGTAATTCAAAATGTTACTGTTTTATTTAATCTTAACTAATTTTAAATGTAACGGCTTTACTAATTGTTTACTTATTTTACTAATGAAATTCAAAAATGTAACTTTTATTTATTCTTAACTAACTTGTTTGGCGCATCATGGCCAAATATGGCCTTTGTGCCATAAAACCACAACCAACCAAACTATTCTTAACTAATTATAAATGTAACGGCTTTACTAATTGTTTACTTATTCTACTAATGTAATTCAAAAATGTTACTGTTTTATTTAATCTTAACTAATTTTAAATGTAACGGCTTTACTAATTGTTTACTTATTCTACTAATGTAATTCAAAAATGTAACTGTTTTATTTATTTTTAACTAATTATAAATGTAACGGCTTTACTAATTGTTTACTTATTTTACTAATGAAATTCAAAAATGTAACTTTTATTTATTCTTAACTAACTTGTTTGGCGCATCATGGCCAAATATGGCCTTTGTGCCATAAAACCACAACCAACCAAACTATTCTTAACTAATTATAAATGCAACGGCTTTACTAATTGTTTACTTATTGTACTAATAATTCATGTATTTTTGGTTGACTAATTAACTACTTTTAACTGTTTTAATATTTACTTAAGTACTAAGTTTTACTAATACATTACATGTGGACCGGTGCTGTCCTATCTCTGTAATGTTAAAATGGTCGAAATTTAAGGAACCTTTTCTCAGAATCTTTTATGTGTATTGATTCGAATTTTTTTATGCAAGTTATAAAGACCCTTTTAAACACTTTAACACATGAATTTTTTTTAAATACTTAAAATTTGAAATGTTGAGATTTTTTTCTTTAACTCCTACTTTTTTTGCAAAATGACCAATTTTCATTCTTTTTGACAGTTAAAAATAAATTTTCTGAGCAGATAGAAAAAAAGGCCTGTAAAATGCTCCTTTTGTGAAAAAAAATACACATTTTGAGATATTGAAGTTTGAAGCACAAATTAACCTTATTTCAAAACGTACAGGTATTTTTCAAAAAATTATTTAAAATACTTCAATTTAACGTATCTCCATAAATAATGTATCATTTTAAACATAATTGCATAAACATTCATTTAAATTTATAAAAAAATTAATCGAAATTTTGAAAGATTTTTGTGCATTGGTCCACTTATTACTTATGTGCATGCTATTTTTTACTAATTAATTACTTTTAGTGTTTTAAATATTACTTACCTTTGTTTTACTAATTCCTTATTCATTATTTTCTTTACTGATTAGTTACTTATTATCGTTTTATTAATAATTTTCTCTCTTTTCTTTTACCAATTATTAACTTATTTTTGTTTTACATATTACTTCGTGATTCTGTTTTTCTAATTATCTACTCATTGTTTTCGTATTATCTTTTTTCTAATATTTACTAATCACTGCGTTTGGTAATTATGTGCTTGTTGTTTCACTAATTATTTACTTGTTATCAATCATTCAGTTGTTTAGTAATTATTCACTAATTAATTGCAAGTTTTGAATGGATAATTTGCATCTATATGAGTACTTTACAAGACGAAATGTTACTTGTAGGAAATGTTTAAGCTCTACAGTTTTAAAATTTTCAAATAATTGGGAGAGGTTGTGTTAACTTGGGGAAAATATTAAAAGGTCAAGTAGATGTATATTTTGTTAGTGCATTTCATCACCCATATTATTCATCGAACCCCTTCAGATACAACCATAAAAATATCGAGGGTAATGGTAATTTTAATTAACGTCGTACTAGAGCAACACAACGAGCTATTGACGACGATCCGGGATCAGTCCTTTAAAGGAAAGATCCGAGGACACCACCACGTAATTTTGAACCACAAAATATCGAGTAAGCGCAATGTGCTCAGAGTTTGCATCCATACTCGACTTGCTATAAATATTCGGCAATCCATATTGCTTGCCTATTTTTTTGCAATTTCTATTTGTCATGTTTAAAGGGAGAATCATAAAAATACAGAAAGAGTGCAAAGGGTTCACCCTCAAAGAATTGACACCCGTGATTGGAATTAAAAGATAATTTATTTTGTCTGTTAATTAAAACGTAGCGACTACCAAACTAAATAAAAACTAACTTAATAAACACTACTAACCTTTCATTACGACATGCTCATGAAGTTAATATAAACCCTACAGATGGTTGTCTCGACGAGATATCTCGTCATCCATGATATTAGGCCAAAAGTGACCAGATGGACGAGATATCTCGTCATTAGATGAAAACCAATCAGATCATGATCTCGTTATCATATTAAAATAGTCAATATCGTGATGACGAGATAACTCGTCATTAGCAAAATTGGTCACATCTTGATGGACGAGATATCTCGTCGAAACCACTTGGAGGGTTAATGGCATTCTCTTCTGGAAAATAATTAATATATTTCCGAGTAGCAACTGCTTACTCATCGTAACACGTTTCACGATAGAACGATGTTTTATTTTTAGCTATTCTGTAAACGATGAAAGTTATGTTCAAAGTGCTTTCATACTACTCCATTGGTTTCTAATCCGTAAGAAGTAGCCAATGTGTGTTCTCAATACTTTTAAATATTGTTGAATGGAATGAATTTCTCTGCGGAGACTAAATAGTTTCACCTGCTTTCAATAATTGCGATAACCTCAATTGATATTTTCAATTTATAATCAGAATAATTTATTATTATCAAATACACGTATAAGTTAAATGGAAACTGTTTTTTGAAGTAACTAATCTACGGCTTCTATGTCTAAAATTCCTTTCCAAACTTTAAGTATTGTTGAGCAGGTTGTTGTTTTCAGCAGGTAATATTTGCTCATTTGGACCAAGAAATTAAGCTTAATGTGTTTCGAATTCTTAAAATTACAATTCACGATATTTTAAATAAACACTTATGTTAGGAAAGAAACAAGTCTGAATATGGCCACTGAGTTGAGCCATTTGATTTAAATCAGTTAAATGCTAAAGAGAAACTCAATTCATTCACGATTCGGGTAAATTAATTGCCATTTAGTACTTCATTTGAAATCAACTGCAAATTAATCTTCAATTTTCCATCATTAATTAATCTCTATTCATACGTCATTCATACAAAACAACAGATCCACATACTTTAACATAACTAGCTCGAAGCAATAAAATTATAGCCACTTTCTTAGCAAACACAAGTTTAAGAGATCTACAAACATCTTAATTCAGGCCAATCGTTGTTGTATATTAGTCCATATTTCCTCGTAACGAATGTGTTCTGAAGAAAATAAAAAGATATAGACACGCTCAAACTAAATATTTTTCATAATAGAAATTTGGTTTTGTCTACTGCAGTTTGCTAGATGCAGGAGTTTCAAATTCGATTCTTGTGTAACTTACCCTGTGTATTTCTCTCTCTATCTCCTAGTAAAACTTTCTTTGTGTATGTGTATCAGTTACCTGACGTTATCTCTCTCAAGATTTGCGCAGATTGAACTCTTGTGCCATAAGAAACTATACCCAATCATAATAGAAACATAATTTTAATCAAAAAATTGTTTATATTTCTTCATTTTTAAAAAGGTTAGGATGTTATTTAACCCCGTCTTATTTTTCCTAAATTTACATTTCATGAAATACAAGAATCACATGCATTTTAAATACTGGAATCATATTTTTATTGAATACGATTATGAATGTACAAACTAAAATGTTTACTAGATTTATTTTCATACTTGGAAATTTCGCAATCTGTAATTCTAATTAGTCTGGCAGTTTTCATAAGCTAGAGAAATTGTCCCAAAACTGAAATTTTATTAGAAAGTTAATTGTTTACATTAAACCCCATAACATGGCCTAGTTAAAAGATTGTTTTAATTTAGTGCATTTGTTTTTTAATTCGATTCAGTTGCATAAAGCTGTATGTGGGCAATAATGGTTAATGGAATATGAGATAATAAATAACATTTATAATTATTTTCTCTGAAGATTAATAGATTTCTTTAGTACAAGCTACACTGCACTAAAAATGCGTGGTAAATTATCTACTCTTATCTAGTAATTATGTAAGCAAAATATACATATATACGCTACCCTACAATAATGGACCGTACAGCAAGATGCGATGGTATAAGGGAAATAATACATGCTTTAATAGGGGGATGGTCCCCCACGTGCTGCAATTACACTAGCAACCCTTCTGGGCATACTTTCAACAAGGTTTTGATACACAGCTATGGGAATTTGTGTTCATTCCTGCTGCAAGAATGTCGCCAGCTCAGCTGTAGATTTCGGACGTGGATCCCTGGTCAGTAAGCGTCGCTCTAACTCGTCCCACAAATGTTCTATAGGGTTTAGTTCGGGACTCTGAGCAGTCCACGGATGACGTTTTACATCCATATCTTGATACCACTGCTTGACAGAAGCTGTAACTTGACATGTAGCGTGTCGTCCTGGAAGTAACATTCGTCCATACCATAAAATTGCCAGAGCATAGGAAGAACCTCATTGTCCAAAATTTTCATGTAGCCGTCGGTGTTCAATTGACCAGGAACAACATGCAAAGGTCCCAGGCCGTACCTAGAAAAAAAAGGCGACATGCAGTCGGATATATGCAAATCCGCTGGCGTCCTGTCTATTATTGTAGGGTAATGTATATACATGATGATTTGTTCAAGGCGACGAAAACTTCGCATGCGTTATAATTAATGAAAATTATAGTTATGATATAGTAATAAAAATAATAGTTATGACGACTGTATTTTCCGGCTGGAAGAGTAACGGATTAGCAACTGGAGGGTTGCGAGTTCGAATCCAACCAGATCGTCGTGTACTAGGGGGGGGGGAGAGCACGTTATATCTATCATGGCCTCAAATATCCTCACGTTGGCATGTTGTGGAAGTTTAGAGAGTAGGGAGCCAGCAAAGATGTTACCCCGTCATCTGACAGTAGTGCAAAATTACGTCGTGTTGTCCTCGGAACTTTCCCTTCGGGTTTTAACCCCGACCGTCGCCGATAGTCCTTTGTGATGCTCCAGTAGGACGTTAGTTAAATGCGTACCTAGTTTTTTCTTGGCTAGAACAATGCTCTATTCCCATATACGGTGGTCATAAGATCATGTATTGTAGGTTTCGATACTGCATGCGTTATAATAAATAAAAATTATAGTTATGACGACTGTAAAAGTTATTTTTGTTTCACTGACTATACGCGTCACAGATAGGTGATAAAGGTAATGGCGAACCAAATGATAAAACTAAGTAGATAACATTCTCGTGATAGAAAATCTTTTATCGATAAGAGAATAAAGATAAGATTTCTTTTCTCTCATTTAATGTCATAATTGTACGTTCAGTTATAGTGCCCGCATGAAATGCAATGTATTATCATAAAACAGTTTTTTCTAGTCTACACATTTAGTTATAGATTTGGTATAAGTTGCACAAAAACAGTTTCCAAACGGACACACCAAATCAAACTTATTCAACACGTTTAAGGTATCCAAACACGTTAAAAAATGACATTTTTGACCAAAAATTCCAAAAACGTTTATGATTTTATGTGACAGAGTATTTATTTGACTTTCCAAAGAATTTTTAATTTTTTTTCTCTACGTTAATTAGGTTGCAGAGTTATTAAGCTTTTAATCAAGGCGGGAAAACCGGAAGTAGGTATGGAAAACACAGGAAGTGGCCGTTAAAAGACCAAAAAAATCTGTTAAAATTTACTTTTTTAGCAAATATAATTTTGGAAAGTTTTCTCAAATATTTAAATGGTTTCTTTTTTGAAAGTACTTTAATCATTTTTAAAGAGAAGTGAAAAACAAAATTGTTTACACATATTGTAAAAGCAAGTGAGAGTAAACGATACACTTCAAACTATTTTTTACTCAAAATTAATATTTATGCATTATTTCCTCTCTTCAGATGTTATAACACAAAAAGTTATTGATGGATTCTCGTAAATCTTTGCGAACTTGTTCTTTATAATATTGTCTAGGGAATAAACTAGAATAATTATGCTGAGTTGAAAAGTTTTTAAATTATGGCCATTTATTTAAGAAATAGGACTGTAAAACTATCAAAAATCTTATATTCATTTTTCGATCGCTTGTAAAATTTTTGTTTATTTAAATATACTTTTGATTCGAGTTCATTCCCTAGAAAAAGGCATGTAGTTTATTTTGGTAGCATCATTCTTTAAACTGGTTGAATAGATTTTCATGTAGCACATTTGAAGTTTTTACAAATTCCTTCCAAACAGAATTATCATTTTTACAAAATTGTTAATATACATTTTAAATATTCATAGCCCAATGCTATTTTTTAATAACACTAAACATAAAAATATCATTAAAATGATTCTATGCCACATTAAAAAATAAAAGGGTCTGGAACGTGTTTGAATACCTGAAAGTGTTTTTATTATTCGTGGAAAATTTGGAAGAATATTTGAAAAACAAATTAACACTATTTATTATTTTTTAAACATACAAAAGATCGTTTAATATTTTTATAAGAATGTAATTTGAAAAGTAAAATGTACTGATGCCAATGTTTTAATCCCAACAAAAAATAATTAGGTTGTGAGTCTTTAAAATCACGAAAGTGGTTTTATCAAAGTTTTTTTAATTTATCTGTTATAGTTTCAAAATTTTCTATGTCGGGCGTGACATATCAGGCGTGGTCATTTTGCATATGCGCAGATATCTCTTCATGATTATTTTCAGGTTGGTTGACCAAATTAAATTTAGATAATATTATTAAAAAATCGTGGTTACATTTTTATGAAAAGTGGTTTTCATCGTGTAACGTATTTCTGTTTCAAAGGTGGTGATGGTCTTGCTCTCTCAAAATGATCCTTTAGGATCTTTTCAAAGTTTTAATCTTTATAAGTCGTGGTTTAAAGCTTTTCCATTTTTTACTTCCAATTTAACTAAGGTTTCATCTACCAAATTTTTGTAACATAAAATACAAAGCTGTAATTAATTATAAACAGGAAATAGAAACTGAATTATGGAACATGAATTTATATGGAGGTTTTGAAAAAGGCTTAGTCGATAGCAATATGTTTAGATTTTGAAAGCCTACAAAATTTGGAAAAATGCTTCGTTGACAACAATATTTTTTTAGATTTTGAAGGCCTGTAAAATTTTGAAAAATGCTTAGTTGCCAGCAATATTTTTATATTTTGAGGGCCTGTGAAATTTTAAAAATGCTTAGTTGACAGAAATATTCTTTAGATTTTGAGACTAGTGTATGATCCGCCATTTTAGATTTTGAGGGCTAGTTGACAGCAATATTTTTAGTTTTTGAAGGCCTATTAAATTTTGTAAATGCTTAGTTGACAGCAATATTTTTATATTTTGAGGGCCTGTGAAATTTTAAAAATGCTTAGTTGACAGCAATATTCTTTAGATTTTGAGACTAGTATATGATCCGCCATTTCACGTATGTCATTAAATGAATTATTTTTTCTTCGGAAGCTAACATGTACTAGTTAGAAATAAATTGGTTAAATCATCATCTATTAATAATACTTCGAGCCAAGATATTAGAACCAATGTGTTTTTAAAATACGATGTTCATTTAGAAACTACAGAAAATCTATTTTCTCACAATAGATATTTTCTTAAACGAATTTTCAACTTCGCTTTTGCGCGTTCTCTCTTTATGTTTTTGCTCTATTATTCAATCCATTTAGGTTTCTAATTGGTTTTAAAAGCATTTTTGAAATTGGTAGTCGTTTTTTGAATTTTGAGGTCACTGAATTGGTTTTTGCGGTGTAGCTAAGAATAAATAAGTGAAATCGTAATAGAAACCACCCAACATAACAATTTTTCCTTCCTCTGTTAACTTAAGTGTTCGGTAAAAAAGTATTCCAATCCCTTGATAAAAGAAATGTAATAGTAGAAAATACATTTCAAGCGTTGGAATTCTCTTTCGGAGGAATTCGGCACCATTTCTCCAGAAGCTGCTTTCAAATAAGGAAAAGAAATTAATTCGAAAACCCATTTTCTCAGTTGCAATCCCTGCTTGTGGTCTATTCATATCCTGTAAAGCACTTAAAAGAGCATTAACATTCTCGGATTTTCTCTCAAAGCAAGCTTTTTGTTTATTCCGATCTTGGGTACCATTCAATAAAAGCGCAAAGCGTGACACGTTAGTAATTTTGCCAGCGATTAATGTGTAGGTATTTTGTTAACAGCGTGGACAAGTTTATTTATTTAAATGACTATATCTGTCTTCAGAAGCATAGAGTAGGGGAGTCAACGAAACCAAGCACTGATGCCCAGAGGGGAAGCATTTCAGAACCTTTTATTAAACTTGCACCTCTTCTTGGTAGAAAAATATGTTATATGTATTGTCTCTTTTGATTTTACACAATAGTTAACCCTCCAAGTGGTTTCGACGAGATATCTCGTCTATCAATATCTGACCAATTGCGCTAATGGCGAGATATCTCGTCATCAAGATACTGACGAAGAGATCGAGATCTGGTCATTTTTCTTCGAATGATGAGGTATCCCGTCCATCAAGATCTGGTTTGTTGTCTTCTAATGACGAGATAACTCGTCGAGACAACCACCAGGAGGGTTAAAATAGTGATGGTTACTTTTTTTTGGGATTCATTCGACCTTTTTCATTACATCTTAAGTTAATGAAGTAAGATACCAAGTGGTTATCTAGGTAAGATCCCACAGCCAAGGAGAATCATTTGAAAAAAGTATAGTAATTACCACTACTTTTGAAACTGAATCTGAACCATTAACCATTAATAGCGCTGAAGGTTAGTCGACATTAAAACACTGGATCAAAATTATTTAGCTATTTAGAAACTGTGTTTGAATGTAAATTCATTTTGCAAACTTAATTTACCTGTAATTAGAAATTGTAATGAAAATAGTTATTTATTTAAAAGCAATCATTAGTCGAGTCGCAGTCTGGAATAATTATTGTGAATAGTAATCTGTTAATGAAAATTAATTTTGCACTAATCCTAATAATTTATCCATATTATTTTTAATAACATTCCTGCATTTTCGGATTTGTAAAGTTTTCGAGCGAATGGCAACACCAGCAGCAGCATTATTCCCAGTCCCATAAAAGCCTAGCTTAGTCACTGTCTACCCTAACAAACTCAAGGGGTTGCAAATCTTAACTATTGACTACTATAACCTAACTTATTCGTTTAACCCTATAAGTTATTGGTTTGAGATAAAGCCGATAGGACAAGAGGCATACAACAATTATATGCCGAATTGAAACATTTAAATATTTTAAGTGATGCATGATTGATGAGTAGTATAGGTATTAATTTTCGACCTGTGGGATTAAAACGAAACAAATTTTAAAAAGCAATAGTTTTATGACCAGAGCGTGTATCACGTATAAAATTGTTGTAATTAGTAAAGTAATTTTTTTACCATTTCAAACATGATAGTCTTTCTCATTCTGGCAAATAAAATACTAGACACAGAAAGGTAGGGTAGGTATTTAATCAACGTCGCACTGGAGCAACACAACGGGCAATTGGCGACGATCTCGAATCCACCCCCGAAGGGAAAGGTCCTTCAACACAGAAAGAAAACAGCTTCAGTGCTATAATTAATTCATCCGTTTATTATACACAAAGTATCTATATTTTAGAGCATTAAAATTCTGATTCATTCATAAAATTAATTTGTTTCGCATGCTTTTGAATTTGGTAAATAAAAATATCTAAGAAGAATACATTTAGTAAAAAACAAAGTGAAGTACTGATTTGGCGAGAAGACGGGACACCGTATATGTTTTATCGCCCATTTTAAGGGCGTAGTTTGTCCTAATCTCAGACTTTTCGCCAGAAAATCTAAATTACCCAACATCTCCTTGGACATAACAAAATCAAATGAAAGAATATGATATAAAACTACCTAAAATTAACTCCCTAAAATATAATGTTCCTCACAGATACACTCCTTAAGGTATCTGTATACCGTTAAAACGCCATTTTCATCCAAATTTTACATATTATACTACAAATATTACAACTCTAGCTCTTCAAATTACATTGGATTTTACTTCTACGACCATTGAAACTGGATAATAAAATAATTTTTTTAAAGTATTGATATCTATATATTTGACATGGGGCTTATATTGCTTTCAGCTTTTTCTTGAAATGCAATTTTCGCTAAGCGTTACTCTCTGCAAAACACGACATCTTAGAATGCATCAATTAAAATCTTTTAAATTTTTAAGACATGATCTCAAGATTATAAAGCAGGATTTGGACAATTATTGTTAGGAAATATGCATTAAAAGAATTGGCAGAATGTAAACCTAATTATTATTATTATTATTATTTTTTTTTACATTTTCTCCTTTTTTTTATATTGGGTAAGTTCCGTGATAATTTCAAAAAATTGACTCTGAAGGTTTACAGATAACTTATCGTTCCAGAATTCCCCTTTTCCTGCTCATATCAACCGCTATTCTTAGCTTCTTTGCTACAACCACATGTCCCCAGTAAATGTTGCCACCGCTTTCAGATATTGAACTTTCACACCTCGCTAGCCATGGTTTCAAACAGACTCGCTCATGAAAGTCGTCCGTTTCTTCATTCTCTGATCGCCGATGCAATCTACCATAACACTTGAGATGCAAGTGCATCGTAATAGAAACCTCGCATTTTCTGAGAATAAATTTTCTTAACAAGTCCCTTATTGCAATAACCTTCCTCTAAATCCTTAACTTCCCAGAGGACTAATTTTTAACTTCTCATTCTTTCACAAGCCCCTTTGAATAAGGAGCTCGAAGCTGATCTAAACACCCTGTACCCAGCATAATGTCCCTCTACGTTCTTCGATGTGTTATTTAGTTCTCGTCTCTAAATATAGAAGGTTTGAATAAGAATATAGTTTACCTGGAATTATCTCTGTTTTTACATTCAATCTGTGAATTCGCAAAACAACTTACACTACACTCAGCTCCAATGGAATCATCTCGTATGACTGCCTACACCACGCATGTGACGTCGATTTCTGTTATTATGACACTCCTTGTAGACTAATATACCTAAAATATTAATAATAATTAGGTATTCAATATGTTTTGCGAAGGAATGCTCCGTACCTATCTTCCTGAGAATTTACGGGCTTAGTAGTCTTACTTAACATTTGATCAATTTCTATTGATACCTAAATAAGTGTATTAAATTAGTGATTTATCTAGTTAAATAAGTAATCCTTTGATGTCATCCTATTCAAGGGATTTTTGAGATGGGAGAACATTCTTAAATTAGGGATGTATGTAGTCAAATTAGCATTCATCTGATGTCCTACCATCCAAGGGATTGAGATGGGAGAAAATAATTTCTCCCATTCAAGGGATTTTTGAGATGGGAGAACATTCTTAAATTAGGGATGTATGTAGTTAAATTAGCATTCATCTGATGTCCTACCATCCAAGGGATTGAGATGGGAGAACATAATTTCTCCCATTCAAGGGATTTTTGAGATGGGAGAACATTCTTAAATTAGGAATGTATGTAGTTAAATTAGCATTCATCTGATGTCCTACCATCCAAGGGATTGAGATGGGAGAACATAATTTCTCCCACTCAATTCTTGTGGCTATCAAACCCACAGGAGAATTGATTGATTTGTGATGATTCGAAACTTTGGAGATAACTGATAAATGCCATTCTACCACCCCTGAAGAGCTTAAAAGAAGATTGAAAACATCCCACCAATACTGTAAATCAAAACAAATTTCAATAATGACTACCCATATTTAATATAAGTCCCTGGAAAAACACGTGTCCATAGAGCGACAAATATAAACCCTCAGGAATCTCCTAAAACTTCAACTTTTTTACTGAGCTTTCTAAAATGAGATGTATTTATTGTCAACAACATTACAGACAAAATTTCTGCTTTATCATAGAATATCCATGAACAGAGATGAAATATGGGATTTTGCCATTACAGGACACCTCACCAATACCTGTAGAGCTCGTTTCCGATCATGCTATGTCAATATAATGTAGCTTATTAGCATAATATTCTGCAAAACGTGACAGTTGTGACACCATAAAGCAACTATCTCTAAGGTTGAAAGCGATTTAGCGAAGTGAATCATCTTTTGTTTTTGCGGGACCGGTAGAACAAAGCAAAAACTTACGATCGCGTTCCGACTACAAATTGCCATTAGAGTTGAATGTGTAGGCTATTGACCCTTCAAATTACTGCTCAAAACATAGAATATGGCACAACAGATCGTTTTGAAAACTTAATACATTGCCTAGCAAAGAAATGGTACACTACATACAGAGCGTTTCAGAAAGGACTCCCTAACTTTGAAATGACATAACTACGAAACCGTGATAGATATAAATATTATATGTGGTACATTTAAGGGGCAGATCTGGAATTAAAAATTCGTTACAATTTTGGCTAATAGATAGTGCCGCATTCTCCGGTAAAGGGATTAAATGGCGTTTTTCATGAGAAACTGTGACCTCATCCCGGTACATTGCGATTTTGCAACAGTTTGTCGCCACACTTCAAGGATTGGAGGATGCACTAGATGCTTCGTGGTTTGTGCAAGATGGTGACCGACCGCACCGTACTTCTGCAGTGTTCCACCTTCCTTTGAAATGACATAACTACGAAACCGTGATAGATAGAAATATTATATAAGTGGTACATTTAAGAGGTAGGTCTGGAATTAAAAATTAGTTACAATTTTGGCTAATAGATAGTGCCGCATTCTCCGGTAAAGGGGATTAAAGGGCGTTTTTCATGAGAAACTGTGACCTCATCCCGGTACATTGCGATTTTGCAACAGTTTGTCGCCACACTTCAAGGTTTGGAGGATGCACTAGACATTTCGTAGTTTGTGCAAGATGGTGACCGACCGCACCGTACTTCTGCAGTGTTCCACCTTCCTTTGAAATGACATAACTACGAAACCGGGATAGATAGAAATATTATATAAGTGGTACATTTAAGGGGCAGGTCTGGAATTAAAAATTAGTTACAATTTTGGCTAATAGATAGTGCCGCATTCTCCGGTAAAGGGATTAAAGGGCATTTTTCATGAGAAACTGTGACCTCATCCCGGTACATTGCGATTTTGCAACAGTTTGTTGCCACACTTCAAGGATTGGAGGCTGCACTAGACACTTCGTGGTTTGTGCAAGATGATGACCTACCGCACCGTACCTCTGCAGTGTTCCACCTTTATTGATGAATACTTTAGTGACCGTCATTGCTCTAAATTATTCCAAGGAGTCCGGCACAAGAATAAATTGACTTCCATACTCCCCTGATCTCAATCAACGCGGCTTCTTTCTCTGGGGCTATTTGAAAGACATGAGAAAGAATCCTCAAATACTTGAACAGTTCATCTGTGAGCATGTGCATCCATTTTCAATCTCACATTGCGGCAGGTGGCTTCAAACTTCTCCTTACGCTTGCTTCAAGTGATTTCTGTTCAAGGTAGCCATTTCAAATCCATTGTAATGTGATTTGACGCCTGTTGCCTGTTTACAAACGACAATTTAAGCACTTTTTAAACGAAAAAAGAAACAAGATCGTACAGCGCCGTCTATTATCCAAAGTTATAACTAATTTTGTATACCGGTCTACTTGAAATTCTATGCCTGCTCATAAAACATATCACTTGTTTCATCGTTCAGTGTTTCGAATTATTTCATTTCAAAGTTAGGGAGTCCTTTCTGAAGCACCCTGTATATGCTGCACATATATAGAGGGAGTTTGTTTGGGTTGTCGCTCTGTGGTCATTTTCTGCTACACGAGGGTTAACTGGACCATATATTGTCAAATTTCAAGTAAGATACACTAAGTTTAAGTTTTCAAGGTATGAGAATTTTAGATTTCCTAGTCCAGAATGTGTCGATCCTTAGACTGGAGTCCATACACTCACTAAGTTATTTTTTCTTTGCATGAAGGCTAAATTTCATCTTGAGGAACACACTTAGTGAGAATTCTTTCCACTTCTTAATCTCAAACTATGTTTTTGACTTGGTATGTTTCATTTGTAAGCCGTCTATTAGAGAGAGGGAGATAGCTGTTTTTATTTATCTCTCTCTAAGATAAAGTGATAGAATAATAGGAAAAGTAAAATTGAGCCCACTTACTTCCAAAAGGAGGAAAAGTGGAAGTCACTGAAAATGTTGAGTCTTGTACTCGTGACTCGTGTTTGACTCTTGATAGAGTAACTGGAACCACTTCTTTCTTTTCCGTCATTCTTCCATTTGTGTCTCAGGTTTTACATCCATGTTCCTCTAACTGTTCTCTGCGTCTTTAAGCACTGACCATTTTGAGGATTTGAGGGGTGATTTTTCCTTTATTCATTGTATTTGGCATACTTTTTTGGTTTATTTGCATTTCTCATTTTGTTTTTACTTTTGACATATATTTGCGTTATGTAAGTTGTTGCTTTTGAAGTCAATCCTAGAATAAGGTTGGAAGGATAGGACTAAAGATGCAAGACGATGAAGCTTCCGATAACTGTTATACAATTCCGATGCAGGTAATCTTGATACAACGAAACCTCTGCTTACAAACCTAAAACCACGTTTGGAAGATGAGAATGGTAACAATGTCTCTTTCCAAAACAGTTTAATTTCGATTTTTATCTCTAATTCCCACAAAGTAGCTCATGGTTCCTTTTGCATGTAGTCATCACTAACAATCACTTTGCATTTGGACAGATCTTACACGCACACACCTACATAGAATTCCTCGAAATTCACCACAAGGAGAAACTGTAAGCAGTTTTCTTGATACTTAAGGCTCGCTTTAGATATGACCTCCAAAAAAGGCTATTGCCCTTCTACACAGGGGTGGATTAGCTTTGTGGAGGCTGTGGAAAATTCCACATGAACTGTATATGTTATTTAGTGGATTAGCAACAGCAACAGCGAGAAAAAATACGAACTCTATAAAATTTAGGGAAACAATATACGATGAACAAAGATACATATTCAATACCGTCACACAAAAAAAAACGTCTTAGCCCTCCAAGTGCTTCGACCAGATATCTCGTCCAAGATCTGGTCAATTTTGCTACGGACAAGACATCTTATGGAAACTAAACTGTCCTATACTCCAAGGGGTATAAAGATCTAAATAGGAAAAACAAGTTGTCGATTTCTTAAAACTGGTGACGGTTTGGGACAGGTTAATTCACCAAATGCTGGCTATTACAGGGCAGTTTTTGAGGATAAGATTAATCATAAGGAGAGTTAAGAGATCGTTGTAAAAAATATGGATAAAAAGAAACTATTAAAGAAAAACTTTCTTTATTTCAAAAACGATTCCACACAGTTCACACAAATATAATAAAGTTGGATCTGAGGAATTCCGTTCCTTTTAAGAATTTTGTGGTGACAATGTCTGTTCTTGGCAGCAATGAGAGTACTTTTGCAATGAAGGTTTTGCAAAATGTCAAGGACTTGCTTGATCACAGTCAAAAAGGTATTGGATGGGATCATCAGCGCTGACCAATAAACCATCATATACCAATCCCCAATTCATTAAGGAATTTCTATAAACGACATGCTGAAATCGTATTCAAAAACATTTCGAAACCATCATATACCAATCCCCAATTCATTAATGAATTTCTATAAACGACATGCTGAAATCGTATTCAAAAACATTTCGAAATACGTAAAGAAAGCAAGTTCCAAAACTACTGTGACCTACATTTAGTTTGACAGTGAAAGCGCTTCTCATAAACGTGCTGAATATGCCTCTTGAAACTCGGGGGAAATAACCAATAGTTAAGAGAAATCTAAAACTAAAGTGTTGACATCTTGAAACGCGCGCGTCTGAAAACATTAAAATTTAACCAGGACTAAAGTATACATATGCTACTTCAAGGTTTTAAAATCTAAAGCGGATAATTTCTCTGAACTGGATGATTACTCGCGCATGGTAAAATTTATGTATCGATATCAGTTAATTGAGAGTTGCTTTTTCTGTCAATCGGATTGCAAACTGCCATCTTGTGAAGAAACAGATGACAGCCAATCAAAGGTAATAGGCCTTCTCGCTCTGGTTCATATGATCTTCTCCCTTCGACTCGAAGTATCTCAGTAATTTAGAAGAACTTAATTGCTTGCGGTTTGAAGGATTGAGTAACGTCATTTAGTTTTCAATCATTTAGTTTCCAAGACTGTCTACTTTAAAAGCGACACCGCTCTAATTATATTTTTTAAACCAATGATCTAAGGGTTTTTCTAATTTTCTGCTTGAAGAATTCAATCAACAGGAAGTAATTGCAAAAGCAAGAGAGACAAAACTTTCCTACATAGGGTGTTTAACATAGCTACGTATCCTTCAACATCAATCCTACTTCCTTGAACGATCATTTCACTTTCTAGTTTCAGTTTCCGTATTTTAAAGTTATTGCTTTCGACATTTTTTAACATATTTTATTGACATCTTAGTCATGTTAGAGTAAAGATACATGGATTGTACTTACTAGTTTGACAAATCCTAAAATTGGTTTCGATTGGAGTCGACAAAATGCCGGAAACAAAATGCTTGTTCCACTCTTGTTCTTTAAATGCTCTTGAAATCTCTACAAAGCTAAGCTCACGAAATCCTTTCTAGATCATGCTATTCGTTTACTACATCAAACTGATTCGCGTAAAAAGTCGCAAAGCTCTTACTAAGAATATGTAATGTTGATTTAAAAGGTTTGATTAATCTTCTCCAGGGGGCACACACACACAGTTTTAAATCTTATCTTACGGACTTCCGCAATTGTACAACTGGGAGACGCGGACTCAGCCCAAATTTTCTAAAAGGGAAGTCTTTGAAATAGGACACCATAACGTAAGAGGTATTATTATATTTGTAGGTAATCGATTATTGTATCTTGGTAGGAGAGTAATTGAATCTCGTTTAAACTTTTAATGCATGAGTTTAATCTACTTAATCTTTTAAAACTATGATATAATTTTTTTCTCAGTGCCACTCGCGATGTCTCAACTACTTATCACAAACCCCTATCAGTTCACTTTAAAGAAAGCTAAGTTTATGCTGCTTTGCTATAAGAACCTTTTGTTCTAAAATCGATATTTTAGACAGTTCATAGGGGTTTCTGTGGCTCGGTTGGTTTGTCCACTGTGTACCTACTTTTTTTAGTTGAAGGCGAAACAAATTCGAATCTTCCGTGGATTTATTTTTGTCTTCTGTATCAGTAAAACTTTCCATGTGTATGCATGTCTATTAGTTGACCTTATCTGTCGTATGTTTGAAGTAGCTTGCCTCAAATATGGCCCTTGCGCCTAAAATCCAATTGCAGTAGATCTCAAATTACCCGAACTCCAGTTACAAGGATTGTTTTGAGAGAGAAAAATGAAATCAGCAAAATCCGCCTTTTAAAAGTTTCTTATCGGTGAATGATAAAAACGAAGAGGACTAAGTGTCAGTTCAGGACATAAGAGATATCATAGTGAACATTTCTGGATGTTCCTAGTGCAGTGCAAAGGAAGTAAGCGAGTGCCTGGTGTGTGATTCTTCGGACCCTGGATTCCAAATTCTCAGTGACGATGAACTCATTCAAAGTGTGGGTGAACTCATTGATGACACGGAAGATGACAACGACATTGCTACTCAAACCGACGCGGGACCGTCAGCTATAAGGCGTTTTAGTGTCTTGACACAGCTCTAAAATGGATGGATCGGCAGCCTATTTACAGCTACTCGCTTCAAGCGCATGCGAGACGGCTGCACGAAAACTTACAAAGACAGCGAACAACTGGCTTGGACCGATATATTCAATGATACATTTAATTTCAATGATACATTTTAAAACAGTACGTAAGTACAAAATGTAAAGACAATTGTTTTCATAGTCAGTAAATTACATTAGATACTTAAGCAAAATTCGTTTTTTTTTACTAAGAAATAACCTTTTTATCGTTAATTATCCTATTATCTGTATAGGGGTCTGGACCCAATTGATCCGGATATATAATTGGAGTTCTACTGTAACTAAACCAACTAACTATTCAGTAAAAATAGATCTCATGCGCGAATGTAAATTTTCCTAAAGTGTTTCGTTTTACAACTTTTAGGTTAAGGTGTTAGCCTGTAGATCGAAAGAATCCTGGTTCGACTCCGGGTCTGGGCATGGATGTTTGTAAGCGTATGGTGTAGAGGCGGCTGGTGCACCTTAAATCTGTCATGGCCGAAAGTCCTCACGTTGGGTTGGTGTTGAAGTTTGGAGAGTGGGGTGCCAGCTCAGGTATTGCTTCGTCATCTGACCGTGGTTCAAAATTACGAGGTGTTTTCCTCGGATCTTTCCCTTAAGGGATTGATCCCGGACCGCCGTCAATAGCCCGTTGTGTTGCTCTAGTACGATGTTAATTAAAAATTACCAATTACCTTACAACTTTTACTTTGGTCTAATAGAAATCAATTCCTCTTCTAGTCCAGTTATAGCATAGTAGCATTTTAAATTTTTGAAAAAGAAACTAGTCATTTATGTTTCTATACTTTAATATCCCTTTGTATCTCAGATCACTTTCAATTTACAAATATTCTTCAAATATTTTAAAATTTTCATAGCGCTAAATTTTTAATATTTTTGATTTTATCATTCTCACCTCTCATATTCTATCATTTTGATAAACACATACTAATTTAAAACACAGTATAAGAATTACCATTTATCATTCTTATAGTCTTTAATCGACTATTTTAATCTCATTGATGCTTACCATTTTTATACAACTGATCAAAAATTGAAAATTTTTTGTTATGCCATCGCTGGTTATAAGTCCATTTTAAATTAACTTGACTACTTTTAAGAAATGTTATCTTGATATTCATACACATTTACTCTATTTTTTAATGTTGGTTTGGCTGTTTACTTGAAATCTTTTTAATCTGCTTTCAATTTTATATGTAGTACTTGCGTTTGGTCCTGCTCCAGTTAAAACTAAACCAACCAATCAAACAAATGTGACTTCGATCCGTCTCTGAATCGAATGATCGAGTGGGTTTTATCAAAGGAGTTTAGAATAAAGAAGGGTTTGGCTTATTAACATTTATTAATTCATTTGCAATATGTTCAGCAATTTGACAAAAAAGAACATGCAATCAAACTGTAGAACTTTGGTGGTTACTTACCTTTTCACTGTCCCTACCCTAAATTCAAAGTGAATGAACTTGAAAGATGAGACCTAATTCACTTAGTAGGAGACATTTGCGTTACTCACACTGGTTGGTCATAATTTAAAAGGTCAAGCCGGTCAGAAGGCCAGCTAGGATCAAATAATACACCGGTTCCATTCGAGACATCGCATAAAGAACCTTAAATAGTCAACTAAACAGTAACTTGTTTGCATTGTATTAATGCACAAAGTTCTGCCGAAGTTAAATCAACTTTTTTTAATACAAGCTATATTCAAAGCAAATCATACTGTACGATAAGTTTATTGACTTATAACCGATTTCGGGTTACGTATCATAAATATTAAACTCGCCATTTAAGATACAATTTGAAATAATTAAAGCCAGAGACCCACTAAAGAGTCTTATTGCAACATTGGTTTGACCTGCGCGTCACTTGATAATGTCCCCTTAAATGTGATTGAACAAAATAGTGTTATATAGAAAGTAAACGAGACAACAATCTATATTTAGGTCTCAACCTATAGACTCAGAGAGAGAGAGAGAGAGAGAGAGAGAGAGAGAAAACATATGCTTAAGTTTTATAGTTATAAATTTATTGTTTCCACACACATATACCAATCCTCAGATAAGTAATTTTCAACATTTTTCATCTCATGACACAAACTTATTACTAAAACTCGCACAGAAAAAAAAAATATTTTTTTGCCGATCTGACAAGAGGTATAATTTTCCTGGATTTACAAAAAAATGAATAGTTATTACCTCTCTTTTTAACTCCAAAAAGGCTTTTTCAAAGTCTTATTGAAACTGATATTTTGTAAGAAACAAATAAAACTCTAAATTATTTATCTTAAAATTATTTGTGAACCATTAGTCAAAAGTCCAAAACTAACTAGTAGAAATGAAATAGGTTCTCAATTTATACCGTTTCACCATCCATAAGACAGACCAGTGCCATTCTTGTAGCACACCGGTTGAAAATCGCTGCCTTATAAATGCTTCGCGTTTTGTCACGCATTTCAACGCGCGAATTAAACACGCGATTCAACAGAAATCTTTAAGGAATAAAACACTTTCATTTCCTTATGAGATGGGTAAGTACAGCAAACAGGATTGTAGGGATAAATATAGACCGTTGGTTTAATTTTTCTGTCATTCTTATCACGTTAAAGAGAACAAACTCGAGAACTGACCGAATAATTTAAAGACGTCGTTCTTCTTGTTGGATTTCACTTTCTTGATGGGAAAGCAAAACATCTCAATTGTTTAATTTAAACTTGTACAGGCAAAAGTGGTATTTCCTTCTACAGATTACTTTTGCTATAAAGGCCGGCAAGAAATCCGTTGACATTCAAAACACGCGTTACTTCCTTGTTTACTTACATTGCATCACTTTCTCACCCTACGCCCTAAAAATAGCGGTACGCTCGCACGCCATAGTGTAACGACCTTATATAAAGCATCGTTCAGCTTAAGGTAAACCGTAACGCCGTGAGCTTAATGTCGTTGGCTAATTCAAGCGTGACTAGCAAAAGTTATCAGTAATTGCTCGATCTGGAAATTACAAAAACGAGTTTAGGGTAGTTCGGGAATGAACTCGAGCTGAAGAGTTTTTCTTTAAGAGTTCTTTCTTAATAACGCTACGCAGAGACGACGCTAACCTCTTTAGGTTGGTTGGTTGTTTTTAGGTTTGATGGCGTAAGCGCCATATTAGGCCAAGCTGTGCCAAACACAAGACAACGTTAAATAAAAATCTTGTCAAAAGAAAAAAACTGACCAGATCTTGAAGGACAAGGTATCTCGTCATTATAAAAACAAAGCAGATCTTTTAGGACGATATCTCGTCATTAAAAAAACTGACCAGATCTTGAAGGACAAGATATCTCGTCATTATAAAAACAAAGCAGATCTTTTAGGACGATATCTCGTCATTAAAAAAACTGACCAGATCTTGAAGGACAAGATATCTCGTCATTATAAAAACAAAGCAGATCTTGAAGGACAAGATATCTCGTCATTATAAAAACAAAGCAGATCTTTTAGGACGATATCTCGTCATTAAAAAAACTGACCAGATCTTGAAGAACAAGATATCTCGTCATTATAAAAACAAACCAGATCTTTTAGGACGATATCTCGTCATTAAAAAAACTTACTAGATCTTGAAGGACAGGATATCTCGCGTCATTAGAGGAAAACCTACCAGGTCTTGATCTTGTCATCATCAAAAAATCGGCAATATCTTGATAACAATATATCTCGTCATTAGCAAAACTCGTCATATCTTGATGGACGAGATATCTCGTCGTACCACTTGGAGGGTTAAATTAAGGAATCGAGGTCACCAAACTTTATGAGACCGCATGGCACATTTTTGGCACTAACTCCCCTGTACCCGAAATTTAAAAATCACTCCCAAATTTGATTTGATGGTATTTTAAAAGAAACTAGAGATTTGCTGTACTTGCTGGGCCATGTTTGCCCATTTGGTAGAGTCGCGGATTAGAAACCGGTGGATTGCGAGTTTGAAACACAATCCAACCAAAGACCGTGTGTACGTGGGGACAAATGCAAATTAATTCTGTCGTGACCTCAAATGGCCTTACGTTGGTATAATGTGAAAGTTTGGAGAGTGGGTGCCAGCTTAGATGGTGACCTCATCATCTGAGCGTGCTTCAAAATTACGAGGTGTCCTCGGATTTTTCCCATCGGGTCGAGAATAGACCGTTCTGTAACTCCAATGCGACGTAAAATCATTTACCTATATTACTGTTTTGTTTTGTTTTATACGTAAAAAAACCTATTTAAATAAAAATTACAGAACTGAAAAGTAACAAAAAGGTTGGCGAAATAGTTACGCATATTTTTGGTATACATGTTGTTTTATGTGTAAGGTTTGTTCATAATGCATGAATATCTTTCACTGTGCTGTCACTTTTCATTTGGCTTTCACATTTTAGTTTGTTAGAAACTACCTCAATGAGGTATTGGTTTGAAATAAAATTGAATGCTTGTTTGGTTTAGGTAGGTAGGTATTTTAATTAACGTCACACTGAAGTAATACAACGGTCTATGGACGACGGTCCGGAATCAATCCCCCAAGGGAAAGATCCGATGT
The DNA here is from genome assembly GCA_947359465.1 of Metellina segmentata. Taxonomy (NCBI): domain Eukaryota; kingdom Metazoa; phylum Arthropoda; class Arachnida; order Araneae; family Tetragnathidae; genus Metellina; species Metellina segmentata. The sequence goes on along the minus strand of OX375884.1, from coordinate 49,806,893 downwards.
TTCGTTTAGGAAGGAATAGTTTTTTATTTGTATCACATTCTTTAATAGATTGCTTTTAACCCTCCAAGTAGTTTCGACGTGATATCCCGTCCATATTGATCTGATCAATTGTGTTAGTGACGAGAAATCTGGTCATCAAGATGTTGCCTGTGTTGTATTTTTCCGATGACGAGATATCTCGTCGAGGCAACCACCAGGAGTGTTAATAGACCAAAAAATGATTTATTCGCTGTAACTAAAATGTACAATGTGTTCACCTACCCATTTTTATTCACTTCTATGCAACACGAGACATTTGGGTGCTCCTGTTTTTTTCTATATAAGTTGTGGAATATTCATTTGTCATTTGAGGAACCTCGATGCTGGTACTTGGCATGACATTAATCTCGGATCGCATAATCCTTAATGCTGGGACATGTGTGTATTCCTTCGATGTTATAAATGTAATTACTTTTTTTCCTTTTAGGATCTTTGATGGAAAAGAATGGATTCTCTGGATCCTCTACCAAATGCTGACTATGCATCTCTACTAACCCTTTCACCCACAAACAACGCAGCTGCAGCACAACAGTTCGATTCGGTCGATGACAATCAAAACATAACCAAACCAACTCCTCAAGACCATATTTATGCTCAAGTCACTCAAAGTGTACCTCCTCAAGGAACCAAATCCAAAGACAAGGATGAAGCTAACTGTAAAGTCAATACAAAACCAAACAAAATCTTGTTGCACAACACGTACGTCCTCAGGAATCCATCTCTCATGTTAAGTCATTCAAACAGTGCCCCAGACGTGAGAAAGTCCAGTGCGAACTTACCTAGCCTGTGCCCAAATAATTACGGCTCACTTAATGCCACTAAAGTTGAAAGAACGAGTAAAGAAAAGAAAACCGATCCTATTATAGATCCATCTGTCTTTTCAATCAGTGGCCGACGAGTAGTGGTGTCAAGTGGTTTTAAAGGAAATGATTCTAGGAAGAAGAGCACCGAATCAAAGGAAAGAATATTTGTTTCCAACCATTCCAATGAGTTAGTAAACTATTTATTTCTTTAAAGAAATTAAATATATCTGTACCTTGGTAGAAAAGGGGACAACATCCATTTTTTGAAACTTTTTCGTAACGTCTGATTTAGTAATTTTTAATACATCGTACAAAAAACACTTTCCAGTGTTTTGATTCTTTTTTAATGTATTGACAGAGAGACAATGGCTCGTTTTTACATTACAACTTTCATTGCCTTCTAGTGATATGTAGATAGATCTCAAAATCATCGAACTAGGATTGTCCCTTTCCCTACCAAGAGTAGATATATTTTAGCGGTATCTTTTAGATTTCGTCAGCTTACAAGTGAAGCCGAAATTTTTAAATATGATTTTCAGTATTTTTAGACACTACAATGGTTAATTCTTTTACTTACTGACTGGACTTTAGACACATTCATTTTTTCTTTGCATGAATGTTGGATTTCTTCTTGAGAAACACACTTAGTAAGTAAAGTGTAGAGTAAATTTTGTCCTTTTCGTTTCTTCAGAACTATGTTTTTTAATTTAGTATGTTTCACTTGTAGACCGGCAATTTATGCGTTTTAGTAATATCTGTAAAGATACTCAGTATCCATTATAAATTTATAGTTACTTGCATTAGCAATCTGACTATTAACTTTTATTGGCGAATACTTGAATTCTGTGGGGGTTTTCGGATCGTTGTAATGAATTGTTTTTGCTGTTTACACAAAATTTAAAAATAATGAAAATGTTTATTTAACAAGAAAACCATGATTAATACTTTGGTATAACCTTTCAAATGAAATCAAAGCTAAACACAGAGTTACAAAGTTAAAGTTGATTAACAAGTTATAAGAGGCACAAACAAATCTTGCTTTAACTTTTTGAAACTGTTGATCGTTATACAGGCACTGTAGTTGCTTGTGTGGATTTTTGGAATAAAATTTAGTGTGAACAAATATTTACCCACAAATAGTTAACTACAGTAGATATTTTTTAAACTTTAATTATATAAAATACCAAGAAATATCAGATATTATGAAAATCGAGTGTTATATTTTTCTTAGCTATGAAGTGTATCTGATATTTACTGAAATAATGTATTAGATTTTTAAAATTCTGTAAATCGAACAAATGATACCTTAACAGTTGGGACAAAAAGGTATGAAACAAGATATTTCTCTGAGAAAATTTATTTTTTACGCCATTTATTAGGAAACTACTTAAGTTTAACCGATTATGAAACTTTACAATTCAAAATCAACTCTCCATGGTTAACATTTGTATTCAATAACATCAAAGTACAGGGCCCCTCGTTTCCCGATATTTCGCCTCATTCATCTATATCCCTCTCTTTCACATGTCCCCAATGAATTTACAGTTTCCAAACAGCAAGAAATGTCAAGCAGTTTCTTTAGAATTGGAAGCTCATAGTTGGGCCTCAGCTCCTCCGCTTTGGACTAGCTGAAGTCACTGCGGATATAGGGAAGGTTCCAAGGAATTCTGGCAGAGGTCTCGATGAATTCGCACTAGAAACTTTTTCACAGGGTGTGAAAACACTAGCTCGTGGAAAGCAGCAACGTAAAAATCGCCTGACTTCGGGAGTGGTTGAGAAATTTCCTATAGTATCGAATGATATTCTCCTGTGAAAAAAGATTTTTCGTCAACCTTGAATCGCCAAAGCATAGAACCATTTCTTAAAATTTTGCCATCCGTTTTATTCCGTATGTTTCATTTTATTCGTGCTGCTCTGCGGATGGTAATTGAAATTTTAAAAAAAATATTGCTCTATGCTTTTTGGAGGTTTAAGGTTTTCAAGCTTGCGGTTGCGTACAAATAATTAATCAGGACGTTTCTTTTGATATAATAGAAAATGTCTCACGAAGCCAGATTAATTTTAATTTGCTGCCTTCCACGATCTAGTTATGAAAATCAAAATATGGCCATCGCTCGCCGATTGTAAGCTGGAAAAATTACCTCGCATGTGTACATATGGAATCGATGGTAAGTGCTCTTCAGGTCATCCTTGCAGGGACCCTAATGTGTATATTTAAATAGGGGGACGTATCGAGCCTTGTCTCTATTTATTCGTCCCACCATTTACAGCCTGGCTCAGGCTTTAACTGCCAAGGCTTAATCCTGAGTATTCTACATAGACATCTGTCTTATTTCAGCTATATTATAGTGAAAATACAGTTCTCTGAATAATTGATAAATTGAGCAACTACAAAAGGTGATAAATGACTATTCAAATTCTAAAATTATAATTTTCAAATTATCCCACCCCTTCGTTTTCTCATAACTGTTTTTTGACCTTATGTGCTACCTGTAAGTCGACTGTATATTTTATGTAAAACAAGGCTTTCTTTTTGTTGTAGGAATCCTAGTCTCTGGTCAAGGAGTCCTTCAACTGACAGCCAAACTGAAGTGAAACGGCGGAAATTACAAGTGTGTACAGACTGCTTTTCGCTTTGCCTATTTGTTCCAGGAACTGTGATGTGCATTCTGAGCCCTTGGTTATTGGTGCCCGTATACATCGTTCCCAATCTCTCTGGGAGCCACTTCCATACTTTTGTTTGGATCATCTGCATAAGTTCGGCTATTCTGGTGTTCATGGGTTGCATTGTTGGCAATGTCGTCTGGTACAGAAAAGGACAAGAATGGAAATGTCTCTTGCACTGTGGTAGAGGACCAAGGAATCATTACTGGGGAGACGGTTTGACATCAAGAACTTTACACACGGTGTAGCGCATGCAGTGTGCTAACTCTGAAAGTTACCTCAATTTGCAATGATTTGACCCTTTTGGTAGTTGCCTCGACGAGGTATCTCGCCATTAGCAAATCTGACCAGATATCTTGATGGACGAGAGATCTCGTAATTAGAAAAACTGACCGGATCTCGATCTTGTCATCATCAGAAAATTGAAACCATCTTAATGACGAGATTCCTCATCATTTGCAAAATTGGTCAGATCTGGATGAAAGAAGACCTTGGTGAGATATTGATCAAAACCACTTGAACGGTTAACATGCCACGGGAAGACAAGTTACGCAGTTCCTTCTACTAACTAGTTAAATATACTAAATCGAGATATATAAATATACATCTCGTATTTCTGTAAAAATTGTTAATTTAAGCCATGTCGTTGAAGAAATAACTACTGAACAGCCACTGAAGAAACAATTAATTGTGCATTAAAAGCACGATTTGCTTAACTTTATAGATACTTCGATTTAATGAATATTAAATTTAAATAAAATATATCACTTCATTTGGAAGACTTGGTGTTTCAATTTAATAATTTGTATGTATATATATGACATTTATTTATTTTTTGCATATAAAAGTTGCATGTAGACAAAACTAAAAAAATTAATTAAATGTTCTTTTGAAAGCAATCAAAATGACTAAACTAAATAAGTGATCAAAAGGTTATTTCAAAAGTCTCAAAGACTTAAAATATCACGAAAAAATATGATTTTTAAACATTCTTCTAGTTAGTATTTTTCATTTAACATGTGAACTAAAGAATGGAAGCTTAATAATGTGTATTTAATTTTATAGAATTAGAATATAATTCTACCAAATTTTTGTATCAGGGAAAATAATACTATAGTAAAGATGTGAAATATACAAATATTTTCGTCAATAATTTTTTTTTTGTCGAAATACTCAATAACTCTCCAGTATGGATATTTATTGACTAAGCCACTTGATTTTTGTGAGATTCAAAGAAAACAGTGTTTCTAAACTTGCAGATAGGATACATTTATACACTTTTATAGTTTTGAACCTTTGCAGTAAATCGTTTTCATTTCTAAAGACTCATAAGAGTTATCCTATTTAATGGTACAAAAAATTAAATACAAGCTTGCAGTCTTTATAGCTTGTAGAATAAATAGTAGCTTAAAACACAACATATATCGTGCATTGTAAAAAGAGAAAAGCAAAAAACAGCACACTGCGTCTTTTTATTGAGTATCGAAAAAAGCTCAAATTTTCTACAGGATTCAGTATACTTTGACTTCCGGTTCTCGCTCAGAAAAGAGTTCGTAGTTTCATTCACTCCCATATGAATTTTAAACACATTTAATTTAGCTTTCCATCGGAAAATACTTCATAAATATTTAAATCCAAAAATTTCAGAAAGTTTAAATTGCAGTCTGTTTTTAATTCAATGAAAGCTTAATATAAATTCCAGTAATGTTGAATTATTGAAAATAGTCCAAATAAAACAGTAATGTTAAGAAAGTGTGAATAAAATTAGTAGGTTTTAAAGATACTTTTCAATTACAACCTTCATTTCAAAAAGATTCACTGCTATTGAATAGATGTGAACCTGAATTCTTTAATTCTTGAGATTCAGTCACAAAAAAGCCAGTGTTACAGTAAAATTCATTTGAAAACAAAAGTACTATTCATTTCAATCCTTCAAGTAGGTGTATCTACATTTTCTACGATTTCATCTACATCGTCACTCATTGAAGTTATTTCTGAAGTTTCCTCAAGATGTTCCTTGGTCGATTCGCTATCCATGTAATTTAAGTGTGAGGCATCTTCAGTAGTTTTCCTCGAATTTGAGCTGTCACTCGCAACGCTTGAACCCCTTGTTTCCTTAGAATCTGCTTCAACATTAGTAATGGATTCATCCTTAATGCTATCAGACATATTTTCTTCGATATTCTTATTTACTAGTTCATCGACATCCTCTGTTTTATCCTTTAAATTATTTTCATTCTTTTCACTAGATGCTGTACCAGATTCGATACCTTCACATGACAATACATTTCTGTCTGTCTCTGACTGTTGGGTAGTAAGACGGTTGGGGTTTTCTCCCGTCTGTTCTGTTCCATCTGAGCTGCAGCTTTTCTCGCGCGAAGGAATTTCCGATTCTCTAGGTTTTCCTCGAGAACCTGGTCGATTGCTCTCTTTACCACTATCTTCCGTTTTACTAACTGGAGCGGTTGCTTCAGAGGACATAATTACATCCTGAACATTTTGTTGCGAAGAAGCTAGATCGTCGTTGGGATGGCGATTACCTTCACGTTCCTGAATCCGTTCCTCCTGGCTGATATTTGGAGTTGATAAAATCCCGGCATCTGAGTTTAGGGGCGTCACGAACTTGTGATTTTCCTTCGAAGACATCTCCTCCTCTTCTCGCCTGTCCATGAATTGCAAAGACAGCGGATCATCTGCGAAAGATGCAGTCGGTGTCTGGAACTCCGTACTCGTGTTCCACGATTTCCCAGAGCTCGTAAAGGACTGCATCAAAGACGTCGTCGCTTGGTTATCCTTGTCGCGTTGCTTCTCTTTCAAGATTGGGTCGTCGTCCGTGAACGAGCTGGGCGGAGTCAGGAACTTGTCACTTGCTGTTAGAAACTTTGAGGATTTGCTTCCACCTTCTTCAGATGGAGACGAGGGTGATTTGGACTGGTTTTTGTCTCTGCTGGAGTGAGGCTTCTTGGATCCTTTTGATTTCCGCGGAGAAGGAGATTTCTTATGAGCGCCGTTCCGGTGCTTGTCGCGATGATGGCGAGACGTTGATGGTATGGCCGTGGCGTCGGAATCGTTTACAGCGGCATCTACCTCTTTCACTTCAGTCTGTTCTCCTTCAGCATTTATCAAGGGGCTGGAATCTGGGTTCCTTTTGCGACACACTTTGGTTTCGATGAGACACATAAGGACACCCACGACAACAGCGAAGCCCCCGATACCCATGATGGCTGGTCCCACGAAGACCATGGGAGGTTTCTTTCGCACGTCGTCGTAATTGTTTGATTTCGTGTCTTCGTCACGATCCATTCCGATCGCCATCAGGATACCGCCCACCAGTATGAGCATGAATCCTAAAATTACACTGCAGATTATTACTTTCCCGCTGAAGTGGAAGTTGTGCCATCGAGACCCTCTCTCTGAGTGGTGACTGCATTTGTGGTCCTTTTTCGTTCTTTGAGGCATTTGTTAATAGAATCTGAAAACAGAAAAATTCGGTGTAGTAAATTATTGGTGCGAGGATGAAAATTACTTAAATAAGCTTCTTTGAATTAAATCATTAACCCTCCTGATGGGTATCTTTCGGCGAGGTATCTCGTCATTATCAAAACTGTCCGTGTTTTGATGGACGAGGTATCTCATCATTAGAAGAAAACTCATCGGGTCTTGATCACAAAAAAATCGGCGATGTCTTGATGACGAGATATTTCGTCATTAGCAAAATTGATCAAATATTGGTGGCGAGATATCTCGTCGAAACCACTTGAGGGTTAATGAGCAATTTTAAACGAGTATTACAAGGTGCTAAAATTCTAATTTTATGTTTACGACTAAATGTTTATGCTCAATACGTATGAAACACACAAGTCAAGAGAAAAAAAGTCATTTAGATAAGAATTATTAATTTAAAAATCTAATTCATTGATTATTTTTCATTAGTTTAAAATCCACACTTTCTGTAAGTTTTAATCTTTTTTTCCCTTTCTTTTTATAAAGTTTAACTTTATTTACTTTTTCCTCGATTTTTTCCTCTTTTTTTTACATGCATTATTTTTATTTTTAACGTTCTTTTCCTATCAGCCACCATGAAGAATAGTGAAAAAGCATCAAAATGATTTTATCAATTAAAAAAATTTTCAAACCTTTATTCCATACTCAAAATCAAGAGAAAAAATTACAAAAGCTTCAAATCTCTATACTAATTGTAAAATGTCTTTGCATTTTAAGTGCAGGATAGTAAAATTAGAAATCTAAGAAAGATTAAAGTCCGGTTTCGCTAGACATATCGTTGAATAAATTGTTACATCTATGAAATTTTGAAAACATTCTAAGAAGCTGTATGATTAAAATAAAAGATTTTATTTTTCATTTTTGGGGGTACTTTAGTGTACTGTGTCTTCTTAAACATATTCACACATTTACAAGTTGCAATTTGCAAAGTAGGGGGAGGTGGGGCACAGTGTTGCAGTGAATTGTTTTAAAAGTGGTAGTAACATGAGCTCCAATTTGTTTACAATTTTGTCAGCCACCTTGTTTTCCAGAAGTCCATGTGTTTTGGAAGCATTTGCATCATTACTTACATTTCTGTAAGCAAATCTTTATTTTTGCACGTTAAAAGTAAAATTTTGTGTTTTTAATTAAATTACCTTTATTCCTGAGTGGTGTTTATCTTAAAGTGAATAATATTTTAGTAGTAAAGATAGTTGTGTTTGGGTTCTGTTGAATTAAAATGGTATGATCTAAATTCACATTACGTAGTCATAAAAATTTTTTGTTACAAGCTATGGCATATGGGGTACAAGTGTTACAGAATAAAATGGGGCACACTGTTACATAATTTGCCCAATTAACACATTACAAACAAGCATGTGTTTCACAATGTAAATTTTATTACTCTTATAGCTCCGCATTTTTCATTTAAAGATTTTTAATTATAAATATGAATGATAACATAAATAAACAGGTTAATTTTTCGAAAAGCTTTTACTCCATATAGGTTTGCATATCTTTTTAAGTGATGTTTCTTTCTTTACATTATTAGGATTTTTTTTTTGTTAATTCTTTTGAAACATTCACAAGCTAACGAAATTATGTCTCTGCAAGAAAAGTAAGGTCTGTCTTTGAGCCCCACCCCGAAAAAACTGCATAAAATAGTCAACGGGTGAAATGTCGGATCTTGACTGATACGCCAGTTAAAAGTATTCAGTATAAAGTAAAGTATAAAGGAAATATTGAAGAAGAAGAAAAAACACCAAACCCTAAAAAGAACGAAATTCCCAAGAAGTGGGCTTAAATGAACCTGAAGCATAAGCCTACCGAGTTATCATCAACTAAAAATAAAGATTCACCATCTTATGATGATAACATCTCTTTTACAGAATTACAATCAGACATTGCTGCAGATTCTGATCCCTTAAGAATTAACAATGGTGATTATGTTATAGTTCAAGAAGGGCACCTTACAGAACGTGAAATTCACTCTATTGGGGAAGTCGTGAATCAGAACAATGTTGATTTTGAAGTGTACGTCAAAAGAATTTTTTCTTCTTATAAATTTCGCAGAAATGCTAATTTTCCCTGTGGTTTTTACTTCCGATCAAAATCTAAAATAAGTTTCCAATTTCTTTAATCTTATTTTAACATCTCTGTAATTGTAGGCTACAGTCATTGTTATTGTTTTGTTTTCTCAACTGTGTAGGCCATAACAATAAAAAGATTGTTATAAAATTTTATAATTTCTCCTCTTTACATTCCCTCACATTTAAAGCAATTCAATTATACGTAAACTAATCAAATGTGATATTTTATTTTAATCCTGCTTAAGGAATCATTAGATATCTGTATATTTCAATTCAAATGAATTTCAATAAAAGCCCATTCCTTACATCAACTGTTCCTACTATAACGTAACACTGTATATCACACAATGTGTAACACTGTACCACGACAATGAGGCACAGTGTTGCAATGTACATCACTACCAAAAACATTAAATACTGGAAATAAATGTAATTTTTTTTATTTTAATTATATGTAACATGTATGTAAGAGATCAAAGATCATTTTAAGGGCTTCGTTTACTTCATATAGATGCATATCTGGATACCACAGTTAAAAATTTAAAAAACGTGAAACACTGTGCCCCACCTTCCTCTAGTATATTATAAAAATAATTATGGCCTTAATTTGTATGTAATGAACCTATCTATTTAATTTGCTTCTTACCACCGTGACTTAGTTGATACAATTGGGGATTTGCAACCGGTGGGTAACGAGTTCGAAACTTGATCCAACCAAAGACATTGTGTACTTGGGGACAGATGCAGATTAAATCCACAATGACCTCAAATGTCCTCACGTTGGTGTGGTTTTAAAAATTACAATTAATATTTATTAGCATTAACAATCTTAATGCATTATTTAGAAAACCCTTAGATGATCGCTATTTCATTAGATAGCAATTAACGTATTATTTATTAAAATTTAAAATAAGGTTTAAATAAAAACTAGCTTAAGATGTCTGCTGACTTGCCGATTTTTAAGGTAAAATTTATTTCAATATGATTTAATTCAAAGTGGCAAAATAATTTTGCACTATCCATACGATTTATAGAATAACAAACGATTGATTTGGCGGTGAAATAAGAAAAAACTATGGTAGGGTATATGTTGTAGAATGACCATCTCTACAATAATGTAATCGATGTAATTCATTGTCATCATAGTTTGATCGTTATTGTACTCAGTCACTCAAACTAATGGTCAAATTTATAAAAAAAAACACTTATCTTGAAACAGTTTCCTACATTTCGGATTAAAAAAGTGGTAATGGGTGTGGAATCTTATCCTATTGAGAAAATTCTATGTCACATCAATTGAAAAACATCTCATTTCACAATATAGAAAAACTGTTTGTCTAATACGAGGTAGGTATTTAATTAAAGTCGTACTGGAGCAATACGACGGGCTATTGCCGACGGTCTTGGATCAACCCCCGAAGAGAGATCCGATGACAATATTACGTAATTTTGAACCAAGGTCATATGACGATTGTTTGCTATGACAGAAAGTCTGTGACTATATGTTGCTGTAAACATGAGAATGCTCATTTTTTCGGGGATTCTTGACGAATTTGTCACATTGTGGCGCACTTTGCGATAATAGTCTCTAGTTAGTGAGATAAAAACGATATAGTTCGGTCCCCGTGAGCAGGAAGTCGAGTCATGTGGTTGTGGACGTGACAGCTTGCAACGCAACCAAGACTCTTCCACAACTGGCGACTTTAGCGAGGTTTCTGGCTCTAAGTTTATCGTCAGTGCTGAAAGCGATAGCAGTGATAATGAGTTCGTGATGGAAGGGAAAATCACGCGTTCATGTGTTAGCATCTGGCAGGATCCATTCACCTAACAACCTTTCACATCGAATTCAAAAATTGACTGACCAAGGTCTACTGCCTTTTCATCGTAGCCTGCTCTGTATACGACTGCACGAGGGCTGCATATTGAAAACGTTGCTTAAGAATCCATCGAAAAAACTGCCAAAACCTCATGCTTACTCAAAATGCCTAACTCGTGCAACACAGCAAGGTGAAAATTGTCTCTGTGAGTGGTTGAGAAATTTCCTTGTCGTATCGACTAGGGAGTCTTCTGTGCAATGATTTTTCGGCAACCGCTAGCTTGCCAATCTTGAATCACTAAATCATCGAACCATTTATATTAAATTTCATTTGTCAACCGTATGCCTCACTTCATTCATACTCTGCGGATGGCAAATGCATTTTTTTAAATGGCTCTATGTGGACTTTGGTGATCCGAGATTGGTAAGCTAGCGGTTGGCGAGATATGATTGTCCAGGACAATTCTCATTCGATGCAATAAAATTTCTCAACCACACACAACACCAGATGATTTTCACCTTGATGCGTTCCACGAGCTTGTTTCAAAATGTATGTTCCCTATTTCTATAGTGACCACCAATACCTAGACTTTGCGTCTGCTGCAGTCTTCCTGATAGACATTACGGTACTATATCATGATAAACAAACCCCAGGATTGTAAAATGCCAAAAGAAGGTTTTAGGATAAAACAAAAAGTTAATTCGAAGCATACGCACTGCAAGCAATCAAATTCTTATATGGTATTTTTTTACCACTTAAGTTAAGCCACACATTGGTTCAACATCCGTCCTGCGACTAGGGATGCGACATCGATGTCGATGTTTTCAAAACATCGATGTTTTATAATATAAAAAAAAACATTGATGTATTGGAGCCGATGTTTTTTTAACATCGATGTTTATACTTGTCGATGTTTTTACGTTGTAGATGTTTTATTTTTGAATGAAAAAAGTACCATTATAAATTTTTTTTTTAATAACCAAGTAGCATAATTTTTATAATCGGTAAAATGAACATACTTTTAGACCAAAGTGACCAAATATGAAGGGTCTGAAAAGTAAGGATGCGACATCAATGTCGATGTTTTGTAAAAAATTTGATGTATTTACCATCGATTTATTGGAGCCGATGTTTGTTTAACATCGATGTTTTAACAGTGTCGATGTTTTATTTTTGAATAAAAAAAGCACCGTAGTAAAAATTTAAAAAAATAACCGTGCAACTAAGTATTCTCCAGTGATGGCGACATCTATCCCATCAGAAATAGTTTTTTTTTTCCCTAACGGGCGTTTTTCCCTAGTTAGTGAAAAAAGAAAGTCGGCAATTTTAAGGTGGAGAAAATCAACAAACTTCTTTTTTTACAAACTGTAAATAACTAATATTGAGACCTATAATAATTATAGGCCCCAATATTTTTTATTTACAATTTATAAAAAATAAGTTTGTTGTATTCCCCCTCCCCCGATAGGTTGATAAATAATTAATAATAACTAACAATAATTATTGTTATAAAAACATCGATGGTTTTTGGGCGATGTATTATCAACATCGATGTTTTAATTTTGAACAACGATGTTTTGCTCTCGATGTTTTGAAACATCGATGTTCAAAATTAAAAAATTGATGTTGATAATACATCGACCCATAACATCGATGTTTTTAAAATTCAGTGCATTTAAACATTCCCCCACCCCCATTTCTTAAAACTGGTTTAGCAACTAGTGATGCTACAACGACAGCAAAACATCGATGTTTTGAAACTGCGATGTTCAAAATTAAAACATCGATGTTGATAATACATCGCACCAAAACCATTGATTTTTTTAAAATTCAGTGTATTTAAAATTTTTTCCCTATTTCTTAAAACTGGTTTAGCAACTAGTGATGCTACATCGACAGCAAAACATCGATGTTTTGAAACTGCGATGTTCAAAATTAAAACATCGATGTTGATAATACATCGCACCAAAACCATTGATTTTTTTGAAAATTCAATGTATTTAAACTTTTTTCCCTATTTCTTAAAACTGGTTTAGCAACTAGTGATGCGACATCGGCTCCAATGCATCGATGTTTTTATAAAACATCAATGTTTTGAAAACATCGACATCAATGTCGCATCCCTACTTTTCAGGCCCTTCACTCTTGGCCACTTTGGTCTATAAGTGTGTTCAATTTGCTGATTATAAAAATTATGCTACTTTGTTAATTTTAAAATTTTTATAACGATACTTTTTTCATTTAAAAATAAAACATCGACAACATAAAAACATCGAAAGGTATAAACATCGATGTTACAGAAACATCTATGTTACAAAAACATCGATGTTCTGAAAACATTGACATCGATGTCGCATCCCTAATCCCTACCTGCGACACTAAATGACCGAAATACGCCACACTAAATGACCGAAATACGCCATGCGCACCGACATAAAGCGGAGTACGCTCAAGCACGTCGCATGTCTGATCAATGTGCTGCTTTTCCCTGGTGTTCTTCACTTGGTGACAGAATGAGAGATAAAATCTCTGAAAAGTTCTTTGTAAGGTATGTTTTTATGTTCGAAAATAAAATTAAATGTACGAAAGAAACAACAAACAAGTGACAAAAACGAAAAGGAATGTTAACTCTCCAAGTGGTTTCGACGAGATAGCGTGTCATTCAATGTCTGACCAATTTTGATAATGACTAGATACTTCGTCATCAAGCTATTGCTCATTTTTTATGACGAGATTAAGGGTCAGTTTTCTTCAAATGACGAGATATCTCGTTCATTAAAATCTGATCAGATTTGCTAATGACGAGATACCTTGTCGAGACAGCCAACAGGAGAGTTGAAGGACAGTGTGCCACAAAGAACATACTAGCGTAGAAAAAACACATGCAAAAACAGTATGACGCATGCTTTCAAAGAATAGTTGAAAGGTATAGGCAAGTTAAAATAAGGTAATTTTAATTAACGTCGTACTAGAGCAACACAACGTTTAAATGTATAGAGGGGACTGGTAATTTTTTTTGGTAATTTTAATTAACGTCGTACTAGAGCAACACAACGGACTATTGACGACGGTACGGGATCAATCCCTTAAGGGAAAGATCCGAGGACAACACCTCATAATTTTGAACCACGGTCAGATGAAGAGACAACACCTGAGTTGGCACCCCACTGTATAGATGGGACATTAATATTTCTATGTTCACATGAAAACAAATTTTGATTTTCCATTTTTTAACAGGTTTTTATTTATCTATACGGTAAACTAGCACTTGAAGTAATATATAATAAAGTAATATAAATAAATATGATATCACCTTCTCAAAAAAGTGGCACGACTTTAAGTGGAGTGAAAATATATGGTTGTGTGTGAACTATGTGAACCAAAATTCACATTAAAGTAGTACAATGCTTTAAAATAATTTTTAGAGCATTTGGTGTACAGGCGGCTGGTGCACCTTAAATAAATATGTCGTGGCCCAAAAGTCCTCACGTTAGGTTGATGTTGAAGTTTGGAGAGAGGGGTGCCAGCTCAGGTGTTGCTTCGTCATCTGACCGTGGTTCAAAATTACGAGTTGTTGTCCTCGGATCTTTCCCTTAAGGGATTGATCCCGGACCGTCGTTAATAGCCCGTTCTGTTGCTCTAGTACGACGTTAACTAAAAATTACCTTACCAAAATTACCTAAAATAATTTTTAATCAGAAATAATTATATTATAGACTCTCAAACAAACCATGGAAATCAAATGATAAAATACATAACCCTTTTTTATTAAAGATATAGGACGGAACCTTTCAAATTTCAAACTGAGAAGTAACATGCGAAAAGTTCATTCAATCCTCATGTAAAATATCCCTTTTGTAGTAGTGTCGCATTTCTTGATAAGGTACAATTTCTAATATATTAGGGTTGGTTGGCCGGTTTGGATTTTACAAAATACGTGCCATATTTGACCATGTTGCTACACCAAACACAAGAAAGACAACATCAAGTAATAGACATACACACACAAGGAAAGCTTTACTAACACAGAAAGAGAGAAATACACCCAGAGATGAATCAAACCTGCGCCGCCTACAACTCAAAGGTTGCTAATACAGTGGGCAAACCCACGGAGTCACTGTGGCCCCTCTGGGAAAGTGGGGTAAGATTATTTAGGGTGTTCCAATTATGAATCAACACTACCTTCTATAACTATTAAATGAAAACAATCAGACCTATGTTTGTTTTCGAATTCATTATTCTGGAAAGGGCACGTCAAATTAATTTGTTCGTATATAACTCATGAAATATGTTGAGTCATTGAGGGCTGATGTGTAATTGTAGGCTGACTGAAAATATTCCTCCATGTGTTAGAGTTGGCGAAATTTCTAAAGCTTCTAAATATTTTAGAACTTTGTAAATTATTCGATTTTCTCGCGATTGTGCTATAATTGTGTGAAATAAAGCCTGAATATTCATTGAAATCAATGCGTTTGTTCAAAAGACTTTTCTTGAAAGTGACGCTATTTAATAAAAGAGACATTTAAGTATATATTTTAAAAAAATTGAAGTCTATTTATCGCGCGTTTCTGTTTATAAAAATATACTGATGGACAAATGTAATTTTTACACACTTGAAATAACCTTACACACACAAATATTAGTTTAGTATAAACCTTCACATGTGTTGATATCTTAAATGTATTCACCTTACTTGAAACCAAGACCGAAATTACTCGATATGAAGTGAAATTTATTTCTCTTATAAATTTAACTGATAACATTTCAGCAAACAAAAAGTGCAAATTCATAGGAGTATATATATTGTCGAACATTTCACTAAAGTAGCATTGAAATGAAATATTTTAAATACGTTTGAAATATGTTTTGAAACACGTAATACTTTCATGGTTTGAAATTCAATAGGCTATTAAAGACCATTGGTGTGGATATAGTAAACTAATTACCAAAATACAGGGTTCCTCAGATAGGGAACCTCAGATTCTTTTAAAGAACTTTTGATGTTAATTGATTATAAGTCATTACTTAACAACTTAACTAGATTGGTTGGTTTTTATATCGTAAGGGCCATATTTGACAACGCTGAGCCTAACACAAGTGAGGCAACGCCTAGTAATGAACATACACAAAACATTTACAGACACAGAAAAGAGAAATACATTACGATTCATTTTCCAAACTCGCAGCACGGAAAGCTCGTATGAATGAATGTGCAGCGTCCCTTTTACCATCATACTCTTACTTGTTATCCTGTCATATATCCTAGTATAATCAACTTTAGTGTAGCAAATTACCGTACAGCGACAAGCCAATTTACTTATTCTCGTCACATGCACAGAGGCTAAACCTCTAAACTCTTCGTGGACCTTTGGTTTAACCTCTCGAAACCCAACAAAGGAGCAAAATTCACCACGGATACCCATTTGTGAATATCCAATGACCATATCAACATGTGAATCTGTGGTTACAATGAAGAATTTTCCCTGCAATTGATTTCAAGAGGCTATACTAAATAAAGATCCATATATGTGTTTGGTTGGATTTATGGCCATATTTGGCCAAGTTGTGTCAAGCACAAGTGAGACAACACCTAATAATGAACATACACAAAAATTTTACCGACAGAATGAAGAAATAAAATACGATTAGTTTAATTCCAAACTTGCTGCAAGGAAGGCTCGTATGAGTGCAGCGACCCTCTTACCATCAAACTCATACCTAGTATCATGCCTAGTATAATTAGCTTTTGTTTAGCAAGACCATACTGCTACAAACCAATTTACTTATTCTCGTCACACTCGCAGTGGCTAAACCTTTAACCTCTTCATGGACCTTTAGTTTAGCCGTCGAAACCTAACTAAAAAGCAAAATTCTTTATTGTAACCACGGATTCATGTTTGTAAATGTTCAACAAGCATGTCAATGTTTGTGAATATGTGGTTAAAATAAATAATTTCGCCTTCAGTTGGATTTCAAGAGACTATTCAAAGAGTCCACATGTGTGGTTGATTGAGTTTTATAGCCATACTTGACCAAGCTCCGTCAAACACAAGAGTTTTACTAACTCGCGAACTGAAGTTTAGTTCAACGGTATTTATGAAAATGTATAAAAATTAATATCATTAGTCCATACTTATTTGTAAACAACTTGTATAAATTTTTATCAAGTTCGACTTTTAGGTGCACTTGACCGCTTAAAAGTGTTTCCTATCAAAATGCACCATCAAAGATAAGATAACAAATGCATCTAAAGCTATGAGAACTGTCAGTTAATTATAAACAACTTAAAAATTAAGGTAAATTATAGAAAATATTTTATAAGTTACAGAAATCGTTGGAAACTATTGTATCTAAGCAATAAATAAATGTTTTAATTTCGTTTCAATTTTTTTATGATTTAACCTTAATAATACTATTAAAGATTTAATGCATCAATCCTAGTTCCAAATCGCATTCAAGTACATCTGTCATTTTCAATACATGATGAAAAAAATAGTTCATGCTTAATTGTATCTTGATTTGAATATTAGAAATAAAAAACACGTACCTGAAAATTGATCTTTAATTTCCTAAAATAATTTCATTTGCATTCGAGTATTAGGATCAATCATTTTACGAATTTCTACTCGAATGCAGATTTACAAGTGAGCGAATATTTCGTTTCCCTAACTACAAAACTACACTAACCCTCCCACAATGAACTTCGACGGCTTTTATCGTTCACGTGTTTACCGATTGTTTGATACCGAATCTTATCTTAATTTCGGAATCATTTCATTTCTGACTGTTAGCCAAATTAAGAGACAAGAAACCGACATCAAAGCGCTCGTTGAACAAATGGTGATAGCCTTACCAGAATGTAACGCTCCAACGTGGAGAAACCACATTGCGGGGATAGACAGCATTTTTTAGAACATTATATGCTCAAGCCCCATTCCCAATCACCCATATAAGAGAACTAAAATATAAGAGATAAATAAAAAAAACTGAAGAGTTATAGGCCCAGGACACACAAAGCAGTTTAGTGGGCCCTACTCACAAAGGAATAAAAATGTAACAACCAATAAAAAAAACTAGGTACCTAGGTATTTTGATTAAAGTCGCACTGGAGAACCACAACGGGCTGTTGACGATGGTCCGGGATCAATCCCAATCCAAGGATAACATCTCATAATTTTGAATTACGTTCAGATGACGAGGTCAAGCTCAGATGTTGACCTCGTCATCTGACCGTAATTCAGCTGGTTATATACCTACGTATTTTGATTAACGTCGTACTGGAGAACCACAACGGGCTGTTGATGATGGTCCAGGATCAATCCCGAACCAAGGATAACATCTCATAATTTTGAATTACGTTCAGATGACGAGGTCAAGCTCAGGTGTTGACCTCGGAATCCGACCGTAATTCGGCTGCCTAGATACCTACGTATTTTGATTAACGTTGCACTGGAGAACCACAACGGGCTGTTGACGATAGTCCGGGATCAATCCCGATTCAAGGATAACATCTCATAATTTTGAATTACAGTCAGTTGACGAGGTCAACACCTGAGCTTGCATCTCGCCTCTCCAAACTTCCACACCATGCCAAATAGAGAACATTTGAGGACACGACAAATTTAACGACACCAGCCCTCACGCATAAGACAGTCTTTGATTGTATCTAGTTTTGAACTCGCAGCCCTCTGGTTGCTTATCCCCTAATTTACCAGCTGGGCTACATTTGCTTTAGTAATCGGTTTGCAAAAATATTATTTGATAACGAATTATTATATCGCCAGCTTAGAGCAGAAACTCATTAACTGATATTTTTCGACATTACATGCTCATTTTAACGATGATGAAAAATACAGTCATATTGTAATCTAGTAAAAAATACAATACACGATCAAAATGCTCGTAATTTTTATTTTTTGATCAGATCTAAAATTAAGTTGGTTTTGTTCAGGAAACTACAGTAAAAAATTTGTTTTGTCAATTAATAAGTTTCTGATGATATCGTGTAATCTTACGAAAATCTGCATAATTATATCTGAGGATAATAAATACATTATTCATACTTAACCTTTCTAACGAAATTAATTTGATCAGATTACGGACAAGCTTAATTCTAGTATAGAAAACCAGATTGGGAAAACTACAATATTCAAAAAAATGTTTGTCAATTAACGAGTTTCTGCTCTAAGCTGATGATATAATCTTACAAAAATCTACACAACTACATCGCACCCCGGCAAGAAAAGTGACGCAACTCAAAATTGCAGAATTTGAGAAAAAAACATCAACTTAAAGAATACTATAAAACTTATATTAAAATAGTATAAGCTTCTTATAAATTTTAGGTAAGTATTTATGATGTTAACTTCTATTACATTCTATAGAATAGTAAAATAACACGCTGGGGCAACTCATACATATTTTTAAATGACATAACATCAAACTTATTTATTTTTTGACTTGCGTCACTTTTCATGCCGGGATGCGACATGTAGCACATTATTTATACTTAGAAGTTGTAACGAAATTAATTTGATTAGATTACCTGGTAGCTTAAGGTGTGTTATGAAATCCAAATTGGGGTAGCTAAAATATTCAAAATCTCTGTTTTGTCAATTAATGAGTTTCTGCTATACTCTGATGATATCGTAATCTTTCGGAAACCTGCTCTATTACATGTGAGGATAATAAACACATTATACGTAACCATTCTAACGAAATTCATTTGTGCATATTACGTGATAGCTTAATTCTAGTACAGAAAGCAGATTGAGATATCTAAAATAGTCAAAAAATTGTTTTGTCGATTAATGAGGTTCTGCTCTCTAAGCTGACAATATCATAATCTTACAAAAATGTGCACAACTACATGTAAACGTTATGTATACTTAGAAGTTGCAACGAAATTAATTTGATCAAATTACCTGGTAGCTTAAGGTTAGTATATATAGAAAACCAGATTGGAATAGCTATATATATAAAATATTCAAAAACTCTTTCGTCAATTAATGAGTTTCTGCTCTAAGCTTATACCGTAATCTTACTAAAATCTGCAGAATTGCATGTGAGGATACGAAACACATTATTTATACTTAACAACAGTAACGAAATCAATTTGATCAGATTACATGATAGTTCAACTCCAGTGTAGAAAACCCAGACTGGAATAACCAAAATACTCAATACAACAAAAAAATTTCAACAAAGAAAATCAGATCCCAAGTGAAACTAAATGCTTGGTTTTCTATTGAGCATCAGAACCGCGGAACTGAATGTTTTTTTTTATTTCATTGAAAACGAGGTGAATGACATCGGCTCAATATCAAGGTTGATGCTGAGATGGCGTGGATAGATCGTTAGAATAATATCGATAAATGAATTTCTGCTTCTTTATTGTCTGCTCAAAAACTGCCTGTCACGAAAACGCATTTGCTTTTTTCTGCTCCCTTGAAAACTGATCAGTCAGGATTGTCAATCAATGCTATTTGAGGATATTTGAAAGATAGGCGGGGAAAAGTTGTACGGAACCCCACAATAAAACGAAAAAATGAACACAAAAAGTAAACATTATCTGCTAAGGGCACTCGGGTTTTTCAGAAATGTAGCCTTTTCCAAAAATCTATAAGCTGTTTTTGTGTTGTTTCCATTCACTTTCTTGCTTATCGATTCACCAAAATTACTTCTGAAAAGCGCATAGGAGAATCGATTCGTTCGCATTGTACTTATTTACTAACTTGATAAGTTTTATTGGATTTCATTTATCGCGTTAACTCTGGTTAACTAGGTGGAATACGTTTATGGATTTCCGCATAATCGCTTGGAGATTGTTACCATGTGGAGTTTTTTAATTGCAAGTGTTAAATTATCTGAAGCATTAATTTTTAAATATACTATCAGTTAACTAAGTATTGAGTAGTTTGTTGAGTCTGCGAGTAAATTTCATAAGAATCGAAAGGTTTTCGTTAGCCATGTAAATAGGTTGGATGTGATACTGTAGTAATTACATTTTAAGGAGAAACCTCCAATATGAAAACACTCATTCGGATTGTAGGTTTTAATGAAATCAATTATAACTATGTTAATGATTATACGTTAGAATATTGAGTGATTTGTTGAGTCTGAGTGAAGTTAAGAAGAATCGAAAGGTATTCGTTAGTCAACCAAATAGGTTGGATGTGATATTGTAGTAATTGCATTTTAAGGAGAAACCTCCAATACGAAAACACTCATTCGGATTGTAGGTTTTAATGAAATCAATTATAACTATGTTAATGGTTATACATTATAATATTGAGTGATTTGTTGAGTCTGAGAGAAGTTAAGAAGAATCGAAAGGTATTCGTTAGTCAACCATATAGGTTGGATGTGAAATTCTAGTAATTACATTTTAAGGAGAAAGTTCCATCACAAAACACTCATTCTGATTGTAGTTTTTAATGAAACCTATTATAACTATGTTAATGGTTATACATTATGATACTGAGTGATTTGTTGAGTTTGAGTAAAGTTAAGAAGAATCGAAAGGTATTCGTTAGCAAATAACGTAACGTTCGCAAATAGGTTGGATGTGAAATTCTAGTAATTACATTTTAAGGAGAAAGTTCCATCACAAAAACACTGATTCTGACTGTACTTATAGTTTTTAATGAAACCAATTATAACTATGATAATGGTTATAAATTAAAGTATAGAGTTATATTTGTTGAGTTTGTGAGTAAATATAAGAATCTAACGGCATTTGTTAGTATTATTATACTCATTCTGATTGTAGTTTTTTATTAAACCAATTACAACTATGATAATGGTTAATAAACATATCGTTTTATCTTGGAGCGTCACGAGATCATTGATTTCACTCCATAAGACACAT
This sequence comes from Metellina segmentata, assembly GCA_947359465.1. NCBI lineage: Eukaryota > Metazoa > Arthropoda > Arachnida > Araneae > Tetragnathidae > Metellina > Metellina segmentata. The sequence goes on along the minus strand of OX375884.1, from coordinate 49,785,127 downwards.
AATGATGAAAGAACCACAACAATTGGTCAAAGGAATCTAGGGAACGATTCTATAGGTTAAAACTGGTTATAAGTCATGTAAGGGTGACTGCAGAACAGATATATGCGTGTGAACCCCTCAGAGGGTTAAATTAAATAAATTTTATAAATGTCAATGCAATAATGTAGGTAGGTTGTTAAATTTACATCGCACTGAAGCAACACAATGGGGTAGAGCAATAACCTAGGTAGGTTAGGTATTTTAATTAACGTCGCACTGGAGCAACAAAACGGGCTATAAGCAATTACGTAGGAAAGCTACCATTAAAGTCACGTTAAATTGAAAAATCTCAATAATAAAACCACGTTTTTGAACTTGCTTTAATGGTAATTGGTAATTTTAGTTTACCGTCGTACTAGAGCAACACAACGGGCTGTTGACGACGGTTCGGGATCAGTCCCATAAGGGAAAAATCCGAGGACAACACCTCGTAATTTTGAACCACGGTCAGATGACGAAGCAACACCTGAGCTGGCACCCCACTCTCCAAACTTCCACGCCAACCCAACGTGAGGACTTTCGGCCACGACAGATTTAAGATGAACCAGCCGCCTCTACATCACACGCTTACAAACATCCATGCCCGGACCCGAATTCGAACCAGGAACCTTCCGATCCAGAGGCTAACACCATAACCACTATACCGATTGGTCGGCGAACTTGCTTTAAAGTTATACTCAGAATCTAATGATATTAATTGGATAAGTAAACAGATTTGATGAAATCTTGGTAATTTAATTTTAAGGAGGCAAGTTCTAGTTAAAAAACGTACTTCTCTGTAGTATTTACAAAAACAAATTACAAATATCGCAATAATTAACATTCTTATTTATTAAAATGAAAATTTTTTAATAAATATATCAATACAATAACGCATTGAAATTGTGTATGACAGCACACATTAGTTAAATCTAGACATGCACAGAAGTTTAAATCTAAAACACTTGATATTCAATTAGTGGATTCCAAAAACTACATTGGCTTAGTGTGGAAGCTTGGAGAGTGAGATGCCAGTTCAGGTGTTGACCTCGTCATCTGACCTTGGTTCAAAATTACTAGGTGTCGTCTTCGGTTCTTTCTCTTCGGGATTGATCCCTTACTGCAGCCAACAGCCCTTATGATGCACAAGTATGACGTTATTTAACTACTTACCTAACTAAAAAGAAAACACAGGACTGGTAGTCGATAGGTTAGCGCTCTGATTTAAAAAGCTTATGGTACGAATCCTGGTCTAGTCATGAATATTCATAGAGGTTCGGAATTTGCGTTATGCCATAGTCCAGGGTCTAATTCGGCTTCGTGTTGCAAAAACATTGACAGTAGAGGGACAGACCATAACCACAAACATAACCAAAATAATATTATTTTAGACCAGAATTTCTTTTTAAGAACTTATACACAAAGATTTAATGTGATCAATTTTAAAATTTACATTAAGTTAAGCAGTTTTTCGTAAAATTAGCAAGCTACGTTTTGTATTTGAGTGTATTATAATGTATATACTTTTCTTTAATATTTTTACGGCTTAGCCTTCCAATTTATTTTGACGAGATATCTCGTCCATCAAGATCCCGTCAGTTTTTGTAATGACGAGATATCCCGTCATGAAGATCTGACCAATTTGGCTAATGACGATTCATCTCGCCATCAAGGTATTGACGATTTTTTTTATGATGACGAAATCAAGATGTGGAATGACGAGATATCTCGTCAATCAAGGTCCGGTCAGTTTTGCTAATGCTTCGTCGAGACAACCACGAGGAGGGTTAGAAATAACAAACGCAATTATTTTTTATTTATCTTAAGAACTTAAACGCAACCTAATTTCGACAGAACACTGTTACAACCTTCTCAGAACATAATTGACCGTTAACACAATCCTCTTTAATGAACATCTGCTACCGCAAATTGGTCGGCTTAGAATTCATTTCAAGATCATTTTTAATGAGACCTGAGCGTGTGCCGTCTTAATAGACTAGAAACGACAATGCTACTGTGTTTCAGATGTGTTTTTACGACATTGCAGAAGGAAACGACCTTTTTGTCAATGCGCTATTTGTAGAAAGTCCTAAAAAGACTATCCGGACGAAAATCGACTGCTATTACTATTATTCTGTTGACTGCATTACTTTGATTGTTTGTTGTTATGTAGTGCTTGTCTGGTTCTTTTTATGTCTTGCATGCAGTAAGTTATTTATACACTTGAGAGTAAAGGAAGATAATCGATTAATTACTAGTAATATAAAAACTACCACCACTCTCATTTTAATATGTATTTAACATCCTTCTTTATCCAGCTCCTGAAAGTCTTGTTTTTTTTATATTTATACAGGACGTTTTTTATGTAAGGGTACCATTTTTGTTTGGGGATAACCTTTAACCCTCCTGGTGGTTGTCTCAACGGGGTATCTAGTAGGGATGCGACATCGACAGCAAAACATCGATGTTCAAAATTATAACATCGATGTTGATAATACATCGCCCCAAAAACATCGATGTTTTTAAAATTCCGTGTATTTAAACATTTCCCCCCATTTCTTAAAACTGGTTTAGCAACTAGTGACGCTACATCACAGCAAAACATCGAAGTTTTTAACTTTGATGTTCAAAATTAAAACATCGATGTTGATAACACATCTCACCAAAACCATCGATGTTTTTAAAATTCAGTGTATTTAAACATTTTTCTCCATTTCTTAAAACTGGTCTAGCAGCTAGTGATGCGACATCGGCTCCAATACATCGATGTTTTTTTATAGAACATCAATGTTTTGAAAACATCGACCTCGATGTCGCATCCCTACTTTTCAGACCCTTCACCCTTGGCCACTTTGGTCTAAAAGTATGTTCAATTTGCCGATTATAAAAATTATGCTACTAGGCTGTTTAAAAAAATTTTTAAACCGTACTTTTTTCATTTAAAAATAAAACATCGACAACGTGAAAACATCGACACGTATAAACATCGATGTTACAAAAACATCGACTCCAATACATCGATGTTAAATATATCGATGTTTTTTCTAAAACATCGATGTTTGCAAAACATTGACATCGATGTATCCCTAGTATCTAGCCATTGCACATCAGACCAGATCTTGATGGACGAGATAGCTCGATATTAGAAAAACCTGGCCAGATCTTGGTCTCGTCATAATCCAAAAATGTCATGAGTGAATCATTACGAGATATCTCGTCAAAACCACTTCGAGGAATAAATAAAACCTTTTTAATTTGTTTTCTAAACATACTGCTTATTCAATTATGACAATTCGCAATTTGAACTGGAAGTATTACTGTACCATTTTTTGAGGCTAATGAAAAGGATAATGTACAATATTAAAAATTTTCTCTGCCTGAAATTGATCGACAAGGTTTAACAGCACATGTAGTTCCAACAAGATCAACCAGCATGTTGTACAGCTTGTTCCAATCCTAAATCCATGCTAATTCTAAAACTCGCATTTCTTGAACGAATAAAATCTAGTGATATCGATTGGTACCCTCGCTCCCTTGATTTGATCCCGCCGAATTATTTTTCCATCTGACTATTTGAAGAAACGAATCAGTACTAAGAAACAGACAATGATTCAACAGCTTAAACTTGCATTCACGAAGAAATTGAACAAATCCCCCTAAACGTTCTCAAACGTAATTTAAAATGTTGTCGTAAGAGCATGTATTTGTAGTGCGGTCAGAGGAGTTATTTGGCCTGTGTCCCAAACACAAGTAATTTTATGAATAATATCATTAATTAACTAAACAATATGTAAAATACAAACTAAAAAAGTTTTATTTAAAGTTATTCCAAAATCAAAATTATAGCAAAAGACATCGAGAATTTGATTCACGTTAGATATTAAGCCTAGATAGATTTGTAAATTATTTCTTAGAAACTAATAAAATCAATCTATCGTTACAGCAAAAGTTATTGAAAATGTGATCTACATTAGGTATTAAAACTAGATATATTTGTGAATTATTTCATAGAAACTGATCTTCACTTAAGGGCCAAAACATACTAATAGACGAATCTATACAAAATGCTTAGCAGAGTCACCTATGCACGTCATTGGTGCTATTAGACACGCCACATTATGGATAGAGGAACACTCATCTGAGTTAGAGGTCTTGCCATTCCCATCTCCATATCAACGTTATAGAACACATCTGGGATGCCATACAACGCGCTGTGGAACACAGAAATACCAAACGACGAAACACTACAGAACTGTACATCTAGGAAGGAAGGGTGTGTTCGTGCGTGTGCATTTGGTTAAATGCATACTTAATATTGTACTTCCGCAAACTTGTGGAGTCCATGCCCATTGTATTTTTGCAGTTCTAATGCTAACATGGGACGCCTACAAAGTATTAGACAGGTGTACCTGTTTTTCTGGTACTTCAGTATTTACTTTTAAATAAAGGTGTGGTTGTCTTTCTGGATCGAAGTACCTCCATTTTCAGCATTGTTTAACCACTATTAAGTTTTGCTTTCAAATACAACATTAAACTAAAACTATTTTCATGTTACGATGTACAGATGTATTTGTTACTTTTTACTGTCTTTCTAGTTGGAAAACATAAACTACTGAATGAAATGAACACTTTGTCTAATGACTAATTATTTTTTTATTGAAAACCCTACAGGTCTATAAAAGCACCTGCCTTACGGGACCTTTCCGATTTCCCGGTGTGCCTGTCCATCTATCCTGCTGACCACTTCCTAATTCAAACAAAATAAAAGACCCCCCCCCCGAAATAGTCGATAACACCTGCTTCTTTGACCTCAATGTCTCTTCTCTACGAAAACGCTGATGGATTGCTGACTCTACAAAAACATACTTATATTGTATTCCTTCACTTATGGCTGTCCTTGACATTTTCTTCTAGGTAGTTTAATACAAAGGGATATCATTACAAAGGGCATTCACAACTAGAATTCAGAATTCCTAGGTGCTTGCTGTACAGCTGGTTACAACACTTTACTTGCAGATTGATGGTTGGTTGGTTTGGGTTTTATGGCGCAAGGTCCAAAATTCGACAAGCTGTGCCATACGCAAGATGTGTGATGCAAACCAGTGAAAATAGATAAAAAAAAGTCTTATCAACAAAGTGATATTTCAGTGATACATTTGTTTTGTTTAGATATGTTATCTATCATTGGAAAAAACAAAGTATGACGGCTAACAATTTAAATATATAGATGGAGAAATGTATAAAAGATGGGGGGGGGTATTCCCATCTTAGTCGGTTGTTAAAATTTTAATGAAATGTGATTAAAAATTGATGAATTATAACAATGGTAAAATGCCGCAGCGATGTAAGAAAGCAAAGAATGAACTTACGGATTGAAAAGCCACAGAAATATTTAACTTTCGTGGTGGTTGCTCCAACGAGGTATTCCAACGTTAGAAAAAATTATCAGACTCATATATTTTGTCCATCAGGGTCTGGTCGTCTCTCATTAGAAGAAAACTAAAAATATCTTGATCTCTCATCATATAAAAATCGGCAATATCTTGAGACGAGGTATTTTTTCGTTAATAATATTGGTCAGATCTTGAGACGAGTTATTTAGTAAAATTGGTAAAATTGGTCAGATCTTAATGAACGAGGTATCTCGTCGAAACCCCTTGGAGGGTTAAACAGATAATACTACAGAAATAATAGTGACATTTAAGAAAATTTAAATGTTTCACTCAATTTCAGCAAATTAGATCAAAATCTAAAACAAAATTTTTAGTTGCAACAATAAATAATTTTAGCTAATTCGAAATAAGAGAATGTGTGTTCATTGTAATTTTATATGACAAAACTATGTAAATTCGTATTAGACAAATACCTGCCTTTTAAAAAGATCAATTTTGATTACCTCCAGAACCGTTATCAACAAATGTCTTCTAAACTCGAAAGCACAGTAAATTTTCTTATGTATGGCGACATATCAAAATAATCTGGAATCTGAAATTCTATATTTAAGGTCTAAATTCGCTTATAGATTCGATGCATCATACCTGAATTATTTTATTCGACGTCCTTCTTGGAGAAAAATGATGCAACTAAGTATTCTCTCCAGCCTGCTTTGATGTAAATATAAAAACACAAACCATACATAAAGAAAAACGTTGTCTGGTCTACACAAGCCGGACTTTTTTTCTGATATTAAGCCTCCGCGCTTTTATCTTCAATCAACACGTTACAACAATTCTAATTTAAGCTCGCTTTGATAAGAAAGATAATATTTTGTGCTTAAAATCAGCCTTTGTTTATCAGACTATTATCTATCTTGTACTAATGTTATCTAGATGAGAGAGGAGTAATCAAAGAACCAATGTATCTGTATTATGATGCATGTTAAGTATATAAAGTGAATTAAATTCTCACAAGGTTTTTCTGCTTTTTAAAATCTATTTTACTATAATCTATTACAGAAATACAGGCATTTTACATTTATACCTGAAAACAATTTTTTAAGTCTCAAACTTAGTTCCCTTTGCATGAGTGTGTGAGATAAATATATCGCTCAAATGAAATCTGTGATTGCTTCATACATTTTTCTAGAAATTGAGGATCATTTTGTAAAGTTTGCTTCGCACTAAATTCTATGTCAGTTATATATCGATGAATTAGCTAAGGATGCTGTTTTCTAGAACGAAGGGTTCCTGGCTGGTTCGAATTCTTGGTAAGGCATGGATGATAGTCAGTCTGGAGTTAATGTGTGGATTCTCAATAAACGGGTTGTGCCGTGAATGTTTGGTAAGTGTGGTGCTATCCCAGTGGTCAACCATAGTAACGCAAATAGGTTCACAATTCCTTTTTTTTTTGGTGCCCCGATGACTAACGTCCTATTAGTCCGGCCATTAGCACACATATACCATCTAAGACAAAAAAAAGTTGCGCTTAGAAGGAATTGTCAAAATGCAATGAAATTTATACGGTTGGTAAAGAGTGCTTATGAATGAGCAAATGATTAAAATTTGAGACTGAAATATGTAAACTTTATTGAGAAAAATTCAAAAACGTGGTGTCATACAGTATTGCGAATGACCGCCATTTTTCCTAATGCAGTATACCAAGCGCCTTGGTAGTGAGTCATATGAAGTCTGTATGAAGTCTTGCGACAGTCCATCCCATGCTGCTTGAACCCTGTCACGTAGTTCCAGCAGATTACGCGGTACGATTAGAGTGGTGACATCTTGTCCAATGGCATCCATACATTCTCGAGGCAGGTCTGGTGAGTATGCAGTTCATGGTAAGATGTCGTTATGTCGTAGACAAGCTGTAGAGAGATCATAAATATGGGGTCGAGCATTGTCTTGTTGAAAAAGTGGGTGAACCTGGAAGTTCAGGAATGGGAACGTAACTGATTGTAAAATTTCTTGTACGTAACGCTGGCCTGTCAAAGAGCCCGTAACGAATATCAAAGGCGATTTGGCATCATACGCAATTGCACCCCACACCATGGTACCAAGTCTTTTGAACGTGTGACGCTGTACAACAAACCGTGAATTTTGGAGCTGACAACGTTGCCTCCACACACGGATTCGATTGTCGTCTCCACCCAGACAGAAGCGGAATTCGTCAGTGAAGACCACTCGATGCCATTCGACGCCCCATGTCTGTCTGGCATGACACCTTTCCAGTTTTTGACGGCGATGCAATGCTGTTAAAGGCAGTCGTCGTAACGGTCTAAATGAGTTTAGTCCCACATCGTGAAGCCATCGACAAAAAAATAGTACGATAACTTATTGGATAATCGAGAGAGGTTCACACTGCCTGTTGGATGTCTGCAACAGTGGCTGTTGTATCAGTATGCGCATTTCTTACAACACGTCGTCGCGGTCCTATTTCTCTAAGCCTTCTTGATCTCGACTCTGGCATGTGTCTTGTTGTATCCACTGCTGCTAACAGCGTGCAACAGTAATATCACTATACCCAATGTGTTGCGCAATACGTCGATTAGATCATACACCTTCTCGGAGGTCAATTACCCGGCCTCTGTCAAATCATCCCAGTTGCTTAACCCTTAAATGCTGTGTCACAAATCGTCTCGTAACTAGTGTGGAGGGGTCTCTCAGACCTCGCTCACTAAAGCGTGCGTATAAAGTTAATTAATATAAAATATCAATGAAAGATTCTTTAGAAAATTATTATTTATACATTTTAAATTTAGATAATTCAATTCTTAACATGAAATATATTTTATGTAACTATACAAGTTAAATAAATTCCATGTCTCTTCAGGCTCAGCTTTCGGAACTAATTTTGCAGGACGTTCAACCCTGAAAACTATAAAACTATGTTGTGTTTTGGTATTCTAATGGAGAGACCACACGGGAAATGCAAATAGTGTGAAATACGAAATAGTTGGGGCAGTCAAACCAGTCTTGGAATGTAGCTTCTGTTGGACGTAGTAGGAAGGTACTGAAAAGGACAGGGACCAATATTCACATTAAGGGGTGGATACGACCGGTCAAAGATGACTCGGGGTCTCACATGACAGCAGTTAAAGGATAAATTGTTTGCGAACTTCTTTCAGAGGCATAACTCAATGAGAAACAATGTAACCAACACAAAAGCATGAGTCGAAATGAATTTGCTTCCTTTTAAGCCCCGTTATGCAGCGTGTTTCAGAGCTGCCATGGGCGTTGATCATTTGCATCTCCAACGCAGATGTACCAAGCCTCCAAATTTCATTTATACCGGTCTACTCCTTCAAGGTGCAATTTTTTTTTTGTCTGAGAGTGTATATATAGTATCTCTATTATATCTATATAAACATTATATTATATATATTTCACTATTGTTCAATACGGTGTTTGGGAGAGTGTAAGAACAATTTTTGCTCCGCTGCTCATGCGCAGAAAATACGATTTTGTGTTTTATGGGTTAGGTTCATTCCTGATGACGAAAAAAAAATAAGAAAATTACTACCAAAAAACATCTTTTAAGATAAATAGGAAATTAAGGAAATGAATTGATTCATTATTTATGAAAGGAAATAAAGCGGGAACATGCGTGTGTGAGAAAGAAACTCGAATATATACACACACAGTTCGTGGGAATCAAAAGTATATATTATGGAATAATTCGGGAACAGGTTTCAAGAAAAATCTGACGAACAAAATACGATCCTCTTGTCACGGTGCGTTTCATCCGAGTTTTATCGTACGATAGTTCAGTTGTTGATGCGATTAGATGATAGAAATTCAGGAGTAATATCTGATTAGTAAAAAAAAGGCATTGTAAGTATGTTTCAATAAATTTGTAATTAAATTTTGAAATTATACAAATTAAGGGGAAAACTACAAAAAGGAGCTAGATATAAACAATTGTGTAGTAAAATTTTATCGATGGGCAAGGATTTTTATGACCTTTAATACTTAGAAAATGATCAATAAAAAATCATTTGAGACTGATAAAGATATTTGACAGGTTAAAGTGAGGTTTTAAGAAACTTCATCCAATGTCTTTAAAGTTGAAAACAACAAAATACGTGAAATAATGAATAAAAAATAAAACAATGCCCTGAAAAGGGCAAAGACTGAAACAAAATGTCATTCTGCGTCCTGACAAAGGCATTTAAATCAGATTAGTTATTTATTAAGTGCATTTTTGTTCGTTCAAACAACGTTTGTCTTGTAAAAAAAGTGATACAAAGTCATTAAAATACTAGTCGTAATAGTTACGGATGTGTAAAATTCATAATTTACGTTTATTTTTCATTCTTTTTATGTTCAAATATTAAGTAGAGAGGAACTTAGGTGTCGAAATTTTTCCTACTTTCATTAGCCACTAAAAGTTCCATTGTAAGAGAAAAGTAAACACTTAGTGCTCATTTATAGTTAAAGAAATATTTTTAATTTAAGAAATTAATTATCTGTAAATTTTTGGGCAAAAATGGTATTCCCCTAAATTTTAGAACAAACATTGGTGTATTAGTATTTTCTAGTGATTGTGAGATTTCACAATGCTGGCAGTATTATTCATTGCTCATAGAAGGTAATATTTCAGTTTTCACTTTGCACGATAGTGTAAATATATATGAAGAAAGGGGAGAACCTGTGAAAAAATTCTTGCACGCAATGGTTAAGAAGATGAACATGACAAATTTTACTTTATATGACAGCGTAAATACAAAAAAAAAAAAGAGAAACGTGAAGAAAATGTCAAATCCGAAAATACTTGCGCATTATTTACTTTTATTTTTATCAAAATTTCTATTGTTGCATCTGATTTGGTTTTGTGCATAACAGAGGCTTTTAGGGATACCCTTTTCCGAGACAACAATAGTCTTGAAAAACGGTAGAGTTAAGTTAAAATATTTAAATGGAAGCGGTGATAATTTTACTTAGGAAATACAATAATTTCTAAAAATAGAAAAGACCAACGTTATTGAGCTTGAAATCGTTCGCCATTTGTTATTCTCGAAACGTAAAAGAATAGGAAAATCGGATTTTTTTTCCATCGATACACAAATGCCTTGTAATAAAACGCAAAACAAGAATCGCAAAATCTAAACACGAGAGCAATACATGCGAGTATTAGGGGCCCAATCACTGAACGATATTGCCTCTTCGTATTGACTATGACGTCACGCTTCACGTGGCAGTCACAAACAGTTTCTATAGTAACTGAGTAAACTTCATGATTTCATTTTAACTTCACTTCGCTTCGAAACATCGCGTGCAACCGTTGTTTCTAAGCTTTGGGCAGAGGGGGAGGGAAGGTATTGAAAATGAAAAATGAAGTGAAAATCGATGTAATTTCTACTTCAAACTTAGCAGTTTCTAACGCGATAAACAACTCCGTTCATTGTTTCTTTTTCTGTGTGCTTATACCGCCACTTTGTCAATTTCGATATTAACTCTGGATTTGCTTAACTGTTTCCAACGAAACAAAGGGAAATGTCAATAAAAACACTTGGTACTCATGCAACTAAACCAGTCACGGTTGGATAGATTAACCGGCTTTAAATACGGAATACAATATTTTTATCTGATGAAAATTTGCACCAGGTCCCTCCCAGATCTAAAAAGAATATATCATCTATATTTAAAGTTCAGTTTCGATGTTAACTTTCGATTTGCGTAACTGTTTCCATCGAAACAGAGAAACGTTAAAAGAAGTCTTGGTTGGATAGATAATCAGCTTTAAAAATGGAATGTCAAAATGTATTCAATAGTATTTGTACCAGGGACTCACCAATTGGCTATATACTGGACACTCAGAGACCTTAAAAAAGCAAACACATCATCCTTATTTAATGTCCAGTTTCGATGTTAACTTTGGATGTACTTAACTGTTTTCAACGAAACAGACAAGGGTAAATAATAACATTAGATATACTTTCAACGAAACCGAAACTAATCTCGGTTGGAATCGGCTTTAAGTATGGGTTATAACATTTTTATATTATGAAAATTTGTTCCAGTGGGTGCATCTATGTGGCATCTGGTATATACCAGCTTCCCACTCACACCTTAAAAATTGATTCCTTTAAAAGTCTTGCATGTAATTGTTTTTTATTTCTCCTTTATTCAATCAATAAACATTTCACCATTATTTTTATATTGTTTACGAGAGTGTTCCATCCATTATTTAAAGGCGTTTGACAAAATAATGTAAACAATGAAATTATCTTATATTGTTTATGAGTTAGGAATCGGTCAACCTTTTTCTTTCAATACAGCTTCTATTCGTGTTGGTGGCGTAAAGTGATAGTTAACAAGAAAAGATCTCGGAGACAAGTAAAAAATCTTAAATATATTTTCAATATATCCCCTATGGAAAATAGAATAAGGTCCGTATCTAAGGTGACAGACAAGGATAGACTTTGTCTGGAACAGTTCTCGTGTTACATCATAGACAGGAGATACATATTATAAAACCAATAAAATAACACAGTGATTACAAACAAAATTAGACGTTAGCTGACGAAAATATTTAGTTGTGCTATATTTTCATTATATTTAATTCAATTATGATGACAATTAGGTTGAAAGGTTAGATTTAATGTCCGCTTTGAAATAAATTTTGTGTAATTTTTACATAAACATCACCTTGAGGAGGAAATTCTATACCACAACGTTAATTTACCCACTCAGTGTACCTTTCCTTAGAATATGTTGAATTTTTACTGTCTTAACTTTTTACAATACTCACACACACACACACACACACACACACAGTAGACACTTACCTATGTAATGATTTAGAATTATCTTGAATAATATTCTTTTAAAATTATGAAATTAACTCTGGAATTAAATACCAAAAGTATTTTTTTGCTTTACTTGTAAAAAATAACTACTTACTTGTCATAAAACGGTCCCTTCATAGACAAGAAAAGATACATTAAAGATGATGCATGTTTCCTTTGAGAAAATCTAGTTTAAAGTTAAAAACATGAGTTTATTTAGTGAGTTTACTATTAGTTTTAAATATATTTCAAAATTTAAAAGAGGAGTTAAACAAACATTAAGTATTCGAACGAGAATAAAATAGACTATCCAAATCTATAAAATTTATTTTTGTATGTATATATCTATTATTTACTTTTGTATATTTTTTTAAACTTTGAAGTTCCAACTCCCGATAAAGAAAACAAAGACATGGATATCCAAATATAAAATCCTTTGAACTGCAATAAAGTCATCAAAAAGAAAATCTACATGAAGAACTCATTTGCATGTGTACTTCAGACGAAATCAACGAAAAGAGCAGCTGAAAGATCTGCACAGAAATTTGTTTTCGCTGAGTCAAAGCTTTGAGAGAGAGTTCCAGCTTCATTCAATAGCATGGCTCAGTGGGTATATCTACTGCGCTAGCAGCCTTCTCGTTGTAGGTGGCACAGGTTCGATTCTTGTCGGGGTGCATTCCTCCCAGGGTGTATTTCTCTCTTCTTAATCAGTAAAACGTTCATTGTGCGTGTCTATTACTGGGTCATTCCACGCAAAATGAGCAAATAGGCTGTGGCTGACACATCACCGATTTTAATGAAAATTAGTTTCTAAATAGATCGCATATAGTAAGGAGGAACTGCCAAATATTAAATGTCAGAAATGGATATTTAATTTTTTATTGAATTTTAAAATTCAAGGTCACACAAATGTAGACTTTTGTAGCACTAATAGTAGCATGTTTGAGAACCAATATTTCAAAAAGTTATTGACACAAATTATAAATTTTTATATTGTTACATTCTTCAGTAAAAGTTCTTTCAGGAAATGTCAGAATTTTGTTTAATATCCCCCACTTCTCGTTCTGAAGGATCGGCGAAAATAGAGATTTGTCCAATATGATACCAATTTCAAATTGCTTTAGTACCTCTAAAAATGGAAACACAATATCAAAAATAATTCTTAACAAAGCCCTTCTTCTATATAAAAGGTAGATTTAATTTAGTGATTGTAGTCCTATTCCTTATTAAAGAAAAAAAATAATAAAAAAGGAAAATAATTGAAAACGGCGATGTTTCTGTATTTTTAAATACAAATTTTATTGTGAAGGACAGCTCCGAGAAACTCACAAATTTTCAGTATTATGTGTCCAGATGTATATTATCTGTCCTGAAATTTTCATCATTGTAATTTGCTTATTTTCGTCCCAGGAGCATTTTTAACTAGATAATAACTATAGTTTTATTTTATCGCATGATGAAACAAAACAGGCGAAAACACGCCATTAAGCCATCCATTTCCTCATTGAAAGAGATGCTATTACATTCAATGACAGATAATAGAATAAATAAACACTACTAAATGAATTATGGTTATAAATGTGCTTGGGTTGCTATAAACTGATAATTTTTTGCTGAACCGAAAGTTTCGAACACCGGCGAATGTTCAAGTGGCAATCCATAAGTGTTCCATCCATTGAAATGATCATTAGTCGGTTAGAGAAGTCTTTTGGATTTTCTTGTAGTTTTTAGGAAATATTATTACTATGTTTGTGATTTTGATAGTAAAAGAGATTTTAAAATTCCTGAACTTTCGAACTGTGACGTGGGAGAAATGGTGTAAGAAAACTGCCATAAAATCCATTATGTAAAAGAAACCGGATTAAAAGAACTTTCCGAACTTACAGATAAAGCCAGAGAATTGTTGTATTTGAAATTAGGTAGGAAGTTTGAAAACATTTGTCTTCACCATGAGAAAGTGTATTTACTGAAGTATACTTACTTATTCCGACGAACTTGTTGTAATCCTTTTAAAAGTCACAAACGTGCCGTGAAAAAGTCCCTGCGAATAATAACACTAAATATTGCCAAGAAATCAGCTGGATTGCTCTCGCCAGGTAAAAAGATCTGTCTCACATGTGAAATTGGTGTTAAAAATTTTATTACAGAAGCGGATGAAACAGATTTTGATTTTGAAACGGAAGCTTTAGAGAAACAGTACGAGAAACTCAATAACAGCCTACAGAACATGAGAAATTCGCCTGTTAAAAAAGTTAGTAAACTTACCATGACTCAAAGAAAACATTATGGCAGAAGAAAATTACAGAAATTTGTTTCAACTGCTAAAATAAATTTGGGAACTGTTTTGAAAGTAAACCTCGATAAAATTAATAGTACACATGCGACTGAAAGTAAGGAAGATTTTTTATTGTTTAATAGAACAGCTGAAAACAAAGTTTGCTGAAACAACATCCCCTGCAGAAAATTTTCAAATTCTAACTCTTGTTCCAAAGAGCTGGAGTCTGGAAAAAATAAGGACAGAATTTTCTACCACATTGTATTTAGCAAGGAAAACCTGCTAAGAGATAAGGCAAAAAAATTAATGACAATATTATTGCAATAGTTATAAATTTTTACGTGTCTGATGACATAAGTCGGCTATGTCCAGGAAATAAAGACTATGTTAATGTAAACACAGATGAATGTAAAGTCCCAAAACAAAAAAGGTTGATTCTTTGTAACTTAAAAGAAGGATACCAGCAGTTTAAGGAACAGCATAGGAGTGCAAAGATTGGTTTCAGTAAATTCGCTGAATTAAGACCGAAACATTGTGTACTAGCTGGAAGTAATGATACACATTCCGTGTGTGTGTGTGTGCACCATACATCAAAATATGAAACTGATGTTACACGCTATTAAACCTCATTATTCTTTGCTAGAGCTAATGAAATTATATGTTTCTAACATTGAAAAGGAAAATTGTATGTTCGGAGAATGTGATAAGTGTCCAAAAGATCAATTTCGTGTTTGAGGTTTTCCAAAATTTAGAAGAACTTATTTACAAGCGTTGGATTTCGACCGACAGATCTACTCTAATCACACAAGTCCAGTCAACAGAAGTATTTCTTGACTCACTTGTTGAGAGTATGTCTGGATTGACAAAACATCATTTCATTGCTAAATCGCAGTCCAAATTTTTGGAGGAAAAGAAATTGACTGTTTCCCAGGAGGAGTGCATTGTACTCCTCGATTTTTCAGAAAATTATTCATTTATTGTTCAGGATGCAATTTAAGGATTCTATTGGGAAACTACTCAAGCTACACTGCACCCATTTGTACTTTATGGGAAGGTTAACTAAAACAGGTTTCAAATCCTTTCAATGTGTGTTATTAGTGACCATACTAGACATGATACATTGAGTGTATTTGCATTTCAGACTGCCGTAATCCCTTTTATAAAAGAAAGGTTTCTTTCTGTGAAGAAACTTATCTATTTCAGCGATAGGTGTTCAGCACAGTATAAAAACCGGAAAAACTTTTCCAACATTTGCCATCATGAATCCGATTTTGAATTGAAGGCAGAATGGCACTTTTTCGCTACAAGTCATGGCAAAAGCCCATGCGATGGAATCGGTGGAACTATCAAACGGTTATCCGCAAGAACAAGTTTACAGAGACCATACAACAATCAGATTTTAAATGCAAAACAACTATTTTCCTTCTGTACTTCAACCATTTCAAACATCAAATTCTTTTATGTGCCTTCAACTGATGTTATTCAAATTGAGTCTTATCTTCAACAAAGGTTTAATGAAGTGACCGCAAACATTACGGGAACTCGTAACTGTCATTGCTACATTCCTATTCCAAATTGTACGACACTAATTCGAGTGTCATATTTATCGCAATCGCCAGGAAAAGAAGTAAAGAGTTTAAAAAGAATTCAGCAGCACAAAAAAAAAAAATCACGTTTCAATAATAAAAGAAGCAAAGTTTAACTTGTGAGCTTTACCACATCGTGAATTTGAAAAGGTAATTAGTTAAAATTCATAATTTCTATGATACTACATTGAAATTTTTAAGCTTGTTTTGACACTCATTTTTTCTGCTTTTATAATTCACCCTTAAAGTTAAACATGATTTGGTATTTCTTTGTTGAATTAAGGTTTCATTATCTATATTTTATTTCACTATTATCATTGAAGTTCTCGTAACATGCATAGAGTGGGAAGCAAATGTTGTGATTTTGTTTTTATTATTGTTGCTTTAGGACTCAGATTACAATCCTGAGTTTTTTTTACAAGTAATATACATATGAAACTGTATTCCTGTGAAATGTCGGTTTTGTAAAAGCTGTCCTTCATTTGATTTCTTATTCCTATTTAGAGTAGAAAATTATCATTTTGTACTTTTCGTTAGCAATTTTGAAGATGAAAGAATGAATTAAAATACGACTTCCAAACTCTATCAGTAACATTATCATATCTAGCATTGTAACTGGCATGAATTTAAAGTATGTCGTAAAATTTCTTTAGCCCATAGAAATGTTTTTAACTCCGTCAAAAATGACAATTTTCCATTTTTTGCAACTAAATTTTGGATTAAATATGATGTTTAAAAAGGTTCTTGCCACAGTGAAAAAAATAACATTTTGTACAGATTATAAAAATGTAAAACATGTTTGTCTACGTTAAGTAGTTTTTGAGAAACAGAACTTCAAACATGCAACCATAAGCGATCTCAAAACTGTTCTTCAAAGTTGGAAGTCCTAAAAATGCCTCCAATTTCGAAAATATTTAATTTTGAACCTAATTCTTTTGGATATCGTTACTTATGCATAAACTAAACCCCTGTACCAAATTTCATGAAAATCCATTTCCATACGGCCACGGGTTTTTCCTGATTTTTGCTCATTTCACGTGGAATGACCCTACTTCATATTGCGTGGCTAAATGTGGACCTTGCGCTATGAAACCCAAAACCAACCATCAATAGCAAACTCTCTGCATGAAAGTCTACTAAAATTACAACGTCCCCTTAACCCTACCCGTCCGAGTGGTTTCGACGAGATGTCTCGTGCGTCACGATCAAACCAATTTTGCTAATGACGAGATATTTTTTCATCAATATATTGCCCGATTGTTTGATGAGAACGAGATCAAGATTTGGTTGGATTTTTTTTTCTAATGACGAAATATCTCGTCCAGCATCTAGACATCCACCAGGAGGGTTAAACTCATTATTCTCAAGCCGATATGACCGTATGAAGTGCCATATAAATTGGTACTCCAGTCTAATACTTGGTAGGACTCCCAAATATTAGTCTGTAGTTTGGAATGGTGCGCAAACCCACTAAGGCACCCACCTATGAGGATCTCCAGAACGAATAGGTTTGGTGTTTTCACATCCAATGTTCTTTTTTATAAACTGATAAAAAGTTTACTTCAAAGCGCTAAAGCGACATATGTCATAAAACTTTCGATTTTAATATCTTTATATAAAGAAGTGATTTTACAAAAACTACACAAGTTTCGCATCCCAAGGACTCGTTTTTCAAACTTTATACCTCTTCCGTATGCCAGATTAATTTTATTTTACAAAAAACATATACTATCAGTATCATTAGCTGTCATATATTTCATCATAAATATGTGACAAATTACTGATGCTCTTAAAGTACTCAAGCCATAAAAACCGGGTATTGGACAGGTACTCGTTCGAGTCGGATCGATTCGATTCTTTTCCTAGGAGTTGCTAGTTCCATATGAAACCTACATGTGAACTGCTGGTGCAGATAAAGAGGGAGACAATGAAAAAAAATAACGAGTGCTATGAAAAGTATTTTTGCTGAGATATCGATACTGCACGGATCGATACTTTTGTCCGATATTTCAAGCGCATCGATACTACTTGCTTCTGGATCGATCCAGAATATCGATACTTTGACTTTAAGTGCCTCTTTCTAACTGATCGTCGGGTGTATGAATTTCCAAGCTGATGCTTCTGGTAGGTTTTCGATCACAGATGCGGTAAAGGGTTTCCAGGGGGCCACTTTCAGGTAACCATCCCTCTTCGTTAACCCTCCTTGTGGTTGTCTCGACAAGGTATCTCGTCATTAGCGAAACTGCTCAGATCTTTATGGGAAAATATTTCGCCATTGGTAGAAAACTAGCCAGATCTTGATCTCATCGTCATCAAAATGTCGGTTTATTTTAATGACGGGATACCTCATCATTAGCAAAATTGGTCAGATCTTGATGGACAAGATATAGCGTCGAAACCACTTGAAGGGTTAACACGTAACGGGAGAACCAGTGACCTGGAATCCTGACAAAAAGATCCGTTGTAGTTTTGGAAGTGAAGAGCTTGTATGCTCTGGAGACAAAAACGGGACTGAAACTTTGTACCTCAATTTTCCTAATGTTTTATAATAATTTGAATTTTATCTGAACTTTTATTTAGACTCGAATTCTGTCATACTTTTTAGCCTACGTAAACACAAAATTTACTGACATCAAATGCGTTGTGTGTTCTAAAGATGATTCTATGCTTAAATGCACTCGCCACGACTAGTGCTTCCTGTAGGTTGACCTGAAGCTGTCCGCTCCTATTCCCAATCTGATTGCATTAAATATGTGTGTCGTGTGGCTTTATCTGGCCGTGTTCATCTGCTAAACTGCTTATTGTGTTGTATTCTGCTTTTGTTAGACGTCGCAGCAATTAGAACCGTCTTTCTAAACAGGCTGCAATCGATGAGCGTCACGTGATTTCCAAGCAGTGTTGAATTACTTCTTTTCCTCCAGACACGCATAATGATTAAATACCAGCACCTATGAGAGTCGTTTTCTGTCCAACTAAATATAGGCGGCGGTAGTGTTTCTACGACGATACGTATTTCCCGTACGTATTCCGGAAGTGATGACACTTGGCTTGTTTCCCGAATATGATTTTATCACTTTGACAACAAAAATTCCGAAGATTAAATTCCGAACTGATCTATAGTGGTTTATTGGTCAACATCAATTAGAGAGAGCGATTAAAAACCAAACGCGTTGTCGAAATCGAAATAAACTACATTTTAAGGTAACTCCGATATGTACCATATGAGATTTGGACAGCACGAGTAAAATCTTCAGACCGTCTGGTTAGACTGAAAATTCCTTTCAGTGGTTGACTAATTCCAATAAAATATTGATTGATATTGGTTGATAAAATTGGTTTGAAGTCATGTAGTGAAAACTGAAAAGTTGTAGAGCGGATATATGCGAGTGAACCATGTTATTCTTCTTATATTTAGTAAGTTACTTATGCCAGTCGAGATGACTCTCAAATCGATAGATTTGAGCAGCAGGACGAGAGATTGTACAATGTGCATACACGAGTGAATCCTGTTAAATCTCTTACATTTAAGTTACATAGACGAGATGATTCTCAGACCGATAGATTTGAGCAGCATGACGAGAGATAGTAAGATGTGTATGCGCCGAGTGAATCCTGTTATAGCGCTTACATTTAAGTTACATATGCTAGACGAGATGATTCTCAGACAGATAGATTTGAGCAGTACGACGAGAGATAGTACGATGTGTATACGTGAGTGAATCCTGTTATACCTCATATTTAAGTTACATGCTAGGAGGGATTAGTCTTATTTGAGGAGCAACATGGGAGTCTTATTTTGTCGTTTAGAGAACACTCATGCAGCGTGGACTCCCTCCTGAATGCATCTCTGGGAACGGTCATCTATAGACCAGTTTCGAGGTTCCCAAATATTTCAACTCAAAATTATCAGTAAATGGCGAGTAAACCAGTGAGTACCAGCGGGATGTATTCTGAGTGACTCAACGAACCCTCAATGTATTCGTAGTCTAGACCTGTGAGAAAGCTGTAAGCGTCATTCAGATCAAAGTTCTGCTCACAGACTAAACGAATCAATCGAAAAAAGTAGTCTGATTGTCTATAGATAGTTGTAGTCTATTAGATAATTGAACTACCGTTGTATTAGAGCAACACCATGGGCTATTGTCGACTGTCCGGGATCAATCCCGATGGGAAAGATCCATTGACAACATCTAGCAATTTTGATCCACTGTTAGATGATGAAGTCAACACCTATGCTGGCAATTCTCCAAACTTCCACACCAAGTGAGAGTATTTGAGGCCACGACCGACCGATTTAATGTGCCCCAGGCCCCCACGTACATGACGGTCTTTGGTGGTACTGAATTTAGAACTTGCAACCCTCCGGCTGATAATGCGTTGCTCTTACAACCTGTTTATCACTACCACCCATCCCATAGCAGTCCGGAGAGAATTAGTAAGAACTTGTAATCAATCGAGTAGTATAGTTAAACAGCATTCTATCGTTCGTGGCTGTACGTTGGCATGGGCTGGTCATACCATTCCCATCAATTCTTAGATTGCACTGTGGATCACTAAATTAACAGGATGTTCTTTGACTACTATTTAAGACCTTTATACGTCATCAATCGGTCTAGAAATTACAACAATGGTCATCCGTGCAATGCAAACCTAGAGAGAAATCTCATTCAGAGAGAGAATATTTTGAATAAATGGAGTGGCCAGCGGATTATCGAGATCTTAATTCTATTGAAATTATTCGGGATGCTCTCAAGAGAATTGACTCTACCCCTTCCAGAACTAATGCAGAAACTGCATGCTTGCAATCTCTACTATTATAAAAGGAAGTGTTTGTCTGTTTGCGCGCAAAATCCTGACGATTCTATGGCACTTACAGCAATGATATTTGGCATACAGGTAGTCCGAATGTTTTGCAATTTTTGGGTCACGGCGAATTTTAAAATTCAACCTAGAACATTTTTAAATGAATTTAATGAAATTTAATCATTATTGAATGCTACAGCATAGAAGAGATGACAGATCCTAAATTTATTGTTTTCGTTTCCATCGTGCGGATGGCCGACCAACCGGTATAGTGGTTAAGGTGTTAGCCTCTAGATCGGAAGGTTCCTGGTTCGAATCCGGGTCCGGGCATGGATGTTTGTAAACGTATGGTGTAGAGGCGGCTGGTGCACCTTAAATCTGTCGTGGCCGAAAGTCCTCACGTTGGGTTGGCGTGGAAGTTTGGAGAGTGGGGTGCCAGCTCAGGTGTTGCTTCGTCATCTGACCGTGGTTCAAAATTACGAGGTGTTGTCCTCGAATCTCTCCCTTAAGGGACTGATTCCGGACCGTCGTTAATAGCCCGTTGTGTTGCTCTAGTACGACGTTAACTAAAATTACCATTACCATTACCTATCTTTATATAAATAACTTTTAAATTGAATACATCTTTTATAATTTCGCTCGAGATTGTGACGTCGCGGTAACGTTCCCTTTCCAAAAATAAACAGATTGCATTTCGCGGGCCTTCGCGTTAAAAAAAAATACAATTCCTGAATCTTTCAGAGGAGAACAAAAAATAAAAAAACATTTTGAGAGGCATTGTTTAGTTCTTTTTCGTAAAAGCGGATTCGTTAAAGATAGATTAAAAATTTCAACGTATTTGAAATCTGCGGAAAATTTTACACCAGAATAATACCTAAAATCACGGTGTTGCCCGTGGTGTTGGTTTGCGCGCAAGCCAACACCACGGGCACGGGCAAACGCTGGGCTAGCCACACAGTGGATAGTTTCAGATATAATAGTATAGCAAATGCTTTTAAGGAGCGACAAACATTATACTTTCGTGATTTACTTAATTGAGAAGGTAATCGTCACTGTTCAGTTAAGCCTTTATCAGGGTCAGAGATGCTCATTTCTCTCTATGCATATTTAAATTACACACCCTCTCAGCATCATTCTGTAGTAACAATCTGGGGCTTAAACCCTCCTGTTGGTTGTCTCTAAAGAGATATCAAGTTACTCGTGAAACTGACCAGATCTTGATCGCGTCTTCATCAAAAACTCGGCAGTATCTTGATGACGAGATATCTCGCCATTAACAAAATTCGTCAGATCTTGATGGTTGAGATACTTCGTTATTAGCGAAATTGGCCAGATGTTGATGGGCAAAATATTTCGTTACAAGCGAAATTGGGCAGATCGTGATGAACGATATACCTCGTTATTGACAAAATTGGCCAGATCTTCATGAACATGATATCTCGTTATTAGCAGAATTACAGATCTTAATGGGCGAGATATCTCGTTATCAGCAAAATTTGCCAGATCTTGTTGAACTCGTTTTCTTGTTTTTATCATAATTGGTCATATCTTGATGGACGATATACAGTTGAAACCATGAAAGATTAAGCCCTCAAGAAAACTAGAAAGACTAAATTAATTCCTTAGAGGATATTACTGAGAAATTGTTATGTTTGATTGCAATGCTTTTTACTTTTAAAGGCCGTTGTTTTTAAATTTCAGAATTTCTTTCTTACAAATAGCACTGCCTTATTTTATTAAAATTGCTTTCGGGACTTCTTTCGCCGAAGGAAATCGGTCCGTCTTTACGAGAACTTGATTTCACTCACCGTCCACTTTTAATGAAAAATCGTTCTCGTGTCCGAGCAACGCCTGTAGCTCTTGGCGACACAGTTGGCGACAGCAGTTCCCTGTCACGGGGGCGATAAGCAGAGAAATGTGACATGTAGTAGTCAATAAAAAAATTTCCCGTCGCTGTGGCGCGAAACTAGAAGACAGTTGACAGTCTATTGAGCGATTGGAATAGTACGTTTAGGAGAATAGAGTAAAAGGACAATAATTTATAATTCGGAAGCGAAGCGCGAAGACAGTGATAAAAGGCTTTCGGGACACATAAATTTCGGAATTAGTGAGTTATGATGTGAGTGATTAAATACGAACCTTCGAAGTTGGGTAAGAATTTGTTTTTCTCACTTAGCACAATTAAATAAGTTCGAAAACACTGATTAAAACAATGCAGGTCTAAAAGACAAAAAATTAACCTTCACGTTCTTTTGTTTGTTTGCTATGAAAAAGGCGATACCCGAAATTTTATTCATATTTCGTGGTTTAATGTACTTGACATTAATTTGTCAGATTAATTAATTGATGTTTTTAGATCCAGAGACTGATCACAACTAAAACGTCTTCTCCATATGTGGAAATAGCTTTCGTTTCTCCATTGGAAAATATCTCTTTTTCCTCTACGTTGTGAGATATCTCGTTACTGACCAGTTTTGATAATGATGAAAATCTCGTTTTTAAGATATTGCCGATTATTTTATGACGACGAAATCAAGATCTGGTCAGCGTTTTTAAAATGACAAGAGATTGCGTCCAACAAGATATGGTCAGTTTTACGAATAAGATTCCTCCTTGAAACAATCACCAGAAGAGTCAATCATTGTATTATCTAAGCTAGTTTACTTGGGGTTTGTTCCCGGGCCGTTGCCAATAGCCCGTAGCGTTGCTCCCGTGCGACGTTAATTAAAATACCTACCTACTAAGCTAATTTAAAGTTTTTAAAAATTTTTATTTAGGCTGTGTGTGTGTGTGTGTGTGTGTGTGTGTGTGTGTGTGTGTGTGTGTGTGTGTTTTAGAATTACCAGGGGCCAAATTTTACTAAATGCTACGTTATCACAGTTGAAACATCAATACCAGTTCAATGACCAATACCAGTTGTCCGCCTTTAAAAGATTAAATTCAGAGTATTTTATGCAAGTGTGGATATTCAATTTTCTCAAACGGAAAGTTTGAATTTTGTTTTTTTGTTTATCTTAAAGATTTATCTTCGATTTCACTTCAGGAAACACTTCCATGTTGATGGCTAATTAATTTACTTTGATGATTATCATTCTGATGATACGATTTCATTACGATAGGAGGGGAAGTATTTTAATTAACGTCGCATCGGATCATTTCGATAGGAATGCCCCAGTAGAGTTAAGAATTATGCTCATGAAAGCGAAGTGCGAAACAGTGTAACTGAGATTATCAATTAGCCATTAGTAACATACATAACTGAACAAGTTGAAAATTTCAGAATAAAAGGAATGGAGTGCAAATATAGGCGAATTTATTAAAACTCAAAACAGGAAATACATATAACAGGAACTATATTAATCATAACCTAAAAAAATATATTACGGAAGAATGCTTTATTTTTTACAGTATATGATTTCTTAATGTACCTGAAAGGTATAGATATATTTTCAAAAGAAATTTATCATAACTATGTATAACGTTTTTCTATTAAGCTTAAATAATTGATAATAGTGTTTAAAAGTTCGAATTATTTTGCTTGTCTATTTATTAAGCAGACCAACCGGTATAGTGGTTAAGGTGTTAGCCTCTAGATCGGAAAGTTCCTGGTTCGAATCCGGGTCCGGGCATGGATGTTTGTAAGCGTATGGTGTAGAGGCGGCTGGTGCACCTTAAACCTGTCGTGGCCGAAGGTCCTCACGTTGAGTTGGTGTGGAAGTTTGGAGAGTGGGGTGCCAGCTCAGTTGTTGCTTCATCATATGATCGTGGTTCAAAATTACGTGGTGTTGTCCTCGGATTGTTCCCTTAAGGGACTGATCCCAGACCGTCGTCAATAGCCCGTTGTGTTGCTCTAGTTCGACGTTAACTAAAATTACCATTACCTATTTATAGAAGAATTTTATCTAAATTCATCTAGTAAACTCCGAAAATTTTTCCTTAAGTGGTTTGGGACAGAATCACTTTCAAATCTTCGAGTTCAAAATTCTTTCACTCATATAGCATCTAGCAATACATGTGTAAACAAATTCAAACATGTCCAATTAATGTATTTATACTATGAAAAAAGAGAAAATATGCTCCTCAGTATTTAATTAGGGTATGCATGGATGCAAACACAATTGAAATAATTTATATTAAGATATCTGATTTACTTATTAAATAGTATAACACTCAAATAAACTTATTACGTAATTATTATTTAGGTTGTTATAAACTGCAGTTTAATTTACATTTGTGTGTTCTATATAAGATAATAGCCAAATGAATAGGTTCGAAAGTTTTTGATTTGGGAATTGGAATTGGAAGTTTGGGTTTTTTCGCGTAAGGCTAGAAGCGGAGAACACACACACACACACACACACAAAGGCGAATATATAATATAACCCAACACCAATAGCAGTAGAAAATATTTAAAAATTAGTAGTCCAAGACAGAGATAAAAGGTAGGTTTAAAACATGATAATTAAAATATTTGAATAGTCAGATAATAAAAAGAACATCATCGTTTGCAGCATAACTGATGAATTTAATTTACATATCATCATATACTAATTAGGATAACTCGTAACTCCTATATGTTGACAGAGGAGTTACGGGTTTTGCAAATTAGCATGACGATATGAATAAAATTTTGGAAGTAAAATTTAAAAGATTGAATTATAAGAGTTTGGGGGATAAAATAGATTTAAAAGTAATTTTAATTTGGAAAAATATTGGATGACATGTAAAAACCAACAAAACGAAAAAATGCGAAAAGACTTGAATGGGGATTTTCTTTAATCAAATCTCGAATATTTTAAAATTTTGAGACGTTGATGATTAAAAACAGGACATGCAATCAAAATACGATTAACAGAAAATGGAGTAGATCATGAGTTGGCAATTGGGCAAGCCCAATTGCCTCATAAGTGGTAAAGCGGCTTTTAAAAGCATCGCTCTTCAAAAACGTGGAGTTTGGAGCGCTTAGTTCGAATGTCGTATGTGACGAAATCGGGACGGCTACTCAAGTTTACTGGTTTATTCAATACGGACGTAAATGAAGGTCAGCTTCCCGTTAGTCCTCCAGGAAGGCATGTCTCGATCGTTCAAGGTGGTTGCGATGAGGCAGCACCTCTCATGGTGCCCCGGGTTGCCACTGAGACATCCACGACCTCGTTAACAGATTGCTTGAAAGACTTTTCGCCCATGAGCTGGTGAAGAAAACGTTACACATTGTTTGTTAATAGTTTTATTTAAGACTAGCCCGGCGTTGCCCATGCCCATGGTGTAAGGTATCAATATGGTGTAAAAATTTTCACAGATTTCAAATCCGTTGAAATTTTCAATCTATCTTTGACGATACCGATTTTACAAAAAAAAGAACTGAACTATGCCAGTCAAAATATATATATATTTTTTTCTTTCCTTCGATGAAATCGTAAGAGCGCAGGAAATGGATATGTCTGTCAAAGAGAGTTTAACTGAAAATTAATGCAAGTTTTATAAGTTCTTGGCATAGATGAAAGGTGTAACTTTCTTGATTAACATTAGAGTATTTTAGTATACACGTATATATATATATGAAAATTAATACAAGTTTTAAAAGTTCTTGAAAGGTGTAGCTATCTTGATTAATATTGAAGTATTTTATTATACACGTCATATGAAATATAATGATCCCGATTTTACTGAAAAGAACTAAATAATGCCAGTCACAGTATTTATTTATTTTAATTTTTTTTTTTTGCTTTCCTTTGCTGAAATCGAAAGAGCGCAGAAAATTGAATCTATTTATTTTTGGAACGCGAATGTTGGCGTGACGTCACATTCTCGCAAAAATATAAAATATATTCAATTTAAAAATTTTATTTATTTTAAGAAAATCATATTTTTAGGTATTGATCTAATGTGAAATTTTCCGCAGGTTTCAAATGCGTTGAAATTTTTACTCTTTCTTTAACGGTCTAGGAGATACAAAAAGAACTACAAAATTCTCCAGTTAAAAGTTTATTTGTTTTTTTATCGTCTGCTGGAAAATCATTGAAAAATCATCATTCATCAAAACCAAAATGAATACGGCAACAGAAAAAATCTGTATACATAATTCTCTTACGTGGCACGCAAAAGAGACGTTATTTGCTATCGCGTTTTGGCAGCATTGTACGATTGTTTGTTTACCACAAAGCCTCAAGCCTCAATTGAATTTATAGCGTTATCGGAATAAATTTTATTGAAAAAAAAATGAATTTTATTCGAGCTGTTGCCAGTTAATAATAGAAATCAAAAAAAGCGGAGGATCTTTTCAAGGCCATTTAAAAAACGGTCCTTTTCAGGGCCACCAATTATAGTTCAACAAGACGCTTGCACTACAACTTTCGACAACAAACTCAATAAAAAAGTGTGGGTGACTCGAGTGCTGGGTAAATGTACACACAAACAACATGCTGCGTATTCAATTTCCAAATCAGCGCTCACATTTCGAGTCAAAATTTGCTCAAAGTTTTCATTTGAACTCTGATTCCAGAGGTACTGTATATATCTTTTCTGAAAAACAGCAAATAATTTATACTTGAAAAATATTTTTTTGGAATATCATATTTTGGAAACAATCCATTCTGCTAGGACACATGTCTTCATTGGTGCGAACGAAGCTAACCAATGAGGATTGTGAAGCAATCCTCCGGGGGTTGGCTAGCTCCAGCGAGCAGGGGGCGGGCCCCCTAGTAAATTTAAAATCCTTGATCCTTTAAGCTGTTACACTTCCAAAGAAAACAATAATATTTAAATTACATTAAATTCATTAAAAAATGTTCTATGTTGAATTTTAAAATTCGCCGCGTCATAAAAATGACAAAATATTCGGGCTACTTGTGTGTCAAATCCAACTACTGTAAGTGCCACAGATTCGTCAGGACTTTGCGTGCAGAAAACAAATAGACAAACACTTCCTTTTACAATAGTAGAGATGATTTGGTAGAGTAACCGGAGGGTTGTGAGGTCGAATCCTTCCAAAGACCGTCGCGTATAATGGGGGCTGGTGCACGCTTAATCTGACGTGGCCTCAAATGTCCTCACGTTGGATGGTATGGAAGTTTAGAGAGTGGGGTGCCACAGTTCAGGTGTGACCTTGTCAACTGACAGTGGTTCAAAACTACGTGGTGTTGTCCTCCTCGGATATTTCCTTCCTGTGTTTGATCCCGGACCGTCACCAATAGCCCATTGTGCTGATCCTGTGCGACGTTATTTAAGATACCTGCCTATCAAGAGAGAGTTTTTTGTGATTTAAAAATGGAATCTTTTACGGCGAACACTGTCCCTAATGTCTTGATGCGTTCCGCTTTTGATAAGCAGACTTCGTAAGTATTTTTTCAGTTAGCGTAGAGTTTTTTTTTTTTTTTAAATTTCCAATGGCAAGGCTGGGTGCAGATTGCACAGACAAATACAATACATAATATACAATACAGAAATACAATACAGTAGAGAATTGACCGAAGTCATTGTAGCCTTATACAAGGCCAGAAGTGATGCTCACTTGTGAAGGGGCACCCAGTGGGTGGACCATCATTGTCCCTAACAAAGGACAGCAAAAGTGACATCCACGCCCTGACCCGGATTCGAACCAGGAACCATCCGATCCAGAGGCCAACACCTTGACCACTAGACCGGTTGGTCGGCAGTTAGCGTAGAGTTGAAAATCTATTTTAAAAATGGTTCAGAATTCTCCAGTTTGTTGTATTTTTTCATCAGATGCAATTGATTTCTTACTGGAGAGTTTATAGAAAAAACACTCTTTTCCTAAAAAAGAAAAGGGCGGTGTTCTTTTTTTATTTCAGCCCCTGCCCCTAACGGGCTCTGAGCACGGCATTGTTGGCGACAGAAGTAAATACTGTTAAGAGGCCATAAAAGATATATCCGGACCATTTCTTGATTTTCCCCTGTTTGCATTAGAACACTCACAAAAATAACTAGCCTAGTGGGCATTCTTTTGACAAGAAACTGAATCTGCTGCAAATAATTCATTTATTTATTTATTTTTCTGTATTCGAAAAACCCGAAACTCTTAATTATGATTAGTAGAGGTGCATGAAACGCTGTGAAAAACATTTTTTTTACATGAATCCATCTGAGCAACTGAAAAACATGGAAGTCAAAATAAAATCGCTGTCCATTTACTCATGTGATACTTCAAAAGCTATATTAGGAATAGGCTATTGATTTTTTTAATCAATCTCTTTCTTACAATAGAAGAGTTCTGATTAGTTTCCCCTCAAAGTACGGTCTTAATTAAACAGGTCTCAGTTTTGGCTTTTAACAGACCATATTACTTTGATGCCTTTCGAGCATTAAATTGGCATCACGTTGGCGTAGTGTGGAAGCTTGGAGAATGGGGTGCCTGCTCAGGTGTCACTTCGTCACCTGACCATGGCTCAAAATTACGTGGTGTTGTCCTCGGATCTGTCCCTTCTGGGGTTTATCTCGGACCGCTGCCAATAGCTCGTTGTGGTGCTTCAGTGCGATGTTAATTTAAAAGTACCAAATCGAGCATTACTTTCCCTGTATTGTTTCCATACTGTCTTATAAAATTATACGTTTTGTTTTTGTAAAATCCACATTATATGCCATTTTTAGCAATGCGAAAAACAACAGCTTTAGAATTCCTGACGGCAGACAGCTTGTTAGGAAACTGTTACATTGTAGTGTTACGGTGAGTACTGTGGCATATATGGCAACTAGCCACTGCGTGGCTAGCCCGGCGTTGCCCGTGCCCGTGGTGTAAGGTATTAATCTGGTGTAAAATTTTCCGCAGATTTCAAATCCGTTGAAATTTTTACTATATCTTTAACGGTCTAGGAGATAGAAAAATGAACTGCGACTCCAGTTAAAAGATTTATCGTCTGGCTGTAACAACACGCGCAAAATGAAAGCGGAAACGAAAAAATAATAATTTTCTCAGCGTGCAAAATGAAAGCGGAAACGTAAAAAATAATTTCCTGAGCTTCTCCGAAGCGATGAAAAAACTTGGCATGGATCCAAGATCACGTGGGGAGAAAAGGTCAAGATTGGGGCCATTCTTCTTTCATCCTGACGAAGAACCACGTAGAGAATAAAACTATTAAATTCATTTTAAAATCTTCTAGATTGAAATTTAAAATTCGCCGCGACCCAAAAATTGCAATTATTTCGGACTACCCCTGTGTGCCAAATCTCATTGCTAAGTACCATAAGTACCATAGAATCGTCAGGATTTTGCGGCCCCAAACAGACAAACACTTCCTTTTATAATAGTAGAGATGGAAAAGATGACTTCCTAGCGAAAAAAGATATTTTATCTAACGTCGCACTGGAACAACAGAACGACTATTAGTGACGGTCCGAGAACAAACCCTAAGGGAAGGATTCGAGGACAACACCACTAAATTTTGAATCATGGTCAGATGAGACGAAGTCACGCATGAGCTGGCACCCCACTTTCCAAACTTCCACGCCAATGTGAGGCCACTACAGACTTAATGAGCACCAGCCCCTCCCCCCTTAGCACACGACGGTCTTTGGTTGTATTCAAACTCGTAACCCACCCACCGCCGTAAAAAAAGGGAAAATATTATCAAAAAATGTGCAGGTCTATGTCCTTACTTTTGATTGATCTTTACTAAGTTTTTCTAAAACAACAGAATGCTGGAGTTGATCATTGCTATTATGGACACTGTCAGGGCCGCTCCTGAGGTATGAGCTGTGTACGTGCAAACCTCCAAGTCACCTCCTATTCTAAAAAACTTATGGTTTTCTAAAAATCCTCTCTTCATTTCATCACGGACGTATTCAGAAAATAATTACGATGATCCAATCTTCTTTCTCTCTGTTCTCTGAATGGCGTCAAATGAACATTGCGTGTAATAATTTTTTTCAACTGTTTTTAGACAATAATGGAATTTATTCGAGTATTTTGTCTGTAATGTAGGAAACTTTGCATTTCCTTTGAATGACAAGCGTGATTCTGATAGCTTTTTCTTACAAAGATCACAGCAGGAAGGTTTCGATTCCAGTGGGCTCCACTTCCTCTAAACACTTTTGCCCTTGATGAGTTCTCGTCGAATGTTTTACTGTAAAATAAGAGCAAAAATGTATAAAGTATCTTATTACAATCGCAAAAAGAGCCTACGAAGAACGAATTACTATAAAACATGAAGGAAAATTTGTTTGCTGGAATTGTTTATTTAAAGTTGAAGACATACTGCTCTACTGTTTTTGGCCACCTCAATTGCTTTTGACTACGTGCATGTGTACGCCCAGCAAAGACTCGTGAACAGTCCTGCATAAGGAAGGTTCCTGTGATTCATTAATTACGGAATTACTTGTTGTGCATCACTCTGAATTTTGTCTTTTGACGTTTTTTGGCCGCCACCCCAATTTTTTTACGACTACGTGCATGTGTACGCTCAGCAAAGACTTGTGAAAGGCCCCTGCGCAAGGTTGGGAAGGTCTGCTTTCCTGTGATCCATTCGTTACGGATTTCGTTGTGCATTAGTCTCTGAATTTCGTCTTTTGACTTCTTTTGGCCGCCCTAATTTTTTCTGACTATGTGCATGTGTACGCCAGCAAACATTCGTAAACAGTCCTGCATAAGGAAGGTTCCTGTGATTCATTCATTACGAAATTATTTGCTGTGCATCACTCTTTGAATTTTGTCTTTTGACTTCTTTTGGCCATCACTTCAATTTTTTTATGACTACGTGCATGTGAACGCTCAGTTCCTGTGATTCATTCATTACGGAATTACTTGCTGTGCATCACTCTCTGAATTTTGTCTTTTGACTCCTTTTGTCCACCCCAACCCCAATTTTTTATGTCTACGTACATGTGTATGCTCAACAAAGATTTGTGAAAAGCCCTTGAGCAAGGTTGGGAAGGTCTGCTTTCCTGTGATCCATTCATTACGGATTTCTTTGTGCATTAAGTCTCTGAATTTCGTCTTTTGACTTCTTTTGCCCGCCCCAATTTTTTCTGACTACGTGCATGTGTACCCCCAGCAACGACTCGTGAACGGTCCTGCATAAGGAAGATTCCTGTGATTCATTCATTACGGAATTACTTGTTGTGCATTACACTTTGAATTTTGTATTTTGACTTCTTTTGGCCGCCACTCTAATTTTTTATGACTACGTACATCAGTATGCTCAGCAACGACTCGTGAACGTGAACGGTCCTGCATAAGGAAGGTTCCTGTGATTCATTTATTACAGAATTCCTTGTTGTGCAACACTCTCTGAATTTTGTCTTTTGACTAAGCATGACTGTCTTTTTTGCCACTTGGATAGTTTTGATGTCACAGACTCTTATATAAGTACTTTTATACAACTCCTGACAGCATATGAGGGAGATCATTTATACTTGTGCCCTTAAGATTTTCTAGAAAAGGGTAGTCGCTAAAAGCCCGCTATGTTGTTCCAGTGTGACTTTAATTAAAAATACCCTTTTTTGTTTCAGAGGTCAGCTTTCCCCCATACCCATACCATAACACTACAAGGCAACAGTTTCCAAATAAACTGTCTGCAGTCTGCGTTTCTACAGAAACTCTTTTTGGCATCGCTAGAAATGGCATATAATGTGGAGATTTTTCAAAAACAAAATATCTTACTTCTAAGACAGCATAAAAGCCATACCGGAGAAAGTTTTTACTAAAATTACGAGGTGGTTATTCTTGTGGATTTTTCCCTTCGGGATTGATCCCGGACCGTCGTCAATAGCCCGTAGCCCAGTATGACGTTAATTAACTACCTACCCCATTTACCCTTTACTGCTGAAAAGTAACCAAACAGAAATAGGCTGGTCGATATACACGACCTTGGAACATATCGTGTCCCTTATCTCCATGAATACGCAAGTGTTTTTGTCGTCCTTACCCGCCTTCTTTTCAGCTGTGCTCTGTTATTGAAGGGTAACTAGCACCACCATCCAGAACACAACTGACAAAGAATGTGCAGTCCTTACGATGCCATCCGCCATTGTTTGCGTGACTTGCACTTTCAGGGGTTGCCACATGTAGTGAGTCTGCAAGTGACTCAGTAAATAAACCGAGGCATGGGGAGATAGTTCACGAAAGTGGGCTCGAAGTAAGCGCACTTCCTTTAATGCCAAGCCGGTACGATGGGGAAAGATAACAATAACGGTGTATACAACACCTAATCATTACCATTCTATTGTTGACTGCTCGACTCTCCTATTACGATCAATAAAACAGATTTATTTTGAGTTGTTTTATTCCACATACAATAGCAGGGCCATTGATCAAAGCTAGAGGTCCTCTGAAAAATATCGACTGAAGGTCCGTTTTACTTGGTAATGAAATTAATCCTCAGCTAGTCCCAAAACATGCTCACCTATATTGATAACCCAAATTCTGTTTTGTACAGTTTTTTGTTCAGTTCGATTTGGATTTCATATGCTGCACAAAATGCTGTTTTATGTATAGTTTGAAAGAAGTTTATACTGTTTTAAATTCACATTGGCTATCATTATAAGATCGTGGTATCAGAAAATTTGATGGTGTTCTATGAAATACTCAAGAACAAATAACGTAAACTTAATTTCAAAGTTGCCATTTGGGGCGAAGTTCTGGGAGATTGTAAGACTGGGATCATTTCTGTGGATGTATCTGCCTTTTCTTTTGATAACTGTGAAATGTTGACAGTATTACATTCTTTACAAATTTCTTAAAATTACGTGATTTTGTTCCAACTCTTAGTTTAAAGAAAGTTTATTGTGGAATCCATTGCTAATGCGATTAAAATTTTCGGACATGTATGTATTTTGTGAAGACTGCCAAATCTAAAACACTTCGAAATCAAGTGAAAGTGAAATCAAGTTTATGATAAAACTTTTCATTAAAAATAAAGAAACAATTAAGAAAACCTATAATTCTAATAACACTACAGTTATATATAGCTCTTTATAGTGAAATATTGTTTTCACACAAGAGACATGATTTCTGCACAGAAACGGAGCACGCATGCGCATGTTTGGTCAATTGGGGCTCCATTGAGTGACCTACCAAAATACTTACCTAGTTAAAGTTGTTTTTTCTTTTAGAAAAGATAATGTAGATAGCTGAATTAACATCACACTAGAGCAACACAACGGGCTATTGACTAGGTCCAGGATCAATCCCGATGTGTGAGATCCAAGAACAACACCCCGTAATTTTGAACCACGGTCAGATAACGACACTCATGAGAGAGACAGAATTCATAAATATTACTTTGAACACGTTTGTTTTAGTCAAAGCAAAATCCCATGATAACTGAATAATTTTTTATTGTACTAAAGATTGTTTGATCTATCACTATTCCGGTTTTATTATTTTAGAATTATTATAATTTAGAATTTTTTATTTTGATTATTTAGTCATTAGAACGGTTTTATAAGTATGTCTTAAAAAATATCGAGCCAAAATATCAAAATTAAATTATGAGTAACATTTTAAAATGTGTTGAAAAATTCAAAAAAAAAAATTTTCAAACTGGGAGGTAATTTAACATATTATTTTTCTTCTGGAATAACTTTTATTTAGACTCACGGAGATAAATTGACTTTTACAGTATTATAAAATATATATAATATTAGAGAAATTAACTCTTTGTGTGCCAAATCCCATTAAGCCAATCAGACATTTCGATCTTTGGAAATATTTTTCCGTTTCCGTATAGTTTGCTTTAAAATTCCGTTTGGCAAATGATCATACTTTCATTTACAGGTGTCTTAATATTTTGCTATACCTTATCATTTGTTGTGTTGCTCTAGTACGACGTTAACTAAAATTACCATTACCATTTTACCTTATCATTTGTAGTATACTTTTATTGATAGACTGTCAAAGCCTCAGAAATCTTGAAATCAAAATTTTCCAGAAATGAGAAAAACAAAATACCAAACTATAACACAGTTATGGTAGATTGTTAAATTTACGCATAACTGGAGTTACACAACGGGCTATTGGCAGTGGTCTGGGATCAATCCCGAAGGAAAGGACCCGAGGACAACACCTTTTTTTTTAACTATGGTCAGATGACGAGGTCAAAACCTAAACGTAGAATAGTTATGGAGATACAAGTTTAAAAATTCGCCGATAGAAGCCTTATAAGAGGTGTGGACTTAAAACAAGCTTAGTAAACATATTTGGTAATTTTAGTTAACGTCGTACTAGAACAACACAACGGGCTATTGACGACGGTCCGGGATCAGTCTCTTAAGGGAAAGATCCGAGGACAACACCTCGTAATTGTGAACCACGGTCAGATGACGAAGCAACTCCTGAGCTGGCACCCCACTCTCCAAACTTCCACGCCAACCCAACGTGAGAACTTTCGGCCATGACAGATTTAAGGTGCACCAGCCGCCTCTACACCATACGTTTACAAACATGCATGCCCGGACCCGGATTCGAACCAGGAACCTTCCGATCTAGAGGCTAACACCTTAACCACTTTTTCTGGTTGGTCGGCGTAAACATATTTGGAGCCAAATAATGTTATAACCTCATAAAACAAAAATACTATAAGGTTTCCATAGTCAAACGACAATAGAAGCATTCGTTTATTGCATACTTGAACTTTTATTTCACTAACTAATTTTATCTAAAATATCTTATAATTTTGTTGTTAATCCATTATATGATGACAAATTATTATTTTTTTAATAAATACATTGTAAAGTTCGAAACATCATTTTTTATTCATTCGTCATATAAACATAGTGTGAGTGGGGTAATCCAATACGCATTTCTTACGCTTACCTAATTTTTCGTATGAAACTTGAAAAATAAAAACAAAGAAATTCGGGAAATAACCTTGATTTCAAAAAATAAGAAAGTTATATCTAGGATAGCAAACATAACGGGAAAAATAGTCCCAGATAACTGTCAATCGATCTTATACCATCGATACATAAAACCAAGGCGAAATTATTCGTTCCTTTACTGCTTATTTTTCTAGAAGAATGTGGGTAATTACGGAGATGTTTCGTGAATGAAGGAACATATGGTTATACGTAATTCTTTTTTTCGCGAGAATACACGATTTTGAGATATGAATATGAATAAAATATAAATGTATCTAGTTCAACAGTTAGATTTTTCTCATCCACTTCTTTGTGGCTTCAAAGA
Organism: Metellina segmentata; assembly: GCA_947359465.1. Taxonomy (NCBI): domain Eukaryota; kingdom Metazoa; phylum Arthropoda; class Arachnida; order Araneae; family Tetragnathidae; genus Metellina; species Metellina segmentata. The sequence goes on along the minus strand of OX375884.1, from coordinate 49,749,083 downwards.
AGCTTTATAGCTGTTCTCAACCATTTCTTTGCCCTTCGTCAAAAGATTTGGAAAGGTCGGAAGACTGATTCATATATTTTGAGTAATGTATGTAAATAATGCATATTACATTAATCTGCTTGTTATATTTTGCGAATTGCATTGCTTTACATTGTTGTAAAGTGTACTTGAACAATTTATTTAACACGCTTGCTTCGACACTAAGAAAACTCAAATCATGCAAGAATAATTGAGATGCTTAGTGGAAATGCCGATATTCATGAGAAAACAATAACCTTCGTGTCATAACTTGATTTTTCCCGAAGCATCAAAACTTTGAACGCAGTTAAGTAGAAACGCAATTTTGAAGATTCGTGCCATTGGAGTGGTGGTAACGATATATTTAAAATCAAAATGTATCAATATGGGATTATTTGAAATTCAATTATCTAGAATTGTACACAGTCCAGTCACATTAATGTGACCACCACCTAATTTCGACATCAACGTGAAATAACCAATCACAAAAGGTAGGTGGCAGCACATTACAGTGGAGTGTATATAAAGGATGTCCTAGGGCATCGGAAAGCATTTCAATCGTTGGCGTAATGCAGAAACGTAGCGATTTATCCGACGTCCAAAAGGGCATTATTATTGGCTTTCGGGCCAAGGGTGGAAGCATTTCGGAGACGGCTAATTTTGTGAACTGTTCGCGTGCCGCCGTGGTAAAAGTATACCGTGAATGGCAAAATGGCACTATCCAAAATCAGCGGCGTGGCACATGTGGTGCATCACGGCTATAGATGACAGAGGCGAACGAAGGCTACGGAGATGCAACTGACCGCCCAGATGAACCAAGGGGCTACCAAGAGTGTATCCTCAACAACGGTTCAGCGAACGTTGCTGCGCATGGGCCTCCTCAGCAGACGCCTGGTTAATGCACCTATGCTGACTGCTGTTCATCAGCGACGAAGGCTGGAATTTGCACGCCAGTACCGCAACTGGACGTCCACAGAGTGGCGACAGGTGGCTTTTTCCGATGAATCACGTTTTATGCTCCATCGGACAGATGGACGTTGGCGTATACGGCGTGAAATGTCTGAAAGCAAACAACCTGCAACAATTGCCGGAAGGATCCAGGCTGGAGGAGAGAGCATTATGGTTTGGGGAAAGTTTTCCTGGCATTTCACTAGGTGAACTCATCATCAGAAACCTAATGGACTCTTCCTGCACGTTTCGCAGTGGTGCGCTCTGCCAAAGGTGGTTATTCTGGCTTTTGACAGGTGGTCACATTAATGTGACTGGACTGTGTAATATGCAAACATTTTTTCCAAAAGTAAGATATATAACTATATTTATCTCTACTTTAGATCAATTTCACAAGTCAATAAAGTTTCAACTGAGAAAGGCCATTTTCTCTATGTGTTCACTCAAGACTTTAGAAACATCGACCGTTTGTTCGGAGATACCAAGGCAATAGGTGACAAATCTTTCTTTTGATTATCTTTGTTACTATAATTTACTAGCTTAATATCTTATTAATCCTCCAAGTGGTTTTGACGGGATATCTTGTCCGCCAAAATTTGGCCAATTTTGCTAATGACAAAATCTTGTCATCAAGGTATTTGGTGATGACGAAATCAACATCTGGTCATTTTTCTTCTAATGACGAGAAATCTCATCCATCAAGATCTAGTCAGTTTTACTAATGACAAGATACCTCGACAAGACAATCACCAAGAGGGTTAAAAGCATACTTTTCAAACTGTCAAAATTTCACTTAGAGTAAGAAGGTAGATGTATACACATATATGTATTTCCGTGGTGGATGGTTAAATAAATAGGTTTATGTCAAGGCATGGAATTTTAAGGATTAAAAATTAAAACGAATGGAATTTATACTGTTGTAATTAACACAAACTATTTTACTACTTTCAACAGGAGCATCTAAAATTACTTGAAATCTGAATCTGATCAGTCTCCTAAATAGACAAATAACGGTTCTTTTAGACCAGTGATTTTCAACCGGGGTGCCAGGGCACTTCAGGGGTGATATGGCGCTGAGCTGGTAAGTCAATCAAAACTAAATCTCATAAAACGGGGAAGAATTGATAGAATTAAGAAACAATAGTAATTTAAAATAAGAATTGATGATTTTTGAAATATGAGTATCCGTATATTGCTAGAAAGACATGATTTTTGAAATATGAATATCCGTATATTGCTAGAAAGACATGATATATCGCACATATGTCTTTATTGTTCTTTTTTACATTCCACCCGATGAAATTTTCACCTGGGAAATCAGAAAACAATCCCAGTTTTGTTTCTTTAGAAATGGGATTTCAAAGGACTGGTTCAAGCAGTTAAAGATCCTTTATACTTGCACGTCAATCCGAATCAGATCTCCGTACTCGATTCCGTCGAACCAATGCAAGACCAGAACAGGAATGATTAAACTTGCCAGTCATCCCCGTTCTCATTGCTCATTGGTTCTGTGGATCGGGACACACAGAATGGAATTGGATCGGCATTCAGGTGCTAATTGGTCAAATGGGCCATTTTATCCTAAAATGAATTGGCAGGAAAGATTTGGGTGTCTCAAAAGCGTAAATCCTCAGGAATGAGTTTTCTTTCTCAAAAGCATTCTGCTGTACTTTTCTTTAGATAACACTAAATAAAGAAGAATATTTTTGAAAACTATTTTGAATATATTTTTTTTATTACTTATATTTAATCTAATTTTTAATTTAATTTATAATGATTTTGAATTTTTGTATTATTATTTGTATTTAACTTATAATGATTTTTAATTGTTTCTATTTTGGTATTGAACATGTTTCACCATCGCTAGCGTTTAGCGCATAACTTCATATCACTCAAAACAAAAACTCAACTCATAAATAATTTGTGCTTTTTTTTCTAATTAGTAGGCTTTTCTCGTCTCTCCTTCTATTGCTTAACTCGGTCTGTATAGCGTATTTTTCTTGACCCCAAAAAGCGCGATATATCGTGAGTTTTCTGTATTATTAGATTTCTTCTTCTAATTTGAGTAATTTTTTTTGCATGTAAAAAAACAACAAAACTGAAAGATAACAATCGATTGCGGTAAAAATGACTGTCTTTAATACTTCATCAATTATTAAAATATTGTCATCATGCTCAAATGTCAAATTAAATTTTGTGTTCCTTATTGTGTTCGTAATTTTTCATTATGTACTGATTATTTGTGTTCCACTTCTAATTACTTCTAATTATTTCCCTTTTGATGTCGAACTGTTATTTTACAAACAATCTCTAATACTTTTGCATTCATTTTACTGAAAATACAAAATCTAAACACATTAATATGTATTATCAATTTTTAAAGATTATGTGAGGGTAAAATGGAATCATATATGCGCAAAATAAAGAAGTTTGGGTGTTGTAAAATATTAATATTAATCGGGAATGACACGATATTCGAAAAATGTTGAAAAACACCGGTCTAGACATTCGATTTCAGAATAGGGGCCATTGGATTACATCAATGAAAGCAATGGGTAAGATCTAAAATAATTAGACAAGAGCTTACAAACTACAGACTGTGCTTGGCTAGATATCTCGTCAACAGGATATTGGCACTAACATTATAATTATAAGATCAAGATCTGGTCAGTTGTCTTCAAATGACAGACATCGCGTCCATCAAGATCTGGTCAGTTTTGCTAATGACTGTAAGTAAGTACCTCGTCTTGAAAACCATCGGGAGGGTTAAAATCAAATACTTTCAGTTCGTCATATTTCGAGAAGAGTGCGATTTTGCAAGGAGCACTTAATTCCAGCCATTGTGCATCCTTAAGTACCTCTCACTTCAATTTAAAGTCAATGACCTCGATTTCTTTCTCGTCTAAAACACTTCTTGCAGTGGATATCCTGCAGTGATTTCCACGAATTAAAGGGATGTTCCTGTTCTTTGCCTGTTCAATACATGTTCTTTGATGCAAAATAAAAAGTTTAAGTTCCACTCATGCTTATTTCTGCATTAGAGGGTCTCCACAAATCCGATTAGATGTTAAAGATGATAATGATTTACCAAAAGATAATTTGATAGCATTTAACTGAGCCTACCAGAAAGAATGTTCATATTTATCAAATCGTCTTATTTCGGTGCCTTGAGGATACAGCTTATACAACAGGCTGCTTTGACATATTTTCAATTTTTAATATTTAGTGTATGAAAATAACTACTGATGCAATTTCTAATGAAACAATTTGCGCGTATATTTTTCGTAGCTAATAACTTTGTGCTTTCTTAAACCATCCGAGTGGTTAAAACGAGATATCTCGTCCATCAAAGTAGATATCTAGGAATTTAATAAACGTCGCAATGAAGCAACACCGAGCTATTCTCGTCCATCAAAATCAGTCCAATTTTGCCAGGGACGAGTTATCTCGTCATCAAGATATCTTTTTTCTATGATGACGAGATCAAGATCTGATAATTTTTCATCTCATGACGAGATATCTCGTTTGTCAGGATCTGGTTAGTTTCGATATCAATAAGATACCTCGTCGAGACATCCACCATGAGGGTTAAGCTCTAAAATGCGTATAAATCTGTTAAGTGCTATAAAACTTTAACTGCGCTAGATTTTTTTATTCCACAGCAAATCTGGTGTCGAATACCAATGGCGTGCTCTGTCCTGTTGGCATAAATACATATATGTGAGATAACTATCAATGATTTTCCAGACGAAGCTGTCGGTTTCAAACTGCTTTATCAACAGGAATATAGCTTAACACTTCGGACTGTCGCAGAAAAACAATGAAATGATGATAAACATGGCCGTTGCCTGTTAAGAGCACCCGCTTGCTTAATAATTGAAACGGCGGGACTACTTTTCTTGTGGTCCTGAGTTATCTCGGTCATTTGTTTGTTTTCCTTCTCAACTTATTCACGCACGAGCTGTCTTACCCGCCAGCAAGTTATTTCTGAGCTCCAAGCAAATAAGCGGCTCAATGCAAAAAAACGTTATATATGCCTTTTAAAATGGTTGGCATTGCGTAGTAAAATGTATGTAATCTTGAGATATGAACTGTAAGAAAGGATATTTCCTCTTGACAATTGCTTGAGAGAAAACATTTTCATGTATCCAAATATTATCATTTTTACCAATTTGATAACTTCCCTCCGGTAATACATCAGATGACTGTATAATTTACAACATACTCCACTGCCTCTGAGAATGTCTAGAAATATGTCGCATTGATGATTTGAAATGGTTTCTAGTCTTATCTCATTATTATCCTCGAAATATTATACGGAGAAAATATGCACCTCATTGGTGAAACATTTAATTATAAATATAATAATTTTAAATTTGAGCTATATGCTTTAGTTCAGTTTCCCTGTCGCTTTTGAGCATTTCAACACATTCAGTAGTTGAAACAGACGGGTCCTGAAGAACCTAATTCTTGTCTCCTGTTTTGTGCGAAATGGCAGATACATCTTAAAACGTACAGAAACTAGAGAAAAGGTAAACTATTTATTCAAAAAAAGTAATTTAAAAAAAATTTAAGTTATTTTAGTACCACACACACACACACACAAGTCTGCCCTTTTCTCCTTAAAGTATAAGTGCAGGTTAATGGTCTCCCAATAAACAAAATATATTCTACCCATTTGTACTTGGCTAGTTGGGTTTGGTTTTATGGCGCAAGGGTCATATTTGGCCACACTGCGACAAACGCAAGACAGACTACATCAAGTAATAGACGCACACAAAATTTTACTTTGGCCATATAGGACCATTGCGCCATAAAACCAAATTCAAACAAGCACAACTGGCGGCGCAGTTTCGATTTCTCGCTTCTATTTCAGTAAAATTTTGTGTGCGTCTATTACTTGACGTAGTCTGTCTTGCGTTTGTCGCAGTGTGGCCAAATATGACCCTTGCGCCTTGGTTTTATGACCCTTGGTATATGACCCTTGGGTTTGGTTTTATGGCGCAAGGGTCATATTTGGCCACACTGCGACAAACGCAAGACAGACTACATCAAGTAATAGACGCACACAAAATTTTACTGAAATAGAAGCGAGAAATCGAAACTGCGCCGCCAGTTGTGCTTGTTTGAATTTGGTTTTATGGCGCAATGGTCCTATATGGCCAATGTGCGCCAACCTCAAGTAAGTGGACATACACAGGGTAAGTTTAAATGACACAGAAGATAGAAATACGCCCAGTGAGGAAACGAACCTAAAACGCCTACAACTCGCAGCTAATGGCAAAACACTCAATGTGCACAGAATGTTGCATTCCTGATCCAAAAATACGAAAAATAAGTTGATGGCACATAAAGTTCCATCAAAATTCTATTCCCGGGGTAGAACACTACAGTCCATTCAGTAGTGAATGCGGAATATTGATCATTGAATCCTGAAAAGCGATTCACCTCGTCCCGAAATAGGGCAGTAGCATAAAAACTGCGTCGACTCCGTTATGACAAAGTACGCACCCATACGCTAGAATCTGTTTTCGAGCGCCATAAAAAAGACAGTAGTTACTATTGTTTCTCAAAACGGAGTTTGAATGGTTCACGAACACGTGCTGGGAGACGAAACTGAAAATGCTCATAAAAATGCGAACGCGTCGTAAATTTTTGATATTTCCCTGCGAGTTATTTCTCATTCATATACTGGAGCATAGCCTGATGTTCTGTGACGAACGTAAGAAGCAACCCCGTTATTCTCTCCATTTATGATTGGTTATTCGTGCGCACCCCTTGAGTATAACAGGTCACTGGCCTTCCCTTTTGAACATTTCCGTGATCCCACGCACGCGAGTTTTGCGTAAAAATACCCTCTACACCCCTGATACAAGCACTTCTGGTGAGCGCCAACTTCGTTGACAATGCAGTACCATTCATTGGGACATAATTGACTACACCTAACTTCAAGACTTCTTTTTGAATTCCGTCCACGATGTTACGATACGTTGGTGATCTTAGGGTTTGTGAAAATTAACGGTCGATGAACCCGTTAGCTTCATTATAAATTAACGTCTGTAGCTCTCGATGAATACGTGTTTCGGGATTTCGGTATAACTTTTGACAGTTCTGACATCGTATTAATACTTTATTTCATAGATGAAACGTAAGCAATATTCATTGTCCCAAAACACTATAATGAGACTTTTTGATGGATTGTAAGGTCTACTACTGCTGTGAAAAAAAACGGATTTCAGAACTTTTGACAGTTCTGACATCGTATTAATACTTTATTTCATAGATGAAACGTAAGCAATATTCATTGTCCCAAAACACTATAATGAGACTTTTTGATGGATTGTAAGGTCTACTACTGCTGTGAAAAAAAACGGATTTCAGAAGTTTTTCACTGTTAAACTTTTGGGTTCTTTTCGTGCAGAAACTCATTGAAAGTTAGAGTTATATCTTGAATTTGTAATGAGAATGGTTTCCGGCTTACACAACCCACACACGCACATAAATAACCCAGAAGGTTTGCTAAGATTTTACTTCTGTAGTACAAAAACTCTCGAATTATACATTTGCGAGTTTCCGTAAAATGTACTTCATAGTTGTTTTGGCTGTGTTTACCGTTTAATCTAATTGATGTTGATCAATCAACTATCGTGTGTCAATACGGAATTTATTATTTGTAACTTTTATTGTCGAAGTGCTGAAATCATATACGAAAAATAAGACAACTTGAGTAACATTCAGAATACGTAGAGGAAATACACACTGCAGCAGTAGTTCTACCGCCACCTATATTTAGCTTGATAAAAATTTTTCTCAAATATACGTTTCAAAGTATAAATCACAATGTCAACAAATCGGATGGCTGTCGCAGATTGAGGTATGCATTTGGAAGGCAAAAAGAAACTTGAAACTTTTGAAAAGATTATTTAAATATTATGAAGGAATTTGTAGTGCAAACAAACCGGACGAAAAGCGAAGATTTTTACTTCCCTTCCCCAAGTGCTCTCAAACCTACTTCCTTCCTTCGAATGGAAGCAGGGTTAACTTAAACAAACTGGGTTAATTTAAAATGTAATTAATCGCCGTTTTGGCAGCGTTTGGTGTTTAATCTAATATCTATTGACCAATCAACTATCATATATCAATTCGGAATTCATTTTTTAGAATTTTTATTGGCGAAGTGCTGAAATTATATTCGAAAACAAGCCAAGGGAAGTCATATTCGGAATATACACAGCAAACAAGTTTCACCACAGAAACACCAACGCCACTTGCATTTAGCTTTACATAAAATCCCTTTCATGCTGTTTAATAACCATTAAAAACAAAGATTTTCATTTATCGAAAGCATATCATCATAGTTTTCAAATGACTAAATCTGCTTTAAGTACAAATTTTAAAAGATTCTATAACATTAGACTTCAAAATTTTTTTTTAATTAAGTCCGAGATCCCTTAAACCAAAATAAATTTTTAAATATCTAACCTAACGTGAATGTCTTCTCGTAATTGAAAATATTTTATGTTAAATATTTAAAACAAATTAATATGAGAGCATTACCTTCTAATAAGTTTTAATTTGAATTAGTTTTCTAATTTCTGATATAAAACGTATATAGTTTTACCGAAAAACAGAAATTATTTAGTAAAATCTGTCAAAATTAGTTCGTACTACAGATATATACAATAAAAAATAAATGATTTTTTTTTTAAACTACCTAAACAGCATCCCATCAATGAGTGCAGATTGTAGTACCTGAAAAACGGTATATAAATACCAAAGGCAATGTTGATAAACTGCTTTCAAATCTTTCATATGTTTCTGAATTCATGACCTTCCACATCTCATACGATCCCACCAATCACAATACATTACAATAAATGTTTGTTTGTCCAATCCTTTAGTTTCTATTTGTCCAATTCCATAGAAAAATGAATTAATAGTAGATAAAAAAAATAACTGTGTGAAATAATATATATCGACTGATTTTATTTTATCATCACCGCAACTACAAAAGGTTACAAGTAAACATCACAGATAAAGCTACTCCAACAATATCATTTCATCCTATTCTGTAAGCTATTATTCTATATTCCTCTGTATGTCTCTCTCGATTCATGATCCCCTTGTGATATCTTAGGTCCTCCTCTTCTGAGTCGAGTCTCACAGTTTGATGACGTTAAACTAAATAACATTGAATTCTGATCTATTATTATGAACATCTTTAAAAACAAACGTGTATGAACGCATTTTAAATTTAGCAAACTTGAAATAAGTTGATAGGTTGGGCAAATATATGCGCTATGATATGTTGCGCACAGTTTACTTTTGTTCCCAATTAACCCCCTAAGTGATTTCGACAAGATATCTCCTCCATCAAGATCTGACCAAGTTTGCTAATGACGAGACACCTCGTCATCAAGATAATACCAATTTTTTTACGATGCCAATATCAAGATCTGGCCAGTTTTCATCTAAGGACTAGATATCTCGTCGTCAAGAATACCAACTTTTTTATGATGATGACATTAAGATCTGACCAGTTTTCATCTAAAGACTATATATCTCGTCCATCAAGATCTGATCAGTTTTGCTAATGACGAGATAACTCATCGAGACAACCACCGAGGATGGCTGAAAATCTTTTACAGTTTTAAACATGATCGAGTGTAGCAGATAGCTTGTGATCAATGGTATGCCATGCTTGAGTCAGTAAAGATCTTATTAACAACTGTCATCAATAATTTTAAGTATCATCAATTTCGAAATCAGGATTAATTGAATTTTATCAGGGCCGGCCCTAGACATTTTGGCGCCCCCCCCCTTCCCCGGTTTTTTTTTTTTTTTTTTTTTTTAAAGTAAATCTCATGCGACCATATCAAAAAGTCAAGAAAACATTGGGGGGGGGGGGGGAGGAACACATTTTATTAAAAACTCAATCATCAGATAACAAGATAAGCAATTTAGCACTTGAGGCAAAATAACAAAAATTAAAATGTAGTAATGCTAACTGAACTAATATCCCATATTATAAATAAATTCTAACTAACCAAAGTAATTAAAATGCCCTTTTTCTAACTTTTCTTTCGGCAAACTCACGAACCAGTGATTTCAAGTCTAATTTGTCACTAATTTGGTGTTCTATAGCTATCATTGCCAATCCATTGAGACGATTTTGCGTCTGCATCGTTATGAGATAATTTTTTTGCTAATTTTGAAAAACTTCTTTCCCCTGAAGCCACAGTGACTGGCAATGTAAGAAGGATTCTTAATGATGCTGAGGTTTGGTGCGAATTTAAGTGTAGCGATAAACTTGAGAACTTCAACAGGGGTTTCCTTTTTGTTAATAATGACGAAACAATGCTTATTTCATCGGCTAGTTCCAGGGCGTTAAGATCGCTTGAATTTCCATCAGTTAAAACTACTTCCAAATCTTTGCAATGAGCCAGTAGCTCATTTCTGGGCATGTCTTTTAGACCAAAAATATTATACAAAAAGCTGAAATAATTACTGTGAGTATTTAGCAAATTATATCTGGTTTCCGAGGCATTTATTGCTTGATCTATAGTGTGAAAAAAATAATCTATTTTAAATTTTTGTTTGAGGTCTTGAACGGGTTCATCCGGGCCCTCATACAAAAACGTTCTTGTTTTGCTTCTGACACGATGACGTGGTGTGGTGGTTTCGAAATTAGCTTCCACGTCAATCTCTGAAGCAAGCTCGGTTGCTTCTAAAATGATGCTTTCAAAAGCTTCATCTGATCTCAGGTTTTCAAAGAAGAGTTTGCAGTTGCTAAGCATATCAATAGCTTGTGACATATTAAAATTTACAGTTTGCAAAAGTTTGCTAATGGGGTTAATATGACTCAAAATTTTGTACCAGATCACAACAGAGCATATAAATTTGAACTGCTTCAAATTATTTAATAATCCGCTAGCCTCGTCTCTGATCATATTATCGATTTCTGAATCTTCATATATGCTGTTCAAAGCATCGTGAATTGGACCAATTTGAAACCGCAGAGCTTTTAATGAGTCGACTCGACTTTCCCATCACGTATCTCAATGGTTTTAGGGTGTAAGTATCAATATATTTCAGTAATATTGCCCAACGAAAAGAAGAGGAAGAAAAAAATATATATAACTTTTGAACAATATTGAAGAAGTTGGCTGCCTCAAACGAGGATTTTGCCATGTCGTTTACAACCAAATTTAGCGAATGGCTGCTGCATGGAACATAAAATGCTCTGGGGTTTATATTTCTGATTCTTGTTTGTACTCCCGATTTTTCTCCTCTCATATTGGAACCATTGTCATACCCTTGACCGTGCATGTTTTCTTCTTTAAGCCTATTTTTGTCTAGCTCTTCTAGTAAAACCTCCGACAATTCCTTAGCTGTTGATCTCTCAATGGGTAGAAAACCCAAAAAATGTTCGTTGATATTAACTTGAACTTCAGACTCTGATTCCTGTATGGACACAAATCTTACCACAAATGTCATCTGTTCTACTTTACTTGCATCGGGAGTACAGTCAAGAATCACGGAATAATACTTGGCCTTTTGAACTTGCTCAATGATGTGGAGCTTTATGTTGTCATGCAATAATTCAATTATTTCATTTTGTATAGTTTTCCCTAGATATGTAGCTTTGATTTCTTCTTTATTGAGGACTCTGCGAACGTGTTCCTCCATTTTTGGATCAAACTCAGCCAATAACTGAATTAACTTCAAAAAGTTTCCATTATTGTGTTCATACAGTTTATCGCTTGTTCCTCGAAAAGCTAGAGAGCTCTCACCTAGCATTTTAACGACTGATATAATGCGTAAAAGAACTTCAGATCAGTGATTTATCTCAGAATCAATGAGTCTCTGAGAAACTGCATCTATTGTTTCACCTATTTTCAATCTTTGCTTCAATTAAAGCCATGATTTCAAACAATCTATATGAGTTTTAGCATTTTCATGATGTGCTAAAGAGTCCCCTAAATGCTTCCAGTCTTTAAATCCCCGATTGCCAAGAGCGCTCAAGCTAGATGGTGCAGCAAAAAGTCGACATGGAAAACAGTACAAAGCGTTTTGAAATACGAAATATACTATCCATTCTCTTAAAACCTCTTCTCCATTTCTAAGCCTTTTCTTGTAATGTTTTGATGAGAATCTTCTATGCTGATCATCAAAAGGAAAATCAAAATTATACAAAGGTGCAGCTGGACCACGTTTAACCAAAAAAACTCTATCTGCTGCACGCATGATTTCGGGCCATAATTCTGGGTCAGAAGAGATACTTTGGTGCATTTTATATAGTTTTAGTGCATTTTATAAAAGCATGTAACTTAATTTTTTTTATCAGTTTATTTTCATTTTCCATGATTTTGGCGCCCCTAGATCATTGCGCTCCGGGCGGCCGCCCGGATCGCCCTACCCTGGGGCCGGCCCTGATTTTATGTATACCGTCCTTTCCCGATGCAAATACACCTCTTTAAACAGTCAGAATGACAAACGCGTCATTCATTACCTAATACTCACTTTTTTACATTATGTGCTTGAGACTTCCAACACAAAATAATAGACGTCTTTTGCTGCTTCGTCAGCTTGTACAGAATTCTAATTTTCAAAATTTCAGATTGCTTACATTTTAAAAGGTGGTAACTAGAGAATTTCTAAAGGAAAAATAGTTCTAGCCCATTTACATAAAGAACGTTTACCTTTCTCACGTCCTCTATCTCCTTGTTTGTTTTGGAAAGTTTTATCGTTTTATTTTTCTCTTTTTCAAGCTTCATGAATCACTATTATAAAATAACCGTTTCAATGTATTCATTCATCTGCATACTATCTCAATCGTAATTTTATCAAGTTTTAAACTTTCCACTCTATTTCAGATCTGGTGTTTTAGCTGCTTCTGCCAAACTACTTTGCTTAAAACTTGCTTTGTTTCCTTAATTATCTTCGTTACCATTGACTGAACTTGCTTAGAATAGATATGTAGTTTTTAGGTTTATGATAATAAACAAAATTGCAAAGAGAAAGCACTCAAGATAATAATATGCTCATTCACAAAAAGTTTATGCTAATGAAACGGACTTTATTATCACAAATCATGAAAGCGCTTCAGTGATTTCTCTTTCCACTTGTAAAGATAGAAGTGGAAATAATTGTACTTCTTTTTCTTTTTAATGAAAACATTCTGTTTTAAACGTATACTAGACGTGCCTTGACAAGAGAAAAATAGAAATAAACGGAGATGTGGTAACTTTTGATGTTTTGCGCTTTAAAAATCTGAATCGCAATAAATTGTTGAAATTTTTAATTTGTGCATTAGAGTAAGCCAAAAACGTTACAATAGGGAAAATAATTTGTTAGTTCACCTCAGATTAGGATATCTGTTAATTGTTTCGAAATTTAAAAACATACAGCTCGATGATCGGGTCTTGTAATTCGGACTTTCGATCAAAAAAAAGGATTTAGATTCATAGTAATAACAGCAGCAATATTTAGTAGTTACAGTACTACAAGATCAAAATATGAGGCTACGTCGTGCTGACAGTACTTCGAGAAAGTTTCTAGACATGCACAGATCTTTGAAGATGGAATAACATCAACTGATTCCAAATTTAATGATTTCTATTTACTTAATCATAACAAAGCACATAGTCCGTCGTGATGCTCTAGTACGACGTTAATTAAAAATTACCATTACCATAACAAAACATAGAAAAAAAAGAACGGACAGCTGCTATCTCAAAAGGAGAATGTTGTCAAAGTAATTCATTTTTGTACTATGCGCATCTGAGCAGAATAAAATTTACAGCTGCTCCATCACATTTACAGGAAAGAGCCGGCATTTGCACAATGCTGCAGAAGAACTGATGCCACCACATCTATCGTAGTGAAAAGACGGGCAGTTGAATTTTTGGTGGCTTGGACACCCCAAAATTCGAAAAACGTTAAGACACCAAATCATTCAAGCCAAGGTTTTTTTCACATGAACAATGTTAATGTGACCTTAAATAATGATTTTTAGTCATAGAAACTCGTACGTTCAATTAGTGTCAAGCATTAATATCAAACTTAACCCAATTTCCGTACAAATGACCTCGTACTCTGGGTTTACCTGAGGACGATCTAGCAGGACAAATACGCGACGATAAAAGTTTCTATCCGCTTATTTTAAGACATCTAGTGTTTTTAGGGCAATGTGCAAGTCACACGTCGAGCTCTATACATAGGAAAACGAACAGGAGAAAATTTAGTATGTCTAGTAAATACAATTAGGGGTCCATTTCACGTTCCAAAGGGGCACATAGAAGCAGACAATCTGATTGGAAAGAGGTGGCTAAATACACAAGATATGAGGTGATTGTTTTAGTAGAAAATAAAAAGGACAAATAAACGAAAAGAAAATAATAGAAATGGACAGTTTGGTTTGATAATAAAGTAGAAGGATTGAGGATATTTCCAACAGAATCTCTAAATTCACCTCAACGCCATTCAGGACGCGGTGGAAAGGTATTGTAATTATTAACAAAGGAGTTATGGGTTTTTTTCTAGATTGTTCTAGACTGGGGATGTTTTGGAGAAGTTCATTAGAATGCAGCTCACGTGCGTCTGAGACATGGAAACCATTGCGTTGGAACATATGTTCTTAAAGTTTTCTTATAATTCCTTGTGTCTAGCGTTTTTAAACTCTACATTTGTTCCATTATATCGAAGATATTGTCTACCCACTCCTTGTTTTCGCAGGAATCACACTTTGTAGAGATTGCACGCTAAATAGTTCATACTTCAAGTAACATCGGGTGGAAAACTTCATAGACCTTTATTAGTCCTGCAAACGTTATGTGCCCATTTATAAGAAAACTTGCCTAAATTTGATTTTAATGTTTGACACTAATTGAACTTCCTAAAATACTTAAGGTATCCGACTACATTTAAAACGTAATTTTGACCAAAATTCTCAAATTTGTTTTATTCTCTCATATTGAAGCCCAGTTTCTTAAGTTTCAGAATCTGTAATTGTTTTGAGTCTATGATAAAAAAAAATTTAAATTATAGCAATTTTAGTATTACTGAACGACAGAAATCGAAACCGGAAGTACGTTTGAAATGACTGGGAGTTGGGAGGTTTTCCGCTATTTTTTCAAAAATAAACAAAATTTCAAAACATAAATTTGTTGAAATTATTTTCTACAATCAAGCCTCAATATTTTATATCAAGTTTAGATGAATTTGTGCGAAGAATTTGGCAATGGCAAAAAACACAAAGGTAAACTTTAAATGCTTTTTATGGAAAACACAATTTTAAGCAAATATTGCACCCGCGTAACATGATTTCTCAAAATGTTGCAGAGATATCTCTACGAAATTAAACATTATTACTTATTAACATGTTGTAATGATAATATACTATAGATTTAGTTGTACAATGCATACTTTTTAATTTATAGCTGTTTAATTTAAACGACAGGTAGATATTTTGTAAAATTAAAATTTTAGCTACATATAACGAGCGATACTTCTTAACATTTCAATATATCTCTTTGATTGTAGTATATTGTCTTCACTAATATCATAGATATATAGTGCTGCAAGGAAATTAAAATTAATTTAATAGAAATTTATACAGAGCGTTAGCCATATTGGGTAGTCATTTTGATTGAATTTTACCTTAATTTCCCCAATTGACAAAAAAATAACGAGTCGGTGCATTATTTTTTGCTTTATTTCATGATTTCAAAACATTATCTAGTATGAAAAATGTTTAAATTGTGATTTAAGAGTTGTTTTTCACAAAAATTGTTCTGAACCTAGTCGGATATCTTAAGGAGTTTCATCGACTGAAAACCATTATTTTATGTATGCCTAGACCCTTCACTGGAGTAACTACCTGCAGTGTATTGCAAGATTGTTAAAAAAAAAAAAAAAAACGCCAAAATTCAAAAACTTCAACTGCCAGTCTTCTCACTGAGACATTTTTTAATTTCGAAATAGTCAAAAGATATCTTCATTTGAGGTAGACTAAAAACCTTTTTTCCCTATTAGACCTGTATACTTGAGCCAAGTGACGTCATGTCTAGAATACGTCTAAGAAGCACATTCCGTCGCAGATCGTACACTGAAGAGCCAAAACATTATGACCACCTACTCAACAACGCGTTGCGCCTCATTGGCCTGCAAAACAGCTGCAACTCGCCTGGGCATAGATGCCACAAGTTCTTGGTACATGACTGGAGACAGGTTGTACCAAATTTCTAAGCAGCGGTCACGCAAAGTCGAGATATTCGGACAGGGTGGTGTTTGAGCTCTGAGCTGCCGCTCCATGACACCCAAATGTGCTCTATCGGATTAAGATCCGGCGAGTTAGGTGACCAGGAGATTAAGTGGAATTCATCAGTATGCTCCTCTAACCACTCCAACACAATCCGAGCCTTGTGACATGGGGCGTTGTCCTGCTGGAAGATTCCATTTCCAGTTGGGAAGACAGACGCCATGTAAAGGTGCAACTGATCCGCAATGAAGTTCATATAGTTCGTAGCGTACATGTTCTGTTCTATCACAACTACGGGTCCCAGAGTCGGCCCTGAGAATGTCCCCCAAAGCATAATACCGCCACCACCAGCCTGTGTATGACATGCTGTACAAAAGGGGAGCAACTGTTCGCGTGGCAGACGGCGTACCCTGACACGACCATCGACGTGATGAATGAGAAATCGGGATTCATCTGACCAGGCAACTCTCTTTCACTCATCCATGGTCCAGTCTCGATGTTCCCGGGCCCACTGTAGGCGTAGTTGACGATGACACTTGGTCAACAGAGGCACACGAGTGGAACGTCTGCTGCACAGTCACATATCGAACAGTGTCCGCTGAACTGTGTGTTCCGAAAAACTTGCGCTTGGACCTGCATTGTATTGGGCTGTCAGCTGAGCCACTGCCTTGCGCCGATTTTGCTGTACCAAGCGGGACAGTCTCCGACATCCTTTTTCTTTGATGACGGGTGGACGATACAACACCTTGACGTCTACTGCTGGTGTCACCGTCATTTATCCACTTTGCATGAATACTAACAACGGCAGATCGTGAACATCCTACCAGTCGTACAGTTTCGGTGATACTCGTTCCGAGTCGTCGGGCCATTACGATCTATCCTCTATCAAATTCGCTTATATCAGTAGCCTTTCTCATCACTCGCAAAAGTAGGTGCAAGAATTATTACTTACCTTTTTCAGCAGCAGTTAAATACCATTCTCACTTAATCACGTGCCCTAAACGTCATCCAGACAAGTTAATTGAAAAATGTGGGGATTGGATCATAATGTTTTGGCTCGTCAGTGTATATCCATCTACTATATTTAGCTTGACAAAAAAAAGGCTCTCATAGGTATATCTTTATATATAGCAAAATTAAATTGTGTTATTTACATTATATGTTAGAATTTGTTAGAAAACTAACTATATAAAACATTGTTAACTTAAACAATAGTCAAATTATTAAGTAAAATAAAGTAATAAAAGTAAATACAGAATATATTATAAATACATTATGCAAAAATAATTATTTAAATTAAAACATTTTTCTTGGACCAACATTCATATTAGTTTCTCATGATAAATTAAAATCGATCACTTAAAAATGTTTGTGATATATATTGAGAAATATTTCACAAAATAGCAGAAACGTCTCTCTTCTTTTCCGTCTTGTCTTTATATATAGGGACGAAATTTCGTTTCTATATAAAGAAATTCTATAGAGAAGTTCTCTATAGAAAAGTAAAATCGAGAGACGTAAAAAGTGAGTTTTTATTGAACTCTATGGTGGTTTCTACAGACATTCTATATTGATTTCTACTAACATTCTATGGTGATTTCTACAGACATTCTATGGTGATTTCTACAGACATTCTATAGTGATTTATATCGAGGTTACTTTATAGAGCTTATAGAAAAACGGGCCATAATTCTATTACATAATTCTGTAGACCATACATTTTCTTTTTAAAATTTTATAGAATTCTATAGAAATAAATTTTTTGTAACGTATTTCATTAATAGAAAATAGTATTTTACTGTCAAGATATGTTCATTATAAACTGGAACTGTCCTATCTTTCAGGAGAGATTTTCTGATGAGTGATCAGAGGGTACAATGGGCCTGGTACGCATCTTCCACAATCTGTATGATTGGAGGTGTGCTATTGGGTACAGTTGGTGTCACATTGATCGTGTTTGGCCTACAAACTACAGACAAATTAGAGGATATAGTATGGGAGGTGTCATTGCTCATAGTTGGCTCAGCGTTTCTTATCATCTTGTTGGGAGCGGTTGGCTGTGCTTACTCCAGAAGTCGCCACATCATAAGTAGTCGAGAGCAGAGCATTATAAAATGCATTGCTTTTCACTCTGGAATGGCCGAACTTCCTGATGGCACCGGTGTGCCACCTTGCTGTTCCAATTCCGAAGCTGTTAAAATATGGACCACTATCAACCCTCATTCAAGAATGGCGTGGAATTCAGATTTGCCAGGACAACTGGATGATGAAAAAGATGATGAGAAACCGACAAGTGCATAGAGCATTCAACAGAATGGAGACTGTGAAGTATTTTGTACTGTGTAATTCAGTGCAATTGCGAGACACATTTTGACCCTGGAGAGACGACAGCTTTCCGGAGAAGCAAAAATACAATTTATGTTTATTCTATACAAGACACTACCTATAATTTATTAAACAAAGCTTAAAATTTTAAAAAAAATTTAAAATTACGATTTAGTTTTATATTACTATTTTGTAAATCAAAATATTTGACCACTTGATGGCAAAAAAAACTGATTTTAAATATCTGAATCAATGATTTGGTGAACTAAACATTTCCCGTTGTTTTACTAATACAAAGGAATGCAAATTCATAAATGATACAATTGAATAGTAAAGATATTTTGTGAAATATATATATATGGAAGGTAAGTTTAAATAACCTGTTTCCTTACGATTTACTTTTAATGGTGTACAGACATTCTGAGAAAGACCTCACTAAAACAATGATACGATAAATGTAATTAGAAGTTAGTGTACAGATATTCTTTACCACATCATTGGAAACTGAAAGCTAAGTCATTGCCTATTCAAACTTTTGGAATTCACATATCTAACGAAAGAGGATATTTGTTTTGAATCGCAAAACTATATTTGCAATATTAGTGTTGTTAGCTGTTGAACGTTATGCTTGTTCTATATATAGAGTGAAATCTGAAGTTTCTGTAAATTGATTTTACAATGTTTCATGACATTTATTGAACTTATAATTAGGTTGACCATTCGTATAGGTTTAGTTTCGTGTTTCCTTCCGCCTCGTCATTTTAAATAAAAATGTCCAACTTTGTCTCATTTAAAACAAAAACTGTAAATATACTTTAATACTGGTCATTCATAAATTATTAACCCATAATCGTACATTAATATCATAGATATAATACCTGTTGATTGTACTATAATCATGGAATCGCATTACTCTATACTATGTATAGATATCAGCCGTAATTTATTTAAAGATAATAAAAAATACACGTTGGCAACATTGAGCATTACGGCATCTGTTCTGTTGCAGCGCTAGTTTTTGTTTTGCCTATATTCTAACCGGTGGCTTTGTTCATATTTTTTAAAGCTTTAATCCATCCTCGAAATGTTAAACTGCAGCTCTAATGACTATCTCCACAAAAAATTCATCGTCGTACATTCTCATGAATATAGAATACCACACACGTCCTCTTTATGCCATCTGTTCTGTTTTCGTCTTCAGGAAATATGGTCAGCCTATTTATGTTTCAAATTTCTCTTGTGAATTTCTTGCATTTAAAGGCATCTGGATTGCTCATGTATTCAAGTGTTTTAAGTATATAAGAATAATTTCTTTATTATGTATAATATTAACAAAATGATTGAACACTTTGAATTTAATGCTATATGCAAATGTAAAACTATCTATTTCAATTAATTCCCACCTAGTATGCTTTATTTATAAACATATTCATAACCCAAAAACAAATGTCTCATTTATCTGTCTGTTCCATACTATCATATACATACAGAAAGTCCGTCACTTAATACAAGCTCTGAATAAAAAAACCAAACCACCGTATCCCCATCTGGTGAAATTTTCGATTTTTTAAAAATGCTATATATTAAAAATCGATACAAAAACGTTTCGTATGTTTGCAAATTGTGGAGTGAGAAACATCACTTATCAACAAAAAAAAAATGCTTTCAAAGCCATTTGAGATGACTCATCAGCTTTGTGTATTTGATCCATACGGCGGTTTCTTGTCAACTTTATGGAGTACAGAACTCCTTTTTACTTCCGTTTTTTCGTTCTTGACCACACAGCCTCAAATCAGTTTTGTTCAGAACGGCAAAAATGTTCAAGCCTAAACTTTAAATTGATTTATTTATAAGGCTGAAAAGAATATATAATTTATTGTTGGCATATCTATACTACAAGTCATCGGTATTGTTGTTGCTGGTTAATTTGTTTTCAAACAAACAAATCAGCTTTCTCCAACAAATGCCAATAACCGATTAATAAAAAATATTTTATAAGCGAAAACCTGGGTTCACAGCACTGACCCTGTGATTATTGATCTATATTGGGTAGTTATTCCCTCCTCGCGTTAGTGTCACAGTTGTTTCCCAACTTTTTTGACTCGATGCCCAATTTAAAAAAAAACAATTCTGTACTCCCTCTGGAAAATTCTATTTTAATATCAAATTGTAAGTATCTGTGCTCAGTTTTTGAATTTCACCAATATATTTATGTAGCTGTGTATAATTTTAAAAGGTAACAACTTGCACACCGTAAAAATAAAACTTGAAACTGAAAAGCTATTTTTAATTCATTTAAAAATAGCTTTTCAGTTTCAAGTTTTATTTTTTATAAATTTATTACATATAAATTGTACAGAAACACACTTGATTGTTCACTTTTTTTGTAATTAATATCAATCAAATAAGTAAAAACAAAAAATAATCGCTCACCATAACCCTGTTATGCTACCAATTTGTCTATATAGGCTCTATTTCTGACAATAGCATCCTTAAATCTCCAGTCAACTATTTCAAGTCAGTTTCTTTTAGTTAAGAATCGAGGACAATGCATCATTAGTGAATGTGCCTGTACGATCATGCGGTTAAGTATTAATTAAAAACATTTTAAGGCGACAAATTCTTTAGTACATTCTTTTTGTCAAGTCTGGCTCCTCAACACCCCCTAATTCCTCTAGGTAGCATTGCCCTTTCCGAGATTTCTTCAGCTCTCACAGTGGAGGGAGATGGCACACATTTCATAAACTATACTCATTTGGCATGAGTCGTAAATAAACATTTACTCGCATGAACTCATTTCTACTTTGGGACATTTCAGTGGAATTTTACATCTGTAATTAATACAACTTTAAAAAACGTTCAGAGGCAAAACTTTTTCATGTCTGTATAGTTTATGCAAAAAAGCGATGGGATGACGCGACAATGAAACATAGTTTATGACCTTCACCAATGCCTTCAACTGTGGTTGGTTTGATGTACACCCTATAACAAAAAAATCGACGCACCAAGAAGGAGTTGTCCGATGGAGACAAAAATTGGTGGATAGGAAAATTATGTACTGAATAGAAAATGATTAAAATTTCAGAACAATTGAATGATTTATTTCAGAGTTACAGTAACGAGCTCAATAAGGTGTTGATCCTCCTCTAGCCTGGATGCAAGCTGCCACACGGCGTGGTATAGACCGATAAAGCTCTCCTGCGGGATTTTTTGCCAAATTTGCTCCAATTGTCGGACTAAGTCATCAACATTCCCTACCGGATGCAGTCGCCTTCCCATCATATATTAGACATGCTCGATGGGAGAGAGATCTGGTGATCTGGCTGGTCAAGGAAGTGTTTGACAAGCTTGAAGACAGTTCATAGCAACACGTGCCGTATGTGGTCTGACATTGTCTTGCTGAAAAATAAGCCCAGGGTACTGCGAAAGGAACGGTAGCAAAACAGGTCTCAGAATGTCGTTAACGTACCGCTGTGCAGTAAGTGTACCTCTAATGACGACCAAAGGGGTCCGGCTATCAAGGGAAATGGCACCCCAGACCATAACTCCTTGTTGAGGGCCCGTGTGGCGTGTAATAGTGAAAGCAGGATCGGCACGCTGCCCTGGGCGTCTCCAGACACGTCTTTGATGATCGTCAGGACACAGTTGGAAGCGGGATTCGTCGCTAAAGACTATACGTCCCCAGTCAGCATCATTCCAGCCTGATCGAGCCAAGCACCACTGTAATCTGGCTCGACAGTGTGCAGGCGTGAGTGGCAGGTGGCGTAACGGTCGGTACGAGCGTATATTTCGCTCTCTCAGCCGTCTGTGAATGGTCATGGTGGACACTCGTGTGTGGCGATGAACACACAGCGATGAATCAGGCGCTATGACAGCTGATCTGACAATCACTCTGTCCTCGCGATCTGTTGTGGCCCTACGTCGAACGCTACCATCATGACGCTGAAATCTGCCATCGTCCACCCACTCTTGCCAGCATCTTCTAATCGCCGCATCGCTTCGACTCACATGACGAGCGATTCTCCGATTTGCCCAACCTGCCTCTTTTAATCCAATGATACGACCTCTTTCAAACTCTGAAAGTTGCTCGTAATGAGCTTGAATCCTGCGGCGAGGCATTTTTTCAGTCGTTGAAAGGTATCCTAAATCGCAATGCAGCAGAAAATTTTAACAACAGTTCAAGAACAACTCCTTATATACATCTGCTGGATGCGCAGTTCTGATGCGCTGGAGATCGCACTATTCATTCATTGGACACCAAATTTTAATCATTTGCATATTTTTCATTCATTTTTGCATACGAAATTTCAAAGCAATCGGATGATTCCTTCTTGGTGCGTCGATTTTTTTTGTTATAGAGTGTATATCAAGAGATGTCAGAGCGCGAAACACCAGCTTTATTCAGAATGCCGCACCTGCCGTGAAGGAAACTAGTCTGGACAGGTCCCAACGCAAGACCGAAATTACTCAATTATTTACTAGTAAAAAAAAATCAAGGACTTTTTACCAAGTTCCGTAATTTTTATGGGCCCCTTAGCTCGGAAAAAAAATTCAAAGACCATGGGAACTCTGTGGATCTTAAGTATATTTAGTTGAATATTTAATAACATATTTGTTTTTTATGCAACGTATTCCATATGCAAATTTTTAATTAGTTATTAGTGGACTATTTTTCAATTTCATTGTTTGGTATGGTAATCAATTATAAGGCAAATCCATTTTCTATATTCCAGCCTGTGTCTTTCTCTAAATTTAGTCATTGGAAAAATATACAACCAAAAAGGTTTGCTTTCAGGAAATGGAAGCTTGTTTAATTTTAAAATTACATTTTTTCATCTAGTTCATTTGGCTATTTTGGCTACTTGGTTGTTATCTGTGCCTTAATAAGCACCAGCTTGATTTTGAAATTAAAAGTTGTATATAGTTTTAATACAATCATAACAGATTAATGTATTTTATGTAGCAATCAAATGCCTATTTGCAGAAATTTAAGCTGTTAAAATTAAATATTTTAATTTTTTATCAGTATGAACTCTTAAAATACTATTTGCTCAATCGTTATAGCAAATTTAAAAAAACACAAAATAACAAAATAAAAAGTATTTTTTATTTGAACTCCAAAGTTCTAAAAATATATCACATTAATAATGAATTTAACCAAACATTATAGCAAAAACAAATCAGCACTTCAATGGGTAAAAAAATCAGATTTCAGATCCCAGTTAAAATTGAAACATGCACAAATTGCAATACATGAAACAAGTTTTATTCATAGAAAAATACTCATAAATTATTTTTTAATCTGCTTTATTCTAAACCCTCACCTCGTACAGTTTAAGCCGAGTACTTGCAATTCCCAAATCTAACACAAGTTGTTACTATTCTCATTAAGACACTATAATTTCTGCATAATACATTTTTATAAATGACAAGTGACTCAAAAATTAATTTTAATTGAAAAATAACTAAAAAAAGGAATAGTAATTTTGTAACATGCCATGAATATTTAACTACACATTGAAAGAAAATAGCAATGCTTCCCCCTTAAAACTAAATTTCATTTGAAGGACATGAACACATCACACAATCAAAAAGCCCCACCTTCCATTTTTAATACAAATAACAAACACCCAAATATAAATACAAGAGTACAAAATAAAACAAAAAAAAGTTATCTGTGTAATTGAAAAAAAATGTAAATGGTATACATTTCATGCGTTCTTTACAAGTTCTATACATTATTTTAGATGCCTTTTTTTACTTTAAAGAATTATAACATAAATGCTTGAAACTAGTAAAAAGAACCAGAAATGCAAGATTGTAAATGGATATGAAAAAATCAAATGTAAAAGGTTTCAGTCTAAACATTCCATATAATTCAGTATGAAAGCATGGAAAAAAGATATACAAGAAAATATATAAGTATAGAATTTAACAAATCGCTAAGATATGTATTTGAAAATGAATAAATAATACATGTATGTATAATAAATAATATGTATATTGATGTGTACAAGATGATATACATATATACTGTATAACAATTATTTTTCTATTTCTTGGCTCATATTAAAGTTACACCATGGAAAGTTTGAAGGGAATTTCATAGTAATTTAATAAATTAATGCAATTAAAACGATAATTTTAAAATATTCGGCAGATTTCAAGTATACAGGGTCGTAATATATGGTACTCACCCAGACAATAAACCTACTAATGATTCCTTTTGAAAATGCAACTTCACTTTTTGTTCATTTTCTTGTCTTATATTCTGGAGTTGTATGAAAAATGAGCTGTTGTCACATCCAGTAAAATTAAGAAATAATGTGAACAAACTTTAACCAATATTAAAGCAAATTATGGAAGTAAATAATTACATCGTGCTCAAAAGGAGTACTATGAAATGCAAATGTTTGAAGTTTAATGATAAATACAAATTTGTGCATCAGGAATACTTTTGATGGACACTCAAAGTGGCATAATTACATCATACATGAACAGACATCTTACAAGTTTCTTTAAATTCCTTCAAGAAAAAATTTATATCACACAAATGATAGTTTCATATCACCACATCATCCCAAAATTCAAATACATCATTTAATATTTTCTGATGTCAATAACACTATGGGTTTCAATTTGTCTATGATCATTTTTTGCTAATTTAAGGTGAAATACAACAGGACCTACTTAATTTGGATTATGAATCACTAAGAACATCTTTGCACTAACTGTGAACTTCATATTGTAATCCATATGTGCATAACTTTATTATGAACTTCCTTTTCTGGTTCTTATGAAACAAAACTTTTGGTGCAAAAAAACCTCCAGAATGCAGCATACAAACAAAAAATTAACTTGTTACCAGGTTGATTATTCATGAGAAATTATAATTTAAAAAAGTTTAGTGTGAGTGATTCTTACCACAATGTGTACACTGAAAATTTTGGAGCACACAAAAGGAATCAAATTAATTTTAACAGATTAAAAGAGTCCATTTTTCCAGCAAGTCAAATAATTTATTTTCAGATAGATACCTAATTGATAAAAAAATTAGAATATGTTTAGCTGCACGAATATATGAAGATAAAAATACACAAAAATTATCCACATTTCTAAGTACACAGCATGTATAACAAAGCAAGATTAATAGTAAATTTTAATTATACTTCTGAGGAAGGCTTATGTAGTACTAATAAAGTAAATACAGAAGCCCTATTCATATTTCAGGAATTAGTTCAAACATCTTTTGGCGATACTCTTTACACATGGTCATAAAAAACATATCTCAAAAACCCTGAATAGATAAACAGTATCTCCCAAACACTGTTTCTCAAGAAAATAAATATTTCAAAATAATTTCTCTCTAGACAAAAAAACTCTACTTTTGACCAGGTAAAAATAATCACTGGAGTGTTTCTCGAAATAAAAATGTTAAAATTGGTATTATTTTCCCTTCACAAAAACAGAATTCAGTTTATCATATTTTATTATACTTGAAACTAGATAACCTTGATTATTTGCCCCTTTTACAATGAACCAATTAAGTGATACATGATCAATACAATTTCATAACAATACATAGATGAAAATTAAAACGAAGGCATTGTACGAGTAAAACAACTCACTTGTTGCTCTAAGATAAAAATATAAAAATCTAGTTTAAACAAGGCTTTATATAAAATTTCACAGCCAAGTATAAGAGACTGTTGACAAATTAGCATTTTATAGAAACATTTAATTTACCTTACAAAGACATATCTTAATGTGTTTTAATCTTTTGAAATTGCAATATTAATTATAAATATGAGTATACATATCGAAATAGTTATTTGTTGTCTACTGTTAATGTTTTTTTATTAACTTTAACATAGTAAATTTTGTCCACTTAACTTGTCATTGAAATCTAGCTATGTGAAGGGATTAAAAAGAAAATAAGTTTTTATTTAACTTGCATAATATATTATAATAATCTGCATATGAGAAATAAGTTAACACCATTGATTTGACATTTTGCCATATTTAATCAACAAATAACTGTAAAGAACCAGAACCAAATGCTTGTAACAAAAGATAATTTTAAAATACATAATAACACTAAACTACACTAAATATATGCTTCATAAACACAAATATTTGTAATTAACAGAATCTTTACAGAAAGTGTTAAACTAACTGTTAGTAAATTCTTATTTGAATACAAACATCTTAAAAAATACTGATGCATAAAGCCCTTCACCCATTTCAAGAATGTGTAAACAGAAAAATAATATTATGTTAAAAATAGAAAATATGTATATATAAATCACATTTTCACACATGCTCAAAATGAAATTAAAAACAGAATACTTTATATCCACAAAACCATTCAAAATACACACAGGACTAATCAGGACGGATTCTTTTTTGGATCAAACTACAGCTTTAATTAAATGTAGAAATATCAACCTTAAAAAGAAATGCTAATTATGGTTAGCTGTTTGCTTTTGAAATATGCAAAGCAGTAGATACAGTAAAAATTAATAGAAGAAATTTGACTGACAAAAAGTAAGTGGAAATTTCCTTCTTTCCAATCAGAAGGATAGACATAGAAGTGGACTAGAAGTTTTAAGGCAAAACAATGCAATGCAAAAAATACTAAATATTTGATTGTCTAGAACTTTAAATATTCTTATACAAATAAAGTACTATAAAATACATTGTATTCAACATTGTTTATGCAAAGAATAAATATGATTTTGAACTTGATTTCACCTGTTTAACAGTAACTGCTATTTTACTAAATATTAAAACTAATTATGAGCATTATTTCACCGGGTAGAAAAAAATTTGGTAAATAAAGTTTTCATGTTTTCTAAAAACAATAATTACAAAGTAAACTTTTAAAAAAATTGTTAGGAAACTAGAGCCAAGAATATTTTTTTAACACAGAAAAGCAGCTTTAAAAAAAAAAGATAATGTGTGAAATAATCAATTTTTAACAATCAAAGCTTTCATATGATTTTACTACATTTTTATGGTTTCAGTAGCAATAATACAAAAGCTATTTTGATCAAATGCACCTGAAGACTGGTCAATGAAGTCCATGAAGTATATACATATGTAAGCAGACAGCTAAGATCTAAATAAATTTTTATTTGATTATACTTTGCATGATTTATAAACTATGAATCAGCGAAGTTTGGCAAGACAGCAAAATGTTTATGAATATAAGATTGCCAAAATTAAGGAATAGCTATTTACAAAATGTGGAAAAATGTGTAAATTTTTGACAAAAGTATATAAAACAAAAAAATATGTTATTTCAAGCAACAGTACTTTGCAATCTATTAAATAAATAATTGTAAAAATGTAACATGAACAGAAAACTATGTGAAACATAGGCAACTGTATACTGACATTTTGTAGCACAATTATGAGTGATAGAGCTGTAAATACCAACTTGCTGCATCATACAGAAATTTGTAAATAATAGTACATTTATTACAGATCAGTGGTTCTCAATGAATGGAACACACTATTATATTGCGATTATAAAACATTTTAGCAAACGACAAAATTTCCAAAAAAAATATGTATACACTAATCTAGATGTAGATAAGCAGAGAAAAAGTGAATGCTAGAAATGCACAATATAATAAATATTGAATGAAATTTTCAAAAGGATGTTATAGCTATAAAACATTTTGATTTTATTTGACTTTTTTTCGATTAATTGTTGCAAAGCATCAGTTCAGAAACGATGTCAAATTCTTAGAACAAATACCATTTGAAGAAATTTTTATAAACAAATCACCATAAATATTTTGTTTCTTAAAGTCATAACAATTATCTTTATGATGACCAGTTTCAAAAGCAGTAGCAAAACATTTATCAATAAGAAAATGTGACCATATCAAAAACGTAGCCTTTGATATGCATTTATTGATTATAGAAAAATATGAATATTTTAAAAACCTTTGGAACAAAGTTTGGAAAACGTTATTCTGCCTCTGGAGGTATTTTAGAAAAAAAAATTATTTATGTCTGTAGCACATTGTGTAGTTATACTTTAACAACTTCTATACCTAAGCCTTTCTAGCAAGCAAATATAACTTGTTTACATAAAAATATTGCTTTAGATTACTTTTTTTTAAAGTATTGAAGAAAGCAATTTGCTGATGCAAAAAATATTCTGACTCATTTAACGTGAGACCTTTTAATCCTAGGTTCCAAATTTAAATACTACAGATATTAGTCATGCATTGTGTAAAACAATGATACACACTAATAAAAAGTATGCATATTTTTTTTATCTAACTATTAATACTTTTCGCTATAATTATTATGCAAGTGAAGTTAAAATTTTTCAAATAAATCTATCCTATGAAAAATGGCCTTAAATTTAACACTCAGTATAATGAGAATGCTCCCAATAGATGACATTCTAAATCAGATCAGTGTTTACCTCAGCTCAATTTTCAGTGCTTGAGTAATTTCCCAGTTCAAAAGATAACTTAAAACAATTCATTTACTAATGTGAGGAATTACTGTATCCATTAGAGAAGATTTGGAAATATATATACATTAACTAGTATAATTTAATACATAAATGATGGTAAAGTAAAATCTTTAAATTTAAATCACAATTGATTTGGGAAAATTTGTTACAAGCCAATCAATATAATTAATTACTAAGGACAAATAAAAATAAACGTGAAATTAATCACATCAAATTGTAATAAAACAAATTGAAAACATTCCTTATGAGAACCACTGACAAAGGTAATATGAGCATTAAGAACAAAACTATGACCACTAGCAATTTTTTTAAAAAGTCTTTAGAAAATGGAAGACAAATATGAATGTAGTATCAAGCAGTCATAGCAGCTTTACTCATCAACACATTTAAACCTAGGACATTAACCATCAGTTTAAATAATATATTTCTAGAAACAGTTTTAGAATTTTAAAGACAATAGTTTGTTACCAAGTAACATATTAAACGAATATTCCACCTATAGTGCAGACTCCCAAGATGCAGTTAACAAGTTTAAAAACATTCTTTGTATTGGAAACTTGTATTTATCAGCTTAAATGCAAACCAAATTCTTCTTAATGATTTAATACACAAAATATATAAAAGAGTTCCTAATATCTTTAATACACCCAAGATATTGGAACCCACTGAGGTTCAGTAGATAAACAATCAATTGCTTCTTTTAGTTGTTCATAAGTCTTATCAAAATTGGTATTTAAAAGAACCAAATCAAAATATTTTTCAAATGCTCGCTGCAATCTCGCACTCTCTTCCACAGTGTGCCTAAGATCTTCTTCCTAAAAAGTAAAATGTATTAATAAAAAATTATTTGGAAATTCCAATTTAAAAAAAATTGGACTCATAATAATTGTAGAAATAAATATTTAATTGAACATGAAATTATTGTAATACTTCAAAAATATCAGTGAAAGTTACCACCAAAAAATGTTTAAAAGTTAAATTAAACTTCTCACTTAATTAAAAAAGTGGAGGAAAAAGAAATCAAGTCCAAATACTTTTCAAGAAAATGAACTCAAGTTTGATTAATTTCAAGAAAATACATGAAAGAAAGAGGTCCAAAATCAATAATTTAATTCAAGAATGTGTTTCCTTTGGTAAATTATTTCATGGATGATAATTTTTACAAGTGCTAATTCTCATAGTAAGTGATGATAAACACAATATCTTCACAATTTTACAAGAATGGTATACTTTAAAAAAAAATCATATAACTATCTAGTACATTAAGGATTCCTAATGTGATTCAAGTGCTTATTTCTGAAATCCTATCTTACACTTCATAGAGCTGGAAGAGGTACTAAGACATGACAAGTTTCAAGCATTTTCTATGCGAAAATAAATACATTAGTGATTGCATCCGACATGCTAGCAAATTTAGATTAAAGCCCATCTACAAAACTGGCTATCTTGGTTGATTTTAAAAGTGTACATTATGTATCCATCACAAAAGAAATATTTTATAAATGTACAACAAAAAGGAGGATTCTCATAGTAAGTGATGATAAACACAATATCTACAGATTCCAGGAAATTGTCAAACTATTTTAAATGATCACAACCAAAAATTTAAATTTCATAACCATTAAAAAAGCATCCCTACAATTATAGCAGACAAAACCATGCTATATAATACATAGTAACGAAAATAACGGCAAGGACAGGATATAGCATGCAAAATTAAATTCAGATCATAATTCAATAAAAATCTAAAGCAATCATCAAGGATTAAAACAAGGCAGTTGAATAGTAGGCGTTGGGTTTTACATATCTGTCAATGAGAAATATATCCCACCCTAAACCATGAAACTGTTTCCTTTTCTCAATAGGTTATCTTTCCCCATATCAAGATCAAGCAGCCTTGTGTTCTGCTTAAAAATGATCAAGGTCAGCAAACTATCAAAACTTTCATCAGTTGTATGGCAAAATGATTCAACATGCATAAAATTTGTATGTATGTATATGTAAGTTGATTTTTAATAATTGAGCGAATTTTTTGTATTATGTTATGTTAAAATGCTTAAAAGGAATATTTTGCTATTAACTATAATTTCTAAATTTAAAAAATGGTCTTTAAGCTTTTGAACCAGGAAACATAGATGTAAGTCTTCTGAAATAATAACCCTTAACGACTAAGAAATTTAAATGTAACCTTGATGCAACAAACCCTGCCCTCCTAGTGCTGGGAATAATAATTTCATTTTCGAGCTCATAATATATTTTTTGTTAACTGGTTTAATGCTATTGTTTTCTTAAACCACTTCTTTTGAGACAGAATGCGACATACAGGAAATTGATCTGTTACATACAGGACAAGACTTTACAGTTTGCTCCTGGGTGTTTTTTATCATTGGGATTATCTGTTAATTTTGTAGTTAAAACCGAACTTTTTTCCCACATATAATTTATACACGGCGTTCAATGGATTTAAGTGGACAAGCACCATTCCACTTTGTATGCGCTTATGAGCAGGAATTATAGGTGTTCCAACCTTAGTAAAATAAGTTTCATATATATTTGAAATATTCGATTTCATTTTGCCACAGAAAAATTCATACCTCATACAAGGATGCTAAACTTTCCATAGTTCTGGCCCGTCTTGATCCATGTCTGCCCATAGCACGATCAAACTATTATTCACAAAAGATAGCAAACATGCATAAATATGACACCATAAAAACATGCATTTATAAGGACACTACATGAAGATACATTCAGTAAAAATAATTTTTAAATTCATCACAAAAACAATATTTCAATTTCAATCACAAACAAGCATCGTGTAATAAAAATAATAAACATGCAGGAATAGAAACAAAGCAGGCTATTTAAACATGCTTACCGTCAAATTTTTACTGCTGTAATTGTGATGTCTTCCAAATTCATGCATATTTTTTAATTGATCCATAGGAGGTGCAGCAATGAAAACGACATACGGCATAAATTCAGATGTTTTAAGAATCTTCAAAGCCTATTAAAAAACACAGCAAAGTGAATTCCTTGAAAAGTAATTTTCAAGCATAAAATTATCTATTATGTGTATCAATTAACATAACACAATATTATTCAGACTAAATACCTGAAACCAGACACCTGAGATTATACACTACACATTATAAGCACTCTTTAATGCTACCCGTCCTAGGAAACTGTTTTTGCTGTAGTTAGTGAATGACAGGGATTGACCTTATCCATTCATTGTCCAGAAAAATAAACTTTAAAAACCATATTATTTTTATATTTCATAACAAAACAATTCAATAACACAAGTATATGAGTAAATTGTTTTGAAAAAATCCGACTTTGAATGAAGAACTAACCATTTTGAACACTAAATCCTCTCAAATGTATAAAAACACTAAAAAATTGTTGGCAAGTTTAAGTCTAAGTGTATAATGAATTAGAAATAAGTAGTCTTAAAAATTGAGTACTTAACCCTTAATAATCTTAAACAAAAGTTATCCATAGTAAGGTATATGGCTTATTTCTAAGTCAAATTGTATAGTACAAAAAGAAAATTACATCCAACTTCATCTCAAAATATTTTAAATAAAGTTTTAGATTAATCACATTTTGTGTGAAACGTATTCAATTTGCTGGACTATTAGTTACTCTAGCACAGGCCTCGAAATAGATTTTTTAATACAGGTGCACAAGGTGCACCTAAGTTTTTAAATTAGGTGCACTGTGTGCACCTAGTGGGAAAAATTAGGTGCAGTTATATTTTCATGTGCACAGTGCACCCGGGTATTTCGAGCCCTGCTCTAGCATTAATTGCAAAATTAACCTTTACCTTTAAGCTGTAACATTAAGTTGCAAGAGCTGAAATGTTATCCAAATGATGAATCTTAATTCGTGTCTTGTTAAACATTCGTATACGTATCATCGCACTTTTATGTCCAACTATGATAATTGTATCTACTTAAGGGGCTTAATCTTGCATTATTTTTTAAGTTTTTTCATTTGAACAATTTTTTAATTGCATACAAAATAATCAGAAGAAAAATAAAAAGTAGCAAATTTCCCCCAGATAACCATTATTACAATAATGGAAGTTGTATTTCTTGCAGATACTTTCAAGATTTCCAAATAAAAAGATGCATCTCTTATAGATGAATGAATTTTAACAAAAACATGACACATGTGTAATAAAGTTTCATACCTGTGGATTACAATCAAGTATGCACATTTTGCCAGAACGAATTATTGCTCTAACAGATTCCAATTTAGTTCCATACAGATGCCCATTATGCTCCCCAAACTCCAAATATTTATTTTCAGCTATATCAGCTTCCATTGCTTCTCTTGTAACAAAAAAATAGTTCTTTCCATCTTGTTCACTATCCCTAATAGGCCTTGAAGTATCTGAAAGAAAATTTTATCATACTATGTTACTTAATAGTATTTTCATGTATTCAGGGCTTTCAACTTTTTTATTTTAGAAACATTATCTCTTACCCTTTTGTGAGTATATTCAATCAAAGACGAGAAGAAATAAATAAAGAAGAAAAAAGTAACTTAATTATTTTTCAAAACATGTCACAAATGTCATGTGACTTGTATTACACCATTTATTTGTATAGAACAAATATTTACACAATAAGGACACAAAATAACAAATGAGTGAAACTTTTTATAGTTAAATTTTGTGTACTTTTCATTACTCAATTTAAAATTTTAAACACACAAGTGTTATCTAGTGTTTTTACATGAACACTGATGTACAGTTGCGAGGAAAAAACCCAAACCACCTCTCTTCATTCAAGCAATTTTAAAAGTAGAGAAAATTACAACCTTGTTATACTTTGATGGGAATCAAGAAAGACTTTTAATATGGTCATGCAAAATTTCAGCTCATTCTGATAATTAGGTTTTGTGCTACATTAAATTTTCCAAATTACTTCTATTTTAGGGAACAACCAAAGCATTAAAAAAAAGTCCGACAAACCTTGGATAATAGTTCTCAGATCATTTGCAATTGCATGGTAAATATAATAATGTAATTCTAAAATCGTTTGCACTTGCATACTAAATATAATAATTCTTGGATCACAAAATACATATGAAAGAGTGTTCAAATTTGAAATTCAGGTTGCCATAACTATAATAAAAATTAATCTAGATCTACGAATAGCATCTTTCTATGTGAAGATGATACCTGAAATTGAAACTATAGCATTGAATATATATGGTTATATAGATAGTAAAGTCATGAAATTTAATATTTAGACTAATTTAACGATGCAGAATCTGATTATGGCATCAAAACAGTGTTCCCATGAGAAAATTTGTCATTTGTGCAAAATTTTATATGAAGACGTCCCCTCAAGCAATTTATTTGGATTTGAATTTATAGAGGACATTATGCTCTATTAAATGAAACCTCTGAATTTGCTCTAATATGAATAGTGCTCAAAATAAAGAAGGTGGTTTATTTTTTTCTGTGAATGTACATATAAACCAGATGGTTGATATGTTGGGTTTAACGGCACAAGGTCCAAATGCAGACAAGCTGTGCTGTGAAAATACCAAAATATAAGGCTTAGATTTAAAAAAAATGTGAACACATTAACATTAAGCAGGTAATAACTCTTTCTCTGAACTTCTACAACCCTTCAATACAAAAAAAAGAGGAAAGAAACATACGTGCAATTGGAGTTCCAAACTTCATAGGATCATCTTTAATCAACCTGTTTTTCATTGATCGCCGTCCAACACTTTGAGCTCCAAGAAGAATCAGTGTTTTTCTTTCAAAAGGTGG
This sequence comes from Metellina segmentata, assembly GCA_947359465.1. Taxonomy (NCBI): domain Eukaryota; kingdom Metazoa; phylum Arthropoda; class Arachnida; order Araneae; family Tetragnathidae; genus Metellina; species Metellina segmentata. The sequence goes on along the minus strand of OX375884.1, from coordinate 49,714,232 downwards.
CATACGAGCAACTTCTTCATATAATAATAACTCAGCTTTATCAAATTCTATAAGAATAAAATGTACACTTAAATGATATATTTGCATTTAGTTAGACACATCACTTAATTACTCAAGCTTAAGACTTATTCATAAACACCACATCATCTTGCCAACTGTACCAACACCTTCATATAACCAATTTTAACCAAAAGTGGCAATCTAAAAATCTTGAGTAAGTGCATTTGTAAAGTTAGTTTTATGTGAGAACATTAAAGTTTATCACATATTTTTACAAATTTCAATAAGAAATCATTTTATTTTAGCGATATTAAACCATTATGACCAATATGCAGTTCAATGCACATTTTCTAGAAAAATTTAAGCTGTCATTTGTAAGCATTCCACTTGTCTGCAAATTGTTTTGGAATCAATTTTAAAATAAATTCAATGTGTAGCTTCAAAGATCGATAACTGACCTTTGAGAAGTTCATAAGTCAGAAGATATGCATATTGAATTTCTGAATCAATTACACATATGAAGTATTTCAAAGCCATTAATATTTACTGTCATTCCAATGGATTAGATTTAGTTCAAAGAAGTGTTTAAGAGATCAAAGATTAAGCTACACGCTGTTCCTTTTACTGGAACTAACACATGTCATTATACTTCTCCAGCAGTTTAATTACTGACACTCTACAAAAATGTCTAAAGATGCTTGACATCAAAGTACCATTTTTTTTGCTTTGCTCTCAATGGTTGGTTGATTTGGGTTTTATTGTGTAATATGCTTTCAATGACAGAAAAAGAAAAATATGATCCATTATTATCCATTTCACAAAGCCGACATTTATAGTGAAACTTAATACATACATATCAACAGTTAATTAAGAATTATCTGTTTGAAAAATCTAACAAATTATTCAATACCTCATATTCAAAACTTTTACACAAGTTTTCAGTATTATCAACATAAACATTTTATATTTAAACAAATTTTTTTGTTAAGGAAGGTAATTAATGTTGCACTAGAGCAACACAAAGCGCTATTGGTGACTGATCAATCTTAAAGGGAAACAACCAAGGACAACGCCTCATAATTTTGAACCAGTCAGATAATGAGGACACCTGATATGGCACCCCTCTCAAAACATCCACACCACGCCAACACAACAGAGTTAACATGCACAAACCCCTGTGTACACAATAGCTGAACCAAGTTTAGAACTTGTAACCCTTCAATTGCTAATCCGATGCTATTCCAGCTAGGCTACTGTGGCCCTTTTTGTTAAGGAAACTCAAAAAGAATAGCTTCATCTTGTTCATCTAAAACTAAATACTCATAACATTAAGTGATTGTTTGAGGTTTTATGGTACAAGATTCTATATAGCTCAGATCAAATGTGAACCTAAATTAATATTTACAACTATTTTGGTTAGGACAAAAATATAAAAATATTAATATCTTCATTACAATTCATTCAGCTTGAAGTAAAAATACCATCCTTATTCACTAACATTAGAGAGAAAATATATTCCCACATTCATTATTGATAACATGCATACCGGGAAAGACTGACTAGCTTATATGATTTCCAATGCAGAGGGAAAATAAACAATCTTACATGTAGGAACAATTAAAGTTATTTTCAGCACAAAATAAAACATCGAAATGAGATAATGCTTTTCCCCCAAACAGAAAATTGATTTTTAAGGGTTACTTTCCAGCCCAGCTTTTGTAAATTACAGAATCAGTAACACAAATTTTATAACAGTGGACAAGAATGTAACATGTTAACAATGTGCACAACTTCAAATACATTTATAATTTGATTCAGTACCAAGATTAATTATTTTATTTCCATACTTCTTAAGTACATCAGATGCATATGACACATTAACAAATCAATTAAATAAATATTTGAAAGTAAAAAGTATAAAAAGTAATTTACCGAAAAGCAAAGTTAACACATGGTGTGAAATAAACCAAGATCTTAAATCAGCAAACATGAAAAACATTTACCTGCATTTGCTCTGCTTTGATACATAGTTTTTCTTTTCTTTTTTGTAATTTTTGTCCCACACATAGCTAAAATAAAAATAACAAAATTGTAAATGTGATTAACATACAATGGCTCTGTAAAATGAGTTGACAAATTTCAATTCATGATCCACTTTCTTGAGATTCTTTAAAACACCTACTACACTTGCCTTCAAAGTTCATGGGCTATTTAAGAAGTGTCCCTGGTTAAGCTGATTACACAAAATTTGCATTTGTAATTTGCCCTACACATAATTTTGAGTCAGTCAGATGACAAGGTCACACCTGAGCTGGCACCCCTCAATCCAAACTTCCACACCATGGCAATGTGAGGCCATGACAGATTTAGCATGCATCAGCCCCTATTCTACACAGTGGTCTTCTCTTGGATTTGAGCTCGCAACCCTCCGGTTCCCAATACATAACTCTTACAATCGGTCAACTGTGGCCTTACTTGTATAACAAACAACAATTTACTCCCTGATAATAAACTCTCTAGTAAATATGTACTCTATAGTGGTTTTGAGCACAAAAGCTAAATAGAACAGAACCTAAAACCATCTAATTAAATATCAAATAGTTTTTGGGGACTGCAGTTTTAGATGATTAAGGGTATGCCTCATATGGGCAATATACGAGTTAAAATTATTATTTAAAATTGGGGTAAATACTTTAATTACTCCTACACTAAATGTTATAACTCAGTTAGAAGACTTTGTTACAATGCTCATCTGTTGTACAGAAGTCTTAGTTTTCATAACCTTTTTTCTATGTTTGTTGCCAGATAACTATTGGCAAAATGAAATTATTCTTTTGCATATTCTACTATGAAAATTAGAAATTTCAAAACCATTGCAATAACTGTTCTTATTCATGCAAAAATATATATTTATATAATATAGTAACCTCTTAAATATATCAAGCTTTTTAAAAGAAACAGTATACAATGTAACAAGGGCTGAGTACTTGTTTACTAGAAATAAAATTACACAAGTTATAGATTATATACACATACTTTTTAATTTGTATAATACTGCAAAATTAATAGCGTACTTTTTAAAATCATACCAAATATGTTAAAAAACACAATTTTTGTTTTAATCACTGGGGTTTAGGTTTCACACTGAACTGGAATATATTCTGTTCAGAAACTATACTGTTCTTCCTTAAGATTTACGAATAATTTTAGCCAACAATAGGGAAAGTAGTTTTGAAAACGAGAAGCCAACCTATCTATTGAAGTCAACTGTTCACATAAGACTATGTTTAAGTCCACAAGCTTCAAACCATGGTTCTTTCTTTATTGTCTAATCTGTAAATTACACAACAGTAACATCTGGACTTTTTATTCTCCAGAAATAAAGATCTTAGGAGCTATTTCAAATAGGTCATTTATGATTTTTCACCTTCCTATCTGAGTCCAATGAATATTCTCAACCCACTAAGCTTGAAAATAATAGATGCCCCCAGTAAATATCACATTTTGGGAGCAAAGTCTCTGGGAGAGGTTAAGATAACTGCTTGTGACCATTGAACTTTCATTTCTAAAGAAACAGGTAATTTCATCTGTGGTTCACAAACTGAGAAATAATGAATGAGAAGTAACAAAGGAGCAATGTAGCTGAATGCAAGATAAAACGAGGCACAACAACAATTGGGGTATTTTATATAATATAGGATTCCTTTAGAAAACTATCTTGTTGTATTGAGCCTTTAAAAGGCGAGTACAATATGGATAACACACTAACAATCAAAATCTTAAGAAGATTTTTAGGTACCATCATTCTGTGAAATAGGTTTTCCTATGAAGGCACACTAAGCAATGATCAAATTATAAAAAACATTGTTTGGTAATAAATGAAAAAAAAAAATTTCTCAGATATATAACCCAACACCAATGAACACTCCATGGTTCCCACACCTTTAGCCAAAAAAAATTCAAGGACTTTTAAGGACTTTTCAAAACCCAAAACAAATTTTTCAAGGACCTAAAATTTTTTATAACGACCTAAAACAAGGCATACACAAAAGTTGTCAATTAAAAAAAAAAATGTGAATACAAAAAAAAAGACAATTTTTTTTAAACTACTGTTAGCCAAGAAAGGAAAGTTTATCATCAATTTTGGTAAAAATTTGGACTTTCTTTTTTGTTTTGCTTTTTGTCTCAACTCAATGCTATCAGGCTACTTGCACACATGTCAATTTCGGTCGTGCGATAAATTCTTTTAGTCGCACGAAGAAGAGTATGGGAGCTTGCACAGACGGTTCGATCTACATGACACAATCTCTATTTTCCTGTCGTCCACTGCCTACAACAGACGGCTGTCATGGTTTATTTTGTTTGAGTAACAAAATATATCAAAAGTTTTGACTGGTGTTAGGGCTTCTTTATTATCTAGTCTGAGTTTCTATCTTTGTGATCGTTCAAGATAGAGAAAAAATTTCAACGGATTTGAAATCTGCAAAAATTTTTCAACAATAGAAATCTTTAATGTAATTTTCTTTAAAATTTTTTTTCTCAATTGTAACTTTTATATTTTTGCAATAAGAATTTGGCTACATTTCTTTGGATGCGTGACAGGTTTCCAATGACATCCTGACAGCTAAAGCTACGGTTTCCTAAGAAAGCAGTGCTGTTATCTAGCGAACGTGATACGTCATTATGTGGCGGACATAACAAGATGGCTGTCTTAACGTAGACCAGAGGTGTCAACTTAAACGGACAGAATACTGTGGAAAATGGACGATCTAGACATAGCATTACTAGTATATCTTGTAGTGTCAAAGCGGGAAACATCGGTTTCATTCAGAATGACGCTCAAATGGCACACCTGCTTTGGAGGAAACTAGTCTGGACAAGTAGCAATGCAACACAAAATTACACTATTATGTGCTAGTTTTAAAAAAAATCAAGTACTTTCAAGGACTTTTCACCAAGTTTCCTAATTTTCAAGGGCCCCTAGTTAGGAAAAACAAATTCAAGGACTTTTAAGGACTTTTCAAGGACCGTGGGAACCCTGCACTCAAACAATATATTAATATTCAAATCATTAAAGTATGTCATCAGTGAAAATATAAATTACTTTATTACTGTCAGCAATATAATGGAACAAAATCCTTTTTTCCTTTAATATTTAGTCTGGAATAACCAATTCTGACAAACTGGTTCAGTTAATTAAGCAGTTCCTTATTTTGAAATAACAAATAAATTCGATGCAATTAAAAGTTTGTCATACAAATTTCGGAATTTTTAAATAGTAATTTCTGATACAAAACTAAAAAATTGTCACATCTATAGCTTAATACCATTAGTTTTAAAATTTAAAAATACCACGTGAAAGCATAGAATGCACCTTTCCTTATAATATAATTATTTGTAAAATTGGTTTATAAATACATTCAATGCAATGAAAAGTATAATTTTGTGACAGTGTACAAATTGTTCATTGCTGAGATGTAACGTTAGATCGTTCTAGCTGGCCTTCTGAAACTCAATGTGTTGTCATGGCCCGGAAAGTCCAATCAGGAATATACAAAATATTAAGATAGTTTCACCATCAGAGGATTAAAAACTCGATTTTTTTTGCTCAATTCTCAGACTGTTTTCCGAGAAAGTACAAATAAGAAAATTACGAATTTCATATGGTTAGTTCAAAATTGTATAGGAAACAAAATGGAGAAGGATATATCCCGATGCACCTTTATTTTGTGTGTTGGTTTGCGAAGCTAAAACACATTAACACCTGACCCTAACCATGATGCTTGTGAAAGGAGTATTAGTTTTCAAAGCAATCAACGAGGGTTAGCGAGCAGAGGGCAGAGCCACATAGTTTTGAATTAAATTTTAGAAACAAATCCAATACATATTGAATTAATTTGAAAACTGGAAAGAAAGGTATTGCTACGTTTTTTTTATTGGAGTAAGAACCACTAGTGGACAAGCTCGACCAAACACAAGATTAAATGTTATTCAATAGCAACCGGAACAATAAAAAGGCATAACTAGGGGAAAACAGCGTTTTATGTAATAGCAAAGCTGTGGAAACCATTAAAATGCACTAGTTGGTAAGGAAGAATGCAACAAAACATTCATGAATAATTAATCAGTAGGACAAGATAATTTAAAACATACTGCTTTTAGTAGCATGGTCATATTCTGGACGCACAAATGCACGCCTTCTTTCTTCTAGTTCTTGAGATGGAATCAATCCAGCATGACCCATGGCATCAAGTCTTCTAGCCTAAAAACCCATTAGAAAATTGAACAAAGTGCTTTAACTATTCAAAAAACTGTTGTATATTCAACATTAGAATTAATCATAAAATGAGATCTTATTCCAATATGTGAGAATTGTTAACGAAAATGCCAAAGTAAGCAGACATTGAAATATTAAAACAAGACCTACATACATTACAGAAAGTGAAAGCTAATTTCTGAAAACTACTGATCTTTCAAATAATGAATTTAACCTTAATAAAAAAATTGCTTTCATGTGTTGAAGAATTATGTAATCTAATACATAAAACAAAACATAAAAGTAAATAATAGCAAAAAAAAAATATTACCTGCCACCAATTGGGGTCATCTTGATTCAAAATTTGTAAAACATCACCTTGTTTGAACGAAAGTCCAATATCTTTACATGGTAAAAGGGAATCCTTGGACGGATCATAAGCATACAGTGCTTTCACGTATGTCTAAAATACAAATTTTAGTCTCAAAATGTGTAATACATTAAAGTGGAAATTATCACTCAGATAATATTAAAAATTATAAATGAAACAAATTCTTACCTGGGCTGGAGCAATGATGTCTGTATTTGAAGGTCGAATTTTAAAAGTGACACTTCCCATTGACTTTTGAAGTTGAGTTTGTAAATCTATAGGGATATGAACTTCAACACCATTAACCTCCAATATAGTATCCCCAACATTTAGAAGACCTGTAGTTTAAGGAATAAGTAACAATTGAATCACAAGTTTTCATATAATTCGAGTAAAATAGTTTAAAGCTAAAATTAAATTGCAAGTTATCCAGAAAAATCAATTTCAAAGATAAAAAGTTCAGGAATCTAGTTCTAAGTTTTAATTAATTTTCAAAAGAATTACATATTAGAAAAATTTTTAATGCATTTAAACGTAAAGTAAAGGAAAAATTCCAAATATTTTAAGCACTTTGCAAATATTGTTTAAAATTTCTTATTTAACTCTCCAAGCAACATGCTTGATTTACATAAAGTTCAAGAGTATCTGTGTGATGGGCACCAGATACGAAATATTATGAGTAGCAAGATATCCTGGGGTTATGGTAATGTATGAATATTTAGAGTCTGCCCCTTGCAGTGACAATTTTTTTTCTCCATATTCAAACTAAATTTTCTGAACTGTGTTCGAGCATGCCAACTCACATACAAACAACTGAAATGTGAAGGGGAAAAGCCAAATGTGTTTATAAAAAAATGAGATTAAAATGACTTTGTACAGCAGCTATTGTGCATTTCCATGTGGCAAATCATGAAGTGAACATGCAATGGGTCACTAGATATTCATTGAGAAAGAAAAATTAAAAAGTTGAAATACAAAACAAGTCCAATTAAACATAAATTAATGCTTGATCTAGTTTAAGTTTACCATGACAATTCATGCTTAAACTTCTTGGATGAGATACTATACAGATGAAAGGTCTAATGAGTTCTAGACCACACTATTTGCAGCACACAGGGCTCCTAACAGGTTTAAAGGTGACAAAAGTGACTAATTGAACCAAAACGGTGACAAAAAGTGACTAGTCGAGCAAAAAAAAAAGGGACAAATAATAATAACGCTAAATATATTAAAATATAAAGATGGAAAATAAAAAGATCCTCCCCTATTCTTTCTCTTTCTTTCTTTGGAAGGATATTTTTATTTTCTTCATTTAAAAAGTACATCATTAAAAAAAAAAAAAATCGAAATTTTTTAATTCGTTCATTTTTGAACATCTTGGAAGAATTTCTTCTTTTTATATGAAAGATTATATTTTTTCTCTCTATATTAAAAAAAAGGTTACAGCCGTTGCAGGATTGAAAACTGTTGTTTAGCTCGATTCTTAGAAGGTTTACCTAGAAAGTTCGGATCACAAAAATATGAAATTAACATAGTTTGTTCTTCATCGTGTTCTCTGCACAATTGTTAAGATATTTTTTTGGATGCCGTTATTAATTTAGGGATCATTAAATGTCACAGTTGAAAAAGCGAAATTTCTTCCGCGAGTGAGCAAAACACATACATATTTTCAGACGTAAGCCGTGAGGTATTTTTAAAGAGTACCTATCAACGTAAATTTTTGCAGCTCATCGAGTTTTTTTAGAAATTTCAATTTGGTTATAATTTTTTTGAAATTTGGGAAGAATTGGGACATTTTCGTTATTTTTTTAAAACTGTCATATCTATATCTTATTACTATTACTTTTTAATTTTGAAAATATTGCAGTATACCTCAGAATGAACTCTTTCTTAAGGTACAATTATTTTTTTAAATTGGTTAATAAATAAATTTGATGCAATCAAAAGTTGGTCACACAAATTTCGTATTTTTTAGTTCTCATGGCAGGTTTTTCTTGCAGACGAGGGTTGTATTTTTCATTATCGGGTTTGCCATATATCAAATTTATCATAGCAACAATTGCCATAAAAACGATTTTCTTTTTATTTGGCGAGGAAAAAGGATAGCTTTTTTCACTCTGTTCTGAGACGGTTTACCAAGAAAGTACAAAGTACAGATTGTAAAGTTTGGAGATTAACACGGTTTACTTAAAAATGTACAGGGAACAAGATGCAGAAGGTTTTTTTACTGATGTGGTTATTAGTTTAGAGTGCATTAAGTGTTAAAGTAAAAAAAAGTGAAATCACTTGAGAAAGGAGTATTGGTTTGTGAAGCAAACCAAACGGGATTGTTAAGCAATCCTCGGGGGGCGGCAAGCGATAGCGAGCAGGGAGCAAAGTCCTTGCTGTGACGTTTGGACCGGAAGGTCAAATCAGGATTATACAAATTATTAAGATAGTTTCGCTGTCCAGGAGATTCACTCTGCGAAAGTAATGTTGGTTTGCGAAGCAAACCAAATGGGAGCAAGCATAAGCGATCAGGGGGCAGAGCACCCTAGTTGTTGAAAAAGTCTGAAATTAATGTTGTCTTTTTCTTCTCAATAGAAGAATGCGCATTTTTTTAAAGTCTGTTTTTGGTGACCAGCATCATCTGAGACTTTTGCCGCTCCTTCAATCATTGCCTGAGCAAGTGCTGCTTCCTTAAAATCTTTATTTTTTATCACCTTCTTGAGCCTATAATTGGCTTCCTTTAATAATTTTGAATCACTATCCAATATCTCATTCTCTTCCTTACGCATAATTTTAAGTCTTCGTTCGTCTTTTTCTATCACCTTTCATTTCTTTGCAAGCTGCTTTAAAAATTTTTTTTCTCTGCTTTCAGTATATCTTTTTCTTTCTTGTCCTCTAATTTTTCTTGTGACTTACGTTTTATATCTTCTAAATAGGCATTGTAGGCTTTACATGCAACCCTTCCCATATCCATTAGGTTTGATGTGATTGGCACCAAATAAGGTTGATTATCAAAATTTGGCAAGCTACTTTTAACCGTCATCAATGTATTGAGTGTGCGTTCTGACATTGATGCTCTGTCTTCTATCAAAGCTCTTCCTGAGGCTGAGAAGCCACGTTCCATGTCAGCACTACCACGAGAAAGTGACAGAGCAGCCTTCACTAGCTTGGACGCAACTGAGTATTTAGGATCCACACCACTAATGTCTCACAGTCTGAAGAACTGGTTCCAGTAAACATCAATAGGCTTCATTCTAGATCCTTCTTACTCAAATTCCTTTTGGAGTAATTTCCACTCATACAGTAGTATGTCTGTCTGGACATTACATGGAATTGCTCTTGCAACTTCTAATACTTGTCGCACACTCTTGCCACTGAGTCTCTCAAGAGGATCAAGACAGGATAAACTTTTAAGGAAAGATGAACTAAAGAGGACTTCTTCAAAAGATATTTAACACTGGCAATGTAATGCTTCTGAGCCTTTAGAAAAAAAGAAATTCATTTTCTTCTCTTTCACATTCTGAAGCACTCTGGAAATTTTATCTTCAATCACAATATCAGACAGAAGCAACAGTTTCTGAGGACATATATCTTCCAATTTATCCATTTTCAAATCTCGAATAAAATCCTCTTTGTAGATTCTACCCAAAATTGTTCTCGTCAACAATTCAAGTTGAAAATGAAGGTTATGTGTATTAGAGGTTCCTTTTTCTGAAGAAATTCAGTCACAAGATTAAATATACTTGCACTTGATACGACAAATATCACCTCAGATTTTAATATCGTTTCTCTTCTGAGTAAATGAACAATTTGTTTGTAGCCTGGTCTTTGTATCATGTTTGGCTTCTTTATTGGAATGTAGTCAAGGAAATACTTTCGCACTGCAATCCAATGTTCAAGCAACCTTTCAGCAGCTGGCTTTAGGCTTAGCCACCTGCTTGAACAATGCTTGATGAAATGGTGAGTGGGAAGTTTCAAGTCTTCTTGAATTTGTTTGTATGTTGACCAACGCTTAGGCCACTGAATAAAATATCTGTGAATAGTAAAAACTAGTTCAGACCCTAATATATTTCCCTAACTCTTTTAGACCTTTAAGAAAAGCATTATGTATTGTGTGAATAATACATGTCCCAATGTTAACTAGTACTTTTTTTCGGGTAGAAAGTAATGTCACTAATCTTTTTAAAAACTGACTTTCACTAAAAAAAACCTCAAGAATTTCTAATAATCAACTTGGATGATAACAGAGAATACATTAGCAACACTCCTTCAATATTTAACCCTCTGGATACAGAGACGGTCGAAAATTTTGCATTCTCTGGTTACAGAGGGGTTCGGAATCTTTCAGATCTCAAGCTCCTGAAGTCCATTAAGATTTCCATGCCTATATTTTTGTGCCACAAAGAGCAGCGCGTAAATAGCCTCCGTTCCGTAGACAGGAATGTTGGGGTTCTCGTTGGGGAGCTTCGAGCACTTAGAATGTGTGAGAGGTTGATGATCTATCCTCTTAAAAACTTTGCCGAAGATTCAGAGTTTACCCTGAAGTATCTATACCTTCTAAAGACATAATCAGACCCACAATAGAAACTGCAACATGTGATGACAAAGGTACTAAACGCATTACCTCTCCTCCTGGGTTAACGTTGAGTTAATATTAGCTTGATCCGTCCGGTCTCTTGACCTCTCCATTATCGTCTTATTCCAGAATCCGAAAATAAAATGGGTCTGTTGAGACCGCCCTCAGATCTGGGTATGGAGGATGTTACCCCCTTTTAAGTGACCACTAGCATTGATCACCATTTATGAGCTGTCAGCGTCCGACCTCCTAGAGGGTTCCTCCTTTTGTTCAACCCTGTCGACTGGTGATATCTATCTTGTGCCAAATGATACGCCACACAATACTATGAAAGAAAAACGTTAGTCGTAAATGCCACTCAAGTTCTATCACTCTAGTTAGGTAATTAGGAAAGAGAGGTCGGACATGCAGATGGCCCTGCTCCCCTTAGACTTTTCTGCTTCGTTTTACTGATAGCCTTTTCCTGTGGGAAAATTTCCAGAACTTGCTGTTAATACATTGTGGGCAAGGTAAAGTATCCTTTTACAATTGAAACGGTACATTTTTGAATCCATTCTTGAGTTGGAACGTAGAGCGCATTTCGAATTCAATTCATGCAAACATTTTTTTTTAAAGAGGAAATGAATTTTTCTTCTTGAAATAGATTGTTAAGAAAGGATAGAAAAGGTGACAAATGTCAAAACGGTGACAAAAAGTGATGTGTTAGGAGCCCTGAGCACACAATCATCCTGGATTGCTAAATATACAAGCCAATGAAAATGATTTTGGTAACCAGTGATTAAAAGACAGTTTCACTCACTATCTTCGAAAAATTAAAACCTTTAACAGAAATGTTTTTATTTTTATAATATTTTATGTATTTTTCAGTCAGTACATAGAGGTTTTTATTTTATCCAAAGCCAAAGTTTTAAAAGTTCCATGTTCTCAGTCAATTTTGAGTTATGTTCAGTAACTAATTTAAGTTTTATTCTAAAAACTAGAGAAAACCAAGAGGCTAGTTATTTTTATGCTAAATGATTGACTGATTGAATTGTAACCTAATGCTATGAAACCTACAAAGGTTAATAACAAATATGTTTGAGAGAAAATTTTAGAAAAAGTCGGATTAACAGCTTTTAGTGTATATTGTTTCCTTTCTCCTAAACAATTTCAATTTGGGGACTCATTGGTTTTCCCCTTTACCTTTCAACTATTACAACAGAAATCTTAAAAATAAGGACCAGTAATGTCTTCTAAGATTCATTAGCTACAAGATAGAAAAACACAAGTCATAACAATATGTTTCATACCTTGCCGATCAATAATTCCACCAGCTAGAATTCTGGCAATAACCAAACAATCATCTTCATTTCTGACAGTTATTCCCTGCATAGCATAAAAAGGAATTTCAAGGGGAGTACAGCAATCATACAATTTTTCAATATATTAAAAAAGGTTATTCTAAATTACTTTAAAATATTCAGTTTGATGTTAGTTGCACATAGAATTCTATTTTCATTAGAAAATTTAATATGACCTGTTTGAAAAAGCATTGTTATAAACGAATGTAATGTACAATAGAACTGATTAAGAAATAGGTAAACTGTTTCAAAGTAATCATCGTTGGTTATAAAAAAAGTAGTTGTCTATAAGCAACATTCTAGCAAAATCATGATAGCTTTGCGAAATATTTCATTTTTTTATTTATTCTTCCATCCTACTAGCAGAATGGAACAATATCAGAAAAAATATAACAAGCACATTAAGGCTTCAACTTAAGTTCAATGAGTTAACTAACACAGCATTTGATAAGTGTGTAGAATAAAATCCCCAGAATATAATTGAAAAAGGTATGAAACCTGTTTAATCTTAAACAGGATTCATAATACTAAATCTTTGTAAATATAAACATAATTTATTTAAAATAATTTTTGTAATACATGCTTAAATTTTAAGATGAGTTCTGGGAAAATTTCAAAATATATAGACTAATCAGTCAATTTAATTAGGGCAAGTTAGTAATGTAAAGAATAGTGAAAATTTTATGCACTCATGTTTTGTTTAACTGTATAAAATTGTCTCATCTGCCTTTCATAAAACTTAGATGTAAATAAACACATATTTACAATTCTCAGTTTTCCACATGATATAAGGTATATGAACTTCAAGAAAGCATGCTTGAATTGTATACATAATACAATGTCTACCAATAAGCATTTGGACACCTGTGATAGAAAAGAAAAACAAAATGTATTCATATGTAATAGTTGGTAGAGCCTCCACGAGAGGCAATTACAGCCTTAACCCTCCGGGGCATGCTTTCCACAAGTCCTAGTATGACGGCAAGTGATATTTTCTTCCACTCAGCTTAGAGAAAACATGTAAGTTCCTTCACCGATTTTGGACGATTGTTGCACCCCTTAATTCTGCGATCCAACTCGTCCCAGAGGTTCTTGATAGGGTCCAGGTCTGGTCAGGCCAGTCCATTCCATTCAATTCAATTAACCCCATTGTCACATTCCAATCCATGGTGGACCTTGCAACAGGACAGCTGGCGTTGTTGTCCTGGATGTAACATGGGTCCAACCCATAAAACTGCCACAAAGTAGGAAGCACACCGTAATCCAAAATAGTGCAGTAAGCCTCGGCGTTGAATTTACCATGAATTTGGACCAAGGGTCGTAGTCCATACCAGGAGAAACACCCCAGACCATAATTCCACCTCTGCCGAACTTTATTGTGGGAACTATTCATTTTGGCAGGAGGCGTTTTCCAGGCAGACACCTGACAAAGACCCTGCCATCCGAATGATAGAGGGTGAACCTTGATTCATCGCTCCAGAGAACCCGTTTCCACGTATCTATGGTCCACTTTCGACGTGCTTTGCACCACATTAACCGAGCAGTGCGGTTGGACTTTGTGATCAAAGGCTTATGAGCAGCAGCACAATCATGAAAACCAAGCAGATGTGCTTCCTTACGGATGGTATTAATCGAAACAACACTCCCAGATGCCTGTTGAAACTCCTGGAGTATATGGGCCATCAGTTGGGTGCAGTTCTGAATTTCTCTGGACAGCACCTGTCAGTGGCTATCTCCCAGTTTCTAGGGTCTGCCGACTCGGGGCACATTCCGACAACCACCACTCACCTTCCACTTCTGAATAACATAGGCCACTGTCGATTTTGGGTAATTCAGCTTGCTAGATGTCCCTTAAGGATCGGCTCTTTCTGTGATACCAGACGATTACACCTTTCTCGAAATCAGATAACTGCACTTTGTGGCATCTTGCATGCGACTAATGCCAATGTTGTTTCCTACATGATATTTAATGGCGGAGGACGTGACGTATAACATGACAGCAAATATTGTCATTTGCATGGGTAAACTTATTGGTAGATAGTGTATATATTGCTCAATCCTTAAGTTAAGCATCAAGAAAATTAAGACTGCTAATTTTAAGATTTCATAAAACTTGATTTTAAGGTATATTTACCAAAGGCTCTTCATCTGTTTTTCGAATTCCAACCATTCTAATAGCTTCAGTAGTTGGACCATTATATTGAAGAATAGGAGTAACAGATATACGAGGTGAAGATTCAGGGGAATCATACCTCTTACTGGAAACAATATCATTAGCCTCAATGAATGCCTAAAAAGTGGAGAAAATGGTTAAGAAGGGATATAACTATGAAATTATTATTTTAAAGACTAATACAATTTAGTTCTGGAACCACAAATCTATACTGAGCTCAAAAATTTCATGTTTATTCCTCCATTCAAATTTAACATAAAATTTTGTGTACCCTTAATCTGAGGTTACAATAACCAGTGTTTTCAAATTCGAATCTTAGGTTTTTATATGCTGAAGCTCAAAACAGATAATGACATTTGCAATTTTTATAAACACAAAATATTTAGACATCTAGACACCCTTAAATACTAGTTTTTCAAGTGAAGATTACATGCAACATTACATACAGCAAAGCTAATTTATTACTATATTGATGACTAGACATGAAATTAAACTTACTTCTATATGAGGGCCATCTAACAGCCTAGCCAATTCTTGAGATTCTTTACTAGAAGCTTGGTGACAAATTTTTCTAACATCTTTCAATAATTTTAAACTGCCAATACCTACAGGTTGAAATGATTCACTACTGTCCTCTAATTGGTCTTGTACCTAAAATGAAGCAAACTTTACATTGAATGAATTTCAACAAACACTTAAAAAATAATAGCTTTTACAGTTGAAAGTTTGTTTTGTTCAACAAACAAAATTGGATAACATGTTATCTCACCTTAACAAGACAGCTAACGACTGGAGACTCCATTAATCCTTTTAAAAAAATAATATCTGTGTCTCTAGCACCAACCCTTCCATTGAGATCCTCGATGTTCTCGCGCACATGCTGGAATGCAGCTGGAAAAAACTTGTATTGTAAGTATTGGAAAGATAAGATCTATAAATATGTGACATCTTTATTTCTGCATGTATTTATAGAAATTAAATAACCTTGATGATGCAATTCATTCATAATAGAAAACTAGATCTATGAATAAAATACCTTATATAAATCTATGGAATTTTTCTGTTCCGCACCTATATGAACCTCAGTGGCTCTGTATCATTGATTCTATACATTCCCATTTTTACAGAGAAAGGTCATTTGACCAGTTTAATATTTCATAGGTTTCTACACCATTGCCAATTTTAAAATCATTCCATATTGGGCAAAAAAATTTGCAGTATTGTGCAAAATAATAAGCATACAACATTGTTGTTTTATGCTTCATTGCATTCAATTAACAAAACATTTCAACTTTTTCAGAACTGAATAGTATCAATCAATCCAAGATAACAACAGCGCAAATAATGAGTTCCATTTAAAACACTTCCTACACATGCACCTGTGATTCGAGATTTTGTTACCAAATACTCAAAAAAGTGAAACCATTGAAAAAGTCCAAATAATTTTACTAATAATTAAAGAATTGTTTTAATGTTTAGAGTTATTAAATTATTATTTTCAGATAATTTTGTTTTTTATTTCACACACTAATTCCTCTGTAACCTACATTTAAGCGAAAAATGTGTCATTTAAAACCTTGTGATTAAAATATATATTTACAAAAGGTAGATATGTTTGGTGTAAAATTGAAAAAATCAATTAACTATCAAAAATTGTAAAATCAGTAATTAACATTCATGAACAAAAAATTTTTTTTGCAGACCACAATACTTTATTCTCAAAAGCATAAAAAATGGAAAACTTCGCAACGACACTAGTCCAGACTCGGGAGGATTCAGGAAAAACAAAAAAAACAGATGGCTATTTTCTTCTTAGAATGGTAGTCTTATTTGTGAATTATTTTGTCTCTTAAAATTAAAATGCAGCATGGCACTGTCAACTTAGGTGCTTTAAAAAATTTTATAGGTTGGAAATTCAGCGGTCACATACTCTCAAACATTGGTAACCCAGTCATCAGTAGCACTTCTTAACGACATATTACATACAACATAGTATCAACAAATTATTGATTAATTATAAAAATTAATAAAAAGTTACTAAATAATTAATAAGTTAAAAATAATAAATAAAATTTTAAAAATATTGAATAATTTATTGAAACAAATATTTTTAAACAATATTCAACATTATTTAAGAAAATTACTGACTACATAAATATATAAGTTATACAAATATATAAGTGAAAGAATCTTATTTGAAGTCACACAACACAATTCTGTTGATCAAACTAATTACCTATTTATTAACATCTCATCTACAATTTTTTTTGCATTAAATAGCAAGCACTTTTTGCTTTTCTTAAGTATTCATTGCTTACTTTAACATCGTAACAAACTTCCATATTCATTTTTGTTATGAGGAGTGACTCCAGTGTTTATTCTGGAACAGATTAGGTTTGGGTTTATTCGAACCATGCTGAAAATTCTCACTGCTTGCATTGCTGCGAGGAACTGACATTATTATTTTAGGCAATGCCACATATTTTGAGTTGCCATTACTATGCCTGATTTGGGAAATTTTATACCAAGCTACACCAGCCTTATCAGATTCCAAAATTTCAGATGACAGACAATCAACTTGATAATATGCAAATTCAAATTCCAGAACATGAAAGCGGGATTGTGGAAGAGTATTTTCAGTGTTTTTTGTACGAGATCCATAATTTTCACCTAATTTCCATAGCAACTACGGAAATTCCTTAACAGTTGGAGAGTATGGCGGTCATATATACAGACAGTGCTCTTAACCAAAATTAGTACTTAACCAAATAGTTTTGTAAAAATATTCTCAGCAGTTAGTGATTGTTATCAGAAAGCAGTCAAACATCAACAGATTGCTCGGTTTTTTGGTTTTTGAGTGTTATGGCACAAGGGCCATATTTAGCCATGCTGCGCCAGACACAAGACATACAATATCAAAGTAATAGATATACACAATGAAAGTTTTACTGACAAAGAAGAGAGAAATACACCCAGGGAGGAGTCCAAGTATGCTCGGGAATCATGACTATTTGAAAAACCAAGTGGTTGAAAGACCACTTGTCACTGAATAAGGTTTTACTGAATATAAACTTGGAATTTTTATCAATCAAATTTTATATTTCAAAAATATAATATCTGTGCTTATATTCAATAAGCTAGATCTTGAATTATAATTTTTTCTAAGGATATTCTTTAACATTTAATCCTTTTGTGAGAGTAAAGTATGTCAGACATTAACATTTTAGTGTTTAAGCGGGAATTGCTAACAACTGACAATATACAGGTGAAATTCCATCTACATGCATAACTTCGGGATCAGTTTGCACAGTAGAATTAGTAGATAACAGTAGATTTTTCATTTTAGCCCTATTATGAGCGGCATGCCACGCCTACTATGTTGTGTAGGTTTTTTTAATAACGGCTTTAGGTAAAATAAAATTAATTTGAAGTTGCTTTGAATTTAAATAAATCTTGGGTTGCTCATTCCAATTATTTTTCTGCCAGATAACATTGCACCTTTTTGCAAAATTAATTTAATTTTTAATGCATTTATTAATTTAATGCATAATTTATGATCATATTAATATATAAAAAAAATCAGTCTCAGGGTATGAGTATATTTGATCTCTTCAGTGATTTTGCAAGTGAGTGCGCCAGATCTTAAAGTTATTGAATGGTATAATAGGGCTGTGATACTACACAGTACTTACTCTTATCGGATTTCAGCAGTGGCTACAGAAAGGCTAAGTTCTTAGATATATTCTAACAGATATTAATTGTTTATATAAATTTTAAACATGTTGGGATATGTTTAATTTTTTTTTAGCCATAAGAGTAGTTTTCTCCAGCGAAACAGAAATTAATTAAATCTAATTTTAAGAGATAAAAAAATGCATTTTAAAAAATCAATTTTAGCATAGAAACAGAACAATTTGCATACTCTAACTGTCTAATTTACAACTTTTACAAGGGTTATGCACATCAAAAACAATACATAACTTGTTTTTCTAACTATCCATCTAATAATACAAATTTTATATTGATGAATGACCACTGAATGAAATTAATATCTGTGATCCCAGGAAGATACCTAATAAATAAAACTAAAACAATTATCTTTACTCCTACACTAAAATTCTGACTATTTAATACAAATGTCAAACAAAGTCAAAAGAAAACAAAAATATCTTAAATAAAATTTTATTTGAGCAATTTAAAAATGAACAGGACTAACATTTCATAGAAAAACACTTGTACTATATAATTTTCACACTCTACTATATAATACACACTCCTGTACTTGTACTATATAATACGCACTCCTGTACGAAATTTTTTTTCGGTGGAAACAAAAATATTTAATTTAAAGCACGATTTTTAAAAATAAAATTAGTTTTAATTTCATAAAAGGAGAGTAAAATAAATTTGTAGCCATCCCCTTATAAAAGTAATTCTTAGGGTGTGTCGCGAAACATGTTATTAATTTCTAAAGAACTTTCACAAATCGATTTGGTAAAATAGATTTTCACTAATATTAAAATACAGACACTAAAATGCTTATTTTTTTAATATTTTACATTTTAAAATATAAAAAAAAGAAATGCTAAATCAAAAGGAGAAAGTTGAAATTGTGATTTTCCCCCGAACGATTCACAAAAATTATTTGATTTAAAAATATGAATTCAAAAAAACTTACTTCCTTGCTTTTGTTGATTAATTTTTTCCATACTTCTCAAAAGTTCACGACCGTCATCCTCGTGTTTACTTCCACAAATCACCATGACGACGGTTAACCCAAACACTCCCCAACGGATTAGTCAAGCGTTTAAAACTGAGTCATAGCACACGTAAATGAGGGGGTGTGAATAAATTGCATTTCATCTCAATTTGTATAGATTTCAAACAGATGGCGGTACGTATTGACCACCGATGAACTCACATTCATAAATAATCTCACGTTAAAAGAGCAACCCGCCGAGCACATAACATCGAAATGCCATCCACCAATAGTCATCCATTCTACTAAACATAGCTAACGTTATAGGGTTATCGAAAAGTAGAGGGGAAAACATTCGACTATCGCCAATGGTTGCATCATTTGATGAAACGTCGCCAAATGAAGAAACATGAAAAAGAAGTCTACTACAGAGGGTTGTAGACCAAACATACCGCCTTTTTCCAGAGGATAGGATAATTAGACTTCTCAAGGCATCAATGCACGGCGGTATTTTTAATAGCTTTTATTAGAGGTACGATTACATTGAAAAAACATTATTTTGCTTGCTTCAACGCGTTCGATATCAGACGAAATTCATTGAAAATTACCGCCTGTAAGTAATGAGTTAATAAGCAAATACTGTTTTGTAATTTGACGATAAAATCGAGAATGCACTTGATATATAACTACAAGAAATGAAAAAAACCCGAAGAAACGTTAAGGGTTGAAATATTTATTGATTCTGTTCATTCTCAGTTCAGAATTCATATTATATTATGTTATATATATATATATATATATATATATATTTTTTTGCAACGTGATAAGTGCGCCGTGAAAAAAAAAACGAGAAAAAATAATATCTTTAAAGAATACTTAATTAAAAATGCGTTTAATAAAAACAAATGTTTCTTTCAAGTAGTTTCTCATCATTTATATAGCATTTTCGTGTGTAATGGTAGTACAAAGCACGTAGATTTCGATGTTGCTAATTCCCATTTGCCAGTAATTATTTTCCATGCAATAAATTAGAATAATAAATCATTCAACACAACTTCTCGCACGTTATTCTAATTTTTAATTGGAAAATTAAGGATTCGCAACTAGTGCAGGATAGAGAGAAATTGAAACTATCTTTGTCGCTATCTAACTTCTACCCCTAATTAAGTTTCATTGCTTATTAAAAATTATACAATTTTTGATGATATTCTCTTTAAAGTTCTCCAGTCAAGTGTGAAAGTGAAATTATAGAGAACCACGAACAAAATAAATCTAAACGAAACATTAGGTCCGCGTGAAGCAATCAGTTTAATTTCCAACCCTTTTTGTGGCCATAGGTTATTGGGTATGTGATTATAGTATCACTATCAAACTGAAAATATTGAAGGAAATATTAAATTTGGGTATGTGATTATATTCGCTTGCACTAAAGTTATAGCAAACAATTATTTTTTTTAAAACAATGTTATCAAAGAGGCAGATTTGTTGGTTGTTTTTTCACTGTGGTCGTTTATTGCTAAACGAGAAATAAGTACACAGGGGCTAGGGCTCTAAGTTGGCAGTATCAGGTTAGGTAAATATGAAAATTTAATTTCATATTGAGAGTCTGCAGTAAGAACTCTACATTAGAGAGATCTTGAATAGCAATTGAAAATAGTAATATTTTCCATGTCAGGGCAAATGGGATTAAGCTTAACTTTTGATGAGCCCAAAGTAGTCAAATGCATCTTTATATTATAATTTAAAAAATATGTGCTTAATATCGGAACTAAATGCGTCTACGAATCTAAATTACAAGTATTTGTATCCATGAAATGCTTTTTTTTTTTTTTCGTAAATTTTTGTGAGAAAGTGAAATATTCAACTTAAGATTCTGAAGTAGCCATTTTGACTTAACCCCTTTTGTTCTGACAAGGAAATATACTGCAAAACATATAGCTACAATTTAACCCCCCCCCCCCTCTTCTCTTTAATATATCCTTAGAAAAATAATCAACACATTAATGTTCTCGCAAGTCCCCTTTCGGCATCAAATGATGTCCAGATGCTTCCGAAGACAAACATCTGGAGCATCCTACTTTTCTTTAATTCGCAAGGGCCATATCTGACCAAGCTGCGCCAAACACACGACAAGGAACATCGTTATGGACACACACAAGGAAAATTTTACCGACATAAAAAATAGAAATACGCCAAGGAAGAAATCGAATCTGCGCAGTCTACAACTCGCATGTTTCTAGCGCAGTGGGCATAAGTGGACGACCCAAAAAAGATGATGGAAAGAAAATAAGAAATCATTGGTATATTATCCCTCCCATCACTAGACGCAAGCGCCTAGGAAAATATTAAGTAAATTAGAGGTGCACAACATGCGGCCCGCGAATCATCAATTTGCGGCCCGCAAACTAATTTTGATTATAAAATTCCAAGAGGATTTAAGTTAAGAAGCAAATTGACTGGCAAACATTTAGAATCAGTCTTAAGAGTTTCTACTAGCAGTATTGATAACTTAGTAAAACTCATTATCAGCCATCCCATTAGCAAACTGTAACATAATTATTGTTTATGCTTTAGAAATTTTAATATTAAATATATTTGATGCTGTAATTTCTATTTCTAATTTTACTGTTATCATTAAAATTTCCGACACTCATCTTTATTGCTCATTGTACTATTACTGTAATTAAATTTATAACCTAAAATAATTTGCTGAAGCACATATGACGTTCTTTAGACACATTCTTAAAATTAATTCTAAATGATTGATCATTGCGAATGTTTGTTAACTTCTTTTTTTTGTAAACTATTCACAATATCATTCATTTAGCTCTGTAACGAGCTCCTACATTTTTTTAGAAAACATTTGTAAGTTTAATCTTAAAAAAAAAAATAAGTTATTAATATTATTTTTTTTACTATACATATTAAGTGTAATAACAGATATACATAATTGGGTAGTAGCACTTTCATTGTGTCTGCTGTAACTTCATTTGCGGTCCCCCCCCCCCATGTCTCAATCAACGGTGCGAGTGGCCCTTCTCCCAAAAAGGTTGTGCACCTCTAAAGTAAATGGTCATTCTTTTAATACCTGATTGGCGTTGACCCCTATAAAAAAATCTAACAATGTAGTCCAATTTAAAAGTTCGTATATTCAGTTGGTATTTACAGATTCACTATTAGTTTCACTAGTTTAATAAATGACACGAATATTCCAATCGCCAGATTCGTATATCGCAAATCATAATTGATTTATGGCGCATTCAAATATGAGCTAAAACAATCGTATTACCTTATTTTCTAAATTTAAAATGCCTTTTTTTTAAAATTGTTCTCAATAACTTACGAGATACATTGGGGAAATAAAAATGATCAATTTAAAAGTAACACTAGGATAATGAACTATCAGGTAAGCTGTCTGCCGTTTAGTTCTCAAGTATGAGTCCAACCACTAACGTACTAGAGAACGGAATTCCTTGTGCTCTGATGGCAAGTTTGATCATATTTATTAAAAAGCACGACGGGATTACTAATATTCATATAAGATTAAAAAGTGAGTATTTTGAGTTATAAGTAATTTATATAATACGTATTGTGTATTTATGATGAACACAATACCAACAGGTACCACAATCCTTAAACTCGTGACTTTCAAATACAAAGAACGAGATAATGAAGTTGACACGCAAAACATCATGAGAATAAAGTGAACTGTAAAAGGTCAGAAAAACATGCTTGTATTGTTTTTCGGGGGTAATCATTTTCTCTACTTCGTGTTTCAAAATTAGTTTTTACTTTGCACGTATACCAAAAGCAATCAATATATTACATCTTTTTTCCTTATCCATAACACACGCATTCAGAATTCTATAATAGCGGAAATCTAACTTGATCATTTCATAGTTGTAGCACGTGATGTCAGTAAAAACCATTTTGAGCTTTATGTACCAGCTGCAGATCAATTCATGTTGAATCCCTAGGCCACGACAGAATAAACATACGCTAACCCCGTGTATACGACGGTCTTTGGCTGAAATGAGCTTGAAACTCGCAAGACTCCGAATGCTAATACGCACTCTTCCAACTAAGCGGGCTACCACGGCCACAAAATTTAGAGTCGCAGGTTTGTTGTTAGATCAAAGTGTGGCTTGCCTTATAGTCAGACAAAAACAAATTCTTATACATTGATCGACTATGTATCGATGATCGTTTAAGGCAATAAAATGCTCGTTACAAAGAAAACTTATGCAATAAATGAATACCAAAGTCTGAAAAGCTTAAATCAAGAATTGATGAATTAAAATCTTAATAGATTCTATACAATATTTAAGAGCTAATATACCGGGGAATTTAATTTTCGCTATTAAATAGCATGCTATCCGTATTTCTCAATAATTATTTGAAAATTCAATTGGAGTTGACGTATAAGAATTTAATGTAATTGACTTCCAATCGTAAACTCAAACCTAACTAGCACATAATCGTAATATTAAGTCAGCGATTTTCAACTGGTGTGCTTAATAACTATGGTGAAACAGTTTAAATTGGGTAATATTTATTTCATTTTAAAAGTTTAGTTTCGAACTTGGGTGACAAGTGTTTACAAATAATTTCAACACCTGTTTCAACAGTTTTATGTATCATTCTTTCAAAAAAAATTTTAAGCCACTTTTGAGCAAATATGGCATTTATTTCTATGGTAAATCGATCAAAATTATGAATGTTTTTGCCAGATTGGCATATAATAATATATTTTTTGAGGTGCCGTATAATTTTAGTAATTAATACATGTGTGCCGGGAGATAAAGGTTAAAAATCGGTGCTGTAAGGTATTGTAAACGTTATTTCGCAGTTAATGTGCAACACGCAAACAAACCAGGATAAGATACAAAATAAGATAGTAGGAGTAAATATACTTTAAAAATCGTATTTCATAAGTTTTTAACCAGTCGTATTTCATACCACGAATATCGGAATTGTTGACGATAAAATAATGTTTTGTCTATACACAGCCAGACAACTTATATAGTTTCGAACAACGCATCTAAAAACAAATTTTCAATAAAAGTATTGGTATTCCATGAACCTTCACTAAAATAACGGCAAAAAAGCCGTAGTCGAAACTACGAAGGTGGAACAGAATACAACCTTCTGAAAGAATACATAAATCAACTATAAACGTACATTACGCTACAGATTCCCAATACCAGCTTGAAGCTTGCTGTTCACTACCTCGCCCATTGTTTATTACTTCTTTCATTGTCTATTTCCTATACGGTTGTTTTCCAAAGCAATAAAAATACTTCAGGAGAGAAACCGTTTCCTCTGAAGGCTTTTTAAGTGCTTTATAGCACCGCGCATGTCATACGTAAAAATGTGTCAGTACTCACGCAGGTGAAATAACGGTACACCTATACGAGTAATAGGTAGATAAAAATAGACAATAATTTTTTTTAATAATGTTTTCCATAATATTGTTTGATTTCCAATGATATTTTTTTAAGTTTCTGTCTTTAATTTAATGCACATAGGCGTCTTTAATTTAATGAATCAAGGATGCATTAATCTGTTACATTTAAATTTGTCTCGCAGGTTACTAAAAATAGGCAATGAATGTTGAACGTAGATGCATTAATTCCTGTCATATTTAAGCTAGCCTCGCAGATTACAAAAAATAGACAACCTTAAGGTCGTAATGATTTTTTACTTTATATATATTAGCTTGTTATAATAGGATTATATTCGCGGAAGAAAATATCATTAAAAAAGTGTGATCATACCTGGCAACACCATACTATGATCCCATTGCACTATGGAATAGATAACTACTCACATCAGCACAAATTTTGAAACACAGCCAAAACAAAACACACACAAAAAATGAACTAACTTTTAACAAATATCACAGGGATATACATTTTTCTAGAAAAGGTTTTAAATTCAGTACAAGTAACCTTTTGTTGATCGTTCGAAAAAATCATTTAGATACATTTCACCAGTTAAGGAAACCGAAAAACTACATAACACCTTTGATCTATTAAGTACTATAGTATCAACATGATAAATAACAAAATATAATAACGATTCACTGAACAATAAGTTAAAATTGAAAAAAAAAGGCATTGTCGAGTTGAATGTAATCTTGTTTATTATTGAATACAAAGGGATATATTTCAAAGTAAATTAATGAAATGCGTACGGTAATCACGAAGAAATAAAGGTAAATTTAGTAGTATTTAGCAGGTTCTAATGATTCAACTATTTCGAAAGTACTCCATTTTATTAAAAACAATAAAATTTACTACCCTTGGACAAGATAATATACGATAGATATGGTAAATAATTAAAGTGCTATAAGGCTCGAATGCTGTTATTAGTGATTAAATTTGTGGGCTATGTAACTTGAGAAAAATACAGGGAACCTTTATTCCAAAGTTATATGTCTAAATCAATGCAATTATAACAAGTATCTAGAACGACATTTTAATGATTTGCACAAGGAAATGCACCAAAGATTACCACATTAACATTTATTATAGTTGAGACGATTGAATCACTTACTGTCGAAGAATCTATTACTGCAGCTGCTTTCTAAAATACGTTTTGTTATATCTTATGTTGATAAGACTGTTGTATATAAGATCAAAACTTTAAATAAGTATAAGATTATTCACTTAGCATAACCATTGAATGTTCGTTTTATGAAATCGTTTAACATAATATTTGAAATTGATCATATAAATTTAAATGTTTATGTTGCATGACATACTAATTTAAGTTTCTTAAAATATGTGTACAGCCCACATAATATCAATCTACAGGACTCCACTGTGGTTAGTTCAACCCTGATACTTATTCAGTCCTCGGATAACAAAAAACGACCTAACCAAAATGAGAATCACGTTTTTCTTATTGATAGCTTATTTTCCTCCGCAAACGTTAACAGAAAATAGGCAGGACAAAAATAAGAATGTAGTTGGAAATCCTTCAACAAATTTAAAAATGGTTATGTAACTCTCCTAGTGGTGTTTCGTGACTTGCATGTAATATTTTGTCTCATTAAATAACAAAAATCACCCTGACGATTAGTTATTTGAGTCATGCAGCACTACAGTTAGATTTTATTAACGACTTAATAAAACCAGTCTCAGTTTTTATACATATAAGTTGTTACATATATGTATAAATTGCCTCCTTCGTGTGCTTTCTAATGATCCATAATGTTTTATAATTACAAAAAGCACCCGAAACTCACTTTTTTTACGCACTACATAACTCTTATTTCCATGACAACCTTTGCAAGCGGCAGGAAATAATCAAATGTTAATACATATTCCCGATTTGAGTTCCAGACGTCCGGAATTTGCGTGTGGTGCCCGGATGCCACAGAGAACTATAAATAGTCTGAATTTTTCAGAGAAATCGTTGATTCAATCCAAATGTTATTCTGCTTGAGTCGCTTTGTGTACAAAAAAATATTAGTCGTTAACAGCAGTTCGTGGAATTGTAAGCATCGAGTTAGTTATTTTTTAAATGTACGATGCTTTTTATTTCTAATAATGTTATTTCCTGTTTGTAACAATGTTTATTTGACCATGTCATTGTAATAGCTTTTTTGTTAATATCCCATTAATTGAGTTTTATTCATGCGGACTTTTCAGGATCAGGAATAGTAATACAGTTTGTCTCCCTTTTTAGGTCTGGTAACCCTATCGTTTACCTATAGTCTGAAAAATTAATTTAAAAGCGCAACCTGTCTCGAAAGTAGTTTTGAACCACAACTCTCACAAAACACTGCTAAAAATCTTTGAATGAAATTTGATTATATGAATATTTCAGTTAACTTCTATGATCCTCCTGCTTACAGAATGTCTCGGCTTAAAACGATTGAAAAAAATCATACCGGAAGATCACAAAACACAGCTAAAAATCTCTGAATGAAACTTTGATCAAAGGAATATTCAGATAACTTCTGTCCCTCTTGCCTACAGAATGTTTCAGCTTGAAAGGACAAAAAAACCCACACGCCTGGAGTATCAAACATGTAAAGCAGTCGGTCAAACACGGATTCATACGCGGATGTGTAAAAGCAAAGACATATCTGAGAGTAGGTCATCACATATAAAGCACCACGGCAAATAAACATAACAAATACCATCTGGAGCACTCAAACAGTCCTTGTAATACACCTGAATCTACCAGTTCATATCAATTCTCTTACTTGAGTAATCAGTGTCGTTTCGCCGGTCTCAAACTTGATTTTCATTTTTTTTACCTCAATGACTTTTTGAAATACTCGTTTATCCAAAAGAACCTCATACTGGGAAGATCAGGGGGTTATTTTGATTGCTTTCAGGTAGATGTGACGTAATTGCATTGTAAGTTTAAAACGATGTTACGCGCGTAATGTGAATTCTAATGAGGTTTAATCCGGGTATTAAAGGATGTATGAAAACGAAAATTCTTAACATTAGCAATGGAACAATAAACTGAACAAATTCTAAACTTGTGAATATTTTCCAGATATATTTGTGATTTCTCTCTTAGAATTCTCCCCTTGATAGTTTTAGAATTATAAAATCAATGCGTCATTTTAGAGCTTTCATCAAATTCTATAACGAGTACCGTTTTCGATATACTTGGCCTGAAAATAATACTAAAAAACGGTTTCGCAAGGGGTTTGTTATTGTCTTATTTTTAGTTACCAGACACTACACTTTAAAAGGATTATTACATGTGTATAAAAAGTGATTCATCTCGGTTGACCTAAGTACATGAATAATTGTGCTGCTTGTTCTCTCTCTCTGTCGCAAATGCTACAAAGCAAATAGCATTAGGCCCCCAAACACGTTTCAAGAAATTTATTCCTTTACTTTTGTACCATAGTTGGAGAATCGATAGGTGTAATATGTGAATGTGTGAAGACAGTACTGTCCATAATCGTTGTTTCCATACTTCGTATTGAATATTAAGTTATTTAATGGAATTTTAATTCTATTTATTTTATAGAACATAAAAACATTTCTTCCATTTACTGGATTGTTACAACCTAAGCACTTGTGAAATAGTAGCATAAACTTTTAAGGAAATAGTAAATCAAGTCGTCTTAAACCCTATTTTAGTAGCTGATACAAAATGAATCGGCTAAAACACAAAACGTGATAATGGAGTATAAAGCAGACGTTAAACATCTCGCTGAGAAATTTAAATTTTAAAAACTAAATATTTTCTAAAAAGGTTTCCTAGCAATCTAGCAAACACCAGATTCAAATGTTTTTCTTCTATGCCATGGCTTAGCGTGCCAAAACTTCGTCTCTTGGAAAAAATTTTCCCTTAAGAAATACCTGAAAAAAAATTCTGTCCGTTATTGGTTTTAAAAAAGACTACATTTTCGTTGGACTTTGATGAATTTTCAAAAAAAGTCGTCAAAATTTTGAAAGTAGGAGTTTTTGTTTAAAATGCCTAATTGTCAAGGTTTAAAAAAATAGTAGCAGTAAGTCGTTTTTAGTCGCCTGTGGAATAGGAATGCGACATCGATGTTTTTGAAACATCGATGTATTGCAGCCTATATTTTTTTTAACATCGATGTTTACACTTGTCGATGTTTTATTTTTAAATGAAAAAAGTACCATTATAAAAATTGAAAAAATAACTCAGTTGCATATTTTCATAATCAGTAAATTAAACATACTTTTAGACCAAAATGGCCAAGGGTGAAGGAGGTAAAAGGGATACGACTGAAAAGTAGCGATGCGACATCGATGTCTTCAAAACATCGATATTTTATAAAAACATTGATGTATTTACCATCGATTTATTGGAGCCGATGTTTGTTTAACATCGATGTTTTAACAATGTCGATGTTTTTACGTTGTCGATGTTTTATTTTTGAATAAAAAAAGCACCATAGTAAAAATTAAGGGGAAAAAAACCCGTGCAACTAAATATTTCTCAGTGATGGTGATATCTGTCCCATCAGAAAGAGTTTTTTTCTCTAACTGGTGGGATAGTTAGTGAAAAAAAAAAAAGTCGGCTTAAGGTGGAGAAAGTTAACAAACTTCTATTTTTACAAAGTGTAAATAACAAAAATATTGGGGCATATAATAATTAAAGGCCTCCAATATTTTTTATTTACAGTAAATAAAAAATAAGTTTGTTGTGTTTTCCCCCCATAAGTTGATAAATAATTAATAATAACTAACAATAATTATTGTTATGTACCTACCGAATTATACTTATAGTTCGCAATACCTATGTCAAATTGTTGTAAATATTATTTTCTTTTAAGTTATCCAATTTGAAAATAAAATATTTAATTGTTCTTATTAATTTTTTTGACTTGGTTTTGACAGTTAAAAAAAAGTCTTAGTTATAAATTAATATAAACACGGCAAATGACAAATTAAACCCCCCCCCTCCTTCCCCTGAGAACATTAATGTTTGACGTTACTAAACCAGTTTTTGGTAATGGGGGGAAATGTTAAATACACTGTCGCTTAAAAATATCGATGTTTTTTGGGCGATGTATATCAACAGCGATGTTTTAATTTTGAACATCGATGTTTTGCTGTCGATGTCGCATCTCTACAGTGGAAGCCCTGCATTTATAGTATATATTTATTTTATTTACAGAGCTAGTTTAAAAATCAGAAATATCAACGCTTTAAGAGGGAGGGCTCTTGTCCCCAAACCCACTTCGTTTGGCTACGCCACTGCCATTATTCTTCACACTTCATTTAAAAACAAAACAGATACTAGTGTTTTCGTCAATCACATAATACCTAAGACTTATAAGAAAAATAAAAAGAGCCAAACATTTTAAAGTTCAATACGAATAACATTTAAAATATGGATAACGAAAACAAAAAATATAATGAGATTGAATGGCAGCAGGACTAAAGTATAAGTAATTAGGTACATAACATTAATTATTGGTAGTTATTATTAATTATTTATCAAGTTATGGGGGGGGGACAAAAACTTATTTTTTATGCCCTGCAAATCAAAAAGATTGGGGTTTATAATTATTATATCCCTAATATTTGTTATTTACAGTTTGTAAAAAAAGTTTGTTAACATTCTCCACTTAAGCCGACTCCTTTTTTCACTAACTGTCCCATCAGTTAGGGAAATAGTTTTTTCTGATGGGACGGATGTCGCCATCACAGACAAATACTTAGTTGTCAAATATTTTTTTTAATTTTTACAATGGTCCTTTTGTCATTAAAAAATAAAACATCGACAACGTAAAAGCATCGGCAAAAGAAACCTCGATATTAAAAAAACATCGGCTACAATAAAACGATGGTAAATAAATCTATGTTTTTTATATACATCGACGTCTTGAAAAAATCGACATCGATGTCACATCCCTACAACCTAGTTGTTGTTTGGTTGGGTTTTATAGTGCTGCTTGTTCTCTCTCTCTGTCGCAAATGCTACAAAGCAAATAGCATTAGGCCCCCAAACACGTTTCAAGAAATTTATTCCTTTACTTTTGTACCATAGTTGGAGAATCGATAGGTGTAATATGTGAATGTGTGAAGACAGTACTGTCCATATTCGTTGTTTCCATACTTCGTATTGAATATTAAGTTATTTAATGGAATTTTAATTCTATTTATTTTATAGAACATAAAAACATTTCTTCCATTTACTGGATTGTTACAACCTAAGCACTTGTGAAATAGTAGCATAAACTTTTAAGGAAATAGTAAATCAAGTCGTCTTAAACCCTATTTTAGTAGCTGATACAAAATGAATCGGCTAAAACACAAAACGTGATAATGGAGTATAAAGCAGACGTTAAACATCTCGCTGAGAAATTTAAATTTTAAAAACTAAATATTTTCTAAAAAGGTTTCCTAGCAATCTAGCAAACACCAGATTCAAATGTTTTTCTTCTATGCCATGGCTTAGCGTGCCAAAACTTCGTCTCTTGGAAAAAATTTTCCCTTAAGAAATACCTGAAAAAAAATTCTGTCCGTTATTGGTTTTAAAAAAGACTACATTTTCGTTGGACTTTGATGAATTTTCAAAAAAAGTCGTCAAAATTTTGAAAGTAGGAGTTTTTGTTTAAAATGCCTAATTGTCAAGGTTTAAAAAAAATAGTAGCAGTAAGTCGTTTTTAGTCGCCTGTGGAATAGGAATGCGACATCGATGTTTTTGAAACATCGATGTATTGCAGCCTATATTTTTTTTAACATCGATGTTTACACTTGTCGATGTTTTATTTTTAAATGAAAAAAGTACCATTATAAAAATTGAAAAAATAACTCAGTTGCATATTTTCATAATCAGTAAATTAAACATACTTTTAGACCAAAATGGCCAAGGGTGAAGGAGGTAAAAGGGATACGACTGAAAAGTAGCGATGCGACATCGATGTCTTCAAAACATCGATATTTTATAAAAACATTGATGTATTTACCATCGATTTATTGGAGCCGATGTTTGTTTAACATCGATGTTTTAACAATGTCGATGTTTTTACGTTGTCGATGTTTTATTTTTGAATAAAAAAAGCACCATAGTAAAAATTAAGGGAAAAAAAAAACCCGTGCAACTAAATATTTTCAGTGATGGTGATATCTGTCCCATTAGAAAGAGTTTTTTTCTCTAACTGGTGGGATAGTTAGTGAAAAAAAAAAGTCGGCTTAAGGTGGAGAAAGTTAACAAACTTCTATTTTTACAAAGTGTAAATAACAAAAATATTGGGGCATATAATAATTAAAGGCCTCCAATATTTTTTATTTACAGTAAATAAAAAATAAGTTTGTTGTGTTTTCCCCCCATAAGTTGATAAATAATTAATAATAACTAACAATAATTATTGTTATGTACCTACCGAATTATACTTATAGTTCGCAATACCTATGTCAAATTGTTGTAAATATTATTTTCTTTTAAGTTATCCAATTTGAAAATAAAATATTTAATTGTTCTTATTAATTTTTTTGACTTGGTTTTGACAGTTAAAAAAAAGTCTTAGTTATAAATTAATATAAACACGGCAAATGACAAATTAAACCCCCCCCCCCTCCTTCCCCTGCGAACATTAATGTTTGACGTTACTAAACCAGTTTTTGGTAATGGGGGGAAAGGTTAAATACACTGTCGCTTAAAAATATCGATGTTTTTTGGGCGATGTATATCAACAGCGATGTTTTAATTTTGAACATCGATGTTTTGCTGTCGATGTCGCATCTCTACAGTGGAAGCCCTGCATTTATAGTATATATTTATTTTATTTACAGAGCTAGTTTAAAAATCAGAAATATCAACGCTTTAAGAGGGAGGGCTCTTGTCCCCAAACCCACTTCGTTTGGCTACGCCACTGCCATTATTCTTCACACTTCATTTAAAAACAAAACAGATACTAGTGTTTTCGTCAATCACATAATACCTAAGACTTATAAGAAAAATAAAAAGAGCCAAACATTTTAAAGTTCAATACGAATAACATTTAAAATATGGATAACGAAAACAAAAAATATAATGAGATTGAATGGCAGCAGGACTAAAGTATAAGTAATTAGGTACATAACATTAATTATTGGTAGTTATTATTAATTATTTATCAAGTTATGGGGGGGGGACAAAAACTTATTTTTTATGCCCTGCAAATCAAAAAGATTGGGGTTTATAATTATTATATCCCCTAATATTTGTTATTTACAGTTTGTAAAAAAAGTTTGTTAACATTCTCCACTTAAGCCGACTCCTTTTTTCACTAACTGTCCCATCAGTTAGGGAAATAGTTTTTTCTGATGGGACGGATGTCGCCATCACAGACAAATACTTAGTTGTCAAATATTTTTTTTAATTTTTACAATGGTCCTTTTGTCATTAAAAAATAAAACATCGACAACGTAAAAGCATCGGCAAAAGAAACCTCGATATTAAAAAAACATCGGCTACAATAAAACGATGGTAAATAAATCTATGTTTTTTATATACATCGACGTCTTGAAAAAATCGACATCGATGTCACATCCCTACAACCTAGTTGTTGTTTGGTTGGGTTTTATAGTGCTGCTTGTTCTCTCTCTCTGTCGCAAATGCTACAAAGCAAATAGCATTAGGCCCCCAAACACGTTTCAAGAAATTTATTCCTTTACTTTTGTACCATAGTTGGAGAATCGATAGGTGTAATATGTGAATGTGTGAAGACAGTACTGTCCATATTCGTTGTTTCCATACTTCGTATTGAATATTAAGTTATTTAATGGAATTTTAATTCTATTTATTTTATAGAACATAAAAACATTTCTTCCATTTACTGGATTGTTACAACCTAAGCACTTGTGAAATAGTAGCATAAACTTTTAAGGAAATAGTAAATCAAGTCGTCTTAAACCCTATTTTAGTAGCTGATACAAAATGAATCGGCTAAAACACAAAACGTGATAATGGAGTATAAAGCAGACGTTAAACATCTCGCTGAGAAATTTAAATTTTAAAAACTAAATATTTTCTAAAAAGGTTTCCTAGCAATCTAGCAAACACCAGATTCAAATGTTTTTCTTCTATGCCATGGCTTAGCGTGCCAAAACTTCGTCTCTTGGAAAAAATTTTCCCTTAAGAAATACCTGAAAAAAAATTCTGTCCGTTATTGGTTTTAAAAAAGACTACATTTTCGTTGGACTTTGATGAATTTTCAAAAAAAGTCGTCAAAATTTTGAAAGTAGGAGTTTTTGTTTAAAATGCCTAATTGTCAAGGTTTAAAAAAAATAGTAGCAGTAAGTCGTTTTTAGTCGCCTGTGGAATAGGAATGCGACATCGATGTTTTTGAAACATCGATGTATTGCAGCCTATATTTTTTTTAACATCGATGTTTACACTTGTCGATGTTTTATTTTTAAATGAAAAAAGTACCATTATAAAAATTGAAAAAATAACTCAGTTGCATATTTTCATAATCAGTAAATTAAACATACTTTTAGACCAAAATGGCCAAGGGTGAAGGAGGTAAAAGGGATACGACTGAAAAGTAGCGATGCGACATCGATGTCTTCAAAACATCGATATTTTATAAAAACATTGATGTATTTACCATCGATTTATTGGAGCCGATGTTTGTTTAACATCGATGTTTTAACAATGTCGATGTTTTTACGTTGTCGATGTTTTATTTTTGAATAAAAAAAGCACCATAGTAAAAATTAAGGGAAAAAAAAACCCGTGCAACTAAATATTTTCAGTGATGGTGATATCTGTCCCATTAGAAAGAGTTTTTTTCTCTAACTGGTGGGATAGTTAGTGAAAAAAAAAAGTCGGCTTAAGGTGGAGAAAGTTAACAAACTTCTATTTTTACAAAGTGTAAATAACAAAAATATTGGGGCATATAATAATTAAAGGCCTCCAATATTTTTTATTTACAGTAAATAAAAAATAAGTTTGTTGTGTTTTCCCCCCATAAGTTGATAAATAATTAATAATAACTAACAATAATTATTGTTATGTACCTACCGAATTATACTTATAGTTCGCAATACCTATGTCAAATTGTTGTAAATATTATTTTCTTTTAAGTTATCCAATTTGAAAATAAAATATTTAATTGTTCTTATTAATTTTTTTGACTTGGTTTTGACAGTTAAAAAAAAGTCTTAGTTATAAATTAATATAAACACGGCAAATGACAAATTAAACCCCCCCCCCTCCTTCCCCTGCGAACATTAATGTTTGACGTTACTAAACCAGTTTTTGGTAATGGGGGGAAAGGTTAAATACACTGTCGCTTAAAAATATCGATGTTTTTTGGGCGATGTATATCAACAGCGATGTTTTAATTTTGAACATCGATGTTTTGCTGTCGATGTCGCATCTCTACAGTGGAAGCCCTGCATTTATAGTATATATTTATTTTATTTACAGAGCTAGTTTAAAAATCAGAAATATCAACGCTTTAAGAGGGAGGGCTCTTGTCCCCAAACCCACTTCGTTTGGCTACGCCACTGCCATTATTCTTCACACTTCATTTAAAAACAAAACAGATACTATTGTTTTCGTCAATCACATAATACCTAAGAGTTATAAGAAAAATAAAAAGAGCCAAACATTTTAAAGTTCAATACGAATAACATTTAAAATATGGATAACGAAAACAAAAAATATAATGAGATTGAATGGCAGCAGGACTAAAGTATAAGTAATTAGGTACATAACATTAATTATTGGTAGTTATTATTAATTATTTATCAAGTTATGGGGGGGGGACAAAAACTTATTTTTTATGCCCTGCAAATCAAAAAGATTGGGGTTTATAATTATTATATGCCCTAATATTTGTTATTTACAGTTTGTAAAAAAAGTTTGTTAACATTCTCCACTTAAGCCGACTCCTTTTTTCACTAACTGTCCCATCAGTTAGGGAAATAGTTTTTTCTGATGGGACGGATGTCGCCATCACAGACAAATACTTAGTTGTCAAATATTTTTTTAAATTTTTACAATGGTCCTTTTGTCATTAAAAAATAAAACATCGACAACGTAAAAGCATCGGCAAAAGAAACCTCGATATTAAAGAAACATCGGCTACAATAAAACGATGGTAAATAAATCTATGTTTTTTATATATATCGACGTCTTGAAAAAATCGACATCGATGTCACATCCCTACAACCTAGTTGTTGTTTGGTTGGGTTTTATAGTGCAAGGACCGTATTTGACGGCTGAGCCAAACACAAGACAGATAAGGTCAAAAAATGGACATACACATGCAAGGTTTACTGACACACTCACGCACAGGATGGGGAAAATACTCCTGAAGTTACAGGGATGGAACCTGCGCCGTCTACAACTCGCAGGTTGCTAACACTGTTGGCATACCCACTGAGCCACCCCTTAAGAAGTTCTTTTAGGTGGCGATGATTTGATTTGATATTTGTGTCCTTAGAAAGATGTGAAAAAATCATGTTTTTTTAATTTAAAAAAAATACCTGATTTACTTTATTTAAATCGTTAAGTTTATTTTATTTAAAAATATAATTTTTAAAATTACTATAAATCATAGCGCTTGTAAGTAAGTTTAAGCATGGGACATGCAGGTTAGTGTAGTTTCTAGATAGAATCGACTTATATCAAACATTAATATATGTGAGGGATTAGGAAATAAAGCAAGACAAATTTTTGAACTATCAAAGTTAACAGTGGGCCTACTTGCTTTTATCTTTCTATTTTATGATACAAATCCAAGATACTTGAAATTCTAGACCAAAAAAAAATAGACGACTATTTAATAAAGAGCAATTAAATCAGTCCCCCATTCCGAAGGAGACATTTGGAACAAGTAATATTCATTAACAAAGTGCAGCCTCACGTAATTCATTTAAATAGAAAGAATTTATAGTATCCGGCATGAAATACCTCAGGACAAAATTAATAAGAAAACAATCCCATTGGAAATTGAAAGCATTAAATTAACACTGGTTTGAGATGTAATATCACAGAGCACTGAAACCATAAAACTAATTTATTTCCAAGTAAAATATAAATGAGAGAAAAGGAAAAAATCAAAAGAATTACGTTTTTAAATATAAAAAAGAATAGAAAAGCAGATTCCCAAGAACGTGTTCATTAAAATTTGACGAGTCTTGAATTTGGAAACATCAAAAGTTTACACGCATCGACAGATTTATGTACATTAAGTTTCAATATGACCACTTAATATTCAAACTAAATCATCATTGTGTCACTCGCAGTAACACTATACAAAACAGTCAGGAAGTAACATAACACGCAACGGCAACACCCCAAAAATTGCATTACGCCATACACCTTTCCAACAGAATCCATGCAAAACATTTCAATTTATACAAAGTTAATTCTGCATTTCGTTCCTTAATCAACACATTAACCAAAAAGAGAAACAAAATAAAAACGATAAAACATAAAATAACCATATTGCTCATCTTTCTCCATTGGTCAGGCGTAAAAAAACGCTGCTTCTCCCAAAAAATATACTTCGCACCCCGCACGCATCGAAGACGAGCATACAAGGCCATAATAACCCTATTAACCTAGATTTCCTACAATAAACCGCCAACTGGCGATAAATCAGGTGAAATGGAGAAATGTCCGTAAAACATGATTGGAATTTCGCTATTGGCTTTGTCGACCAAGCGATATCGTCATAGTTCTTCCAACGAGTCTCCGAAGCCAGGTAATGCCACGCCTCGGATAACGCAACACGTTTTTTTTTTGGCGCTGAAGGGGATGGTATAAAAAAACGAAAGGAGTAAAATGAAGTGACAGAATACACGTTCCACTCAAATATACCAATCGCGTTAAATTACAATATTTGAGCGGAAGTTATCGAAACGGATTGTGTCAATATTCGCCATTTGTTCCGAATCAATTTTAAGTGAAAAAGTATTTCTCAAAAAATCAAGACAAGCTAACAATGTGTGGCCCCTTTAAGGTTCAGAGGCAGACTGTTTTCATAGAGCCGGCTGATCCGCTAAAATGAACTTTTATCACTTCAGGCACAAAAACACGGGAATACAAACTTCCTTTGTTTTGCTATTTCGTCGCGACGAGTGCAAAATTTTACAAATTCTGCTTAGTGTAAATATTTTTGCAATTTCGAATTGAAACCTAGATTATTTACAATAAAAGATACGGTAGTGGATGGTTGGGTTTTATGGCGCGAGGACCATATTCGGTGAAGCTGCGCTAAACAACGTGAAGTAAACGGACACATGGACAAGAAAAGTTTCACTCAAACAGAAGGAATACACTAGGAGAGGAATCGAACGTGAGTCGCCGACAACTTACAGGTTTCTAGCGCAGATGCCAAACTTACTGAGCCACGGTTGCCGTGTAAAAGATGGGGTAATAACAATTGTGAACGCGTTCAAAAAACGTTTATTCAAGAATTAAGTCTGATGAAATATCAGCCAGAAGAAAACACTTATCATCCCCAATATCTTTATGTTGGGGCCGAGATCAAGAAATTGAAGGATAAAACTTGAGAAAAAAAAACCCTGATAATATAGGTAGAAAAATTAAATTAAATGGTTTGCCATGATAAGATGAGAATTATTTGTCCATCGCCCCCAAAATTTCTCCAAGCTAGTGCCGTTGCCATTGGTTATCGTTTATCCGCATGAACCATTCATTCTCTGCTTGGTATAGAGAAAGGACCAATGCCTAGATTGCCATTTTTTGATAACACCAGATTCAGAATTTATTTTTAATACCCAGCGCAGAAAATATACTTTTTCCAATGTTTTGATCCCTTCATAATGAATAGACAGGAGGGAACTTTTTTATAACTTTCATTACCTTGAAGTGATTGGTGCACTAAAAATCAGGCTAATTTAAACACAGGCCCTTTTATACCAAACTACAGCAGTGGCGGATTTTTTTTTTTTTTTGGGGGGGGGACTATAGCCTAAGGAACAAAATATTTTGGAAAAATACCAAAGGCACAAGACCCAATAAAAACAAAAAATAAATAATGTTAATCAATTAAAAATAACATGTTGAGGGGGCGGCAAGTTGACAGTAGCCCCTAGGCGGAAGAAGCATAAATCCGCCACTGAGGTACATAATCAATCGTCATTTAAAAAATTAGTGTTTTACACCACGATAAAAGTTCTTCCGTTTGATTTACCACGAAGGCTTGGTGTGTTGTGAACTTTTTTGGCTTCTGTGCTTCAAATGTATCTTTCCTTTCGTAGTAAATCAGACAAATAAACGTCTCCCACCGACAAATTTCATTGGAATTCGACTAAGAATCGAAATTTGGATAACTGAATCGTCTTTCAATCACAACATAAATGAAAGAGAAATGCCCCTTTCAAGTATACAAATTGTGCCGACTAATCGGGTTGGTGGTCAGGCTTCTAAATCAAAAAGCTTCTTTCTTAGAATCCGGTAGGTAGGTATTTTTATTAACATCATAGAGGAGCAATACATAGGGCTATTGGCGACGGTCGGGATCAAACTCAAATTGAAAGATCTGTAACTTTGATCGCGTAATTTTGAACCACTGTCAGATGACGAGATCGCACATGAGCTGTCATCCCACCCTCCAAACTTCCACACCACGCCAACGTGAGGACATTTGAGGCGACGACAGATTTAATGTACACCAGCCCCCTTGTACACGATGGTTTTTGGCTGGATTCGAACTCGCAACCTTCGGTTACCAATTTGTTCATTTTTCCAACCGCCTCTGTTTGAATGTTAGTTCATCAGTAATGAATGTGTGGGCTCTCTACAAAAGGTAATGCCTTGAATGTATAGTATGTTTGTGACCAGCAACGTGAGTCCACCTCCCGTGGTCGACCAGGGGGCAAAGTCAAGCGATTTACAATTTTGCCACTGTAGTGTCATGACTAAAGCACTTCTAACACGTTCCAGTTGGCCGGGCATCGGTAAAAAAGTTTACAAATGTACAAAAACATTTATTAAACAGGCTCTAAAAATTTTCACACGCTAATAATGAATATCAGAACAACGATAAAGATTCACTTGAACTTTCCAGCACCATAATATTCTTCTTGGCTCTTTATCCTTTTTTCGCTTTAAGTCAACTTGATCAGTTTTCAAGCACATTGAAATTTAAGCTTCCTTTGCGAAAATATAAAAGTACTAGCCACTGCGTGGCTAGCCCGGCGTTTGCCGTACCAGTTGCTTCGCAAACCAAATGGGCGTTGCCCGTGATAGTTCTTTTCGTTGAGGTTATATTACCCGTGTGGTAGTTTGGTTCGCAAACCAAAAAATATAAATATTTAATTGAAAAATTATTTATTAAAAGAAAATTAAACGGATAAGGTATCTATCTGGCGTCAAATTTTCTGCAGATTTCAAATACTTTGAAATTTTCAATCTGTCAGCCGATTTTACAAAAAAATAACTAAATAATGCCAGCCAAAATGTTTTCTATTTTCTTTGCTTTCTTCCGCTGAAAACGTAAGAGGGCTGGAAATATAATCTGTTTTTTATTTTTGGAACACGGATGTATGCGTAACGTCACATTCTCGCGCAAAAATATAAAAGATATTCAATTTAAAAATTTTATTTATTTAAAGAAAACCATATTTTTAGGTATGGATCTAATGTGAAATTTTCCGCAGATTTCAAATGCGTTGAAATTTGTACTCTATCTTTAACTGTCTAGAAGATAGACAAAATAACTACCCCCCCCCCCCCCCATTAATAAATTTAAAACTTTATTTTTTATCGTCTGCTGTGTGTGTGGAAAATCATTCCTCCGCGCAAAATGGAAACGGGAAAAATAATTTTAGTATCGGTCATATCTTTATGCTGTTGCCATTCCAAAGAAAACAATAATAATTAAATTTCATTAAATTCATGTTAAAATGTTCTAGATTGAATTTTAAAATTCGTCGCGACCCTAAAGTTGCAAAAAATTCGGACTACCTGTGCGCCAAATCCCATTACTGTAAGTACCATAGATTCGTCAGGACTTTGCGTGCAAGAAAGAAACAGACAAACACTTTCTTTTCTAATATTAGAGATTTGCGGAGGAAATATATGCTAACCCCTAATTCATTTCCAATTTGCTTCTGGTTTGAGAACACCAATGCCAACGTAGAAAGAAACCAACGTAAACAGACGTCCCATGCAGCATTAATTAACACAATCAAGAAAATACAAATTGTAGAAACGGTTCAAGAATCGATGAAATATATATAAGTAATAGAAAATGAATAAAAAAATTTTGTGTGGCTAATTTTCGAATTTTAAAGGACGATATTTCAAAAAAAGCGTTTTGAAATAAAAGCTCAAACTGAATGGGTGGGGGGTATTCTGAACAATCATGACATTTCATGAGAATGTTTTAAAGTAACTAATTCAAATATTTATGAAATGCAAAATCAACTCAATCAAGAATCTAACTAAAAAATCATTAGTTCCGTTTTGTCCGAATATTCGTCGGTTTAATGTTTATAACATATAATTTATCACTTTTGTTCTATTTAGAGATGAATAAACCAACACAAAAAACTCTCTCGTTTAGCCTAAAACACTAGCGTTATTATTTTTTAAATTACAACAATCTAAACCGTTTCACCATCCAAAAGGCACACGATCGCCATCCTCGCGGTACACCGTTTGAAAATCGTTCACAAACAATTTTACACCATTCTGTACAGTTATTGTATTCATCCAAAAAATTCTATTAACATTGCTTGCTTTCATAAAAATATGGGACAATTTGTTTCATATTAAAGAGGTCGGTTGAATTATTTAAGGATACAAAGAATATTCACTTGAGGATTGAGAAAAATAACTTGAAAAATTTAATAACAATTTTAATCTAACTTCACTGACATTTAGATGTCACACAACACTTTAACTGACAAAATAAAAATAAGATTTTTTAACAATCACGGCAGATCCAAGAAAAACAACTAAAAGAAATTTGACTGCTGAAGTGTAACGGTATGTATCGCAATCCAAGAGGGACGCTCTAGGTTATGCAATCCAGAGAGGATTAGAGATAACCTGAAAAGAGCATTGACACCAAAACTAGTAATAATTTGTACGAACATTTTGAAATCAGTTTTTTTTTTTTTTTTCAAACACTTTCAACACAGTTTCTTTAATGTGTCCAGATTATTTTTCTTTTGAAAAGTAACAAGACCCTGGAAAAGGATTTCAGGCAACAGACAAATCATTATGCCCATCGATATTTTGAAATCCTATACTTCAAATTTACAGAAAATATAAATGAATTTAAAATAAATAGTTCATTTATAAAAAGTTTTAAATTTATAGTTCCTTATTCATGCAAAATTACCCAAATATATTTCGATGTATATTTCCTGAGATCATTGCTGGTTACTTCATCAGATGTTTACCACTAAAGGTATTTTCAAGATATTCTAAATTCGAGATGAATCGGTGTACGAAAAGTGGAGTATAAAGCTT
Organism: Metellina segmentata; assembly: GCA_947359465.1. Lineage (NCBI taxonomy): Eukaryota > Metazoa > Arthropoda > Arachnida > Araneae > Tetragnathidae > Metellina > Metellina segmentata. The sequence continues at coordinate 49,671,922 of OX375884.1, read as the reverse complement.
ATTTTACTGCCAAATGAAAAAGAATGGAAATTTGTTTCGAACAAGGAGATATTTAAAAAATAAAGAACAGCACTTCATTGGGTGGCTTGTCTTTAGAGCTTACCTCAACTAGATAGCTACTGATATGTAGTATATGTTTCAGAAAGTATAGTATCAATAAGAAAAACAGTGTAAACAGAGTGGTTTCAGTAATGAGAAATTGAACCGATCTTGATTACTCCGTATGGGTCACTTTCCTTTCCAGATCAAATTGATGTAATGGGCTGTGTTTAATGATTTTTAAACTGTTTTCAGGACATAGTTTAGAGGACAAGCTGTAGTAGCCAAATTTAACATTCAAGTTACACTAAAGGACAATTCTTCATTCAAGACAATTTTTTTTCCAATTTTGTTCACTAAGCCTTAGATGTAGTTGTTAGCAGAGAATATTCTCAATAAATTCTTGGAACATCAAAATTTGCATATTAACTTTTAATATTGGTCCTTAACAAGAAACTTACATTTCAAAATGTTTTCAGTGACTAATTTGAAAAATCAAAATATTTTCAGGTATCTTAATATTTGGGAAGTACAAATAGAGAAATTTAAATTTTACAACTTATATCATAGGCAACACATACAGTACAGGCCACATTTTTTTTTTTTTTGGCAAAAAATGCTATGCTAAGCAGCTAAGGAAGAAATTAATTGCAAATTAACCGGCTTGCTCACTTTTGAGATGCACCACTGAAGGCAAGATACATGTTGGTACAAGTACACTTATTCTGTCTGCATGGAAAATATGGTAACATGTCCTGTTGTTTTAAAAAAGTCTTAACACTAAACCTTACTGATTCCGACAAACATAAATCAAAACCAAATGAAACAGTAATATGTTACTCTTTCTACTCTAAAAAGATATCTAAACCAAAAGTAAAAGTTTTTATAGTCCAGCCAGAATTTTAAAATTTAATCTAGAACATTTTAAAATTAATTTATTGAAATTTAATTATTATTTGGTTTTCTCCGAATGACAACAGTCTTCAATCGGTCTTGACTCTTGAATTTAGTACTGAATCGGTATTTACTCTGGCCACTGGATATCCTTATAAAAATGTATTTCTTTTTTAAAAGCATACTAACATTTTAGTTTGTGTTAACTTTTAGTTTGGATTTCCATAATCTATAATATAAGTATCTTTTAATTTACTATGCTCCCTCCATTCTTAGAACTGGATCACATTTGTGTAATACTTTGTTTGTTATTGTTTCTTCTTTTAGAGTATGATAGTATGGATTATTTAGATATCTTTTTTTAAATTGAGCGATATTTAATCTTTATCTTTTATGCAATTTTGTGTTTCTTTCATTTATGCAATTTTTTGTTTGTTACTGTGTACTTCGGTTTTTGTATAGTTAATTTTTATCATTTTGGTTTGGATGTCTTTTGGAAAGTATAGCGATATTTAATCACAATTTTAAATTTAATGTAGAACATTTTAAAATTTATTTATAATTATATTTTTTTTATTAGTATTTGATTTCCTAAAAATGTCAAGTTTTCAAATGGTCTTTACTCTGCTCTTGCCATTCTTGGATTTGAATCATTTATGCCAACTAAGAATATTTCTTTTATGTAGTTCTCCGCTGACAGGATGATGATGCGCACTTCGAATTTCAACATTTTACTGAGAAGCAAAGACCTATTCCATCAATTTATTGTGTGTTGACATGTCTTCTAAGATTGAATCGGAAAGGGTGTTGTACCTACGACTAAATCAGGACTCTGAGAGTGGAAGCATATTTGAGAGATGCATTGAGGAACGATGTAAATGTTGCTATACGAAAACTGAAATACACAGAAATCGCAAAAGTTTAAAAAAGATACTCAAACCAAAAGTGTACTTTAAAAAAATGTAATTTAATTTTTAAAAACATTCATTAAAACCATTAATTGATTAGGATGTCACAGTGATCGTAATTGATTAATAATTGTTTATTATTACATTCAGTTCAGACATTATACGTCATAAATAAACTCTTTAGAGGTGATTAAGCAGTTAAACCTAAAGAAAAATTATATATACCCACAAAAATACTCAATTTGGGTAAATACCCGAGTATATAACCAGGATATTGACCCGCAAAAATAATTTTTTTTAGGCCTTATGTTTTAACTTGCTAAATATGAGACATGCAAAGCAGTTAGCATCTAGATAGTATTGATTTATGTTAAATGCTAGGATCATTTTAAGAGGGTTTAGGAAATATAAAGTAAATTTTTTGTAAGATTTAAACAACAAATAATAGTATTTTTGCATTTATTCTTTCATATTTGAACTTTTTTTTTTATGTTACGAATTTATAATACTTAAATTTCTAAATTAAAAAACAAACATTTTAACGAAAGGAGACAAAATATACACTCGTATTCAAAATTAAGATAATTTGCACATTGTGTTTATTGTGTAAAAAGTACTGAACCAAAGGTACTAATTATGCCGCCATAGAGGAATGCAAACATTCAGTGTCGTAAGCATACGCGTATGTGTGGGTAGAGCTGTGAACGCAGAGGGGATGATAAGATCACAAGGTGTTTCCATGATTCATGTGCTCATACTAGTCGGCGACTTTTGCAGTGTTTCTCACAAAAATTGGGTACATTTTATAAGCTATCAGGAAAATGAGTAGCCATTAACGTATGGATGATGGAATGAGATAGAGAATCGTTGGTAGATTGGAGGCAGGACAATCGCAAGTGCAGGTGGTTACACAGCTCCATGTAACGCCCAGTATCGTCTGCAATGTGTAAAAACAGTTTCCAGACACTGGATCCATATCGAGTAGACTGAGACAAGGTCATCGAAGAGCCACAATGACTAATGAAGATCATAATTGGCATTTTCAGCATGGCACCACAGGATTGCTACAATTTTACAGCTATCATGTGAGCTGAATGCTGCCACTGGAACCAGTTTCACGGATTACTGCTGCCTGAAGGCTTCATGAGAGAGGTGCTGTTTGAGTCCCGCTCACTACAGCACACAAGAGAACGCGTTTAGCATGATGCAAACATCAGTCTTGGACCAGATTTCAGCGGAGCACCATGCTCCTCAAAGATGAGTTGAGATTCAGCCTGGATATCGATTCTCAACATACCCTCATCTGGAGAGAGCCTGATACCATCCCTCCCACATCAGGGAAATGGACCACTATGGTGGTGGAGGTGTCATTGAATGGCCGCACACCCCACCATGTGTTCAACAGAGGGTATCTGACTGCTACAAGGTATAGAGAGTAGATCTTAGAGCCCTATGTTCGACTTTTCAGGGGCACAGCTGGCACTCGATTCCTGTTCATGGATGACAATGCTCGTCCACATCGGGCTCAACTGGTTGACGTTTATCTGGAAAGTGAGAATACTCGGCGTATGGATTAGCCAGCCACCTGACCTAAACCTATAGTACATGTCTGGGACGCTCTTGGGAGGGCATTTGCATCTCGCATCCCTCTCCGATAACCATTCCGGAGCTGAAAACTACGTTGCTGCAGGAGTGGAACAGACTGCCACAGGGACTCAACTGCCTCATGTGCAGTATGCCGTTGCACTGAGCGACCTTTTTGATTGTGAGAGGGGACCATACCCCATATAACTCATTTTCGGTTGGATCTCACACATTGGATTTTTGACATTCCTACACTGATGAGCTTTACAAACAATCATGCATGTGTAAATAACGTTTGTGTGCTACATCTCTTTCTCTGCTATAACTATATATATATATACACTCTATAACAAAAAAATCGACGCACCAAGAAGGAATCATCCGATTGCTTTGAAATTTCGTATGCAAAAATGTTTTGACCAAATATGCAAATGATTAAAATTTGGTGTCCAATGAATGAATAGTGCGATTTCCAGCGCATCGCAACTGCGCATCCATTAGATGTATATAAGGAGTTGTTCTTGAATTGTTGTTAAAAATTTCTGCTGCATTGTGATTTAGGATACCTTTCAACGACTGAAAAAAATGCCTCGCCGCAGGATTCGAGCTCATTACAAACAACTTTCAGAGTTTGAAAGAGGTCGTATCATTTTATTGAAAGAGACAGGTTGGGCAAATCGGAGAATCGCTCGTCATGTGAGTCGAAGCGATGCGGCGATTAGAAGATGCTGGCAAGAGTGGGTGGACAGTGGCAGATTTCAGCGTCATGACGGTAGCGGTTGATATAGGGCCACAACAGATCGCGAGGACAGAGTGATTGTCAGATCCAGGGTGTAAAAAAAATCATGATTAAAAAAAAAAAATCAACTAATCGGATTTATTTGATTTAAATAAGATTTTTCTATTTAAATTTCTGCAGGCCCTAAACACTTTATATAATATATAAATATATATAAATTTGTTAAATAAAAAATTGAGTTTGTAACATGACATATAAATCAATATTTATTTTAAGTAAACAATCAGAATTTGTGACAGGGTAAATCAATATTTACTTAAAATTTATTTAGCTTTAAAACACAAGTTGACATCCTACATAGTTTTTCTTGAGAAAATTACATCATCATGTTAACAAATTTATCAGCAAGTGTAAGTGACAGACCTAAACTATAGTCTGAGAAGTGGAATAGAGGACAGAAATAATCAGACTATAGTAAATTCTGATAATAAAACTGCTGAGCAGCAATAGTAAATGGATTTTCACTTAGTTTAATTCATATTGGATCTTCCTTTTTTCGTGCTGACATTTTAATGGCTGTGTGTGAAAATGTATATTTCTACTCTTTAATCTCTATTGCACATCACAAGAATAAGCTAACACAACGGTTTCCAAACTTATCCAAGTGGTGGCACCCTTAAGATAATTATAATTTTCTCATGGCACTTTTGTCAGCATGTAATATTTATCTGTGGTATATTACATATATATACATATTTCATATTTGTACCACTTTGAAAAAAAAATTACAGAAGTAAGAACATAAACATAATTAATACAACTAGTATTTAAAATTCACACACAAACACTTTAATTTTACTTAATAAGAAAACATAGGTTGGTGAAAACATAAATAAAACATATAAAATTACCTTCATCATGCTCTTGGTTGGGGAGTGAACCGATTTTTGATGAGTGACCTTAACCCTTTTTTCTGTTGCTTAGATTGGAGGTTACGGGCGCTACGAAGCACCTCTCATCTCTCTAGTGCTGCGGCACACACTTTGGGAGCTAACTAACAAATGCCTCAAAAACTTTACTTCCCACTTGTGTTTTTTTAGCTAATAAAATCAGTCACCTCTTTCGTTTATAATTTTGAATCAAACTGTTGTATACTTCCTTTAAGTGTTTATATTATGAGTGCTGTTAATCAGAAATGTTTATACATTACTCTTCCTGGCATTTAGGTATGTCATGTGTGCTGTTGCAATCTTTTATCATATGCAGTAATTGACCCAGTTCCCTCTGAGCTTGATGTAGCCATTAGTGCTGAAATCCCCATGGGTGCAGAAAAATTAAAGCATTTGACCACTTCTGTGATTTTTCTATGGTGTATTTACTTAGTTATAAAAATGTAAGATTAGTTTTGATTTAAATCAACGATTTAAAAAAAAAATCATTTGATTAAAATCATGATTTTAATTGTTGATTTAAATCTTGACACCCTGGTCAGATCAGCTGTCATAGCGCCTGATTCATCGCTATCAACCATCAGTCGTGCGACCCACACACGAGTGTTCACCATGACCATTCACAGACGGCTGAGAGAGCGAAATCTATGCTCGTACCGACCGATACGCCGCCTGCCACTTACACCTGCACACTGTTGAGCCAGATTAGAGTGGTGCTTGGCTCGATCAGGCTGGAATGATGCTGACTGGGGACGTAGTCTTTAGCAATGAATCCCGCTTTCAACTGTGTCCTGACGATCATCGAAGACGTGTCTGGAGACGCCCAGGGCAGTGTGCCAATCCTGCTTTCACTACTGCACGCCACACAGGCCCTCAACAAGGAGTTATGGTCAGAGGTGCCATTTCCCTTGATAGCCGGACCCCTTTGGTCGTCATTAGAGGTACATTTACTGAGAGGTACACTTACGTTGACGACATTCTGAGACCTGTTTTGCTACCGTTATTTCCGCAGTACCCTGGGCTTATTTTTCAGCAAGACAATGTCAGACCACATACGGCACGTGTTGCTATGAACTGTCTTCAAGCTTGTCAAACACTTCCTTGGCCAGCCAGATCACCAGATCTCTCTCCCATCGAGCATGTCTAATATATGATGGGAAGGCAACTGCATCCGGTAGGGAATGTTGATGACATAGTCCGACAATTAGAGCAAATTTGGCAAGAAATACTGCAGGAGAGCTTTATCGGTCTATACCACGCCGTGTGGCAGCTTGCATCCAGGCTAGAGACGGGTCAACACCTTATTGAGCTCGTTACTGTAACTCTGAAATAAATCATTCAATTGCTCTGGAATTTTAATCATTTTCTATTCTGTACATAGTTTTCCTATCCACCAATTTTTGTCTCCATCGGACAACTCCTTCTTGGTGCGTCGATTTTTTTGTTACAGAGTATATATATATATATACATATTTGTAGCAAATTTCATTAAAATTTGTCCATTAGTTCTTCAGAAATTTGACATAATGTTCAAATTCTCTAATTTTGAACATGAGTGTAATTATAAATTTATGCATCAATAATTAAATACTTTAAACAGTGCTGATTCCTAAATAAAATAATCCTGATCAGAAATACAAAATTCCCTCTTAAAAGGGCATCAGTTCAAGCATATCCAACTTTTGCATTGGAAAGAGTAAATTGAAACTAATCAAAAACATTTTGTGCAATGGACTGATCAGATATGTATAAAACTCAGTTTCTGACGATTATCAGACCTGTGTGCCACTTGTTTTCAGTAAGCAAAATGAAATATTTGTTGCAGGGTGTCACTTGATTAAAATCCCGATTTTAATCAAATGATATTTTTTTAATCATTGATTCAAATCAATCAATTTTACATTTTTATAACTAAGTAAATACACCCTAGGAAAATCACAGAACTTGTAAAATGCTTTAAACTTTCTGCACTCATGGTGATTTCAGCACTAATGGCTAAACCAAGTACTGATAAGCTTTTGAAAAAATGTTTGGCACTGGACACTTGCAAACAATCTGAGGTGTCTATGGACTAAGTTGAGTGTTGAGTCAGGGATTCTTCCAAACAGTAATGTAAAAAACAAATTGACATCTATATGAAAGTTTTGACAATGTTCATGCATAATTTTATAATGTTATGAACAATAAAGCATTCATTCAAGTGTGGGAAGCATTGGAAAATGTTGTATATTAATGTTATCTCTCTATATTAAAAAAAGTTACAGCCACCACCACAGGATTGAAAACTCTGTTGTTTAGCTCGATTCTTAAACAGTTTCACGAGAAAGCACGGATCAGAAAACTATGAAATTAACATGGTTTGTTCTTCATCTTGTTCCCTGGACAATTTTAAAGATTTTTTCCAATGCTGCTATTAGCTTAGTGTTTATTAAGTATCAAAATTGAAAAAGCTAAATTTCTAATGTGAGTGAGCAAAATACGTACAAGTTTTCAGTCTTCAGTTGTGATTTTTTTTTAGAGTACCTCCAAACGTGAATTTTTGCAGCTTGTCGAGTTTTTTTTAGAAATTTCAATTTGGTTCCTAATATATTTTTTATATTCGGGAAAAATCGGGACATTTTCATTTTTTTAAAACTGTCATATCTATATCTTATTACTTATTATTGGCGAGCGTAAGCGAGCAGTGGGCGGAGCCCTCTAGTACTTAAAATGTCTTTAACTACTCATATTGTCTATTACCAGTAAGCAGGCCTAAGCTACTTGTTACCCCTTTAATTGACTGGGACCAATGGCTTAGCTATAATGATTTTTCAACTACTTTTTTTAAATTGAGATATAAATACAACAGGGTTCCCAATTTTTTTTCCTAACTAAAAATAAGGACTTTCTAAGCACTTTCTAAGACAAAATAAGGACTTTATAAGGACTTAATAAAACATTGAAGAAACCATATTATGCAATGTAATACCTGACTTTCGACCAAATGGGGATGCTCTTACAGATTAGTTAATCTTATAAGAACAGTAATATTTAATATTAAAGTCTATTTTCTAAAAATTATACACAAATAATGCCACACAAAAGTGAGATTTTTCAAAATAAGCAGTCTGATTTTTACAAAATTCAGCAGTTAATCTATGGGCATTTACGTGTACACGTAACAGTAATATGTGTAAGTACATAAACAAATTATAGAATGGAGACCGCAAGAAAAATAAACTTTGGATGCTTCACTTTAATCTCTTCGCAGTGCATTTGCTTTTATAAAAAGGGAAAGAAAGAGTTAAGTTTGATAAGGACCGGACTTGGTGTGTTCGGTGTCAAACCTCTGCACCATACACTTACAAACATCGTTTTAATGAAACAAAATTAATTTGAAAATAATCATCTAAGCTGACAATGGAAACAGATTGCGCATGGCACAACAAAAGCAAAGTGAAATTCAAACACAGTCGGCCATCGAGTATTTGTGACCCGGATACAAAGAGAAAAAATAATAAAGCATAGAAAAATTACTTTCGTTTTCGGTCAGCAGCCAAATACGATGAGAGTCCAAACTTTCCAGTTTTCACACAACTTTTCCAGATTCATGAAATTTCCCGACTATTCTCGGTTAACCAGGACTCTAATTTACGTTTTCACGATCTTTTCCTCCAATAATTTTTTTTAATCGAGTAGGTTTTTTTTTTTTTTTGGAACTGATAACCAATTGTTTCAAATTTGAAGAGAATTTTTGAGCAGAATCATCATGAAAATCTTCAATTTTTTTTTTTGGATAGTTTTTACAAAGAATAAAAAAAGCTATATTTAAAAAAAATTGCAACACATCGGGTTCCACCTCAATAGCAGTATTAATTAAAATAAAGGTGGAGTGGTCGTTAACGGTAAGAAGGCGATTTGTCGCCAAATATGGTAACTTTCACCTTTTGAGGATTTTCTTCACAACTGCCGTTTTTGTTATGGCAACCCTATCTGCTGTTACGGAATTCTGTTGCCATCTTGATTTGGCGACAAAAATTAGTTGGCGACAAACGTCTTACCGTGAACGACCACTCCACCAAAATAAATTATCTTTATATTGTTTTCGATTCACCTATAAACTTAAAAATACACTTCCCATAAGTTATAATACATTTTTAAAACATTGCACTCACGGGTAACTGAATAAAACAAAATTTATTCAGATTTGATGATTGTATTCTAGTTTCCTCTATCAGGGCAACTATTTTGTGCATTGCAAGAGCCACTCACAAGTCGAAAACAGACCGATTTTCACGAGTTTTCAAGTTTTTAAAGTGTATTATGTGCTTATCAAGAGTTAATCGACGATTTGTATAACGCATATGAAGGGTTGTCATTTAAACAGGCCAGTTCCCGAATCATCGCCAATGCCGTACACATAAGCAGTTTTATCGCCAATCGGTCATTAAAAAAGGGGTCCAAAATATCATCATTTGAAAACTGAATTTTCTTTTCAAAGGAAAATAAGCACTTTCTAAGGACTATTGATGAAAAATAAGCACTTCTAAGGGCCCTTAGAAATGGAAGGCCAAAATAAGCACTTATAAGCACCCGTGGGAACACTGTACAAAATAACACAATGAATGTGATTAATAATTTATTTAATAAAAAATACAACTGAGCTTTTTAATTGAAAGGATGAAAGTTTAAACACCATGAACATTTTTTATTTCGTGAAATGCACCCCTAAACAATCACCTGTCACTTTAAGAGTAGTGATCCATAAGAAATATTTATCTAATCAGTCTATAATTTAGTCAATTCACAATGTTTTAAAGTTAAACAAATGTTTTACTTAGCTTTTATTGTGAAAATTCATTTTTTAAATGTATTACCATGTAACAAACTATGATTTTTAGTAAAATAAATATTGGTTTGCATGTCATGTCAAAAACTCAATCTTTTATTTAACAAATTTATATATAATTATTTAAAAAAAACAGTGTAGTATGGTGCCTACAGAAATTTAAATAAAAAATTGATTAAAATTTTTTTAATGAGATTTAAATAAAAAAAATTTAATTACTTGATGTTTTTTAATCAATATTTTTTACACCCTGATTTGTTGGTCAGTAGTCAGTCCATCCTCAACATAGACATCAACTCCCAAGAATACAATCCCCTAGTGTTACCTCAAGTGGGGGAGAGGTAAACATTTTCAATGATACCAAATCAGCTTTTAAAATTATCTACACCACGTTATAGGGACAGGACCCTAATATTCTTTTAGTTGGGGCCTAACCTCATGTTAACAGGAGGAATATTAGGAATTTTCTGATTACAAAAGCAATGATCTATATAAACAAAGTAAAGTTCCAAAACATAAATGAAACAAGTAATTTGTACTTAGCCCCCAATAATTTCTCCATTTTGGCACCATTACAAGTATACTGATATTTCTAATGATCTAGGATGGTATGTAGTATCCGATACGTTACAACTTTCGAGCGATGTATTGCCAATTGTGGTAACCTTCCCGTTTTCTTAGTTTTAAGGCAATCCTAGATATTTTCTCCTGACGATAATAAACGGGTCTCATGATTGGTTAAGGAAGAAAATACGCTTTTCCACTTTTATTTTTAATGTAGAACGGAATTAATATTTAGACAGTCTTTGAAATTGTTGGGTGCATATGAATTTTGCTCTTGATTTATAAAATCGACTTGTTTTATTAATTTTCAAAATTTTTAGGATAAGTTTGAAAAGCAGATTGTAAGTTACAATTTTTTAAATTTGTCACTTTATTTAAATTTTAATTAAAATTTCGAAAAAAAATTTGGATTAAATTTGATTTTTGAAATTGCTGATTGGAATTTAGAATTTTTTTCCCCTTTTGGTTGCTCATTTCCCCTTAGTTGATTTGATATAGCAGTAGATAGTGTTATTAAACGTTAGAAAATGTTTTTTTTTTTGCAAACATGTAGTAGCTTGATTGGGAAGAGGGTGAAATGTCTTTCATGTGAGAATGATATGATTTTAACATTGAGAAAGGATGCTGGTGATAGGTAGGAGTGGAAATGTAGAAAGATAGGACAAAAGTTTTGCAAAAGAAAGTATAACAGGAGTAAGAAATTGGAGGGTAAATGGGTGTTTGGAGGACTTGAACGAGGGACGGATAAATGTTTTATGGTTGAGGTGAAAAATAGGAACCAGAAAGTTTTGGCTGAGGTAATTCAGAGCTGAATTTTGCAAGGAACTACAAAAATTTCTGACTATTGGAAGTCATATGCTGGTATTAATACCCGAAGGACAAAGAGTTCAAGGGTTATCGATTCGAGCATATGACTGTTAACCAGTCAGAATTTCAAGGACCCGGCTATGAGGGTAAGTTTGATTTTTGTTTAGCTTTTGGTTATATTACAAACACTGGACTATGCTTGGGTGGGCACTCAATACGGTGACTTATACGCATGGAAGCCAACGGTGAAAGGTCCTCGCCGGCAGGCGGGGATCGCGCGTTATACACTGTGACTTATCTACAAACAAATTTCTCCCGGTATACTGGTTTAAACGCATTGAAACCTTAAGCGCAATACGCTTTGACTTCTCTAAAAAACAATTTCCTCTTGTAAAGTCGTTACAATAAAAATATTTGTCTTGCTTTTCCATATATGGCTCTATAACCTGGAATATCCCTATTGAGTTGCTCACATAATGCTAATTGCTAGAAAAATTGTGAAAAAATATTTTTTCACACTTATAGATAGCAGAAGAATTTTTAGATTTTTTTTTTTCTCATCAAAAACCTTTGTGTGGATTATGATCACAGAAAAGAACTACCTTATTAAAAAAAGATTTCTTGTTTTGAATTTTCTATGCATTGCAAAGTTTCTAATTCAAAATTGATAAAAATCCGGACGTTTTAAAAAAAAATCACGTTTTTTTTTTTATTAATTTTTTTTTTAACAATTATAAATAAATTTTTTTTTATTAAATTTTTTTTTTTTTAAAGTGACAAAACTAGGATGAAATTGACGCAAAATTGCGTACATGTTCGGAGAAAACCAGACTGAAATATTGGAAAATTTTCAAGTGAAATTTATATTGCTTTTTTCTTAATTTTTAAACAAATTATGATTATTATTTATGTTCAACACAAACAAAGGTTCACGTTGTATATGGCGGCCATCTTGGAATTGCTTACATCGGCCGCCATCTTGATTTGGCGTAAACAATTGCTTTGGCGGCCTAACGTATCGGATGCTACCACTCCACCATGATCTATGTAAATAAAAGACAGTCCTTAAAACATTTATATGTGAAGCAAGGGGTGTTCTACATGCACAAATAATTTCTCAAAGTCCTTGTCATTGTATCAATCAGTACTATTAGGGTTTGATTGAATATAGGTTTAATGGTGCAAGGGCTACTATCTTTAGCCAAATTGTGCTAAACATGTGCAAGCAGGAGAGTAGGTGATGGTAAAACAAAATGGAGGACAGACCACTCTGTACCGCTGTGTTGTGATGCATGTACACCCTAAAGGCCCACAAAAGAAAACCAGTCGTTTGCAGTTTAAAAACAGGGTCCTTCTAAAGTGTGTTATTGATTAGAAGTAAAGTTGTTAGCTTATATGTTATTACAGGTTATTTCATTTTTAATAATACTAAAATTTAACTAATAAAAAAAGAACATTTAAAGATTTAAATAAAGAATTTTTAAATATTTATTTCAATTTAAATCAAGTTATTCAAATTATACTCAGGTACACAATATAAAAAGCACTGACATTTTCAATTGAACTTATAAGTAAAAAAGTATCTTACAATGTTATAAGTAAAAGTTATGAGTAGAAGTAAAGTACAAAAATAACTTACCATGGCCACTATCAGTATTTGCTATCGGCATGCTTTTATTGAGATCCAAATACTTTAAAACTAAAAAGTTGAAAAATACTGTAATTAGAAATATTATTTGGGATTTTAAAAACATATTTTGCATCAGAAATTTGGCTAAATAATTACAACAAAAAATTTGGTCATAGGAAAATGAAGGTTTGTTTTATATGTACAGTAGAACTCTTAATTATCCTGTTTCTCAGGAAATCAAAATGAATTAGTCAGAATCAAACGAAGGTCATTCAAATCTGTTGCTACCATTCCCATTTATTGCAAATACATGAAAGGTGAAAAAACTTGGCATGGTTCCAAAAAATGACATCAATAGAATTGAATTTTAAAATTCGCAGCGACCCAAAAATTGCAAAAAATTTGGACTACCTGTGTGTCAAATCCCTTTACTGTAAGTGCCATAGATTCGTCAGGACTTTGCATGCAGAAAACAGACACTTCTTTTTATAATAGTAGAGATAAAAAATGTTCATTTTTGCTTCTTATCTGGTTAGAAATATATATTGGAATATTTTCCACTAAGACAGCATATTTTGAGATCAGCTCAGTGGATTTAAATATGTTGATAGCCTTGATTTTGTCAAAACCTAATACAGAAATGGAGACTCTGCTCATACAGCTGGGACTTCACTTGCAATTTCTAGTCACAGCAAAAAAAAAAAATTGCTGTCGCAGAAAATCTACCAGGTGCACACGCTGCGATAAATAAATCGCTGAATTAGAACAATTTTTCATAGGATGTCAATGAAACTAATTGTGTGATTGCTCTTTTCCTTCAGGCGAGAAGTAAACGGAGGAAGCATCATTATTGGGTACACCCAATAACAAGTCAAAGATTATTGAAAGGGCAGTTTTACAAGACATTTGAAGATTTATGAGAGCACCCTGCAATGTTTTTCCAGCATTACCAACCCTGTGTGTTGTACCTTTTAGTGTTCACCACATTTTGATTGCACACATACACACACATGTCCTGTTTTTAACTGTCATCGCAACAGATTTCTCAATTGTTCACTTTTCAACTTGAATGATTTGGTGGGTGAAAATACTAATCCAAATCTTTTTCCGTCTTCAAATGCCATTGGCTTTTTACATGCAATATAATATTTTACCATCATAACTTTTAAATACATAACTCATACTCTTTTTATTTTACATCATATTTTCATTAATTTATCTTCCATGTGTTATTCAACATATTTTAACTTTACATTTAAGTCTCATATTATTGACTTTCTTCAAAATATTTTATCGTAAAAAATAAACTTTGCGCTGGAATCTATTCCCACTGATTTGTAAATTTTTACACCTACAATAATATTATCTTACCCGGCATTTGTCTATTTCTGGACATTGTGCCATAAAACCAACCACTATTACCAAATGACAAAAAGTAGTTTTGATGAATTGGGTAAAGGAAAGGTAATTTTAATTAACGCAGTACTAAAGCAACAAGATGGGCAATTAACAACGGTGCAGGATCAAACCCCTAAGGGAAAGATTTGAGGACAACACCACTTAATTTTGGACCACGACGGAATAATTGGTCCATCAAAAGCAATCTTCAATTTTTTTCAATTTCTTCAATGAGTGACTCAGTATCAATTACAGTTTATTTTAGTCCATCATAACCTCCAGTAGATTCGTTGTCAGACATTTCAAACAGAACTGCAATTAAACTATCATAAGTGGGTGCATGTCCATGCCGGCACATGTGATTCTTTGGGTAGAGCGATAGTCGTGTCGCAGCGAAAATAGGACCGGTTGCAACTTTTTAATCTCTGTGAATGTTCAGTTGCAAGTTTGCACACATGTACTTGAAACAAAGAGTTTTATTTTCGTGACTGAAAAATAATGCAACTAGAAATCGCAAGTGGAGGCCTAGCCTAAGTAAGACTGATGACAGGTGGTTACTAATTCAGCCAGAGTTAGCAATACAGCTGCAATCTAAATAATGGAAGCAAATTCCTATGAATAGCATCAGCTTATATTGCCAGTGTGACAGAAACTAATTAATCATCAAACAAAAGATCTAGTATGAAAAACATAAATATAAAATTTGATTCTTTAAAATTAAAAGCTGTGATATTTGGGAAAAAAATAATCTACTTTTTTGGATTATGAAAATGGTAGCAGTGTTTTTTTTTTTTTTTTACATTAAACTATGACTTAGAAAAACTTTGGAGGGTGGCGAAACACACATTGAGAAACAAATTTTTTAACCTATAAGTGACACTGAAATCAAAAGTACTCTTGTGTATAAGGTTACAGATTTAGAAATAATTTCAAAATTAGGAATTTTATCAGCAGTTGAATCCTTTTGATAAAGCTACATGTCAATCTTAACAATACTTAGGTAAAAAGATCCCAAGGCAGAAAACTATAAAAAATTAGCAGATGATATTTTCAAGTTACAGGATGTAATGCAACCTGCCTATAAACTACTTTTGTTTTCACACTTATATTGTTTTAGATTGATCTTGAAGCAGTAAATCATGATCATAGCGAACTAGTCTCGGGTGTTAACCAGGCAATATCTGGAATTGAGAAATAATATCAGGGTCATTGAAATCCTATGATTGAAAACTATGAGGATGTTCTTCAGTAAAAAAAGTACAGCTAAGTGTTTTTAGATAATTTATTATTTTCCAGAGTATGCACATGTGTGATCAAATAAACTTTCTAACAGTTTCGGAAAAATCTTTATAGGGCATAAAAATTCCAATTACATTTTTGAATTATCTACGAAGTGCTATCAGATTTATATTTTGATTTCTTCGGGCAAAGAGTAAAATTTTGTATGTGTTTTTTTATAATTTTTCATTACATGATGAATGATCCCATCAGTTTTCTATTCCCAATGCTATAGTAAATATGCATTCCGAATAATTGATCAGAAATTTCCCTATAAATATAAGATTGGTACATTTTTTAAGAAATGGTGCATTTCAAAGGTTATACGACTAAATTAATATTAATGATTAGAGGATTTACACATTGAATCGCTCCATAAAACATTAAACTTAAATAACAAACATTTGACAGATAAAACTCGAATCCTAATATTTTGCATTACTAAGAAATAACAACAAACTCCCAAATGAATCAACTGGTCAAAACTTTAGGCAGTGTTTCCAATTCTAATAAACTGCCTGATAGAAATACAACAAAATTGATATAGAAGACTCACCTTATGCTCTGTACCGTAAACAATACGCATAATAAAAATGTTTCAATTTTTCCGATATATTCTATATTAATATTTGTTCAAATATTCTTACATGTAATAACGTATAAAAGAATACACTCATGCAAAATCCAGTATTTTCAGTTAAACTTCCGCTAGATTCGTAACATATCCTAAAATGAAACCGTAACACATAAACATAAACGTTAGCAGAAAATCTCTAGTGGCTGATATACAGCACATCATGCTATTTATTTTAACCACATTTTCATGATTTTTATATCCTGATATATGTTATAAACTATAATTATGACAATTTGTTGCATTTAAAATATTAATTTTGCAATTTTTATGTGGTAATGGTAATTGGTAATTTTAGTTAACGTCATACTCTGCAACACAACGGGCTATTGACGACTGTCCGGAATCAGTCCCTTAAGGAAAAGATTCGAGGACAACACCTCGTAATTTTGAACCACGGTCAGATGACGAAGCAACACCTGAGCGCAATTTTTATGTGAATTAATTTCCTGTCAAAACTTTTAATGCAAATTTTTTTTTTAATGACATTACTAAGTAATATGAACTTCTGTTCTGGGATGGTAAGGGAAGTACATTTTGGAGGTAAATTTCATTTCGAATCAGCACTGAACGAATGCTCTACGATGTGTTAAACCCCAGGATCTCGCCAAAACCACTCAATACGCAAAATTTATGCATAAAAACTATTTTTTTACCGTCATAAAAAAGGATTGAGCGTTCCAAAAGAAAGCTGACATGTTTTTGAAACGAATGCTTCCAAATTTAAACAATGTTTTTGTTCCTGATGTCACTGGAAAACAGAGATCATTTTGGAAATGGTTGAATACCATTTTTAATAAGTAAGTAACAACTTTTTAGTTTCAGTTATCGAATTACAATTCAGTATTAATATTGAAAAATCGGAACAGTCTACACCAGTGATGGCAAACCGTATGAGCTTGGTGTCAAAAACCAGAAAAACCCTACCTTAACTTGAAATATCCAGAATTTTGTGATATTTGCAGCCCTAGGGAAAAAAAGTTATATTTTTGGTGTACTTGTTAAAAAAAGCAATAAAAAACAAACAATTCTTTACATTTGGGACTTTTTTTTTGCTGAATTGCATTTGCTAAATCTTCAATTGAAGGTTGGAATTTCGTGCACTTCAAGCCCAAGCAAGTATTAACTTCATTTATCAATTAGTTTCTTGTTGTTTCTCATGCCTACACTGGCAGACCAGCGGAGTGCCAGGCCCGTCGAAGATGGCAAGAAACGAGGGGGTGCGCCTTTCATGTTATTGAGCCCCATTGGGAGGAAGTCCGACTTTGCTTGACTTACATGGCACATCCGTTTTACAGGAAGGCCCCTTTCATACATCCATTCACTCGCATATCGTAATTTAGATCCCAATCAGAAGCCGATAACCCCCTGATCAGGTACCCCCAGAGGTATTGATTTGGTATGGGACTTTGTGACCACAACCTATTTAACGTGCCCCTGTTACTATTAGTGAACACGACGGTCTTTAGCCAGGTCGAAGCGCCGATCTCGCAAACATCAGAATTGCAAGCTCCTCCGCGGACAGAACTCACAACCCTTCTGATGCGAGCCCGATGCTCTACTGACTGAGCTACCGCGGCTCACTAGTTAGTTTCTTTTATTGGTTTAATATTATTTAACGCCAAGAATAACAACAAAGTACACAGAGGGGAAAATTGTGAGTAAAGCCATTGCTAGATTTTCAGGGTGCTAAAAGTGTCCAGTTTCTATTCCAGGCTTCTAAATTGATTTAATCTTTCTCCAAATTGGTGAAGTAATGATTTTACAATATGCTGGTACTTTATATCCATGGAATCCATTTGATTTGGTTCAGTTGGGCTGGCCTTTTTGAAATACTTTTCTACTCAAGGAAAGTACTTATAAATTTTAGTCTCTAAATCTCACTTAAAAAATTTAAGTTTACTTTCAAAGGCTTTTACGTATTAGAACATAATGTCAATACATTTACCAAAACCTTGTATTTTTAAGTTCAGTTCATTCATGTGAACAGAAATCTGCAAAAACATCAATGTATTGACCCACTTATGATCATTGAGCTGAAAAATGTTTGTCCGATCCTAAACCTCATGAAATACTGTAATTTCTGCAAAGCACTCCACAAATCGCTCGAGTACTTTTCTCGGCTCAGCCATCTCACATTATTGAACATCAGTGGTTCATTGTAGGTTGATTCAACTTCATGTAAAGGTGCGAAACATTCTTGCTTGTGAGAGTGTCGAGCAGCTATTAGCACAATCTTTGTTTCTTCTATCCCTTCCTCTCTATCTCAATGTAAGCACACAGTTGTACTACGAAAAAATTAAGTGCAGTGTGGCTTGACTTCTTGGATGAAAACTGTCCGTTAAAGATGTGTCACCTAAAATGTCTTGGCATGTCACCGTTGGCATGCGTGTCAGGTTTGCCATCACTAGTCTACACAATTTTTTTGATTGTGAAACATGAGTTGTATACAAACTGGGTCAAATTGTGCCTTAACAATAATTTAGTGCTCATAAATTTTGTTTCTTTCTGCACTGCCTGCCGTAGAAAATATAATTCCTTGAAGGAGGCATTAAATTTCCTCCAAACTTGCATAATGTGCAGATCATGAAAGGACATGCATATGATTAGTTCTGCAGCATTTTTTGCAAATCATGTGCCACAGTAATGCCCCTGTAAGCAGTATAACATTTGAGAACAGAGTACCAGGTTTTGAGATTGTTACTGTTTGTAGGAAACTTAAAAAATATAGTTGTCATACAACATGAGTTATGGGAAGAATTGTAGCATATAATGATAGTGAATTATCCTTCTAATAAATTAGTGCTCATGTTGGACAAAATCAAGGCATAGTGAATCAAATATGGTATCGGTGGGCGCAGGATAGGCAAACTGACTGATGTGCAATCGTTACTTGCCTGTAGGCTTTTTTCGCTAAAACAATATGTGACTGCATGTGCCATGTAATGCACAATTCCTCAATGTCCACTCAAATACTCATTGAACACGTCTGGTTATTGATCACCCAACAATTTGCATCTCATAGCCAACCCACAACTGTGCCAGATCAACTTTGGCAACACATGGAAGCAGCATGAACTGACAAATCCCAAACAAATGTCCAAAGCCTCTTTCTTTCAATGCCAAGACATGTAGCAGCAGTTACTGTTCATAGCTGGTTAGGTAGGTATTTTAATTAAGAACTCACTGGAACAACACAACAAACTATTAGTAATGGTCCAGGATCAACTATGAAGGGAAAGATTCAAGGACAGTACCATGTAATTTTGAACCAAGGTCAGATGACTAGGTCACACCTTAGCTGACACTCCACAATACCATGAGAGCATTTTAGGCCCTGACAGATGCAATGTGCACCAGCCCCCTTTGTATACGATGGTTCATGGTTGGATTTTAACTCGTAACCCTCTGGTTGCTATTCCATTACTCTACCAACCAGAGTACTGTGGCCCAGTAAGTTGAATGGAGCTGTAATTTCAATCATTTCACCTCCTTGTGTCTTACGTTATTTGTATAATAAATATGGCTTTGATATCTCTTATCCTTCATGGTGTACCGTTTTTGATGGTCAGCAGTGTATAAGTTAATTGGGGGGAAATATATTTCTTTATACTTTTGACACAGCTAGATATTACTGATTTGGGGAAACAAATAAACATGCTGTTTTTTGGTGTTTGGTCATTCAAGGAAATAGTTTGTATAGTTGTTTTTATAACTATTAGTATTTAAGCATTTTTTAAATTGGATTTGTGTCTGTCTTCGAAAAATTGGGAATTAGGATTTCTGATTGTATAAAACAACTTTTTAAAATGTAATTTTTGTTTCTTTCTGCAACTTGCAAAACAATGATGTCCCAATAAGACCAAAATTTTTTATTCGCCATTGAATAAAAACTGATTTTTATCTATTTGACCATTACATGAAATTGGATAACTAATCATTTATTTTTATGAAATAATTCCGTTTAATTTTCTTCGGCAATGTGGAATTACTTCAAGTATGAATTATACAATGGTGTTTCTCTAAAATGTACCAAGATCAGTTTGTTTCATGTAAAAGGTATACTGAAAATAATATTTCTAGAGTAGACTACCAACGAATAAAAGATGTGGGTGCGGATCAAGCAGCTGCTGAATGGCTTTTAAGATGTGGAGCTTCTGTTAAGTGGAAAAGCAAGGATGAATGGATATCAGATTATAATGTTCTACAAAAGCGATGTACAGATCCAAATTTGATTGAAGAAATTGATGCCACAGAATCATGTGTAATGCATGTTGGATTTTTTTATCTAAGTAAGTCATTTTGGTTACATTGTGGCTTTTACATTATGCAAATAAAACCACTTAAAAAGAATTTTAATGTAGGTTGCGATATATATTCAATTTCAATATTTCTCTACCTGCTCTCAAAGTACTAATGATTTTCAAAATTTACTCTCTGTCTAGTAAGAGAATGGTTTCTGTCACTTAATCTAGGTAGGGGCAGTTGCAATACGAATAGGGCTCATACATTTTGAGCAGGTGTAACTCTGCAGTGTGGTACAAAACCTGGAAAAATCGGAGAATTCTCGGGGAAATTTTCCAAATTTCACAAAAAATTGGTGAAATTTTGATAACAAACAGCAACTATTATTGTTTGTCCTATTTAGAGATGCATGGTTATGAGTACTTGAGAATCAAATAAATGGTATTCGCTGAAATTGTAATTTGAATAGAGAACACTGCCATCATAATTTATGAAAACCGTCGCCGTCGATTTTTTTTGGGGCCACAGCGTCTCGTTGCTGTGAGGCCAGTGATACGACTTAAAATTTGTGTAACTAATGATTTTTGTATTTGTTAAATTAATATATTTTGCTTGCAATTACATTTTAGTAGAATTTTTTATGTAAATTTACATTTGATTTTGATGTATAATATGATAATGTAGGGTCGTGTAATAAGTTCATAATAAAAATATTTTATATTTTTTCTCTGTTTTTTTAATTGCTATTGTAAGAGTTCCATTAAGGGTTCCAACCTTTACAATAACAATTAAAATATCTGAAGAGAAAAAACACAAAATATTTGTGGAGAGAGAGAGAAAGAATTATCCCCTTTCACTCCATCTGACCCTACTTATTTAAAAATAATGTGTGGATACTGTATATCGGTACTGATGGTCGGGAAAACCCGCATCCATTTGATTTAAGCACATCAGGAAATGATTGCAAGATTTTATGTAAAAAAACATTTATTTAAGGTTTAAAAACATTAAATTCAGTACTGGCTTCTTCAAATACACTGTAAGATTCAAAATGCTTAGCAGGGAAACCATAAAGAATATATTATTTACCAACTCTAGGTACACTTATGAACTATTCATTTTTTTCGTTAAAAAAGTCATTTTATTAATATGCCAAATTATTTTATACATGTTAGTTGCACAAATCTATCTTTAGCATAAAAAATTACATCACCTACCCCCTAGGATCTCAGTTGTGCAATTCATATCACCAATAAGTGCTGAAGTAGGAGGCAGAGCTTCAAAACTCACAAACCAATTTTTGTGCATACAAAAATGGGAGGGTGCCGCCGAGTTTAACCACTCGTTCAAATCCGAAATCGGTGTTTGTGAATTTAGACTTGTACCCTTCATTATTGCCTAGCAGTGATTTTGCTGAATGTCGTGTAGAATCCTCAGAAATGTGAATAGCTGAGTTTCTGGCTTTTCGTTCATATTGACATGGCCCCACAATGATTAGCCAGTCCAAACATACCATACAATCACTTGTTTCTTAGTGCTTAAATCTGGCCCATAACCTAATGTTCAGGAAATTAATTCCACATCCATTTGATTTAAGCACATCAGGAGATTATTGCAAGATTGTATGTAAAAAACATTTATTTAAAGTTTAAAAACATTACATTCAGTACTGGCTTCATGCTACATATCAGCGAACAGAAAGAAAAACTTACATAATCAAGACAGATATCTTCAGCATTCATGCTGTTCTTATATAGTAGTGGGTGTGACATCATCGTCAATCATGGATCACAACATTTATTAAGATAATTGTAATATCAGGAAAATGTTTTTGACACTATCATGGAAATATCAGGGTACTTTTTTTCAAGGATTTTGTTGTCACCCTGCTCTGGATGGTGTCTTAATCTTATTTTGTTTTGGGCAAATATTGATGACTGAAAGAGGAATGCACTTTTTCAGATCTTCTCAGCAGCAAATAAAAGTCACGACAAATATATTTCCAATTTGTCAATGAGTACACAGTGTAAAAAAATAAATGCATTTTAAGTATCTTGGGTCCTCATCTACTCTGTGGATTTTCCACTGTACTAGCAACCTGCAAGTTTTATGGAGACCTGGTTTGGTTAATGTAACTTACCCTTGCTTTATTTCTCTTCTGTCAGTAAAACATTCCTTGTTTAAAGGTCTGTTCCCTAATATTGCATGTCTTGTGTATGGTGCAGTTTGGCTACTTATAACCCTTACAATATCAAACCCAACCAACCATTGATTTTTTTTAGTAACGATCTACTAATGCATCAATCATAAAAGAATATTTGAAAAATATAACTTTTTTTTATTTGCTACTTTTCTATCAATTTGCATCCTTTTCTTTTTCATCATACTTACATAGAGATCATTTCAAAACTTCCTCCTATGCCTATTGGCTTAGTTAGGTAGGTATTTAAGTAACATCACACTGGAGTAGCAAAATAGACTTTTGGTGATGGTCTTGGATCAAACACTCGGGGAAAGATCCAAGGACAACACATAATTTTGAACCACGGCCAGATGACGAAACATATTGGCTTAGTATATACTAGCTAGTATGCATATAAAAAAATTAAAAAATTTCTGCTAATTCTTCAATTCTTGTGACAAATAAAGTATCAATTTAGGAATTTTTCCTAAATTTGAAGTCAATTTTTGACTCATCCTTCAATGGTTGTAAAGAGAAAATTTTGGCAAGCTCTTCATTGAGGAAAAATTTTTTGTTAAAGGCTTTTGCACAAATTTGATTGTATGATCCATAACATGCATATCAAATACCACAGAATATTGAATTAAATGGTTGCAAATAATATTAAAAGAACTTGCTTTTTACAGGAAAGAGCTCCATATGACAGTGTATTAAAATAAATTCTGATTTTAAAATCTTTTCTATTAACTTTCTTTAACACTGTAACAACTTGCTCTCTAGTTACCCTAAAACCTTTGCCTATGTCATTTAACCTTCCAGCTTTCTTAACTTTTGCGTTTATGTGGGAGATACACTCGAGTTGATTTTAGTTATATATTTTTAGACCAAATAGCACTACGAATACGTGCTCTTGGCTATTCCTCCCACTCACTTAGAATTACTTTCAACAGGGCTCCTAACACATCACTTTTTGTCACCTTTTTATTTTTTGTCACCTTTTTGACATTTTGTCACTTTTTCAGGGGTTTTAAGTTCTTAAATTCTATTTAGAGAAGAAAATTTTTTGGTGTGGAATTTAAAAAATTCATATTTCCTCTAAAAAGAAACAAGGTTTGCACGAATTAAATTTCGAAATGCACGCTACGTTCCACAGCAAGAATGGATTCAAAAACGTACCGTTTGAGCTGTAAAAGTATACTTCACGTTGCCCGCTGTGTATTACCAGCAAGTTGTGGAAATTTTCCCACGAGAAAGGCTATCAGTAAGGTATCAGTGCTTCCCTTAAACTTCGACGAAGCGTCGAAGTTTAAGGGAATCAGGGACATCTGCATATTCTACCCCTCTTACCTAATTACCTAACTTGAGCAATAGAACCTTGAGTAGCATTTACGACTGACGCTTTTCTTTCATAGTATTGTGTGGCATATCCTTTGGCGCGAGAGAGATATCACCGGTCGACAGGGTTGAACAAAAGGAGTAACACTCTAGAAGGTCAGACGCTGACAGCTCGTAAATAGTGATCGATGCCAGCTGTCACTTTAAAGGGGGATAAACATCCTCCATGCACAGATCTGAGGGCGGTCTCAACAGACCCGTTTTATTTTCGGATTCTGGAATAAGACAAGAATGGAGAGGTCAAGAGACCGGACAGATCAAGTTGATATTAACTCAACATTAACCATCAGCATACGGAGCGGCTACTACTTTAGTGTTACGGAAACAGCCAAAAGAAGCAGCAAGCTGAAACACAGCTGAACCGGCCTCTCCTCCTGGGACCGGCTTTCCCCCAGGAGGAGAGGTAATGCGTTTAGTACCTTTATCATCACATGTTGCCGTTTCTATTGTGGGTATGATTATGTCTAGAAGGTATAGATACGTCGCAGGTAAACTCTGAAAGGACGGCGGAATCTTCAATATGTATGATAATTTACACTCGAAGATTTCTTCGACAAAGTTTTTAAGGGGATAGATCATCAACCTCTCTCACATTCTAAGCGCTCGCTCTCCATCGAGAACCCTGACATTCCTGTTTACGGAACGGAGGTTATTCACGCGCTGCTCTCCTTGTGGCACAGAAATGAGGGTATGGAAATCTTAATGGACTTCAGCCGTTTCTTCAAGAGTTTGAAATCTGAAAGATTCTAACCCACTCCATAATCAGACAATGCAAAAATTTCGGCCGTCTCCAGAGGGTTAAATATTGAAAGAGCGTTGCGAATGTATTGAAAATCGCAATCTGTTATCATCAAAGTTGATTGTTATAAATTCTTGAATTTTTTAGTGAAAGTCGGTTTTTAAAAAGATCAATGACTCATTATTTTCTACCCGAAAAAAAGTACTAGTTAACATTGGGACATGTATTATTCACACAATACATAATGCTTTTCTTAAAGGTCTAAAAGAGTTAGGGAAATATATTAGGGTCTGAACTAGTTTTTACTATTCACAGATATTTTATTCAGTGGCCTAAGCGTTGGTCAACATACAAACAAATTCAAGAAGACTTGAAACTTCCCACTCACCATTTCATCAAGCATTGTTCAAGCAGGTGGCTAAGCCTAAAGCCAGCTGCTGAAAGGTTGCTTGAACAGTGAATTGCAGTTCGAAAGTATTTCCTTGACTACATTCCAATAAAGAAGCCAAAAATGATACAAAAACCAGGCTACAAAAAAAATTGTTCATTTACTTAGAAGAGAAACTATGAATGCTGAGGTGATAGAATCAATTGAAAGGGTTCAGCACAGAGCTACAAAAATAATAAAGGGGCTAGCAAATTTCGACTATAATGAACGTTTAAGTAAGCTAAACATGTATACACTGGAAACTTGGAGGAGGGGGGGACTGTTATCAGAGAATCAGTATGGGTTCAGGAATGGCAGATCCTGCTCTACAAACCTTTTGAAGTTCTACGAAAAAATTACTGAGGAGCTGGATAATAAGAGCAGTGTGGATATCATGTACATAGATTTTCAAAAGGCTTTTGATAAAGTACCTCATGAGGCATTACTGTTTAAATTGGAAAGGCTGGGGATTCAGGGAAAAACATTAATATAGATAAAGAATTGGTTATTGAGTAGAAAGCAGAGAGTGCAGGTAAAAGGAAATTATTCACAGTGGACAGAAGTTATAAGTGGGGTGCCTCAGAGATCAGTTTTGGGACCAATTTTATTTATAATTTTCATAGATGATATAGGTCAGGGGATCAAGAATAGAATCAATATATTTGCAGATGACTTAAAAATATGGGGGACAGTGGATACCAAGTTACAGATAGAAAATTTACAAGGGGATTTTGATAAGATATCCGAATGGGCTGTAAAATGGGGTATGTCATTTAATGTAGGGAAATGTAAAGTTCTTTATATGGGTTACAGGAACAGTGGAGCCGAGTACTGTCTGCAGGGAGTAAAGGTAAAGGAGGGAGAAACAGTCAAGGATCTTGGGGTGATAATTCACAGGGATTTTAAAATGGGTCATCAATGTTCAGCTGCGGGTAAAAAGGCTAATAGGTTACTGGGGTATATTAAAAAGACTGTAACTTCAAGGGATAAGAATATAATCTTGCCGTTATATAAGGGTTTAGTAAGACCACATCTAGAATATGCTGTACAATTCTGGGCTCCATATATGAGAAAGGACATAGAATCAATTGAAAGGGTTCAGCACAGAGCTACAAAAATAATAAAGGGGCTAGCAAATTTCGACTATAATGAACGTTTAAGTAAGCTAAACATGTATACACTGGAAAGGAGGGGGGATTTGATTCAGCTTTTCAAGTTTGTAAAACAAGGGGACACAGGGCTTAAATTTCAATAGGGATAACAGAACAAGGGGTCATGGGTATAAATTGAATAAGACACATTTTAATCGGGATTTAAGGAAAAACTACTACTTTAATAGGGTAATAGACAGTTGGAACGCGTTGCCAGAAAATATAGTTAATTCAAAGGGAGTGTACGAATTTAAGACACAATTGGATAGTCAGTGGGAATTGGAGAATTCATAAACAAAGGACCAGCCTTGTTGGGCTTGAGCCTGTAGCTGGTCGTCAATATTTGTATTTGATATTTGTTGTATCAAGTGCAAGTATATTTAATCGTGTCACCGAATTTCTTCAGAAAAAGGAACATCTAATACAAAACCCCTTCATTCTCAACTTGAATTGTTGACAAGAACAATTTTGTTTAGGATCTTCTACAAAGAGGAATTTATTTGAGATTTGAAAATGGATAAATTGGAAGATATATGTCCTCAGACACTGTTGCTTCTGTCTGATATTGTGATTGAAGATAAAATTTTCAGAATGTGAAAGAGAAGAAAATGAATTTCTTTTTTTCTAAAGGCTCAGAAGCATTACATTGCCAGTGTTAAATATCTTTTGAAGAAGTCCTTCAGTTCATCTCGCCTTAAAAGTTTATCCTGTCTTGGTCCTCTTGAGAGTGTTCGACAAGCATTAGAAGTTGCAAAAGCAATGCCATGGGATGTCCCGACAGACATACTACTGTATGAGTGGAAATTACTTCAAAGATAATTTGAGGAAGAAGGATCTAGAATGAAGCCTATTGATGTTTACTGGAACCAGTTCTTCAATCTGCGAGACATTAGTGGTGTTGATTCTAAGTACCCAGTGGTGTCAAAGCTAGTGAAGGCTGCTCTGTCACTTTCTCATGGTAGTGCTGACATGGAACGTGGCTTCTCAGCCTCAGGAAGAGCTTTGATAGAAGACAGAGCATCAATGTCAGAACGCACACTCAATACATTGATGATGGTTAAAAGTAGCTTGCTAAATTTTGATAATCAACCTTATTTGGTGCCGATCACATCAAAGCTAATGCATATGGGAAGGGTTGCATATAAAGCCTACGATGCCTATTTGGAATATATAAAACATAAGGCACTAGAAAAATTAGAGGACAGGAAAGAAAAAGATAGTCTGGAAGCAGAGAAAAAAATTAAAGCAGCTGGCAAAGAAAAGAAAACTTAAAATTATGCTTATGGAAGAACATGAGGCATTTGACAGTGCTTCAAAATTATTAAAGGAAGCCAATGATAGGCTCAAGAAGGCAATAAAAAAAAATAAAGATTTTAAGGAAGCAGCACTTGTACAGGCAATGATTGAACGAGCGGCAATAGTCTCAGATGATGCTGGTCAGCAAAGACAGACTTTAAAAAATGCACATTATTCTATTGAGAAGAAAAATACAAAATTAATTTCAGACTTTTTCAACGTAAAAAATGAAACATAATCTTTCAAAGAAAAGGAAGAAATTCTTCAAGCTGTGTCAAAAATAAACAAATAAAAAAAATCAGTTACGATTTTTAAAAAAATTTTATTTTTTATATTTTAAAATGATATATTTTTTTTAATTAAGAAAATAAAAATATCCTTCCAAAAAAAGAAAAGATATGGGTGGCTGGGTAGGATCTTTTTATTTTCTATCTTTATACTTGAATATATTTAACATTATTGTTATTTGTCACTTTTTTTTTTGCTCGATTAGTCACTTTTTGTCACCTTTTTCAACTCGATTAGTCACTTTTTGTCACCTTTTTGGTTAAATTAGTCACCTTTTTAGACCTTGAAACCTGTTAGGAGCCCTGTTTCAATAATAATTGTAATTTTGTGGTGTTAATAGGTCTTCTACAGATCTGTCATTTGTATTTAACATACGCGCGACCTGTAAGGTAAGATTTTATTATATCTCGGGTTTTTTAGTTACAATAAATCTTTATTATGGTATTTATTACTTTATTATGTTACTTAAATGTAAATAATTCATTAACTATATCGACAATTTCATTCCTTTAATTTTCACTGCATTAGATAATTCTTTGGGTATTTTAAATTGTTTTAATGCCTTATATTTACATTATATATTAAATAAAGAAATAATATAGCATTTCTTTAAATAAATTGTATTGATATTATATAAAGCATAATTTCAATAAATACACCCTTCACATTTTAAATTTTAACACCCTTTACATTTAGTTTTACATTTTAAAATAGCGTATCTAAGAAATACCTGCGACCTTTCACGTTGGTGTGGAGGGCGCGACCGCTGGAAGGTTAATGCTAGTAAATAAATTGCATAAAGTAGTTATATAATGGCATCATTACTTTCTTTCATGTTACTTAATTTTATGCTATTTTAGTATATTTTCATAGCTATGATTGTTTACACCCCTAAACGGTACAGTAAAGTAAAATATAGGAATTAAGTTTAGAAAATACATTATTTTTTGGCAACAATGATATTTTTGCCAATTTTTATATTGATTTATCAAATTTATATTTATACCTACCTTATTTGCAATTAATACAGTAATAAACATTTCATTTGGTAAAGTTTCCACACATAATTTAATTAACTTAACATTGTATTTTATATGTGTGTTTTTGGTTGCATATAAAAATTATGCCTTTTAAATTCACATTTCCTGCATTTTGGATCAGTTTCCAACTCTGGCTTATAATTTTCATGCTTTAACTCATTGTTTTTCGGTCACCCATTGTACATTTTCTCATTCAGTGCCATCCAGATTGGCATAAATCCATATTATACCGGGTATTATGAGTATATACTGGTATGAGCATAAACTGTTTTTTGTCTTTGAGTTCCGATGTATTTTCACATCTGCTTTTTTTTCTGCACAAGAAATTCACTTTTGAACAGTCTCAACAGATTTAAATTTCTTTAGGAATTTGATCTTTTCTGAAGGTCATTGTGATATCTGGCCTCTGTTGGCAATCAATTTAGGAGAGTTCTTGGTGACTAACCTCCCTGCATGAAAGGGTTGCCATAGAGAAATTGGCAGTCAGATACTTGTCTCTGTTGAGAGAGGTTGCTTTTGTTTTTCAGGTGCAATATACTGCACCGGATGAAATTATGTTCGTTTTTGTATGTGCTTTTATCATTTGATTCTTGTGTTGTCTGCATGTCTCTGATGTGTTCAAGTGGCGCCGCAGAATCGTTATTTCCTTTTACTTCTGTTTCAGAATGTAAGCTTAATACTCCTTCATTGTTGTTTTTCCCACTTTCAAAGATATAGCACTCATCATTCGTTGAATTAATCAGCACTACATAAACTTCTGTGGTTAACAGGCAGGGAACATTCACTTTATCTGTTACTGCTAATAGAGCATCGACACAGTTGAAGAATCAATTAATCCACCGAAAGCCAGAGTTAATAAAATTTTACTTCTTTCTTCATCCTTCAAAGTATGTACAGCTGATGAATGAACAATCAAAATTTGAGTTCCCAACTCAACAATGGATTTTATTTCTTTTGAGTCAATATAAATGTTTATCTTCATAAAGAGTGCAACAAGATTCTGGATAGATTCGGTGTGAAAAAATGAAGAATCGACCTTCGCCACGACAGCTTCTTTGTTTCTAACACTATCGGTTGCTCTGGAATTCTTGTGTAAATAATTCCTTTTGTTTCGTCTCGTCGAAACTTCATTCCTCTTTTATTTTTTAGGACAGTCTCTTGCATGATGAAAATTTCCGCATTCGTAGCACTGCTTTTGTTTTGGGAAATTGTCACTCTCACTTCTGTGGTCAGGTGGACTATATATGTCAGATGAAAAGGTGAGTTTAGGGTGTTTGGCTTGGCTAAAGTCGTTTCGGGATTCTTCAAAAGATTTCCACTTTGCTACAAAGTATATATCACATTCTTGTGCAAGTTCTTGCAGCTTTAACCATTTGTCTCCTTGACGTATCGCTATGTGAGAAGCAGTGTCAGTATCCAGTGTTTGAAGTAGTTTGTCCGAAGTAATTAATTCCTTCAGAGAATCATAATCTTCAACTTTACGTAACTTGCAATAATAGTCCCATGCAGAGGTGAGTCTAGAGGCGAACTGGATATGAGTTTCTCCCGAGTTTCGTTTGGCTCTTCGGAAATTTTCCAAGCAAGCTTGAGGTGTTACCTCGTATTCTTTCAAAATTAGGGATTTTACTCTTTCGTAATTTCTTAAATCTTCTTTAATGTAAACTAGCTCATTCAAAGCTTTATCTCTTAGAAGTTTCAACAATATTTCTGTTTGGAATTCTTCAGGAACTTTCTTATGCTTAAAGGCTCGTTCGAGTGAGTTGAAAATAAATTACATGCTTCTGTTTTTCTTGGAACTGGAACAGTTAGTGTCTCTACTCTTTTTATTAGTTTATCAAGAGAGATCTCACCTTCTCCGCTGTTATGCACAGTAGGTGATGGACTCTATTTCCCTGGTCCTGAGCTGCTCAAATTCTAGCTAAATCAAGTTCATGTTCTCGTTGTAGTCAAAGCCCTTCTTCCTTCCTTAGATCCTCTTCTTTTCTTTGATGTTCTTCCTCTTCTTTCTTTTGGTTTACTACAGTTGAGGCCAAAGTATCTTTAACAAATTCTGCATCTGCTAAGTATTCTTTACTATTTAACAGTTTATTTTTCAAGTCCACCAGCTTCAAGTTGCCAACTACTGGTTCGCCGATTTCCATCAAAACCGTAACAATATCCTTTCTTCACAGATTTAAACATCTTTAGGTCCAGATTTCGTTTTTAGTACTTTCGACTAAAGTCCAATCCTCTGGTTGCTCTGGTTCAACGAAATAGAGCATGTTGTGATGTTCTTCTCTTTCAATAACCAAGCATGAGATTATAAAAATAACAAT
This sequence comes from Metellina segmentata, assembly GCA_947359465.1. Lineage (NCBI taxonomy): Eukaryota > Metazoa > Arthropoda > Arachnida > Araneae > Tetragnathidae > Metellina > Metellina segmentata. The sequence goes on along the minus strand of OX375884.1, from coordinate 49,640,591 downwards.
TTAATTAAATGATAAAAGCACATACAAAAATGCTCATCATTTCATCTGGTGCAGTACATCGCACCTTAAAAACAAAAGCAAAAGCCAATTTCTCTATGGCAACCCTTCCACGTAGGGAGGTTAGTCGACACGAACTCTCCTAAATTGATTGCCAACAGCGGCCGGATATCAACCTTTTTGTGACTAATGGGATCAAAAATCCCCTCTGAATCAAGTTGTTATTGGAATAATATCAAACAATGCATTGACATAGACAGTCATACGAATAAGACTGACCTGTTTCAAGGTCAAGGTCACAAATAAAAGCATTATTAAATTAATTTAAGTTAGAAATCTCCTTGGTTTATTACTTTTATGGCCATTTTTTGCTGAACAAAAGCTTATTGAACAGAAAAATGTGCTTGGTGTCAAATTTATATCTGTGGATGCTCTATGTTAGTTCAGATGGAGATTTTTTTTTCAAAAAGATTTTCTGCTGTGTGCTTATCAAGTTATAATGATTTAAAGTCACAAGATATTATCAAAATTCAACAAAAGGTAGAAAGCAACAAACATGATCTGGTGTTGAAATGACACCAACAAATGTTCTAGCATTAATAAAAAGAAATTAATGCATTACTTAGTATGGACTTATAGCATTTAGTGCAGTGGCAAATGTTTTAGGTACATGTTCTTTATTTTAGAATTAACTTTATTCCAAATACAGATTATAGTACTTCTGAATAGTACTTCTCTATATATATTAACTCATTGTTGTAAAACAAACATTATTGAATATTTTTATCAAAATTATTCTTAATCCATGTGCATTATGTGTTTCCAACACCAATTATAAAATGTAACATTTTCTCACAAACTATTTTCTTATATATTTTCAGATGGCTTGAAACACTTAAAAAAAATAAAATTTTGTAAATGCATATATTTGGAAGATACCTGTATCAATATGTTGTCACTTACCAAAAATTCCTTGATGCATCTTGAAATCATCAGCTGTGGAAACATTTCTGATAAAGGATTGCATTCTTTAACTGAACTTAAGTATACAGTTAATTGATATATTTACTAATTAAATTTTGGTATAAGTGATCAAAATATTTTTGACAATAATTAAGAAAGTTTTTCAGGATTTAGTTGGTATATTGACATTGTTTTATGTTGGATCTTTCTATTCTCTGAATTTGACTATAATGAAGATTTTCAAAACATGCTAAATAATAATTTCTAGTCGAGTTTTATTTATTTAATTTGATAAGTAATTGAAATGACACAGGAAATGAAGGAGTAAAGAATGAAAGTTTTCTAAACACAGGAAATGTACTAAAATTATGTAATTTATATTAATGTTTAAAATAAATCTTTATATCTTATTAAGGCATAGAGTTGGATAACATTTACATCGCTTTGTCATTTATTCATTTTTAGCTATTTTTATTTTTATAACATCTCTTATGTTTATCTAGCTTTTGGCTTGTTATTTTGCAATTTTTATCATACCTTGACAATTGCTCATGCAAGCATCAGAGGAAATCTCAATGTTTCATTGGAATTGGGAGTTCAAGATCTCCTGTTTCAATAAGTTATCATAGTCTTTATTTGTGGCTCCTTCTGTCATGATGCAAAATTTCATATAGACATCTACATACATTGTCAAGTTAAGGGGATTTAAAATGTACATCAGTCGAATCTCATAAGGAAAGAGAGACTAATCATAAATTATTCACCAAATATTCTACTGATCACAGTTTTACATAATTTAAAATAAAAAATGCATAATATAATATATAATTGACACTTTTTCTCAAAAAATGAATTACATTTTTCTCAGTCCTCTTGCTACATAGCTTCCCCGTACATAGATACCAGCATATGACATTTTAAAACCCAATAATAAACTCTTCTCTAATGTGATAATTCAGTATCAATTTTGTTGCATACTGCTACATGTTGGAAATGGACTGGCTGATGCCACATCAACAAATATAGAGTATTCTCTCTATATATGCACTCCACACAATGATCTCCATCATTTTCATATGGACACTGTATGAAACAAATGGCTCACAGACTGGAGTGAGCAAATAAACTCACACACAAAATAAGCTTTTTAATATTCATAAAACCATCTCAATTCAGCTATCCTTAACATCAAGATGGATGGATGTTTTAACTACTCATCTTTTATCAACCATTTGAGAGGCACGCACTGACATTTTCTAATGGTTGAAACCACTGTCATGCCATTGTTGTTAACCCTTAACTACTGTGTCACAAACCATCTCGTAACTAGTGTGGAGGGGTCTCTCAGTCCTTGCTCACTAAAGTGCATATAAAGTTGATTAATATAATATATTAATGAAAGATTCTTTAGATAATTATTATTTATACAAATTAAATTTAGATAATTCAATTCCTAACATGAAATACATTTTATATTACTATGTAAGTTAAGTAGATATCTCTTCAGGCTCGGCTTTCGGACCTAATTTTGCAGGACGTTCAACCCTGGAAACTGTAAAACTATGGTGTGTTTTAGTGTTCTAACGGCATGATTAGGTTTCCCCCCGGACATACCATTTGAAGTTACTTTTTCTGTAGAAATATTATTCTTGTGAAGACGCACTTGAAATGTCTTCATCTGCCTGTTGTGTTCGCTTTCAATAATATTATCCCAAATTTCACTGTCCCAGTATTCTATTTCTGACCAATTACCAACAATATCCTGAATTTCTTTTTGTGTTAGATACACAGGTCGTTTTTTAGTAAAGTTTTTTTTGCCATTTTAGGCTCTTAGCCGAAATTCCCTACTCCAACTTAGACGATTTCTTTCAACAAGAACGGTATTGCAAATGCTGTGAAGGGATCTAAAATACCACACAGGAAATGCAAATAATGTAAAACACAAAATAGTGGGGGCAGCCAAACCAGTCTTGGAATGTGGGTTCTGTTGGACGTAGTAGGAAGATACTGAATAGGACAGGGACCAATATTCACATTAAGGGGTGGAAACGACCTATCAAAAATGACTCAGGGTCTGTGAGACCCGTGACAGCAGTTAAAGGTTAACAGCCTTTTATCCTATTCCATATTTTAACTACTGTTTTTAAATGCTTTAGCTTTGGTATTTTAACACTTTATATATCTTTTTCCATTACTCAGGCTTTTTAACACATTTGTAATTCACCACTATAAACTACTTCTCATGAAATCTTTAACTATCAATTAAGATGATATTTTATCATTTCTGTTCATATAAAACTATTTTCCTTTTATTTCAAAGACCACCATAATTTTTTTGGTATTTCAAATTTTAACAAAATAATTTTTTTTAAACTGCTTTACTATACATTTTCAGGGATGAGATTCTTCCAACTTTTGTCTTTCGACATTTCTTAAATTTTTGAGAAAATGACCGATTTTTATCATTTTTTAAGAAAATATTCCGTTTTTTGTCTTCTATAAACGTAAAATGCGCCTAATGAGACATTTATCGCTAACATTGCACTCCTAAATTTTGCCAAGCTGATAAGTCTTGCAAATTCCTCTATGTGAGCTTATTAGTTTAATGGCAAACCTGGAGAACTTGGATTTTTAAGTAGTTAGCGTACGTTTTTGCTGTAAATTTCATAGGTAAAGCTACGGTTTCCTAAAAAGAGGAGCTGTTATCCAGCGGCCGTGATACGTCATGGTGCGGCGGAAGAGGTATAAATAAAAAAATTTAAGTTGAACAGCTTTTAATTTGATTTTTCTTCCAACCAGAAAATAAGGTTAGCAGAAAGTTTAAATTTTCATTTTGAATCTTCTAGAAAGTATACTTTTGAAATCCCGCCGACCAACCGGTATAGTGGTTAAGGTGTTAGCCTCTGGATCGGAAGGTTCCCGGTTGAATCCGGGTCCGGGCATGGATGTTTGTAAACGTATGGTGTAGAGGCGGCTGGTGCACCTTAAATCTGTCGTGGCCGAAAGTCCTCACGTTGGGTTGGCGTGGAAGTTTGGAGAGTGGGGTGCCAGCTCGGGTGTTGCTTCGTCACCTGACCGTGGTTCAAAATTACGAGGTGTTGTCCTCGGTTCTTTCCCTTAAGGGACTGATCCTGGACCATCGTCAATAGCCCGTTGTGTTGCTCTAGTACGACGTTAACTAAAATTACCATTACCATTACTTTTGAAATCCGTTAAAACTTCTTTCTTTGGCGACTTTAGAAGTGCGCCAAGGCAATGGCTTCACTTTAAACATGGACTGCAGCTATTTTTTGCAACGGAAATTTTCAAGTTGATGCTTCTTTTAAGTGCAATATTTATGATTGTTTTAATAAGTTCAATTATTTCTTGGATAATATGAGTTCTTAATTTTAAGTTGTATTTTATTTAAAGTTAATTTAATTAGCAAATAAGGATATTTACGGGAAAATAGAAGTCGACGGAAATTGGTTGGAGATTTTGAAAAAAGGTATTTTATATTCGAAAATAGGTTGTAAATTTAAACTGAATTAAGTTATATTTTATTTACCTCAGGGCTACAGCTTCAGTGTACGTTTTTAGCGGCGACAACTGCCTTGGCGCTTTTTTTTTGTACACTTTTTAAGTCGCCAAGGAAATAATTATTTTTAATTGAACCAATAAAATCAAACGAGAGTTTAACGGATTTTCAAAGAATTTTCTAGAATACTCCAAATAAAAATTTTAAACTTTCCGATTGCCGAGATTTTTTTCTAACCGTAATACAGATGAGTTGCCTTAACCTTTCATTACTCGCTATTAGAAGTACTCCAAAAAAAAGCGCCAAGACCGTTGCCACTGCTATTAACGTAGACTGAAGCTGTGCGATTTTTATTTTTGGTGTTTGATTTTTTTTTTCATATAACATTTAGACTATTTAATAAAATTAGTATTTATTTTATTTGTTCTTTTGTAACAGAGTTTTTATTTCCTGTTCGTTTCATTTATGTTTCAAGGTTTTGAAAAATTGCAACTGTTAAAAAAATAACATCATAGGTGAGATGTTCAAAAATATTCATAAAAAGTAACATTTTCAACTTCATGCAAAATTTGAGTTTACGTGTATTTTCAGACCTTTTTGTCTTTTTCCACTCTCATGCCTGCTTTTTGATATGCTTTATTTAAAAAAATTGCTTTCATGTTTACCTACTTTTTTAATGTCTGTAAGGTTGTTAGTCTCATATTCTTTTTCATCTCTTTTAATTGAATTTTCATCCTGTATTTGTACAGCTTATACCATGTCTAGATCTTGTGCCATAAAACTTTAAAAAACCATCAAATCTAAATTGGCTGAAGCCTAGAGAAATAAATTTAAGGGTGACAAATTTGAAATTTTTGGAACTAAAAATAAAGGTTGATTAAAAATTTATTTAGAGTATTAGTTAGACCTATACAAGCTATGTAGGAATCAATTGTGCCATATTTTTTATAACTTTCATAACTATAAAATGTATTTTTAAAATGCTATGCAATGATGTCTAATAAAACAGAAGATCAACCAAAATCGATACTTCGCAGAGGAACATGACATGTAATAAAATCAAGAACATGAGTAACAGGTTCCAGTTAGCCGAGTAGGTGGTAAAAGAGTAAATCTTGCCCTGTGTCTAAAAGTAAACCCACTAAATATTCATGTCGTGCAAAGTTGGGAATGAAGAAAATATATCTTCCTAGTGAAGTAAGTTATGTTTCAATAATAAAGTTAAATACAAAATTTATGATTTAAAAAAAATGTAATTCGAAATATTTTAAATTTTACTTTTAAATTTTGAGATTTTCTATTTTTAAGGGTGCTTTTAAGAAATTTTGTGGTCAACATTCAGCCCTACTTACTGTAAAAATAACAATAAATGATGACGGGGAAATTAATCTTGGAAAAAGGGAAATTCTAATAATAAAAATATATAAACCAACAATTTTTTCTTTCATAATTCTCTTCTGTATATCTTACACATTTACTGAAATTCGCCTTCTAAATTGTGTGTATACAAATGTCAGTGTGTGTGTGCATCACTTATTTAAACACCTTGTGCATTGAAATGATTCTTAGTTATTTGATTTATTTACTGTTATTTCTCAGATTTAGTATGTGTGTTTACTTCTTGTACTTTTTCAGGAAACTAAAATCTTTATATTTATTTGATTTGCCTGGAGTAGAAGATAAGGAAGGATGTGTTAAGATACTTGAACAGAATTTGCCCCATTGTGATATTCGTTGCTCATAAAAGTTATTTTTATTGTAATTTCATGTATTTTATATGCATATATATAGTTTATTGTTGTAGTTAAGTATGTGCATATCTATCAAGAAACTATAGGGATGTCTGCATTCAAGTGAACTAGTCATGGCTCATGTTTTCAAAAGTATATTTGTTAAATAAAATTCGTTATAAAACTATTTTTGAATAAAGAAAATGTCTTAATCTCTTAATTTCTCACTTTTAAAATTAATAGCTGTTCATTTTTTATGAAATCAAACATTGTTTGAATGTATTCATTTCTGTAGTACAAGTACTATTATCATACTATGTAAGTATATTATGTTATAAGTAGTGTAGTGATGATATGGAAGAATCTAAGATATGATTAATAAATCTGCACATGATATATATATACCCAGTTAGCTTGAAACTTAGTTCACTGAATGGACCAAACTAGTTGAAATTTATAACAAAATAGAAAGTTTACCAAACTTGAACATTTTTGGGCTTTTCTGTATTTTTAAAAATACTGTTTTTAAGTAACACAATTTTGTTAATCTGAAATGTTTTTATTTCTATTTACAAATACATGGGAGAGTTTTTCAATTTAACATAAACTACTGGAGTTAAAAAAGTACTTACTGGCGAGTTGGGCGGGTTATGTTTTGTAGTGTAAGGGCCGTATATTTGGCCAAGCTGCACCAAGCATCAAGAAAATGGACACACAAAAGGAAAGCTTTGCTAACAGAAGAGAAATATACACAGGGAAGAATCAAACCTGACCCACCTACAACTTGCTATTGTTATGAGCAAACCTACTGAGCCATGACGACCCCATTTTCGATTAATCATAAATTAGATTGCTCACTGCTTTGACAAATGTTTAATACTAATTTTTAATTTAAGTAGCATGCTGAAAATTGCATTTGCCAAGATATCCCACAAATTACAAAGTTACTAAAACAACAACTATTTGATTTTTCAGAAAAACCCTCAAGAATCTGCCTTGGATTTTTTTATGACAGATAATTTAAATTTTGATTCTGAAAGAAAATTTTGAAAATGCATCACACATATTTCAAAATGAAATTTTATATTTTCCTATTAGAATTATATATATATATATATATATAATTTAAAAACAGTTGCCTTGGTATTTGTTGTAAAGCAGACATAAATTCATTCTTTACTTCCAAACATGCTAAGAAAACATAATCAAAAGATGTACAAAAATGAGTAGTCTGGTGTCTATATTTGTTAGAAAATATAAAGAAAATTACTCTAATGGTCAAATGAATATTAATTGGAAGTAATTATGGAAAGCTTACTCTGTTCATGCTGTACTAGAGCATTGTTCATTTGAGGGAAATTCTGTGATTGAAGTCCAACTGTAACACAGACCAAAAATGTTAAGTCATCTTTTTCTTAAAACCTCTAAACTTATTAAGACATCTAATTTCTGTTGCAGGTAAACATTTTCGTGTAAATATCTGATGGATGGAAACAAAGCTGAAGTATATTTCATATGAAGGAATTTTGGTTTTCAGCTTTAATTCGCAGTTCTACACTTTTCACCTGGGCCTCTTTAATGGCTGAATCCATTGCCTTCTGAGACAACATTTTGATAATAAGAGGATCCCAAATTTCTCTTTCAATTTTATATTAGAATTAACCTGGAAGATTTTTCTTTGCAATCTATTCAGAGCTACATTTCATAGCAATTAACTGATGCAAGAGTTCGGATTGGAATTTTGGCTATAAAATAGTCTTAAGTTAAGACTGCTCAACACATAAAACTTAGTACATAACACATAAAACTTAACCAAGATTAAGTATACCAATTTATATTAATTTCATCATGCCAATTTATAATTAAATTTACGTTTGTGTAAACATAACTTACTCATGAATTAAAATTTATTTCTTAATCTTGCTATCATAAATTAGTAGTAAATTGAATTTATAACTTAATATAAATCTAAGATTTGTCATCCTCAGAAGCATACCTTAACTGTATTTTTTTATGTTAGATGGTAAATGATTGTCCTAACTCGTATATCTGTCGGCTCATTGCTTTCCTTGTGCCTATGCCGTTGCTGGTTTACATACAAATACAACTTTGTAAACAGATATTTTGATTTGTCTAATTTATCCATTGATGTCTTCGATTTAATGTGAAGTTTTGGTAGACATGTACAAAGTCAAAAATTTTTAATTACAACTTGATTTCTCCATAGTCTTCCAATATGTAGTGTGAACTAATAGCTTTCATTTGCTACAATTCCTCAGATTTAGATATTTTCACTTATTGTATTTATTTGTGTAAGACTTCACTTCTGGTCTTATAGGCTGACCATGTTTCCTTGAGACAAAAACAGGACAGGGGTTATGTAATATTCTGCATTCATGTCAAAGTAAAAAATCATTTGCCATCATTGAAACTTTTAAGAAAAATGAAATTTAAACTGCAAACATTAAATAAGAGACAACATCCGCTGTTTTTGTTTTGTCATACATTCTTTTACCACCGAAATGCACGAGATGGTCAGATGTCATGTCTGAGATGCACAAATGTTGCCAACATGTATTTTATTATTTTCTCTAATTAAATCACCGCAAGTATAATACATAATTTTGAATAACAAAACTCAGCTTTACAAATTATTGGTATCTATAGGGAGATATCGATTTTACTAAAACATTTTATTAAAAAATATAAAATTTATTGTTCAAATGATGTGACGACCAGAAAACTGACATCCTACTTATAAACTACTTAACCATACTATTATAGGCATAATTTATTGACATACTTGTCCAAATTTTGCCAAGCTTTTTGATGACTTTCATATGCAAGATATCAAAATTATATCTGAAATTTCAACACTTTTCACATTGAGGAATATTGTAAAATGGTCTGTATGGTTTTTTTGTTATTCACTATTCTTTTAGGTTTTTAACATAACCTGTCAACCTTTAAAATGCTGTTTCTACATCACTTGACTTTAAGCTGTCATTCATGAAGCAAAATAGGACTCTCAAACCAATTGTTTTTTTCAACATATGAAATCTGATGTGCAGCTTCACTATCACAAAATCTAAGCTCTTTTGTAAAATAATCAAAAGAGTAAGAAAGGTGCAACTCATAACACATGTGTGGTAGGTGCCATGGTCCGAAACCGATTTGTTTCATGTTACACAGTTCTAAGTTATGCAATATGTATGGATCTGCTTCAATCACTTTATTTTGAGCTAATAACCATGAGTGAAGGGTGGAAGAGAGATTGGAGAAAAATATGGAAATACCGTGAAATGTCTGCTTGAAAAGAAATGCATTTATTCTAGCGAAATGTGTGGGTGGAACTGGTGTTTTCGCCTACCTGACGTCACCTATACGTCGTAAATACGATGCGCAGGTCAGTCGTCGGGGCACTGTTCTGTGAAGTTGTAATTGTGTCATGTAAGAGCTAAGACTTCGAACATGGGCAAACTGTTGCAGCTCGTCTGGTGGGTGATTCCGTAAGCAAGGTAGCAGAATTGTTTACTGTTTCAAGAGGTACTGTATCTAAGATTTATTCCGCATATTTGAAAAGCGGAACATCTGCTAAATCACAGATGAAAGTATGTGTTGAGTGATTGTGACAGACGGATTGTGGGATTTATTAATTAAGGAGGATTGTGACTAAAAATAAGACCACAGCTGCAGAAGTTACTGATCAAATGAATGTTGTGTTCACAAACCCTAAGTACCAAAACAATAAGGGAGCTCCATAAGCAGGGTATTTCTGGCCGAGCTGCAATTCAAAAACCATTCATCAGTGATGCTTATGCCTGTTACAGGAAAAAGCATTGTTTAAGTCATAAAGCCTTGACTATGGAGCAATGGAAGACAGTAATTTGGTCGGATAAGTCTTGTTTCACACTTCTGGCGAACGCCATCTCAAGCCTATAAGACTGCTTGTTGCCAAAAGTGAAACATGGCAGGTGTTTTGTGTTGGTTTGGGCAGCCATGTGGTTTTCTGTGGGCCCCATGATTACTCTGCAAGGGCACATAAAGGCCAAGGATTATGTGAACATTTTGGCTGATCAAAAGTCCATTCCATAGTAAAAACCTTGTTCCCCAATGGTGATGGTGTCTTCCAAGACGGCAAAGCCCCTGTTCACACAGCTCAAATTGTCCAGGACTGGTTTTCTGAGCACGAGGATGTTTTGTTACATCTCCCCTGGCTACCAGTCACTAGACCTCAATATTATTGAATCTTTGGAGTCTACATTGGAGAGGAAAGTACATGATCGCTATCCATCGAAATCATCGTTATCTGAACTTGCCACCGTTTTGCAGGAAGAATGGTACAACCGTATGACAAGCATACAGGAACTATATTTATCTATTCCAAGACTGCAAGCTGTTTTGAATGCCAACGGATTTCCTACACCATATTAGGCAAGGTTACATGTTATTTTATGTTTCCATATTTTTATCCTATCCTGTACTTCATTAATTAAGTAAAGGAGTAATAAGTATTAATTAAAAATAATAGTAACAAATGACTTTTAATAACATCTAAATTTATTAGTAAGCGTCATTCCCAATATAAAAGAACAACCTATCTTCAAAAGCGTTTAGTGTTAATAGTTGTTTCTAATCAATAACAGTAAATCTTCCCAGATGCATTCTAAGGATGGAAAATTAGATTTTGACTTCGGAAAATTTTTTGGCAAGTTATGATCTAGTTGACCTTAAACTCAAGTAAATCTAAAAATTAGTAAAAATGAAATGATAAAAGGATCTTCAAATTTAAATATTGCAAACCTCTCCCTGTATCCCAAGCTTTACCCTTGTCAGTTAAAAATTTCTCTACTTCAACTATAATTTTTTTTCACAGCGAGACACCTTCAATGCTTTTGTGTTCAAGTCTCACCCTTATAAGAGTGACAGCTAAATAATAAAGAACTCTAAAGTAGATTTGAGTAATGTTATTTTTTTTTAACAATTTACATGAAAAGGCACGTTAAAAGCTAAAATATTTTTTTTTTATAAATCAATAACATTAGGAATGATGAAGGCTTTATTACATATGTTGAAAAATACAGTTCAAACCAGTTTCCCGCATGAAAACTTAACAGACAATATTTTTTTATGTATTACATAATTCAGTATTTCAAACACAAATGTTTCAAAAGCAATGAATGAATATATAAATGTGAATAAACCATACTCATGAAATTTAGCATACCTGCCAACACCTATGAAATGCTTAGTTTCAATGGATTAGGAATAAGCAAATTGAATAGGAAATTTTATGGAATATACAAAAATTAGCATACATAGATTTCAATAGAAGAAAATTCAATGAGTAAAAAAAAAAGCTTATTTTAAACATATTTAATTCCCTAAATTTCATAAATTAGGGAGATCTGGCCTACTCCCATTTGGTTTGCTGCCCAAACCAACACTCCTTTTGCAGTTTTTAATCTGCAACAGCGAAACTATCTTAATAATTCGTATATTCCCGATTCCAAAAGTGACCATTTATTTTAAAGATATCATCAAAATTTGTTCTTAACCTAGAATTTATTTTGCTCACAAGGAATAATGCAAAATCTAAATTGTTTTCAGCAGAACTAATTGATAACTCAAATTTGAGACATGAGAATTTACACATAAGTATTTAGTTGCTTCTTATGATTCTGTATTAAATGTTGACAGGGGTGTGTAAAACATATTTCATTATAATTATTTTATGCATTCATATTTAGTTTTGTAGAACATAAAATGTCTGCATTTTTATAATTGGAGGTTTTAAAACTAAATGTAATAGATATAAACTGAAAACAGAGGACATTTATTCTCTAGAAAATATATCAGGGCTAATGTCTGTGAATGTGACACATAACTATGAAAATCGATAGGGAAATGTTGGCATGTATGCTAAGTTTTAAAGATCATTAGTTAGAAGCACCAGGTTCTGAACCAGTTGGTCGAGAGGTAAGACAAGTATTTTGGGGCTCTTGTTGAGGTTTCAATACATTTTCAGCAACTTGTCCGGTAGCATCAGATTGTTTATCAACACTGGATGCAACAATAATCTCAGCTATAGCAGCTTCAGATGACAGGGTAGTATTAGCCTCATAAGCTTGAACTTGAACTGTATTCTGATTGGCATCAGATTTCTCAGGTTTTGTAACATTAACACTTAACATTCTTGCATGCTCATATGTATTGAGTGCTGATTCAGAATCTAAGGGCTTTGTAAAAGATGAATCTCCACCAGCTTTGGCATGTTTAGGAATAACATCATCACTTGAACGTGAAGATAAAGTTTCTTGTTCTTTGAATTTATTCTCTATATGAATCTTTTCTATGCGAGCTATCAAGTCCTTTTTCTTTTCTTGCAGCTTCTTCCTCTTTATTTCATTATTTATTATTCTTTCTTCAAGCATTTTAAGAAGTGGACCACAAATAACTTCAGCAATTTGGCCCATGGTTTTTATATATACTGTGAATAAATTAAGTAAAAATATTATTAATCAATGCAAAAGTTTGAAACCATTAACACAATACGAAACAAAACTTAAATATAAATCTGTTATGCCCAAATAACACGCCGCTTTTTTTTCAAGCCCCAATTCAATTACAATAGTTTTTTCATCGTCAAACGCCCAAGTGGCAATGGTAAAAGTTACGCCTTTACGACCTTCTGGAATATTTGAGTAGCTTCTGATGTCGTAATTTCCACTTCGACTCATGACCAATGAGCATGCAGAAAAATTGAGCAATTACTAAACGAGAGCTGGAATCTTTCTTTCTTGATCCTGTCTCCAGTGTGTTCAGTGGGTTTTTTTTCGAACATCGTAGTTCGTGTCTCTCGGCTTACGCCATGGGGCCCCCTTTCATCTTGTTCTTCCTTACATGGGTGATGTATCTAAATTCCCATTTCCTTTTAATTATGATCCAAATTACAACTAAAGTTGGTTAAGTTTATGTTGGCCACAAACATATTCATGGCTCTTATTTTGGCTATCTGTTTTTTTGCTTACTTTGGAATAACCAACTAGCCGTAATAACTGGTTGTAATCAAATTAAATTTATCGACAATATGTCATCACAACCAGTATGTGATTTCTTTAAGAAATACTCAGTAGTATATAAGTTACTGTAAATGTTTATTGTTACTGTTATAATAAATCAACTGTGTGTTTAGTTATTTAAAATGTTTGAACTGTTCTTATTCCACATCTATTCGTAAATGTCAGAAATGGTATACTCCTTACTAAAATGCATATTTTTTTAAACAATAGTAGTGTCTCAAAATATCGATGTTTTTGACCTAACTAATGTGCTCAGGGTAAAGTGATTTCTCCCCCAAAACGCAATTTCTTCACGATGCTGCCACTAATATGATCTTTAAGGCCTAGTTGCACTCCCTTCATCGAACCTTTTTCCTATTTAATTAAATTGTTAAAAAGGGAGACAACAAATCTTAGCTAACAAAAACTTGCAAATATCTGTTACACAAATTCATATTTATGCCATTGCATAAATTAAACAAAAATATATTGTTTTAAAAATAAGCAAGTTTCTAATTCAATGATTTTAAAACTAAACAGCATTTAAAATTTTTTTTATCTCAAAATAAAATAATTGATATAAAAAAACTTGAAAAATTTTAGTTTCTAAAAGTTTGATAATTTATAAAACCTTTTTTTTTAATAACAATTTATTTTTTAAATAAAAAAAATGAAACACCAACCTGAACTGTTGTGAATCCTGGTCAAATAATCCAATGGCACTTGATTTGTTAATTGATAAGCTAATTGTTCTTCTTGACACAAAAAGCGTGGTAACTGAATCAATGCATTCATGCAAACATTGCTAATTGAACTTGCTGGAACAAGATGAACAGGAATATCAAGACGCTTTTTTCTATAAAATGAAAACATAGTGATACCATTTAATATTTTAATGAATTAGATGTCACACATAAAAATTTTATTATGTCAATTGCATACTAGTTAGCTCACATACAAATATCAAACTGCCTCTTAAAAATATATACTCGCTATTCCAAACAAATTGCTTTATAATTTTAATGAAAATTATATACAAACTATGCAAAATTTAGGTATTTAATTTTAATTTCAAAAACCTAAAAATAATGACAAGTATGAAAATAAGAAATGTAGCAAAATTTAAAAATGATCAAATATACTTAAGTAATAATTGATGAAAATTTAAATACAACCTTGTTATTAATTGCTCAGTCAATTTAATACGAATCATCACAAAAATTTACCATCATAAAAAAAACACTGAAGTCTTCATTTTCTTCACTGCAAAATTATCCACAATTTTTTTCCAATTTCAAGATTTTTTCAGGCATTTTTGCAATTAACAGCATATTATTTCTTTCTACATTTTCAATGTTCTTGCAAAGATTGCATCTCTTTAACAAAAGAATATTGGTTGGGACATTTCAACACAGGAACATGTTTGTCTTTCTCCCTTTTGCATTTTTGATGTGACTTGATCATTTTACTAGATCAGCAAATAGCAGAACATATTTTTTTGTAACTGGATTTAGAAAAATTCTACAGCTAAATTTATATAAAACATTAGCTGGTGTCTTTACCACACCAAGCACATTTTCTAAATAGCTTATGTTCAGCAAAAAACGACCATGCTGATATTAGAAAAACAAGCAGATTTATAACTATACTTTATTTAATAAAGTTTAGTTTGAATTATTTAACCTTGAATGTACTAGCATCCCTTTCAAAGGTGGAAATGGATCACCCTCACTCACATGCTTATGCCAAAGTTTGTGCAATAAGCAATTATTATTTTAATTAAGCTATTTACAGACGATTTTTCAAGGCTGGTGATTTAGTGAAGATCCTGAAAAAATTGCAAATCAGTTGCAAGAACAATCTGAAAATAAATCTTATGGGAGTGAGTTACTCTGTTTCAATTTAGATTGGTAAAAAGCCTGATTACGGAAAATAAAAGCAGAAAAATCCAAAAAATTGACATGATGCTAACACCTAGAATAATTGATACTTATAATTTTTGGGATGGTGCAGATAACTTTATAATGGGCAACTGATCGCTTTGCTGTTAGAAATATTTTATGAGAAAGTAAGTCCTACTAATGTTGCTATACAAAATGCCAGTGAGTCAACAAAACCATAATAAAAGTAGCCTTATAACCAAAAAAAAGTTTTTAATGTTATGTACTACACAGCTTTTGTAACATTTTTATATATATACTAGCCACTGCGTGGCTAGCCCGTGATGTAAGGTATTAATCTGGTGTGAAATTTTCCGCATATTTTAAATCCGTAGAAATTTTTAATCTATCTTTAACAAAATCTTTTTACAAAAAAGAACTTAACAATCCCAGTCAAAATGTTTTATATTTTTTTTGCTCTCATCTGCTGAAATGGAATAAGGCAGGAAATGTAATCTGTTTTTTTTTTTTTTTAACGTGAAGGGCAAAAGATGCAATCTGTTGATTTTCGGAAAGCAAAGTTCCATGACGTCACAATCTCTTGCGAAAATATAGAAGATATATTTAACTTAAAAATTATTTATTTAAAGAAAATACTATTTTTAGGTAACAATTTAAAGTGAAATTTTCCGCAGATTTTAAATCCATTGAAATTTATACTCTATGTTTAACGGTCTAGGAGACAGAAAAAGAACTAAGTGACTCAAATTAAAAGATTATTTGTTTTTATTGTCTGGCTGGAAAATCATTCCTCTGCGCAAAATCAAAACGGAAACAATAAATTTGGAATCTGTGATCTCTTCTATGCTGTTGTATACAATAATGATTAAATTTCATTAAATTCGTTTTTAAATGTTCTAGATTGAATTTAAAAATTCTCCGTTAACCTAAAATTGAAAAAAATTTGGACTACCTGTGTGCCAAATCCCATTACTGTAAGTGCCATAGATTCGTCAGGACTTTGCGTGCAAGAAACAAACACTTCCTTTTCTACTATTATAAAAGAGTGTTTGTTTTGCGGCCAGTAGTCCAAACACAGGTAGTCCAAGTTTTTTGCAATTTTTGGGTCACGGTGAATTTTAAAATTCAATCTACAACGCTTTTAAAGGAATTTTAATAGTTTTAGTCACCATGGGTTCTTCAACGCGTTTCTTACCAGCGAGAGAAGAAACTCTGGAAACAAGACTTCTCTACCCACAAAACCTTGCCTTCAGGCTTTAGAATCATGCCAAGTTTTTTTCATCGCAGTAGATTCAAAATTTCTTTTTTACATTTCCGCTTTCATTTTGCGCGGAGGAATGTTTTTCCAGCAAGACGATAAATCTTTTAACTACTAGAGGGCTCCGCCCACTGCTCGATTGCGCTCGCAAACCAACACTCCTTTCACAGATGCAATTTGGTTTGCTTCGAAAACCAACATTCCTTTCGCAGAGTGAATATCCTGGACAGCGAAACTATCTGAATAATTCTTATTATCCTGATTTGACTTTCCGGTCCATGACATCACAGTGAGGGCTTCGCCCCCTGCTCGCTTACGCTTGCAGACTTAATTGCATCGAATTAATTTATTAACCAATATAAAAAATAATTATACCATAAGAAAGAGTACAATGTAAGGTATTCAGTGAAGTTCTCAAATTTAAAAAATAATGGTATTAAGCTGTAGATATAACGGTTTTAACAAAAAGTAGCGAAAATATCCAAAGATTCCGAATTTTGTATGACCAACTTTTGATCGCATCGAACTTATTTATTAACCAATTTTAAAAAAATAACTATACTGCGATATTTTTAAAATTAAAAACTAATAGTAATAAGATATAGATATGATAGTTCTAAAAAAAAGTAACGAAAATGTCCCGATATTTCCCGAATTTTAAAAAAATATTATCAAGAACCAAATTGAAATATCTAAAAAACCTTGACAAGCTGCAAAAATTTATGTTGAGATGTACTCTTTAAAAAAACTCGCGGCTTGAGACTGAAGATTTGTATGTGTTTTGCTCACTCGAGGAAGAAATTTCGCTTTTAAAACTTTGACACTTAATAAACCCTAAACTAATAGCCGCATCAAAAAAGATCTTTACAGTTCTCCAAGGAACACAAAGAACAAGCAATGTTAATTTAATATTTTTCTGATCCATACTTTCTAGGGAAACCGTCAAAGAATCTAGCTAAACAGCACAGTTTTCAAACCTGCGGCGGCGGTTGTAACTTTTTTTAATGTAGAGAGATGGTCACAGTTCTTTTTTCTATCTCCTAGACCGTTAAATATAGAGTAAAAATTTCAACGGATTTGAAATCTGGGGAAAATTTTAGTTTAGATTGATACCTAAAAATATGATTTTCTTTAAATAAATAATTTTAAAATTGAATGTATCTTCAACAGATTTGAAATATGCGGAAAATATTACACCAGATTAATACCTTACATCACTAGTACGGGCAACGTCGGGCTAGCCACATAGTGGCTAGTTTATAATATCAGAGATATTAATTTAACATAAAATGCAGAAAATTTATACATACTCAATGTTACAATCATCTATCAACGTTTGTGATTGAAAACATGTCATTTGGATTCTTCCACCCTGCATTGCAAAACAAGAGTGAAATCACAATAGAGAAATACAATCAAATAATAATAAACAAATAAAAGATTTGATGAAATTTGTGTAACTAAACCTTTAGACTACGGCAGATGCAACAGTTCTACAGTGATTTTCCTTTCTAGAGCAGCTCGGCACAGATGTTGTACCATGGATTTTATCCCCTTTCAAATGATGGATGACATTGATCACCATTTAAGAATGGTCAGCGACTGGCCTCTAAGAGGAGTTGTCCTTTTTAGTGCCCACCCCAGTCAATCCTTGTGTAAACTCTTTGGGAAAAGTAGAAACTTGTACCTGTGATGTCTCTCACAGCAAATAATATGCCAAGAAGTTCAAAAGGGCAGTCAACGATACTCTTACGGCCGTATTCACAAGTCTGAATTAAACAGCTGATCAATGATAATCCCCAGGTTATCCAAATAACCGTATTCACAATGCTTGATGAGTAATGTTGGGTATTTTGCAAATTTTCTAAATTTCAAAACAAGGGTTGATTGGAGTTCCATTAAATTAAAAAAGTATTTTGAAAGCAAAGTAATGAGAGCTTTTTCTCATAAGAGATTGAGTCTGTTGAATGCAATTAGTCAAGCAAACATTCATTTCATTATTTAATAATTTTTATACAACCTCAAAAAATAATAAAACTTTAAGCATGTGTAATAAAATAATATTCCCGAAGAGAAAAATATAAGTGCTTGGTTTCGTATTAATTATTTAAATAAATAGAAAGTATCTGGCGTTTAGATTTGTTTCGGAATGTAAGCACTTTATACTGAAATATGAATATTATGAACAATAACAAAGAAAAACTATACAAAATCGCACTGATCATTTTAGAAATAAATGATCAAAATCTTGTATTTAATTTTAAAAAATTGCTTGTCCTTATCAAAATGAGTCATTGAAATACTAATATAAGTAAAACAAATGGATTTTTTACTGTCCAGACATCCATAAACGATTTTTAATCCAAACCTCAGTTATTTGAACAAAGCATCAAGTGGGGATGAAACAAGTGCAAATAATTCAAAGAAGCAAACTCAAGAGGTGATTCAAACAACCACTTCCCCAATTTCCATTGTGCAGCATTGGGACAACACTATGAAAAGAAAGTGCACACTAGGTGGTCAGTCGACAGTCATATATGACCCTCTTGCCCAAGTTCTGTAGGAGAAAAGAAGTCTTGCAAAATCTGCTGTTCCGAGACACAGGTAACGAAATTTGAATACCACGGTGTAAAAGTCAAGTCCCATTTTGATTCATTAGTTCTGTATTCTTAATAAACAGAAAATCTTGAAATACAATAGTTTGTTTACTGCACTGCACTACAGTACAGTTAACAGGAAAAATAAGAAACTTTTATTTTTGAAGCTTTATTAAAGAATATGGATGCACAGTTGCAAATTTTTTTTTTATTTCAAGCATTATTTTATAGAGCAAATTTTCTCAAAAATATCATTCCATAGGAAATAACGTCTTCTATAAATTCAAGTGCAAAAACGTTGTATAAGGTGTCGTTTCCAAATTAATATTACATAAACAAAGTTTCCAATGCAACAACCATGTTTTGATGTCTTAATCAAATCTACATTATCAAATTAGTCTAAATATTTTGTTTAATGAATATACTATAGTTATATAGAGATATTCAATGTTGAAGCAGTTGTCCACTTCAGGAATCATCTCCACAATGAAAGTCACTTTTCAAAGATCGAGATTATTTATCAAAAACTGTTCATTTGTTGCTTGACTGAAAGGAGATTACAAAAAACCTTAACCTTCCTCGTGGTTGTCTCGATGAGGAATCTCAACATTAGTTAAAGTGACCAGATCTTGAAGGACGAAAATATGTGGAAATAATGATAGTCAATATTTACTGTTTGATTTTACCGCCAGCTTCAAATTTTATCAGTTAATTGGAACTCTTAAACTTGATAACAAACTGCTATTTTTAGTAACTACTAAATAAGTTTTTCATAACACATATAAATGTTATCGCAAGTTAGTAGTAGCTATTAAGACTGATATCTTATTGATCATTGTTCAGCTGTACCACACATCACAAGTAGAAGACAATGTTTGTTAGATTACATAAATGATATTTCCAAACATTTTTCAAAATTTTATATTCCTCAGGTTGGTAGTAATTTTTTTCACCTTTTGGATGCCCCTAAAATCATCATATCGACGAAAATGTATGTGGAGCGCAAAAATTATCCAGGAGAGATAAAATTTCGAATGGTAATATTAAATCTTTCTGATTTGATTTTTCAAAATATATCAAGGTTTCTATTCATGCTTGTTTTTAATATAAATTTTAAAATTAATATTGCAAACTAAAAATTATTTAAAAACTAAAATGTGTACATAACATTCAGGTGCCTTAATAGCAACATGGTACAAAATATCAGTGCTATAGGAACATTATTTAGGAAGATATCCATAAAAGTCTGTGAAACTGATTTATTATTAAGAGCTCCAAACTTTCTGCACCCATATATCCCAATAGCATGAAGCTTGATGGCAGAATGCTCTCATGCAAATTTAATGCATATAAATTTATAGATCTTATTCTTTGTCAAAAATCATCTTTGAATTTGATCAACTGTTAAAATTGTTTGAATGAAGAGGGAGGTTTGTTATTTTTCTGTGATTGTACATGTTTTCTCCAAAACAATTTTACATTTTCACACAAAAATGTAAAAATGTATGAACATAAGACATTTGGAAAAAAGTAATAGGTTTTCTAAATTAGCAGCAAATAACACTTTGATTTAAAATACAAAAGTAGTTTGTCAAAGAAGTTATTTACAATATTAAAATGATTCAATGGATAACAGTGATTTAACAATATACAAAGTTTGAATTGAAGAGGGTTTTAATTCTGTTCTAAGTATCAAAAACCCAAAATAAACTAACACATTAGGAAAAGTCTTTCAATGTATAAAATGCTGGTAATGGCTAAACATTCAATTTTTAAAGATCCAATGTCTGAAATTTTATATCCATTTTTTCAAAGTAAAACTAAATATGATTTTAAGTGTATTAAACATTGAATGTGGCTTATGAAAAATTCTTATTTCAGTTCAAAAAGCTTCCAATCAATGCAATCTTATATTAAACTGTATGAAACATTAAAATATTTTATTTATTTCATTCAATTTAATTTAATTTGACTGAGATAACAAAAATTAATTAATTTAATCAACAAGACAAAAAAATTATAAATAAGGCATGAAAAGTGTAACTATTATAATCATATACCTTCTTATTAGGATCTTCATTAAAAACTGAAAAAATCACTCCAATAAATCCTTCATCCATTAGTTGATAACTGTCCTGTGTATTAACATCTGTAATGCATATTTGAATTTATAAATAAATTAACAAGAATATTCATTATTTAGGTATCCTAAACTAATTACATTTATTGGAATTGAAAACATGTTTTCAGTAGTCTTCACTGAGTTACTGAATCTACTATCCATATTAGAAAATTATATAAGATTTTTATCCTTAGTTTTATTTCTAATCAATGAGTCAAACATTTGAAATCTTCAATTTGAATAAATGATAGATCACACTTGTGGTGAGATCTCTGTGTGAAGTTTCTGTAGTGGAGTCTCTGCTGTGAAGCGATATGTAAAAACGTAACTGTGAACTGAACGGAAGTAGTGGTTCAGTAAATTAATAATTAATATATAAAAAGAACAGAGATACTTCATCAACGGAAATTATATTCGTTCCAGGCATTAAGGAATGCAAGGTGTCAAAACGGATAATTGTAATAAATAACTTGAATATCAAAGTCGTGGTATTCATTCATATGGAATTAAATATTCCATAATGGTGACTTTCGGAACTTGCACGCATATTTTAAAAAGCGCTAAAAAGTGGAGCCACTCTGGATAATTCTGCAACTGTGTTCGAGTGATTACAGATAAGTACTTCCGGATCACTTTCGTTTTCAATATTTAATCTTTTGATATCAAGTGTGGTGTTTCGTTTTTGGGGCCTTGCACTATGTCTGAGGTTCATGCCGTACAGATTCCTGCTTATAATCGTTCCGATCCTGCTTTATGGTTTGTTATGTGTGAAAGCACTTTCGCTCTCGCTACCCCTAAAGCAATTACTGCATCGTTAACTAAATATAACTACATTGTTTCTCATATTCCGCCTGATATTGCATCACTAGTTCGCGATGTGCTTATGAAACCTGATCCCGATGACCCCTTTACGCATCTAAAAACGGAACTAATAAATCGTTCGGGAGAATCATCCCAGCAGGAAATACGGCAACTTTTGTCGGGTGAAGAATTGGGCACTCGCAAACCCTATGAATTATTACGTAATATGAAACGCCGCGCCGAAACCCTCAACGTTCCAGAAAACTTGATGATGGAACTATTTCTACAACGATTGCCAGCTTCTGTTCAGTCAATTTTGGCTGCCGTTTCCGACTTAACATTGGCTAAGGCAGCTGAAATTTCTGATAAAATTTTAGAAGTCACCCCTTCCCCAATGGAAAATTTCGCAGTTTCTAAAACTCGTGAACAGTCCCTGGAGGAAAAATTATTTGAAGCAATTGATCAGTTAAATAAACGAGTTGATCGTCTTTCATTTTCTCGTGGTCGATCACCTTTCCGCCGCGCAAGGAATACTTCTAGTAATCGAACCAATTCTAGAAATCGGGATTATTCTGTTTGCTGGTATCATCAGCGTTATGGAAAAAATTGTCGGGAGGATAAATGTGTTAAACCTTGTTCATGGCAGGGAAACGGGACCAGCGAAGAATAGAGGCGACTTATTCTTTGCCTCAAATTTCACGTCGCCTGTTCATCAGGGACCGGAGAACAAATGTAGCATTTCTGGTCGATACGGGATCTGACGTGTCAATACTTCCCGCAAATAATTATCAAAAACGGAATCCACCCCAACAAACCCTTTTTGCCGCAAATTCTTCTTCTATAAACGTTTTTGGTCAAAAAACTCTTACTTTAGACTTTAATTTAAGACGACAATTTATGTGGACATTTCTAGTTGCCAACGTTACCACACCCATTCTTGGAGCAGATTTTCTCCATAATTTTGAATTGGTTCCAGATCTTCGTTATAAATGTCTCCGCGACTTAAAAACGAAATTTCAAATAATTGGCCAAGTGAAACATTCCAATCTTCATTCAGTGAAAACTATTTCTAGCGGTACAATTTACCACGATATTTTAAAGCAATTTCCCTCTATTACAAAACTTCCAAATCCAAATCAGCCTGTAAAACATAATACTATGCATTACATCACAACAAACGGTCCTCCTGTGGTGGCGAAACCTCGACGGTTAGCTCCAGATCGCTTAAAAATTGCCAAATCTGAGTTTCAGATTATGATGCAGCTGGGGCATTTGAGACCTTCAAAAAGCAACTATGCGTCACCACTTCATATGGTCCCGAAAAAGGGAACTTTGGAATGGAGACCTGTGGGTGATTATCGCTCATTAAACGCCCAAACAATAAAGGATAAATATCCAATTCCTTGCATAGCTGATTTTACTGCTGTATTACATGGTACAAAAATTTTCAGTCATATCGATCTCATCAAAGCTTACCACCAAATTCCCATCCACCCTACCGATATTCATAAAACCGCAATTTGTACACCGTTCGGCTTATATGAAAGTACGCGTATGCAATTCGGGTTGTGCAACGCATCGGCAACTTTCCAGCGATTTATCGATGAAGTCACTCGCGATTTACCAGGCGTTTACGCCTTCGTCGATGATATTCTAATCGCATCTAAAAACCCTGATGAGCATTTCAAACACTTAAAGGCTCTGTTTTCAAAATTACAAGAATACGGTCTCTGCATAAATATTGCGAAATGCACTTTTGGTACAACTACTATTGATTTTTTAGGTTTTAATCTTTCCGAAAAAGGAATTCAACCTCTTACCGAGAAAGTGAAATCCATAATTAATTTTCCTAAACCTAATACTTTAACCCAACTTCGTAGATTTTTAGGCATGTTTAACTTTTATAGATGTTTTATACCTAAAGCTGCGCATATTCTTGCCCCTGTAGTAAAGTTCTTAGAAGGGCACAAAAACAAAAAGAAACCTCGTTCTAGTGTTCGCAATTCGTCCGAACAACTTGAGTGGAATGAGTGTGCCGAACAAGCTTTCATTGCTGCCAAAAACGCGATTGCTCAGGCAACTCTTTTGAGACACCCAATTCCCGGAGCTCAGCTGAGTATATGGGTAGATGCGTCCGATGTCGCTATTGGTGGCAGTCTGATGCAGTTCTCTCAGCAGCAATGGGAACCATTAGCTTTTTTCTCTATGAAACTCAATAGTAGTCAACGAAAATGGTCTACATATGACAGGGAATTATTTTCTATTTTTTCCGCGATAAAGAAATTCCGGCATATGTTAGAGGGTAGAACTTTTCAAATTTTCACTGATCAAAAACCATTAATTTACGCTTTTAAGCAAAACCCCCATAAATGTTCACCCAGGCAATTACGCCATTTAGATTTTATTTCCCAGTATTCCACTGACATCAGACATGTGCAGGGTTCCAAAAACATAGTCGCTGATGCACTTTCGAGGATCGAAATTGATTCAATTACGGAATCGCCACTATTAAATTTCCGAGATTTTGCTGAAACTCAGAAAAATGATCCGGAGGTACAAACCTTTCTTCAGAATAATACCTCTTCTATCAAACTGGAACTTAAACCTTGCCAGATTTCTGACCACAATTTGCTATGTGACATCTCTACGGGCATTCCTCGTCCTTTTGTTCCGGATTCTTTTCGCAAGCTTCTATTTGATCATCTGCACAAGCTCTCGCATCCCGGCATAGCAGCTACAACGAAACTCATTTGTTCCAGATATGTATGGCCAGACATGAAACGTCAAATAAAGATCTGGGTCCGAGCGTGTGTGCCGTGTCAACGATCCAAGACACAGAGGCATACCAAAGCACCTCTAGGCACGTTCTCTCTTCCAGATGCACGTTTTGCACAAATTCACATCGACATCGTGGGTCCCTTGCCTCCTTCTAACGGGAATATTTATCTTTTAACAATCATCGACCGTTTCTCGAGATGGCCCGAAGCCATACCAATTCCGGATATGCGAACGACGACAATATGCAGTAACATATTTGCAACATGGATCTCTCGTTTTGGTTGTCCCTCAGTCATAACCACGGACCAAGGTTCACAAATGCGATCATCTATGTTCGCTGAATTTACTCAGAAATTTAAGACGACTGCATACCATCCTATCTCTAACGGACTTGTTGAGCGTTTTCATCGCCATTTAAAGTCATCACTCAAGGCTCATGAAAACGAAAGGTGGTCTGAGATAATCCCAGTGGTTCTCCTAGGCATCCGTGCAGCAGTCAAAGAGGATTTAAACGCATCTTGTGCTGAACTTGTATACGGAACAACTTTGAAACTTCCGAGTGACATGTTGGAGATTTCAGCGATCCCACCTTGCGGTGAGGATTTTATCACTAATCTTCGCAACAACATGCGTCAATTGAACCCTATTGCAACGTCTGCTCATTGCACTGACAAGTATTATGTCAACCCTTCTTTGAAAAGTTGTTCACACATCTTTCTAAGAGTGGATCGAGTGAAGCCGCCATTGTGCCAACCTTATACTGGCCCCCCTAAAGTCATACGCCGCACGGACAAAACCGTCACCATCGAATTCAACGGCCGAAAAACAACTGTTTCTCTTGATCGTGTAAAGCCAGCTTATTTGCTACCTGAAACTGCCTTACTCGAACCAAAGAACACCAAACCTTTGGAAACGGCTAAAAACGATGATAAATCTGCCAATGAACGGATTTCTGCAAAAACAGTGACGAGATCCGGCAGACATGTTCGTTTTCCACAAAAATTGGCAACTTACATTAATTAAGATTTTTTTTAATACCTTTCTTTAAATGTATCCTTGTGCATATGTATATAGTATGTTTACTTTTCTTTGAACCGTGTAATTCAACTCTATGTAAATATTATACACGTTCTAACCGCATATGTATCTTAACCATTGTATATACTTCCTACCGTTCCTTCAGATAACCCTTCAGTCACTGGGGGGATACTCTGTGGTGAGATCTCTGTGTGAAGTTTCTGTAGTGGAGTCTCTGCTGTGAAGCGATATGTAAAAACGTAACTGTGAACTGAACGGAAGTAGTGGTTCAGTAAATTAATAATTAATATATAAAAAGAACAGAGATACTTCACCAACGGAAATTATATTCGTTCCAGGCATTAAGGAATGCAAGGTGTCAAAACGGATAATTGTAATAAATAACTTGAATATCAAAGTCGTGGTATTCATTCATATGGAATTAAATATTCCATACACTAAGAACTTTTGACTGATACACTGATTGCAACAAAAAATTTATGATACGAAACAATTGACCACCCTGAGAAAATTAGTACTGAATCCTTTTAAAACTTTAACAAAAACCATTTACAAATTTATAAAACTTTGTCAATTATAACCCATGATATTTTCAGTATATTTAAAAACAAGAAGGAAAGTGCTTCAGGGCAGTCAATATCAGAATATTTCTTTCAGCATTTAAACGATTTGTGTAATTTTATATTAAGTAATCACTTGTTAATGTAAAAAATATCAGAATATTATTTAGTTCCAAAAACTATTTTTTTTAAGTATCCAAATTATATCATGGCACTCTGGGTTAACCAGTTTTTTTGCAGGTTATCCATTTTTACACATCTTAGATTAACATAAATTGGTTTAAAATTTTCAGTTTCCCCCATTGGTATTGGTTGATGTTTTTTAAGTATAAAATTAAGATTAAAGTTTTAAGTTTAAATAGGCCTCAACAAATATCTAATTCAGCCATAAGAGTGAAGTGAGATTGTGACTTCATTTCACTATGTATTTTAAAACAGAAAGAGATGCAGAAGAAAATTGCAGAAACAAGTTAGAACTCTTAGATAGAAAATCCATACCATGGACATGAGTCAAAAACAAAATATAAGCACTCATTAAGAAAGGATAAAAATCAATTCATTCGAAAAGTTAAATATTTGCACCAGCATATGTTCCAGTATTTAATCTGTGTTAAGTGAAGCTCAGCCAGATCTTGCCTACATACCCTATCCAAATCACTATTTTCATTTTACCCATTTTGGATACGAGTGATCAGAAATATATGTCCAATTTCAATAGATTCACTATGATAGTACTTGCAGTTGACTTCACACATCCTCATATACCACTCACCATGACTTACCACTAGAGCTTAACATACATGTTCCCAACATATAAATGAAAGCATTCAAGTGTGCAGCATATAGGATTGAACCTTGAACCTTCCATGGCATAAGAAATCCAAACACAAATCACTACCCCCCCCCCCCAACCTAATTCCTAATAATTTTAATGTAAAAATCCCAACACATCAAATTTTTTTTATCAAATACATTTTTTAATTAGTCTTGAATGTCAATATCTAAATTACCAATGGGTGAAGGCCACACAGTCAGCTTGGGATGAGAGTGATACCAGCCAATGACACGTATAGGGCGTTTTAAGATACAAGCTAGCCTCTATAAAATGGAAAATATATCAAAAAGCATATATACATATATTGGCACTATACTTTATGAAATTAAGTTTTTTTTATTAAAACAAACAAAACACAAATTTCAATACAAGATTGGAAAAATCTCCTAGTTGAGTGAACTTGAAATAAATTTTCTAGTTAAAACAAACCCATGACTAAATTTACGGATTTCCCCAAAACCTATTTTTTTTAATTTCGCAATAATCATTGGCAAATAAATTAACATTCATTTAAAAAATAAATTATCAGAAATAATTTTCAGTATATGTAAAATTATATTTACTGAATTAAAAATCTGAATAGAAAAAGATCAATTATCTGCAGCATATCAAAAGTAGAGTGGTTTTATTAAATTCTTCTGAAAGAAATAAAAAACACACAAGAGAAAACTAGGACAGTTGTTATTACCCCCCCCACACACACACACACACATCAAGATCATCTCTAAGAAAGCAACTGCTTGTGCATGGAAGATGTAGGTTGAAATATGAAAATGAATACATGAAATGTTTTATGTTTTTAAGGTCTTGTTAATAAATGCACTGTATTAGTTGTGTAGCGTGTGGTAGCTTCATTTGTTGAATTTATATTGATTCTGGTATTTGTTTGTTGATCCTTTCAAGTAAGTTGAACTTTTATTTTGCTTCAATAGGGTTTACCCCTAGTGAATTTTACATTTGTAATAGTAAAATATCATATATATAAATAGGAATATTTAAAAAAAAAACCTTTTTAATACAATGGAACAAATTTTATTTGCAAATCTTCTGTGTGGTATTTACTCTAAACATGTCCATTATTTTGCATTGTTTCATCAATTAGGTCCAGGTTTAGCTCCTTGATTTTTAAAAATTGTCGGAAAGATGTTAAAAAGTGAGAAAAAAAACGGTGGTTAGAAAAATGTCCGGATTTTGGAAAATTCCTGATTTTGGACGTCCGGTTTTGGGACTTTGTACTGTATAACTAATCCTATTAATTCTTATTTTTTTGCAAGAATGTTTCATTAGAGAAAACATTCAGAAACTGTTAAGATATATTTCAATAATTTATATTAAAAACACTGAATCGTCTTTGTCTAGGAAATTCTCAAAATATATAACGTGGAGGAACCAAAATGAGGGTGACACTGGACAATCTCGTGTGGGCACCGGTTACAGTGGTTTATATGCATGGAAGAAAACAGTGACTGTGCCTTGCTGGTATGCAGAGACCTTACGTCATACGCTGTAACTATTCTATAAAAAATTCCTCCCAGTACAGTGGTTTATACACATGGAAGCCAATGGTGATTGTGTCACGCCGGCAAGTAGGGGACTAGCATTATATGATGTGACTTATCTATAAAAAAATTCCTCCCGGTTAAAGTGGTTTATACACATTGAAACCTCGTGCGTTATAAGCTGCAACTTATATTAAAAAATATTATATACAAATTCCTCATTTTCAATTCCATATCTTCCTCTCTGACATGGAATGTTCCCATCGAGTTGCTCAGATAACACTAAGTAAATTGCATTATGCATGAGAATTCTAAAATGAAATTCCATGACACTTATAGATAGGAGAACAAACCTCCATTCATTTTTCTTACATCGATAAAATCCAAACATTTCGCTAACCAGCGTTTTTTTTTCTCACTTACTTACATCCAACATAACTCCAATTTTCAAAAAGGGAATACAAAGTGATCCGGGCAACTATAGACCAGTAAGTCTAACATCAGTAATTTGCAAAATATTTGAATTTGTTAAAAAAAACATATAATGTTATACTTGGACGAGGGGGGACTGTTATCAGATAATCAGTATGGGTTTAGGACCGGCAAATCCTGCTCTACAAACCTTTTGAAGTTCTACGAAAAAATTACTGAGGAGCTGGATAATAAGAGCAGTGTGGATATCATGTACATAGATTTTCAAAAGGCTTTTGATAAAGTACCTCATGAGGCATTACTGTTTAAATTGGAAAGGCTGGGGATTCAGGGGAAAACATTGATACGGATAAAGAATTGGTTATTGGATAGAAAGCAGAGTGCAGGTAAAAGGAAATTATTCACAGTGGACAGAAGTTATAAGTGGGGTGCCTCAGGAATCAGTTTTGGGACCAATTTTATTTATAAATTTCATAGATGATATAGTTCAGGGGATTAAGAATAGAATCAGTATATTTGCAGATGACTTAAAAATATGGGAGACAGTGGATACCAAGTTACAGATAGAGAAATTACAAGGGGATTTTGATAAGATATCCGAATGGGCTGTAAAATGGGGTACGTCATTTAATATAGGGAAATGTCAAGTTCTGCATATGGGTTACAGGAACAGTGGAGCCAAGTACTGTCTGCAGGGAGTATAGGTAAAGGAGGGAGAAACAGTCAAGGATCTTGGGGTGATAATTCACAGGGATTTTAAAATGGGTCACCAATGTTCAGCTGTGGGTAAAAAGACTAATTGGTTAATGGGGTACATTAAAAAGACTGTAACTTCAAGGGATAAGTATATAATCTTGCCGTTATATAAGGGCTTAGTAAGACCACATCTAGAATATGCTGTACAAATCTGGGCTCCATATGAGAAAGGATATAGAATTAATTGAAAGGGTTCAGCACAGAGCTACAAAAATAATAAAGGGGATAGCAAATCTAGACTATAATGAATGTTTAAGTAAGCTAAACATGTATACACTAGAAAGAAGAAGGAGGGGGGATTTGATTCAGTTTTTCAAGTTGGTAAAACAAGGGGACACAGGGCTTAAATTTCAATAGGGATAACAGAACAAGGGGCCATGGGTATAAATTGAATAAGACACATTTTAATCGGGATTTAAGGAAAAACTACTACTTTAATAGGGTAATAGACAAATGGAACGCATTGCCAGAAAATATAGTTAATTCAAAGGGAGTGTACGAATTTAAGATACAATTGGATGGTCAATGGGAATTGGGGAATTCATAAACAAAGGACCAGCCTTGTTGGGCTTGAGCCTGTAGCTGGTAGTCAATATTTGTATTTTTATATCATTCCGATGATTAAAAAAAATTAGTTAAATCTGGACTTAATTAGGAAACAATGCAAAATAATGGACATGTTCAGAGTAATTACCACCGAGAAAAAATTAGAAGATTTGCAAGTAAAATTTGTAGCATTTTATTAAAAAGGATTTTTTTTTCTTTTTTTAAAAACTATAGCGCTTTGCCTCCTGCTTGCCAACCCCCGAGCATTGCTATGCAAGCCCATTTGGTTTGCTTCGCAAATAAACACTCCTTTTGCAGAGTCAATCTCCTGTGACAGCAAAACTATCTTAATAATTCATAAAACCCTGTTTTGATTTTCCGATCCATGATGTCACAGCGAGGGCTTCGCCCCCTGCTCACTTGCGCTCGCTAACCCCCTGGGATTGCTTTGCAAACCAACACTCCTTCACAGATCTGATTTGGTTCGCAAACCAACTTTCTTTTTGCAGAGTCAATCTCCTGCGACGGCAAAACTATCTTAATAATTCTGTCTATGACATCACAGCGAGGTTTTTGTCCCCCTGCTTGCTAACTCCTGGTGATTGCTACTCAGTCCCGTTTGCTTTGCTTCGCAAACCAAAACTCCTTTCGCGCAGGGATTTCCCTTATTTTTACTTTAACACTCAATGCACCCTAAACTAATAGCCACAGCAGTAAAAAAAACCTTCTCCATCTTGTTCCCTGTACAATATTAAATAAACAGTGTTAATCTTTTTAAAAAAATCTTTCAATGGTAATTTTGCTACGATAAATTTGAAATCTGGCAAACCCGTTAGTCAGAAAATATAACCTTCATTTCCGTGAACGCTCCGCGATCTAAAAATACGAAATTTGTAAGTCCAACTTTTGATTGCATCAAATTTATTTATGAACCAATTTTAAAAATAATTTTACCGTAAGAAAGAGTGTATTCTAATCTTTCACATGGTATTTCCAAATTTTAAAATGAATAGTATTAAGCTATTGATATGACAGTTTTAGTTTTGTAACGGAAATTACAATCTAAAGTTCCGAAAATTGTATGACCAACTTTGAATTCCATCGACTTTATTTATTAACCAATTAAAAAAATATTTGTACCATAAGAGTACGATCTAAGGTATTCTGTGATGTTTTCAAATTTAAAATATAATAACATTAAGCTATAGATATATTAGTTTTAACAAAAAGTAGCGAAAATATCCCAATATTCCGAAATTTGTATGACCAACTTTTGATTGTATCGAATTTATTAATTAACCAATTTCAAAAATTATTGTACTGTAAGAAAGAGTACATTCTATGTTATACAGCGATGTTTTCAAATTAAAAAACCTATAGTAACAAGATATAGATATGACAGTTAAAAAAAGGTAACAAAAATGTCCCTACTTTTCCTGTATTAAAAAAAAAATATTGTCAGGAACCAAAGTGAAATTTCTTAAAAAACTCGACGAGCTGCAAAAATTCACGTTTAGAGGTACTCTTTAAAAAAACTCACGGCTGAGGACTGAAAATTTGTATGCGTTCTGCTCACAAGCCGAAGAAATTTTGCTCTTTCAACTTTGACTCTTAATAAACTTTAAACAAAAAGCCACATTGGAAAAAATATTTTTCATAGTGTTGACTGGACAATTTTGAACAAACAATAATAATTTCACAATTTTCTGATCCATACTTTCTCGGGAAACCTTTTAAGAATCAAGCTAAACAACACAGCTTTCAATATTGCGACCTGGGCATCAGTAACTTTTTTTTAATACAGAGATTATTCTTATTTATGTATTATATGCAAAGGTTCACAGTGTGGATTTTGCTACATGGTGGCCATCTTGGAATTGCTTAGAATGGCCGCCATCTTGATTTGGCGACTACCATAGCGTATTCTCTGCCAAAAACGATAGTACAGCAAAATTCAGATAAAACATTAAAAGAGTAAAATTATAAAAAACATACTTCTGCTTCAGTAGAAGCATTGGACAATTGCTCAGGTGATATTTCGACTCTATCTTTTCTCTTATCCGAGCGTCTAAGAATCACCACAGCCGATACATGAGCCACTCTCTCTTCATCAACCTGAAAACAAGATAGAAATTGAAGATGTTACTTTTTAATTGATATGCAGTAAAACCTCTGAATAAATACATTTTTAAAGGGATATCAAACCTAAATGTCAAATTAAAAATATTTACTACATGGAAGTCTTTTAACAGTCATGATGTAATTTTGCTTTTAGGCAGTATTAATAACAATAGAGGTGTAGTTTGGATAACAACCTCATCATTCCAAAGGTGATGCAACAAATCCATTTCCACAATCGGGCATATTGATTTAAAAATAGATAATTTTACTATGTTTTTTTTCAGATGAAAATACAATCCATTATATTTTTTACTCAAATTATGCAACAAATGTTGCAATTAAGTTTCCATGATAAAATGCTTAAATCTGATATAATATATTGCAGTTAGCATATCACCCTTGTTTGCACCAAAGTATGTAACTTGTTTGTATCTATTAAAGTTGTTGGTGCTACTTTTTAGCTGGAATAACCTTTCATTTAAGATGAGTTGACTAATAATTTGATAACAAACTTGACACTTACCTATTTCATTAAAATATTTGAAAATAAAAAGAATAGTTAGTCTTTTTTCTTTACAGAAGTAAATATAATTTAATAGATTATTCAACAGCATTTTAAAACTTGGCCTAACTGGCAACTTCAACAACCTCCAAGGATTAAATGTTTCTTGAAGTTTGATTTCTGATGATGACGTACATGATAAAAAAAGAAATTAAATTAATAATTTATGCCTTTCAAATTCAAAAGTTTCGTGATCCTCAAAATAATGCACTTTTATTGCCCTAAGTTGTTTAATAAATCGAGGGGTTACGATACCTTCAATTACACATAAATAGCAAAGGTCTCCGATAGATGTAGCACTCTTAACAGTAAAATAAATTTTGATTTAGAATACCATTTGCAAAGAGTTTTTGAAGAGTTGACTTTTCCAAACAAAACAGAAGACAAATCATTCATCTTTAAATCTGCCCCTGTTTTGAACAATAAAATGACACATAATAAACGAATTTAGCAATTCGTATATTTTCGTGTAGCAAAATTGAGATTCGCTATCCTTTGCGAAAATAAATTCCGAACGACTTCAATTTCATCGATATTAATTGAAACTCGTAACATTAAACCCCAAGACACTCAATGTGTACAAACATGCATGAGTGTATTACAGCCTTATTTCAAGCATTTTACCAACAGTCAAACATGGACAGGAAAAGAAAGTCGTCCCCTATGTAATATTGAAATAATAAGTACCTCGCCGACAAGTAGGCCGACGATCTCTTCACCATCGGTGGACATAGCATGATTCAAACATACGAAATACACATCCGTAGACAAATTAACGTGCTTTAAAGCCATATTAAATTCAAAATAATTTGATTAAAATTCACAAATTACTCTCCACCATGAACAAACGAAATCGCTTTTCATTCACTGCTGGAATTAAGATGTAAAGTCTATTTACTAAAATTTCAATTGTGTGTGTGATAAAACGAAAGTATTCAGTTAGCACAAACGAGTTTAAAACAAGAAATACAATAGATCGGTGTCTACACAGTTGCAGTTGCTGGGTAATTTCCAATGCATAACAGACCTAAATATAGAGGACGCTAGTGTTTTGTGGTAAAAAATACTTCCTCTTATGTAACGAAACTGAAACTACTTGCTCTTGATGTTATTTCATCACATCGCTTGCAAATTTATCATAAATGAAATGTTTTTGGTTTTCACATTCCGCTATTATCACAGACTTACGATGAAAATAGGTAGGCCGGTACTTATGTTACCCTGGTGTAACACAACGGGCTATTATCGACGGTCCAGGATGGATCCCCAACAATGGTCTGAAAAAATAGCCGATTTCGATCGTACCATGTCATGGTTAAAAATCAGATCTTATTTTGATGTAAATTCATTTTCTGGGTTTCTTTTATTTATTTTCTTACTCATAATTCTTCAACGCCTAGATATTTTTTTTTCATTGCCATTCTAAGATATAAATTGACATTTCCGGAACGATATTTCTAGGTTTTGTACCAAGCTGTGGGTCTTTGAATATAATTATGTAAATAAATATTTTGATGCGTCTGACGTGCAAACGTGCGTTGTAAATGTAAACAATAACAAAACAATTATTTATTGCTTATGTGTGAATAAGTTATCTGCATGAAATTTGTTTTGAACTCTGTTGGCTGACCTTTCTGATGTTTGTACAATTTAGCTTTTCTGATACGGTATTATGTGTTTTATAAAGTTTGTTTTATGATTTGTATCCCTAAATGTTTTTGCATTCTTTTAGTTAATTTAGCTTGTTCATTCGTTTAATTTTGTAAATGTACTTAAATCGATTAAGTTAAATACTTATTTTCTCGTTGCATTTTGTTTCTAGGGGATATTTTTAATACTTTGCATGAAATTCAAAAACAAAATGTCAAAAGTATTTGCATGAAAACAGTACCTCTACAAAAAAGATTCGCACATCATTGTTTTTCAGTAAAATTTATAGAAAATAAAAATGATTACATTTTATAAATTTTTAAGAAAAATCATTTTGGCCTGACTGCCATAGAACTGGTGCCTTATACCTAGAAAACCAGGAGGGACCCCTTTGGTATTTTTCAGTGGGTCACCACAGTTTCTTTCATTTCAGGGGCTATTATCACCTTGTAATGACATTCAAAGTAGTTTGATCATGTTTTCTCCTCTTGTTTACAAACCTTTTGTCTCCCTTCCTAGCTGCACACTGTATTGGCAGCAGACTGTTGGCTGACTGGTAATTCTCTTTCTAAATCCTTAGAATGTCTGATACCTTACTCATGATGAATTAAATTTTGAATAATAGTTAACTTCTTTTCTGATAGAATGGAGAAAGTGGCTCAAACACATTGTCTCACTCATGAAGACGAATGATTGCAAAGATTAGATTAACTAGATTAAGGAAACAGTATAAGGTAGCAATTCTGAAAATGAAGAGTACTTTCCATTTAATGAAGATAAGAAAAATAGTAGCTTTAATGATAAATAAGCTTAAAACTAAATTTCAACCTCTCATATATATGTGATCTGCCAAGCTGTGAATGTAGGTGTACTGGAGGTGGTCAGAGATTCAAAAGTAACTAAACAAAGTATGGAGAGGTCATTGTAAGCCAAATGAAGCACCTGTTCATTTATCATTGGCTTAGTTTTACAAAATTTTAGATATATATGCGGTAAACAGTTCTATTTCGTATAAAGAAGTGATGAGGAAACTGATACTCTTAGGCTGAGAAATTTCATCCTCCTGTTATGTTCAGAGGTTTGTACTCATTATCTGGCACCAGGAAATTATAAGGCAGCTATCACAAAGGTTTGACACATTCAGTAAAGAATAATCATCTGATCAGATCAAAATGCACGGAGCAAAGATTTTGGGAACAAAACCACACAAAAATAGATGCTCAGATTGAAAAAGATCGGTATGAAACAGGTTACCTAAACACTAGCACTTTTATTTAGCTTTACAAAACCATCTTGTACACTGAAGCTGAAAATTACAAGAAATATAACTTTTCCTCACTTTTAAGCCAATAAGTTAATAAATTCTCTAGGGTTCAGATCTAGATATTCTGAAGGACTATATACTACCTGATATATATCTCACAACACCTAGATGGTATTACTAGATATCATTCCATTCTTTAAAAAATTAACTTGTTTATAGGCCATGCAACCATGAGCCATCAAAAACCTCTCTTGCCTTTAATGGTAGCCTTAACATTTTTAAAGAGTGAAGGACAATATGAAACTTCAAAATTTTTTTAGCTGATTTGAAGGTGTTGAACTTGCTTTCTTCAGAAAACATTGCATTTTGCCAAAATTTTGTTATCTTGATGTAATTCCTAGCTATCTCAAGTCTGTTTCACTTGATGAATGGCTATTTCTGTGGAGTGGTACCATAAATAAATGCATCATGTAGAACTTTCTTTTCAGTTTACCACTCATTTGAATCCCTGGTGTTGATGTGACCTAAGTGACTTAATTCACTACTCTGGTAAATGGGCTTTTGAAGGCTTTTCTTGTGATTCCTCTTTTTATCCTGTTGAACATTGTGCCATACAACCCCAAACAACCAACCTCTTTTCAATCATGCTAAAAGTGTCCTTTAAAATTTGGGTTCTTTACAGCAAAACTATGACCATTATCATAAAAACATTACTCTTCCAATCAGCTGTGGGGCCACAGTAAATCAATGAGTTTGCCTACTATGCTAGCAACCTGCAATTTGTAAGCAGTGCAGGCTAGATTCCTCAGGCTTATTCCCAGCTAACACTAGCAGGCAAAGGAGCCAAGACAGACTTCTACCCATGGGTGCTCCATTTCAACAGAAGCTGCACATTTCCTCTTCCACATGGTTTTGTTGACCTTTGACTGTAAGGGACTTTTTATATGTCAACAACCTATTGGAGCTCGTCTGACTTCTGTCAGATGAGTGGGATTAGAAACAACAACAACAACAACAGATTCCTCTTTAGATTTTCTTATCTCTTCTGTGCTCGTAAAACTTGCCTGTATGTGCATGTCCATTACTAGATGTTGTCTGTCTTATGTTTGGCACAGTATAGCCAAATATGGCCCTTGTGCTAAAAAAAAAGAATAACCCAATCAGCTAGCTGTAAAATAGAGCTCATAAGGTAGTAAAATGCTAGCATAAAAGTACTATATGTAGCATAAGTTATTATTCTATGCAGAAGCTATCTTACCCCAAGCAATTAGATCCATTCATTCCACACATTTTTAATGTGTTCTATTTCCCTTAAACAAGGTGAAGTGTTGTATAAAAATTTTAAAAAGGGCTAGATTGGTTTCAAATTCCACTAGAAGCTTAGAGAGCAGTATATTCTTCTATTAATACTTTAGCTCCTTGTGCTAATGACAAATTTTCAAGCATCGTGTTTGAGATTTCCTGTGTAAGACCATGTATAATCTTTATTGCATGTTTCTTAAGACCCTGATTGTGCACTTGGCCTATTTTGCCACTTGGCCTATTTTGCAGTGTGAATTGAGGCATCTTAATACAGGATATCACCTTCGTTAGGATGCTCGTTATTTTGCTCTAAAATGTTGTTATAATCTGCTAAAAAATAACTCAGGCTAAATATGAGCATATTTGAACAATATTTAGAGGTAGCTCAATGAGGCTATTGTTTCTAACATTGCAGTATATGGGAACACGTAACTTTCGTTTTGCCACTATGTTGAAATCAGTTAAAAACTCTAAATTAATATTCCACACCACATATTTAGTTTTCTATACTTACATAATCATTGTAAAATTGACTTATTCATTAATTATCTAAATCTTACTTGTTTTACTGAATTTGCATCAAAATTGGATAATCTCTTTGTTATTATACATGTCATGCCATGAACTTAATAAAAAGTTATGAAGACGAAATCTTACTAACATCAATGGAAGCTAGGAAGTGAGAATACACAGTAGAAATTAACAAAAGCCTTGAGAGAGGAAGAAGTGAATACAAGTTAGAAGAAATTAAGTCATTCAATGGTTGAAAAAAGCTTGAAAGGATGAAGACAGTAGATACTAGCATCATTTGAGAAATGGGATGAAAGTGAAATTACTAAAAGGGAAGAGAAAGTCCAGGTTTATTTGAGGAAAAGAAGGTGGATTAAAACATTGTGATACCAAAACTAGTTAGCTAAAAGCTTTAGATTGAACAAAAGTTTCATATCACTAGGTAGTATATTTTATTCCAGAAACAGCAATAAGTTTAGAACATAATGTGGACTATCTTAATATGAATAGGAAGAAAAGACAAAAAAATACAGCACAGGTTTGATATACTTAAGCAGTTGAAAATTAATTTCCAAGATCATGGTGCTTTAACAATTTTACAGAATGTAACTGGCAAGGAAATAGTTGACTGTCTTGTCATAGGGTCTGGGAAAGGTGTTTATCTGTTGCATGCAGTGCAAAGCTTCATCTTGAACTGGGAAAGCACAATCATCACTAGTTTATAAAGTATTGCTGGACTGGGATCTAGAGGACAAAGTGCATGATGGTATGGGCTTTGATACTACATGCTCAAATACTGGTTTATCAAGGAACTTTACTTACCATGTTATCATCATGTTATGGAACTCTCTCATTGTATGTACTACTGTTTTTAAAAAGTTTTTGAGTTTGTTTAGCCCATAGGTTGCATTCAGCCCCCCCCCCCCGAAAAATTATCTCGCGGTCCCCCTAAGTTTTTTTTCCTTTTGTAGGAAGTTTTCATTTTCCCTAGTATCCATATATTCACCTTTTCCATTCGTGTTTTCCCCGAAGCTCAGCCCCAAACCTTTTACCTCACTGAGTAAGTCTTCTTGAGTCAATCTTCTTGAGTATCTCTTGTCTCGGAATTTGTCACCTAACCAGGCTTCTTCCTGTTGAAGGTACTGTGGAATGGGCGAAAAGATCGTTGTCGTTGACCGCTGGAAATGTGCACCTTGACGGGGCCTTTTTAAGAACTTGAAAAAAAAAATTATATTCTTTTTTTTTTTTTTTTTTTTTTTTTTTTTGTGAAATTCGTAAAATAACTATAAAATGAGGCAGATAATTTCTTGGACAAACCTTGGAGCCGTGGGCTCCTTAAAGGTCCCCCCCCCCTTATCTACGGCCCTGGTTGCACTCTTCAAATACTTTCTAGTCTACTGGGATTTGTTATTAAAGAAAAGGACAAGATAGGTATAAGTGTTGAGAATACTTCATTTCTTGTGCATGATATCAATAATGATATTTTAAGACTTTGTTGAAACAGATTACATTTCCAGCCCTTTTACGATTTCAGCTAAAGAAAGCAAAGAAAATAAAAAACATTTTGGCTGGCATGTTCTTTTTTGTAAAATCGGGATCGTTAAAGATAGATTAAAAATTTCAAAGGATTTGAAATCTGCGGAAAATTTGACACCAGATAGATACCTTATGCGTTTGGTTTTCTTTTAATAAATGCTTTTTCAATTAAATAATTTATATATTTTGGTTTCCGAAGCAAACGACCACTCGGGCAGCGTGACCTCCACGAAAAGACACCACGGGTAATGTGACTCCCACGAAAAGAACTGACACGGGCAACTCCGTTATGGCTGTTATCCAATAGGCTACGAACTCCTATTTTGTTTGCTTCGCAAACTAATAACCCCACAAAAGCAACTGACACGGGTAACGTCGGCTATCCACACAGAAGCTAGTTTTGTGTAAATTATGCTTTGACAGTAAAAAGATAATATGTTATCTATTGGTTAAAAATAAGGCTACTCTCAAATCCCCTTTTCATATGTAACTTACAGCATTTTATTTACTTTATGCTTTTCTAACCTATCTGTCATTTCTTATTACCTATTATTTGTCTTAGTTTTGTGTTTGTTACCTGTAATTCCTTTCTGTTAATGCTACTACTGCTTGGCTCATTCCTGGGTGCTTTTAACCTGGTGGTACCGGCGCTGTGTTTCCTCACACATGCAATTGTGCTGAGTGATATGTCTCCTCACAGGTTTAATATGCTCACTTCAGATAAAACAGGTCTGTTTCTTTTATAAAGTAACTTCAAATATTAATTTGAATGAATATATTATAAGTACTTATGGAAATAACTGATTAGTTTTAGCCAATGGATAGCTCATATACCAGTTATCTAGTCTTATATTTAAAACTGAACTTTAGAATAGAGAACTTAACAATTTTGCAATATCAATTGTAGAATTACTAATTTGAATCGTGATTAAATTGCCGCTTTGCATAAATTTCCATTTGGCAAGTAAAATTTTCATGCATAAACTTGTGTTGTTTTATTCCTTACTAGCTGAATAACCCGTCTTTGCTCGGTTTTCAGATATGACCGCGACAGCTAAAATATGAATAAGAATGGAGTGTTTGTTTGTACATTCAATATTTTCGACCCATTTCAAGTTTTCTATCCGTTTTGGACCCTTCTGATGCCGAATCCGCCTTTTTCTCGTTTGGTGTCTGTCTGTCTGTCCGTCTGTCTGTCTGTATGTATGTTGTGCCCTATACACGTCCACGCGGTTTAATATATTTTCATGGAAATTTGCATACAGTGAGTACTTATCTTCATTTAGTGAGTGGCATTGGTTGCGAAAGTCTGTCTGTCCGTCTTTCTGTTCTATGCTCGGTTTTGTGTTCGTGTGTTTGTGTAGACGTATGTGTGTTTGTGTAGACATCACATAAATTGTATTCCAGATATTTGATTGCAGTGTATTTTATTTTATACATTATCTATTAGTTTAGTGAATGCAATATTAAACATTTCTTTATTGTTATATTTAGTTGAGTTTCATGCTAAAACACCTGAGTAAGTATACTTAAATCAACCATAATTTGGTAGTTTTGGAAAAATTGGAATGTCTATTGAATATTACGATTACTTCGATTGCTTTACCAGTACTGCTGAAAAAGTAATTATTCTTCAAAAAATTATTATTTTTTTTTATGGAATTTCATCTCTGATACTTCATTTATTTCGAGTCTTATTTTTATTCTTTGCGCAATGAAAACGATTTTCCTAATATTTGGGACAGACGATATTTTTCAACGAAACGAGAATGAACAAGATCGCGCAAGCAGTGATATTTTTTCTGGTTCTTTCGCTCTGAATTAATTTCTCATTTCTAAATTTTGTACACTTTTAGTTGTAAGTTGTGGCAACTGTGCGAGATCAAGATATAAAATTGAATCACAAATTAATATCTTTGGAACAATTTTTTACGACATCTTTTATTTTGTTTTACTTCGCTGTTTCCTGTTTTAAATATTTATTACTTTAATAAATGTGTTTTCCTTCTCATCACACCCAACAGCACCACAAAGTATTAGACTTGAAAATGTTAGGTAAATCAGTATAAATTTTCAGTAAATTTTAAGTGTAGTTATGCCATTATTGAAAGACTAATGCCGTTATTTAAAGAATAATTCCGATATTGAAAGAATAATAATGTTTAAAAATCCAAACTAGAACTTTTTCCAACATTAAAAAATTCGTTGTCATAATGACAGGAGAAGATTGCAAAATTTCACAATGTCGCATACGGGAGGCAAGAGTGTCACAAGTAAAAAAATATTGTTTTGTTGACTATGAGTGCGAGAGCACTCGCCGTAAATCGTAATTTTAATTAATTGAGTTGAACATGAAAAGAACTTAAGAAAGGGAATTCCAAATCTTTCTATAAATCGTCTTTTATAGTAGTAACCTTAGTATCACCTTTCGTCATTTTGTAGCTTTGTCATACAGCAATTGTGCGATGTATGTGAAATGTATTACATGAATGGATGAATTGTGTAGGATTTGTGTCCAAAGTAAGTTGTAGAAAATATAAAGATGGCGAAGGTGTTAAAATAAATTTTTATTCTACAAAAAACGTAAGTCATTATATATTTTGATTATCTCTTCAATCTAGAGTAAACCAATTCAAACCGAGTAAGGTCGGGTATTTTGCTAGTATATATATATATATATATATATATATATATATATATATATATATATATATATATATATATATATATATATATATATATATATATATAAGATTTAGCAGCCTTAGTCAAATATTGCCTAAGCACACATTAACACAGTGGATAATCACAATTATAAGTTTTTCAACTTTTGGTCAATGGTCATATTCTCATCTTCTCCAAAGGTGTATACATTTTTACAAGTGGAATTGTCAACTATCAAAGAAACCTCAAATTACTTCTATTTTATCGATTTGTCATCTTTTTGCAAAATCTTAAATGTAATTAAATCTAAGGCATCTATAAAAACAAGTAAAAGCTTATGAGGCAGTTCAGAATCAGTGGTGGATCAAGTCAAGTGGGGGCTCCAAGCGGTAAAATTTTCGGAGCCCTCAAACTCAAATTAGAAAAAAAGTTTCAATAAAACTCTCATTAAGTTACAACAAAAAGAAAAGTATTCACAAATTTCATACCATAACATTAAATAAATTTATTTTTAAAAAATATATTTTTTACATGAATTTCCATCTTGCTTTATTTCTTCCAAATTCGTCTTCGGTTTAAGATACTTTGCTCTAGGCCACAAAAAATGTTTGTTTCCTGTAACATGAACAAAAATATTAGGGTGCTAGGAAGGAAAAATAAAAAAAAATTTGCTAATTATTAGCAAATACGCAAAAGGAAATATTATCTGAATATTATTGTTACATGTAAAATACCTGGGTATATTTATTTTTGCTGGTCAATATCCTGGGTATATACTCAGGTATTTATCCAAATTGGGTATTTGTAATTTTCTTCAGGTTTAACTGGCTTTGAATCTTCAACAGCGAGTTCTCTAAGAAGCACACTGGAAGCTCCTTGCAAATCTCGACCAATCCATTCTCGAACCCATTTTCTCTTCTTTTCATTTATAATATCTTTCAGGATAATCCCTGTAGCAACATTTTATTGCTCTATTCATCTTCACTCTCCGTATCATCTTTAGCAGTCGACACTCGAACTCCTAACTAAACCGTGTATGAATCTTCTGAACAAACACTCCCCCACTTGCTGTTTTCTCGTTTAATAGAGCTACTAAATCACTCGCTATTCGACTAAATTACTGGCATAGTGTGTTCGAGCCTAAAGGAAACCAGTTCGACAAGCTCTTAACAATTATTAATC
Source organism: Metellina segmentata (assembly GCA_947359465.1). Lineage (NCBI taxonomy): Eukaryota > Metazoa > Arthropoda > Arachnida > Araneae > Tetragnathidae > Metellina > Metellina segmentata. Next base: position 49,597,409 of record OX375884.1, on the reverse strand, counting down.
GATTGCGATAGCTGTGACATCGTAATTAATTCATCCTTTTAACGAACATGTTTTTTAATTAAACTTAAATTTTTAAAGAAGTGAAAAAAACTTTTCGGTCGGAATTTTCGTATTGTAATTTCCGGGTCGGTCGGGTTACAGGAAACAAACCTTTTTTTTTTTTTTTTTTTTTTGCTTTTTATACAGAATGGCCATATTAATTAGTCTTTCTTCTTCGATAGTACTCCTTAAATAATTTTTTACACGTTTTAAAACAAAACGAGATATTTCTCCTGACGCATTAGATAAGCTAATTGGGGGGGGGGGGGGAATTTCAATAATATTACTACATTCGGAAATGTGCAATTCATTTCTTAGGCAGCTTCATAGATATCAGGTGTAGTTTTTATGGTGTCCTCGTTTTATTTTAGAAATATTAAAAAATGTTCAAATTCTTCTTCATAAGAACAAACATCAATGTCATTTTTGTAAATATCTTTTAACTTTTTTATCGTGTTCTATTTTTAATTCTGCCTTGGTGTTATCACATGACATAAAATGCATTGACTATGAAATTTTTTTACTGAAATTTATGTCTGATTTCTTTGTTTTCGTCAAAAAAAAAAAAAACATTTCTCTTTTGTTTGTGAGTTTATCCATCTTCCACATTAAATGATGGGCCTGATAAATCAATTCGACTGTTTTTCAAATTCTTCTTTAACATTTTCTAGTGACTTCAGTAGGATAGATCCTTTTAATAGTTTGCATTCCACTGACTGCAGTGATTTACTAGTAGCATTTATATTCTTTGTATAATAGTAATCCAAATAACTCATTAGGACGGTTTCATTTTTGTCCATTTTTTCAGAAGCTAAATCGCCTGCACTATGGTAACTTTTTTTTCTTCTGAGTAACAAATTTCAGTTAAAGCCTCTTTTATACGGGTGAAACCAAGTTCTATAGCTAATACAGCATCTGCTCTTGCTTACCATCTTGTATTAGAAACTCGTTTCACTGCACTTAAAGATGCACTTTTTAAAGAAGACAAAGTCACAACTGTCCTCGAACCCTAAAGAAAAGACATTTTAAGACCTCGTGGCCTTTGGTATTCCGGGGCTTTACGTGGTCGCTTAATCCGCCTCTGTACAGAATTTATCATCGAAGTCCTGTTATACTCTCATATAGTGCATAGGGTCATGTGTTGGAGGAGATAGAGATGAAGAATGAAATACAAAGCCACACACTGGATGTCTGGATACCCCTGGTCAAGAATACCTTGCAAACAAAAAAATTAGCATTCGGATCACTGTTATCAAAGGTGACATTCCTAATCTGTACTGATAAGAACGTTTCTGCCATGATAGAATTTTGGAACGAATCCATTTTAAATCTATAGGGGGTGTATCTATCCCACATTAGTAGGGTAAAGTGGGTATAAAAACAATCTTTTTAATTTCAAATTAGAATTTAGCAATGACAGGAGCTTTAAAAAAGTGTTGTTTCTTTGCTTTACATATACATTACTTTATTCAATAACATTGCATTTGTTTTTTTCTTCAGATTGAAATCTTTTTTTGTTAAGTGGTTATTTTTATACCCACTTTACCATGGGGTAAAGTGGGTAATTCATGGAAGCTGGGAAAAAATTGTTGAAACAATACAATTGATAAGAGTGTATTATAAAAGAACAATTTTTATTGAATAGGCTAGTATTAAATTACTCTCTTTGTTCAATGAGGTATTCTAAATGCCAAACTTATGATATGTAACAATATTTTTAATGTTGTAGTTAAAGATGTCCTTGAACAATGTTTGAGTGTTCATTTCACTGTAAAACTAAAAATTCTGCACAATACAAACAAATTGTTATTCAAAATTCATGTAAATAGGAATTTTGAGAAAGATAGAGGTTACATATCAAAACTTCCATGATTATCATATGTAGGTTTTGGCCATAGTAGGTTCAAATGTAGGTAGGTAGTGTATCTACTATTATCAAAGGAAGTGTGTTTGTGTGTCAATTTGATTTGGGAAATTTCCAAAAATTTAATTTGGGAATTGGAATGGCAACAGCATAAAAGATCGTAGATTCTAAACTGAGTTCTTTTTTTATAGCTCCTAGATCGTTAAAGATGGAGTAAAAATTTCATCGGATTAGAAATCTGCGGAAAATTTCACATCAGATCGATATCTAAAAATATGATTTTCATCAAATAAATAATTTTTAAGTTGAAATTTTATACTTTTTTCCAATACGAACGTCGTTACGCAGAATGACTTTCGTTTGATTCGAGAAATCACACATTTCATTTCCTGAGCTCATCAAAGCACAAATAAACATTTTGACTGGCATTTTTTAGATCTTTTTTATAAAATCGGTATTGTTAAAGATAGATTGAAATTTTCAACGGATTTGAAATCTTCGGAAAATTTTACACTAGGTCGATACTTTGCATTTGATTTTCTTTTAATAAATAATTTTTCAATTAAATATTTATATTTTCGCAAGAGATTGTGACGTCACGCCGATTGGATCTCTTCGCAATTGGAATTTGCCGAATTTGAAAATGACGATTCCGTTGCCCGTGGTGTTGGTTTGCGAAGCAAACCATAGTATATTCCTAATTTAGTTTGCGAAGCAAACCAACACCACTTGCAACGCCACGATGGTTGTTATCCAATAGGCTACGAATTCCAATGGGAAGTCGTTGCAATCACCGGGGGTTATCGAGCAATAGTCACATCTGACCACAGTAAAAGAACTGTCACGGACAACGCCGTGCAGGCCACGCAGTGGCTAGTCTAATATTATAAAAGGAAGTGTTTATTTGTTTGTCTGTCTGTTTTGGGGTTGCAAAATCCTGACTATTATATAGCATTTACAACAATGAGATTTGAAACTAAGGTAGTCCGAATTATTTGCAATTTTTGGGTAGCGGCGAATTTTAAAATTTAATCTACAAGATTTTTAAATGAATTTAATGATATTTAATTTTATTGTTTTCTTTGGAATGGCATCCACATAAAGATATGACAGATTCTAAATTTATTTTTTCCGTTTTCATTTTGCGCAGAGGAAGGATTTTCCAGTAGAGGATAAAAAAAAAGTTTTAACTTTAGTTATGTAGTTCTTTTTTCTATCTCCTAGACCGTTGAAGATAGAGTAAAAATTTCAACGGATTTGAAATCTGCGGAAAATTTCACTTTAAATCCATACCTAAAAATATTTTCTTTAAATAAATAATTTTTAAATTGAATATATCTTTTATATTTACCGCAATTTGTGAGATCACGTAAACTTTCTCTTTTCAAAAAAAAAAAACAGATTGCATTTTATGCCCTTTGCGTTAAAAAAAAAATAGAAACAGATTACATTTCCTGTCTTATTCCATTTCCGGGAATGAGAGCAAGAAATAAAAACAAATTTAATTGGGATTGTTAAGTTTTTTTTCGTAAAATCGGAATCGCTAAAGATAGATTAAAAATTTTAACTGATTTGAAATCTGCGGAAAATTTCACTTTAGATTGATACCTAAAAATATGATTTTCTTTAAATAAATATTTTTTAAATTGAATATATATTCAACGGATTTGAAATCTGCGGAAAATTTTACACCAGATTAATACCTTACACCACGGGCAACGCCGGGCTAGTAACGAATATTTGAACTGGTTATTTGCCTATATATTACCCAAGAATCTTACTTAATATTGCTGCTATCAGTTTTGCTCTTTGGTTCTTCAATATTTTCTTCTGGTTCCGTAACTTTGTTTTCAGTAAGAGCCTGGGCTGATGTTCTCAAATTTTTTTTTCCCTAGACCTATATTATCTTTCTTGAAATAAATGCTTAGCATATTAGAGTCTGTTAATACCTGACCTATTTTCTGAACTCCAATGAAATCTTAGCAACATTTCTAAATTCAGTAGACAGGAGTTGAGAGTTGTTAATGTGACTTATTTCAGGTCAGTTAACTGTGAACATATTTAATCAGGCATGTAAGTTATTTAAAATTTATTCATTATTACCTCCTGTAAAGCTTGATTTCCTTCATTTTGTGACAAGCTTTCAAAGCATATCGAACTTCATTCTGGAAAATTAATGCTTTCTCTATCCTTGCAATTTTGCTGTCCACAGCATATCTGTTATAACCCCTCTCTAAATAGTTCTATTAGTGTTATCACGAGCTCTATCATACACGCCAATTTAACAATGCATAAAATTTCTCAATTAACTTTAAATAAAAATTAACTAACATATTTCACAAAACAAATTAAAAACATTAAATTTCTCAATTATAAACATTTATGTGCAAAACTGCAATGCTTTTCTGATGCTGCATAAAACCTTTTCATTGTGATTGTCATTTTTTCCATAAACTTACTACTTATTTGATATAGTTCTTAACTTATGGGAATAAAATCACATATCTTGTTCTTAGTTATTTCATTTTCAATATTTACGAACTTAATACAGAAAAGAAATGAAATTTAAAATTTTTATTTAAATCAATGATTTTTTAATAAAAATCACTTGATTTAAATTAGCATACCCTGACTAAATCACTAGGTACAATCTACTTGGGCTTGTTTGTCGAGTATGGTCATAGTCGCTATTAAAAAAGTTGCCGCATGATTGAAAACTCGTCTTTTTCGCTCGATTGTTAGACGGTTTCCCGAGAAAGTACGGATAAGAAAATTACAAAACTAACATGGTTTGTTCAAAATTGTACAAGGAATAAGATGAAAAAGTTTTTTTTTCCCGATGTGGCTATTAGTTTAGGGTGCAATAAGTGTTGAAGTCGAAAATGCCAAATTTCTAACGAGTGAGCAAAAGACGTAGAAATTTTCAGTCTTCAGCCGTGATTTATTTTAGAATACCTGTAAATGTAAATTTTTGCACAACGCCGAGGTTTTAGAAATTTCAATTTGGCTCCTGATAATATATATATATTTTTTTAATTCGGGAAAAATCGGGACATTTTCGTTATTTTTTTTTTAAACTGTCATATCTGTATCTTTTTACTTTTAGTTTTTAAATTTGAAAACATTGCAGTAAACCTTAGAATGTACTTTTTCTTACTGTACAATTATTTTTGAAATTGGTTAATAAATAAAAATTGGATGCAGTCAAAAGTGGGTCATACAAACTTCTGAATATTGGGAACTATCATATCTATAGCTTAATACTATTATTTTTAAATTTGAAAACATCAATAAAAACCTAAGAATGTATTCTTTCTTATGGTACAATTGATTTTGAAATTGGTTAATAAATGAGAGAGAGAAATCGATGTACAATCAAAAGTTGGTCATACAAATTTCGGAACTTTTAGATCGTAATTTCCGATACTAAACTAAAACTGTCATATCTAGCTTAATACTATTAGTTTTAAAATTTGAAAATACCACGTAAAAGCTTAGAATGCACTCATTCGTATGGTATAATTATTTTTAAAATTGGTTCATAAATAAATTCGATGCGATGAAAAGTATAATTTAGCTTTTGTATAGAATTTGTTGATCGCGCAGAGGAAACGTGAAACAGCTTTGTTCGCTGTAACGTCATATGGCCCTGAAAGTGCAATATTGAATGTACGAATTATTAATCTAGCTTCGGGGGGGGGGGGGGGGGGGGCAGGATTGATAACTCGTTTTCTTTCGCTTTTTTGTTTGTTACTGATTAATTTGGTACAGTTACTCATAACTTTCGTGCTTTTTTGTTTCGCTGAAGACTTAATAGGAACAAGATGGAGAAGATTTTTTACTGATGCGGCTATTAGTGTTAAAGTAAAAAAAGCGAAATCACTTGCGAAAGGAATGTTGGTTTGCGAAGCGAGTAGGGAGCGAAGCCCTCGCTGTGACGTCATGGACCGGAAAGTCAAATCAGGATTATACTAATTATTAAGATAGTTTCGCCGTCGCAGGAGATTGACTCTGCGAAAGAAGTGTTGTTTTGCGTAGCAATTCCGGGGGTTGGCGAGCAGGGGCGGAGCCCCCTAGTGTTGGAAAAAGCAATAAGATAAATGGTGCTTTTTTTTTACTTTGGAAGTCTGAAGTTGAACCTGTTGTTGGGGACAATAGTTTTAAAGATAAATTTAAGTATGTGGATCTTCGGAAATATCTGCTGTGGTTATAGCTGTAAATATGAGTTTAATCTTTTTTTTTTAGTCCACTTTTGCTATATATCCCAGAAATAGCATAAGCATCGGGTTCCTAAAAGTCATTTTATTTTCTTATCTTGCCAAACAGTATTCTAGATTAAATTGTTTTGTTGCAGCGATATAACTTTTATTCTGGTTTAATGTGTTTATAAAAATATACACAACTCTCTCCCCCTTATTGATTGATGGTTTAAAATTTTTACATGATTGCACGTGTCTGTATTGCTGAATGTTTTGAAAAATATGAATTTAAGTTTTAAAAATGTCAACTTCAATTGCCTTATTCTCTAGGGTACATTGAACTTTTCTGGACATAAAACAAGAACTTAACTAAATTTTCAATGAATTATTTCTAATTGTAAACATATAAATATTTACAATTCCAGATTTTTAATTGTAATATCCAGTGAAAATTTCATTAAGTATTTAAAAATCTAAAATTTTATAAAGCTTCATAAATTTGTAAATAACTAAATATTATTCAGGATTACATTGAAGGTTATTTTATTTAGCTTGTTGTATAAACTAATCTTTGCAAGGAAGGTTTATATCTATGACTTAGTGCAGGAAGTGTATGTGTTAATTAGACATAATTAACAAAAAATTATACTAAAACTTTTTATTGTGATAAATGTAAGCGAATTCATTATCTATAAACACAGAAGTTATGTCATCAAATATTTTAACCTGCGTATTAAAGAAATTAAAACTATTTTGCTTCATATACTATTTACACATCAAGCTACAGATATATTGACTGAAAGTAATGATTGTGTTTTGTAACTCTTACAAGTTAACATAAGACTTTCACTTATATTTATCAAACACATAAACTAGATGAAATTTGTATAATTATAAGAGAAATTTGTTTGCAGAAATTAGGCACAGTAAAAATGGTTTTAAACATTAAGTGCATCATTAAATGTTATAAAGAACTCTGATCTAATTAACTTATTTCTTTTTATGCAGAAATATGGGCAACTCAAGCTCGAATAAGCGGGATCGGGCTTACTCGTCTGACTCAGAATGTCCTTCACCATGCAAAGAAGATAAAGTTTTTGAATTTGGTAGTGGAAATAGAAGAGGAAAGTTTTTGTATCAACCATCACTTGAAGAATGTGATGATGTTCCAGATGCATTTAAAGTAATTATATTTTAAATAGATTATCTTGAAACACTTGGTATCAGTGAACTAAAATATAATTTTAAAGTGATGTGAATCAAATTAAAACTTAAATTAAGTTTTAAATTGAAACAGCTATTTTTCTGTTGTAATAATCAAATGTTATAGAGATGTTATAACCTCAAATAATCAAATGTTATAACCTGCTGAGCTGTATATGAAGCATGTTTCAAGTCTAGCTGATTCGATGCCTGAACATGATGAGAGATATTAACTTAAATTTTCTTTGTAGGGACGGCAACAGCTTATTACCGTATTATTATAAAATCACTTTTATAGTACAAACGTGATGCACAATGAACAAACATAAAAATAAAAGAATGAATGATCAAAGAAGTAAATCATGATTTATATGTATAACAAGTTTGTTGACCAGCTCGGTTACAGTGCATAAGATTCAGGCACATATTAGAATTTAGGTTGCATTTTAGACTGTTCAACTTTCAGTTGGGTGCCGCCACAGGACTCCCCCGGCAGTCTGTCAGGGAGGTAGACGAAACCGGACCCCACGCCTTCGCAGATGCAATGTTCGATGAGTTTCCCTTGGATTTTCTGAAATATCTCCGTCTGATGGAGTTGTAGGCTGGAGAACTGTAGTAGTATCATTAATGTGACCATGCGTCTCAGTTTGAATGGGACTGTCCCGTTTTAAGGTAGGCTGTCGCGTTGTCCCCAAGTACAGATTCGGAACGCCGAAATGTCCCGTTTTCAGAAAGTGATCAACCCACTGTAACAATTTGAAAAAGAGGCGTGAAAACAAAACAAAATCCCACGGTAGCACATAGTAGCGCTGCGATGACGGCATGCGCAATACATCTAACAAGTCGGTCAGAAGTAATATTGTTCTTTTAGAACAGTTTTTTCCCGTTCCTGTTCTTTCCAAAAGAACTGTTCTTTAAATTGTTCTTCCCCACTACTGTTCTCACATTCAACGTAAGACATACGAGCCTTGTTCCTATAGCAACCGCCACCTTTTTGGCGGGAGTTTTCGTGGTAGACACACAGGGCCCAGATTCTGTTCACACCTCATATTTTTGCAAGTACTTATTGTAGATAATTCCAGAAGCAAAAAAATTAAGTAAAAAATTAAATTACGAAGCAAAAAAGTTATTTCCATTGTTTTCGCGATCAACGATTTTTTGGGCAAATATCTAATGTTTTTCTCTTGTTTTGACAGAAGAAAACGAGATGATATTGCTTACTCTCTCAATGTTATGCGAAAAGGAGAACATAAATTATTTATTTTCACGTGTTCACACATACATTAATGTTCTTTTAATTAATTAATAAACATTTTTAAGAAATTTGTGTTTTCTTGAATACTTATACTATTACCTAAAATTTGTAGATGTCCCGCTTTGAGGAAAAAAATAAATAGTCACGTTAAGTATCATCATCACTAGAACTTCGGTCTAAAGGCGCGTCACAGGGAGGATCGTTCCTGAACGTGGTGTCCGACGTAGAGGATGGAGTGGCTGCTGAGGAAGTTTTGTCAGGTAGCAAAAAGGCAGGCTTGAGGTTGTTTGTCGAGATACACAGAATGTTGCCGTGCACTGAAATATCAAAATATTTGTCGAAACGTTTAACTACAAGGTAAGGTCCGTCGTAAACTGGTGCAAAGGAAGGTTTTGGGTGATTCATTCGACGAAACACATGACTCGAGTCTTTAAGCGTATGTTGCACAAAAACTGGACTTTTCCTGTGTCGCACAACTGGTTTAGGCGACAATTTGGGAAATGTCTCGGTTAGTCGTTGCAGCAACTCGTGTTGAGGAAAGCGGTTTCTAGTGTACGTGAAGGAGAAAAATTCTGCTGGCAATCGCAATGTGGTACCATAGACGAGTTGAGCAGAAAAACACTGCAAATCATCTTTTAAAACATTACGCATACATTGCAAAATACTAGGAAAAACCTCAGTCTAGCGGTGTGTAGAATAACAACAGATCGAGTCCTTTAACTGACGGTGCATTCGTTCTACCATTCCATTGCTCTGGTGATGCCACGACGTTGTCCGTATACGATAAGTGCCCTAGAGTCTTTCAAGAGACGGAAATAAGGCGCTTTCAAACTGTCTGCCTTGATCAGTTGTGATACACTCTGGGACACCGAAGCGATTAATCCATTCAGAGTATATCTCCCATGCGACAGTTGTAGCACTGATGTCTGTGACAGGATAGGTCTCAGGCCATCTGTTATACATGTCACTGCATGTGACACAGTATCTGTAGCCTCTTGAGGTCGGCATTGGTCCTATGATGTCAACATGTACGTGCAAGAATCGTGTTGAGAAGTAAGTAAGAAGGCACTGACTTCAGTTTTGGTGTGTCTCCATGTCTTGGAGGGCTGACATGTCAAACACGAACGTCCATTTTGTCAAGTCCTTCATGATAGGCCAGACAAATATATCAGTTACCAGCTTCATTGTTGCACGGATCCTAGGATGCGCAAGTCTAGGCATCTGCTAAAAGACTTGAAAGTGAAAATGTTCGGCACGTAAGGGCGAACACGTTTAGTAGATATGACACCAAATGTATGTGGTTGTTTTTAGTACGGTCAGTTTTTTTAATTCAATATTGTTTTCTTCCGTTCTTCAGTTAGACAGTTTCTCGTCGCTTTCCTGTGCTTTTGCCAGTCTCAAAATCAGTTACATATTTTATTGAATTTTCCGAAACTTCTAACCTGGACAAGAGATCGGCTACCACGTCATTTTGCCTGATATATGCCGTATATCAGTGGATGAACCAATAAAGTACTAGTTGAAGCAATCGAAGTTTTGCATTTTTCAAATGCGGATTTTGCTTCGTTAGTCCAATCAATGGGCCGCTTATCATTTTTCGTCGATTTTTTAAAAATAAGCGTTAAGTGGAACTTGGATTTCAGCAGCGTTAGGAATAAGCGCCTGTAAAAATGTATCAATGCTAAAAATCGTTGGAGGGATTTTACGTCACAAGGAAGCGGATAGTTTAAGATCGCTTCAGCCCTGTCTTGTAGTGGACTAATACCATCGGAAGAAACTTGGTAACCAAGAAATTTGACGTAACCCTTGACAAAAACGCATTTTCCGGTGGTTTTGAGTAAACCATAATCTTTAAATTTTTGAAAGATTAGTTTTAAATGATCAAAATGTTCCTTGTTACTGCGAGAAAAAACCTAAATATCATCAAGATAAACAAAACAAAGGTCAAAACCTCTTGTGCATGAGTCTTTGGAAAGTTTGTCCTGCATTTGCTAAGGCCAAAAGGCATGACTTGGGAATTCAAACAAACCAAAAGGCGTAATAATCGCAGTTTTGGGTATGTCTTCAGTTGCAACGGGAATCTGGTAATATGCTCCCTGCGGGTCGATAGTGAAGAAAATTGTTTTTCCATGTAGGTTGTGCGAAAAGTCGTGCACATGTGGCAATGGATACCGATCGGGCAATGTCTGCATTTAGTATGCATATTAGTCCTCACGCTCTAGATATAATTTCCTATTTGAGAAAACTCCCAATTATATCCACCATCCTGGTTTTTCCTCTCCAGGTACAGCAACGATTATCTATTTTAGGAAAGAAATTATATTGCAAAAAAGTGCATAAATCAATGTATAATTTCCAGTACAAAAATTTAATTGCATGCATTTGACACTGTAATGCTATATCAATCACCCAATCGAAAATGTTAATTGGCCCTGCCTCCAAGCATATATAAACAGTTGTTAAAAGCAGGATTACTTTATCAGTCCTTTTACTTTATCATCAATCATTTAACGAGTTAATTCCACATACTATATTGTTCTGGCTTATTTTCATAGAATTTGAGTTTTTAATTCAGAATTCTTTTTTTTTTTAATTTCCAACTTTTTGAAAAATCTTGATTGAGCCCCATATAAACTTTTCTATATTTTACTTAAATCACAGGATTTTAGTTTTGGTAATTTGTACTTTTTCGTTCATAATTCTTTCTTGCGCTTTTCATACCTTCCTAGTTTGACTGGAATTCAACATCTAGATTGCATGTTATAAGGCATAGAGTAGTGACAGTTATGTTAAGGATGCACTGTATTATTGGGATAAAGATGTTTATGTTGTTTGGGGGTATTAGAAGGGGCCAATAGATATACGTTTTATGGGATTGTGTTGCCTGATAGGAATAAAAAAGATGCAATGCATGCCTTTTATGAAAGGGTTATTTCTTTGAATTACTTTAATGGTATATTGCTGGAAGTTATGATTATAAGATAAAGTATTCAAATTCAAGCATTTGACTGTCGATGGAGTTCATATTTTGAGGAAACAAACAAGAGTCTCCTTTTAACTCCATCAAGGGGTCGAGGAATGCCACCAAGCTTAGCCCTAAAAGTTATTCCAGATCTTAATTATCTTAATGAATATATAGATGCTGAACAAATTAAAATTCAGCAAACTTTTTGACTTCATGGATGGTGCAAGGAATCACTATATTCCAGTGAAACAATCCATTTAATTGTTTACATTTTATTTTAGCTATTTAAATATGTTCAATTCTGTATTTGTAAAATATTTTGTTTTCGTACTTAAGTTAGTCAAATTCAAATTAGTATTTTGATTTTAGATTGTACTTAAAATAACCATGGTTATTGCTATGATTTCTTAAGTGTTTTGGTCATTCTTGTTATCCTTTCAGAGTCATTAAAACAAAATTATCCTCTTCATTCTAAAAATTTTTTCCTGGAATTATGTTGGATTCTATCTCACATTTGTGTATTGGTTAACAAAATACTTGTCGAAGCTGGTAAATCTGTTGTAAATATTATCAACCATACCATCCCTTATCGTAAACTAAAAACTATTCACAATTTTTAAAGAAAATGGCCAAACGATTGAAATCAGCAAATACAGAACAAACTTTATTTCATGAAATTCAGTTTTCTCACTTGACTATCTTTTTCACATGACCTAGTCCTAATAATCCATACTTGTATGCATCTCTTAATTTCTATTCTAAATACAGAAGAGGTGCATTATTTTGGTTCTCATTTTCATACCTATAAATTATGAATATAAACTAAAAAATGTTTTAGGTTTTAAACTGTATGAATTGCTTTTAATTGTTCTGGCCAATAAACCAATATACCGTTAGTCAAATGATTGTAATTATTTCACTATTATGCATTCTTATATGCCCCTTACTCCTTTTTATTGATAAAAAAGTATCCCAACCCAGAATCTTAGTGCTAGTGTAGTGTACAAGAAGCCTTTTCATTATTGTATGCACATTTACGACTGAATAAAATTATGTTATGTGTATTCATTCAGAGAGAAAATCTTGTCTGTTTAACATGAGCTCAATGAACTACAAAAATGTATCTTAAATTTCAATTTTATATTACATTTTGCACAGTCAAACAACAATTTTGGAGAATTGAATTTTTTTGTTATCACACTGCACTTTGTCTTCAAAATGTCATTTGTTATTGTGGAAATGGAATTCAAAATTCTGTCTAGAAACACTACTTTCATTATTTTTTGGGAAGTAATGCCTATGTAGTTAGCAGTTACAAATTTGTGAAGTTTTAATTAAGTTTTATATGAATTAAAATTAATTTTTATACAGATATCCAGGCAGAATATTTTAATATTCTCCTTGTTATATTGTTTCAGGATAAAGCTGAAGATGGAAGAAATAGATCTTCAAATATAAATACAAACTCTGCAGACTCTTCTCATTTTCCTACTGTATTTAAATGGGATGGTGGTGGAAAAGAAGTTTTTATTAGTGGTACTTTTTCTGATTGGAAACCAATTCCTATGGTGGAAAGGTATGAGGGCATCTATTATTTTTCATCATACTTTTTAGCATTATTTTCCAATAAAAACTATTTTAATTTTGCTAATGTTCAGTAAAGTAGCTTAATGTGTCTAACATTACTACACTTACTGAACATGTAGCTTAACATTAACTGAGGATGTCGAGATTGAATTGAAAGCACTAGAATTGAATGCTTAGCTTTAGCCACTACATATTATCTTGACCAAATTTTAATCTCAGACAAAGCATGGGATAGACTTTTGAAAGTACAATGCACTTGAAAAGCTCCATTAACCCATCATAACTAGAAACTATTCGAGGATGAAGCATCAGGAGCCATTGATTGACTTTTTGCAATGAAAAGTAATGATACATTTCGATTTTAAGTATAGTTCATCAATTATTAGACTATTATGAAAGATTCCATTGTTCTTTTGTCCACATTTACCTTAGAAAAAAGTATTTAGAATTACTGTTGAAAATCTGAAAAAATATCTGTGGACAGAAAATTCTGTTCACTATAAGCGAATTTACATTTTCTCAGGAGTTCCCTATAAGCGTTTAAAATAACATTAGTTAAATAGGAGTTCACTATAGCAGGGTTTGACTGTGTTAAATCATATATTTGCTCACATTAAATTAATTTAGAAAATGTCTCTTACAAATCAGTTTGTTAGAGATGTAGGAGAAAGTTAGCATGAATGATTTGAAGAAATTATCTGGGCAAATGTACAACTTGTTTTATATAAACATGAAAAAATTCCAAAATGTTTTGTGCTGACAACAATTATTAAGGTCCAGATTGTCATGACACGCTATCTTTTTTGTTCCACTTCATATAAAACGGCAGATGTACAGAAATCCTGTTGAAAATCTACCGATTCCGAAAAATAAAGAGCTTTTAAGTCATTATGATTTTTAGTTCAATTTTTGAGATCTGTTGGTATTTAGTTTTGTCCAAGGTTTTTATATATTTTTTACTGAAACTTTAACAAGTCACAATCAGCAGTTACATTTTTACTGTAAAGCATATTTATCCAAAATTGTCAGCTTCAATCACCAAAAAATATCTGCATTGCTCTGTTATACAAAACAAATATTTTCTGTGCTTCTCTATTGGTGGGTGAATCATCAACTGGAAAGTGTGAGAGTTAGTGAGGAAGTCTTACTTTTGATGGGGTATGAACAACATATATGAAAATTAATTAGATTTTGATGTCTTTTTATTATAATATATAAGTAAAAAACAACACCTTTTATTCATCAATATTTTTTTTGAATTGGAAATAAATTGTTAAACTGTAGATTTTAAGAGCTTTTTGATGATTAGGCAAGCATGTATTTAACTATTTTTTTATTGATCCCAATTTAAAACTAAATTTTTATTCTGGATTGCTTTCCTGCAACGATGTGCACCAGTGAACTTTCAGACAGAAAAACCTATTTATAAAAGATATGTTGAACTTTTCAAAGTAATTTTAAAAGTGATCATTAAACAAAGTATTGCAAATCGACACACATTTTCAAAAATCATTGTTTTACATTTCTTAAACTCCAGTATTATGATTTACTAATATATTCTTTCAGATATAAAATCAAGCTGGTTAAGAGCTACGAAGAACAATCAAGTTTTTCATGATATAACTATTTTAGTTTTATATTTATTTGGTTTATATCATAATTATGGCAGTTGACTTTTCATATTTCTCTTTTTTAAAGCCATGGAGATTTTGCCTTAATTTTAGATGTTGCTGAAGGTGATCATGAATATAAATTTCAAGTTGATGGTCAATGGATACATGCTTCTAACCAGGTAGACTTCTACCAAATAATTTTTTAAGATAGAATGGCCATCCTATAAAAAATTGTTATTGATAATTTGTTTTATAAAGTGAAACAATCGTTTTTGAACCTTAAATAAAACTTAAGAGAAAAGATATAGGTGGCAAATTTTAAGATAATGAACAAAAATCCTTTTTATTAATATTCAAGCTGATATAAGGATTTTTTTGAATGGTCTCTTTAATATTGTATGTACAGTTTCAATGTAAAGGTATTTCAATATCATCAAGCAAATTTGATGAAGTTTTGATTTCTAAAAGAATTTTTTTCCATCATAGTTAGCTATTGAGTTTGAAAAAGAATAATTTTGATTTTATTATCTAACAATTGATATGATACATTATAGTTGCTGAATTTAATTATTGCAATTTATATTTTAACTGTTTTATCTCAGGATAATATTAGTGAACCTAAACCTTTTTCCAGTGATTCAAATTTCAGAAATGCGTATCTAAATATATATTTATCATTTTCATAACAATTTCATAAAATTAAGCTGAGTTTTTCTGTAAATGATTTATTATTTATATGTAAATTATAATTATTGGTGATATACAATAATTTTAATCACTTATTACCAATTTAAGATTGCTAATATAATCAAGTTGTAAATTATATCGAACAATTTTTGTACTTGTGTGTAAAGAAATTTGATCAAAATAAATGGGGCATTATTTAAAATGCAAGGTGCTGAAAGATGTTATGCTGCTGTTGCCTTCATCTCAAGATTTTATGTGTCCACCATCTACCAAAACTAGTCTTCATTACATTAATACATTTTTATTTTATAATTATATCTACCAAAATTAAATTATTTATGTTACCCAAATAGTAAATAAAATAGCTCTTTTATTTATTCAATTATACAAAATTGCTGGTGAACTAGGTAAAAAATTATGCAAACAAAGGAACTTGTTCCCATAATTTTAATTTCCAAATAAATATGTTAAATGCCCTTTCATTCCGAGAAATTATAATCTAGCCATATAATTGACCATAATAAATTAAATTAGAGCAAAGTATTTACAAAAAAAATTTTGAATTACCTAAATAGAATTGAGACTTTGTTGTTTTATTTTAATGTACTTTATTATGAGAAGTACAAAGAAAGAATATTTTTCTGCTTCTATTAATTGGCATATCAAAGCAAATTTTGGAAAGACTGAAAACTAGTGTTTAAAAATATACAACTAGAATTATGGATCTTGATATAAAAAGTAGAGATTATCTCTGCCAAAAAAAAAAATGATTGATTATCGAATCAATAAACAATTATTATCATCTTAAACATATTAAGCAGTGCAATTTTTTTTTGCTGAAATAAATGTAGGCATGCCATATTACATGTATTGATCTCTATCTTTGTGTATTCATGTCATTTTAACAGTAAACATTACATTTGCATTTAATGTTGGAAAATAAAACAGTTTCAACAGAAGCACAAAATTAAGTAAAAATGTAATTCCAATCATGTAACTAAACAGAGTTGCTATGTAGAATTTATAATTTTCTTCATACCTTGTCAAGTTACAATATAGTTAATTTCTTTTGTATATACTTATCTCTTTAACTTCTAATATTTTTATTATTTTTCTAGCCAGCTGTTGATAATCAATTAGGAACAAAGAATAATAAAGTTTCTGTAAACAAATGTGATTTTGAAGTTTTTGAAGCATTAGCATTGGATAGTACTAGTACAAGCAGTGGTGGCTCTGGTAAGTACATAATTATGTAAATTGTAAAATTGGTAGTAAGGTATATTGCTTTTCATGTGTATAATTGTGACAGCTGTCATTTGCATGAAATTGACTTTTGTTATACAAGCTCTGAATCTTGAAGGGGGGGGGGGGGGGTCATCCACTGAATGACAAAATTATAATAACCAACTGGATGGTATGCCATTGGGAAACACTGCACAGAGCAGTGAGGAGACCTGCTTCTAAAGTCAAATGATGTAATATGTAATGAACTGCATATTAGGTGGCACTTGATTTGGTTCGGATTATTTGTTCCCTGTTGAAGTACTGCTTGTCTGTTTAACTGAATATGTGCCAAAACACCTCTAAGCTCCAACTTCCTTTTGTCATTGATAATCACGTGTCTTGTTCTCAGACTTGTTTTGCCATTATCCTTACAATTATTGGAAAAAGCAGTTAGATCCTAGTTCTGGTTTAGTTCTTATTACCATTTCATGTGTTATCCATTCAAGATGAGTGAGATTGCATCTTGAACTCATTTTTTGAAAAGAGCCCTTTCTCTGTCTTCAGCTTTTTTGCCTGAATTAAGTTGTCTAACAACAACAATATCTTTGTATAAAATGCTTTTTGGTTATCCAAATAAGTATTTTTTTTCTAATGCTTGGCCAATTGAACTTAATCCTTTTGGCATTACAAGGGCGGATTTGTTAGCCTCTTTTGTGCACCACAAAGGATAGGTTCACTTTACCATCTGACATACATCCACACATTTTGAACAACTCTCATAGATAGACCACACTTTCATTCAAGATGGACAAACATCAATGCCTTACCCCAGATTTGGAACAGGATACTTTTGATCCAAAAAGCAACACACTTATCACTACAACTATTGGTGATATATATTCTACATTTATGACCAATATGGAGTGGCTAAATTATAATTTAGCCACTCCACATTTTTAATATGTAATTGATTTATTTCCTTTTATAAACACTAACCTCTGCAAATTGATGCATGTAAAAATAAGAAATCAACTTAAGTGATATGAATCTATTGATATAGTCAAACAGATTCATATCACTTTTATGGGAAAAACTAAATTTCTGTAAGATCAATGATTTGAACAGCCCTTTCAGACATCTGGGCTCAAGTACCTGGATAGATAAAGGGCACCTTTATTGTTGTAAACACAATGAATAAATTTGGAACTTTTGAACATAGTAAATAGACTGACATTACAGCATAAATTTTTCTACTGACTTCCTGGGTTATTCCTTAGACCATGGGTACTGGTACAATAATACTGGCACCCCCTCCTTCGTTGTGGACTTTTCATTTAAGTTGAGAATAGTACAGAAATCCAATATTATTCAGGAAGATTACAATATAAGTAATAATAAACAGTCAATGCTTCAGTTTGTTTAAATGGAATGTAGGTAAGAAATATTTAGTAAGACACTGTCACCACTCAAAAAATACAAATTTTAAGAATAAAAATTAATTATTACATTTATTATTATGTTGGATTGTGAAGTAACTTTTGCAGTCTAGAATTACAATATTTAGGTATAACTTAAACTTGTGATTCAATCTCTACTATTATAAAAGGAAGTGTCCGACCTCCACTATGCAGTGTCCAGACGAATCTATGGCACTTACAATAATGAAATTTGGCACAAACATAGTCTGAATTTTTTGGGATTTTTGTGTCCAGCCTGAAGTTTGAAATTCAATCTAGAACATTTTAAAAAGAATTTATTGGAATTTAATTATTATTGTTTTCTTTGGAATGGCAACAACATAAAGAGATGGCAGTTTCTAAATTTATTTTTTCCGTTTTCATTTTGCGGAAAAACGATTTGTCAGCAGACTAAAAAAACAAATAAAGTTTTAACTTTAGTTATGTAGTTCTTTTTCCATCTCCTAGATCATTAATGATAGAATAAAAGTTTCAACTGATTTGAAATTTGTAAAAATTTTTAGATTATATCAATACCTAAAATTATGATTTTCTTTAAATAAATAATTTTTAAATTGAAGCTTTTATATTTTTTCCACACCCAAGAATGACCTTCATTTGATTCAAGACAGGTTTCATTTCCTGTACTCAAATCATTCCACAGCAAAGAAAGCGAAATAAATAAAAAACATTTTGACTGTCATTGTTTAGTTCTTTGTTGTAAAATTGGGATCGCTAAAGATAGATTGAATATTTCAATGGATTTTAAATCTGCTGGAAAATTTTATACCATATACCTTACAGTTGATATTCTGTTAATAAATGATTTTTCAGTTAAATATTTATATTTTCGCAAAAGATTGTGATGTCACGCAATTGATCTCTTCGCAATTCGAATTTGGCTGAATTTGTCAATGACAAGGCCATTACAGCGTTGCCTGTGGTGTTAGCAAACCATAGTTCATAATATTCCTAATTTGGTTTGCTTCACAAACCAAATTGGAATTCGCAGGGAATTCATCCCATTAGGCTATGAATTTCCATTTGATTTGCAAAGTAAACCAAACGAGAAACGCCATGATGGCCTTGTCATTGCCAATTTCAAGTAATTACAATTTTCATTTATGCTAAAAAAATCCTTTTCTGATTAAATTCACTTCTAAAAACTGATCAATGGTATTTTTGAAATTACTGATTTAATAGGAAATTTACATATATTCTACGAGCCTTTATAGTAACTACTTTTGGTGTTGAATGGTAATAAAGTATAAGAGATATGCTCATATTTTCAATGGTTCAGATAAATGTATTGAAATTCTGCCTATAACAGTGGAAAACAAAGAAGTTATAGAAGATACGTATCAATTCAAATTTACGTTTTGTATACAGTGACATGCCAAAAGTCTTGAGATAGCAGTATGGAAATTTACAAATGCCACTTACATCACATTGAAAGGGTATAAAGAGAGATGGTTATCATTGCTATCTGTTGGGCTCTAGGATGTTTAATAACATAGTTGGAACTCAATGCATGGGTCATAGCATTTTACAAACTGTTGTGACTTGATCCAGTGTCAAGGGTCATAGGCTGGCAAGAGTACCTCATAGCTAGAACCATCTGCTGAATGATCAAGACGAACAATTTATGAGCAGAAGCATCCATGCTAACAGTTGAATGACACTGCATGAACTGACTTCCACATTCAATGAGAGATGCATTAGAGGCATGTCTGAGGTCAGTGCAACTAAATTTTACATTGATGGGATATGGCAACAGGAGACACTCAGGTTCTTTTACCCGCAGCACATCTGCTTTATCACTGCACCTGGGCTTATGAACACATGCATTGGACCTTAAATGACTGGAAGCATGGTTCAATGCGCTGATGGTCGAATTTGGGTGGGGTGCAAACCCCATGAGGCTCTGAGTCCAACTTTTCAAAATGCATTTTGCAAGCTCCTTGTTCCATAATGGTGTGGGTAGTATTTACCTGGCATGAATTAGGTCCTCTGGTCCAATTGAGCTGGTCATTGACAGAAAATCACTATGTTCAGCTGCTGTGGACTATGTTCAGCTGTTTATGGACTACATTTACCCAAATAACAATGGGATGTTCCAGAATGATACGGCCTCCTGCCACTGGGCCCATTTAGAGTTCGTGATTAGTTTGAAGAGCATTCTGGACAATTCAAGCACATAATTTGGCCACCTAGATTGCCAGATATAAACCCTGAGGAGCATATCCGGGATACGATTGATAGAGCTATTCGTACACAAGATCCCACACCTACCACTACGCAATTATGGGTGGCTATTGACACAGCAGGACTGAACATCTGGCTACTAGTTGAGTCTATGCCACATCAAGTTACTGCATTTTCCCAAGCTAACGGAGGCTCATTTTATATTAGAGAGGTACCCTATCACTTTTGTCACTTCATTATATTTTGGGAAATTTTTAGAATGCATGTACCATTACACACATTTTAAAGGCATTAAGAAGTAACAGTTGATATCAAAAAGTAATGTTAGAAGTAATGGCCCCAAAAGATTTTTAGTATATTAATTGGTTTTTGCTTTTTAAATCTTTAAATGCAAATATCTTCATTCATATCTTTTTATAAGATGTAATTCAAGCATTATTATTTTTCATACTCTTAGGTTCTTATAGTTCACCACCTGGATCTTTTTCTCAAGAAGTACCCCAGCGCAGACCATATGATAAATCTATTGGGCCGCCTATTTTACCTCCTCATTTACTTGAAGTTATTTTGAATAAAGATATTGCCTTAACGGTACTATAGATTTCTGCGTTAAATCTTAATAGTTTGAAATGTTATTAGTTAATTGAATTTATATACTTTTATTACTTATTATTATAATCTGTAAATTACTAATGGAGTTTGACTTTGAGTAATATTAAAGTTTACTGCAATATTCTCAAAAGGAACAATATTAAACTTTTCCTATGCTTTTTAACAAGGTTTTCATGTTTGTAAAACAGCTGTGAGTATTTGTGTCCATTCCTGCTGCAAGAATGTCATCAGCTCAGCTGTAGATTTTGGACGTGGTTCCCTGGTCCATAAGCATTGCTCTAACTCGTACCACAAATGTTCTATGCGGTTTAGGCCGGGACTTTGAGCAGGCCAGGGAAGACATTTTACATCCATATCTTGATACCACTGCTTGACAGGCTGCAACATGACATGGAGCGTTGCCGTCTTAGAAGTAATATTCGTTCATTCCATAAAATTGCCAGAGTGTAGGAAGAACCTGATTGTCCAAAATGTTCATGTAGGCGTCAGCGTTCAATTTACCAGGAACAACGTGCAAAGGTCCCGGGCCATACCACGAAAATCACCCCCCATACAAGTAATCCGATTTTATGCAAATGTGCTGGCGTCTGGTCCATTAGTGTATGTATGTATATATATATATATATATTAGGGTGTCCCTTATATGGGCGAAAATTATTTTTTTGCAGTTATCAAAACGCATACCCTCTAAATTTTTTAATATACTTAGCCTTGCTTAAATATAAAATTTTAACTTCCTACGTTAATGTTAACCCATGCCGACAGGGCCCCAAAGTTTATGGAAATAGACGTTTTTTTACCGATCTTAATATGTAGCTAGGTCATCGCAACTATGCGTATCTTAGGTAAATATTGATTAAAAGTCAAATTTAAGTAATGCCTTTAAATATTAAAAAATAAAGTTATACATAATTATTCAGGATACTTTTATTTTAAGATCTCTTTTTTACAGTCTGGATACATCTTAATATGCATCGCACACAGCGTAATAAGAACTGTTTCTTTTCCTCTTCTGCGGTAATTAAACCAAGGAAGGCTTGCATTAGCTTAACACCTCTTTCAGCTGTGTCATTTACTGCTTTAAAGCTGAAAACCTTCTTTTTAGCTTCCACGAAGGCTGTATTTTCTTCCCACGAAGATACGTTTTTTTGGAGGAAGCTGCTGTCAACTTTAAATCACGAAAACAAATTTTTGCTCTTGATGGATACGAAATCACTTAATGATTTCCCTAAAACAATAAGTAAAATTATTACCACAAGAAAATTAACAGAATTTAAAGTAACAGATCAAACAAAACTCTCACCGTACAAAGATACAGACATCTCTTCCTTCGATGGAACATATCTCTTCCCAAAATCATACAAACTTTCTCTTTGTAAATTCGCTACAATATTCGCCTTGGTTTGTTTATAAACAATAGCATCAAAGAGTGATAGTACGGCTATTTCCTTTGATAAATACCATTAGTGTTGACTGAACTTGCTCAGGGCCGCTTTGGAAATCAATTGTCAACTATTTCATACTCTTTCAACGTCTTTAAAAAACACAAATCTTGATTCGGAGCCTTCACCGCCAAACTGCATCCAAGCCAGGGCATCACATAAACTGATACAATGAATAAACAAACCTCTTGCAACGCTCGTTTGTCCTCAATGCTCATTTTGAACTGAGACTGCAGCAAACATATTTTCAAATAGTAAAAAGCTTTTGCCATCCATCGTGCTGGATGCATTACGACAGGAGGTCTGATTTTAATTTTACTCTCTTTATCTCCTCTCAAGGAAAATAACAGATAGTTCGATCAGTTCCCCGATAATCGTCACGTATTTTTGCAGTTCATGGTTGAAAAACCAATCCGTTAATGGTCGTGTCAAAAAGATGCTGTTTGGCAAAATCTGTGCATGTTTCGATAGCATTAGGATTAATGCTTTTCCAGTTGTGTCTGAACTTTTTGATCAGTGGAATATCGGGACTGCTTGCGACTTGGATCTTTGATTCAAATACATTTTTCCGAACCAGTTCATAAACATGATGACGGCAAGCAACGATTATCTTTCTACATTTTGTTCAAAATATGACAGCAAGTAACAATTCTCTTTCAAGATTTTGTTCAAAATGTCACAAGCTCCATTCAAGCGGTCTGTATTAGATGCTGTCGTATCACAGCACATTATTTGTACTTTATCATTGAGATCCCATTCTTTAAGTGCGTTTGGAACTGCTTTAGCTTCATCTTTGCGGGAAGAGCTGTCCAGTTTTGGTACTACAAGAAGTTGCTCCTTCTCTCCAAATGAAATAGGGATCCGCAGGCGTTCTTCTTTAGAACTTCTCACATCCAGGCCTGGTAACAATTTTCCATCGTAATGAATGGTAACTACTTCGGGCACGCTATTCTGAAAATCGGATTTTACGGATTCCGCTCTAACTTTTATCAATGACTCACCTCACCAACCAAGAAAATGCTTTTTTTACTGCTTCTCAGTTCCATTGACATCTTCGGGAAAAAACAATGCGCTTTATTTACCCGACAAGCTGAGAGTAAAGCCCGGTTTTTCAAGAGTCAAGGTAGCAGCGCCGCGCGAAGAGATTCAAGTCCAACGTCTCGAATTCCTCTACCTGTATAGTGTTTAAGGTGTTAGCCTCTAGATAGGAAGGTTCCTGGCTCGAATCCGGGTCCGGGCATGCTTGTTTGTAAGCGTATGGTGTAGAGGCGGCTGGTGCACCTTAAACCTGTCGTGGCCGAATGTTTTCATGTTGGGTTGGTGTGGAAGTTTGGAGAGTGGGGTGCCAGCTCAGGTGTTGCTTCGACATTTAACCGTGGTTCAAAATTACGAGGTGTTGTCCTCAGATCTTTCCCTTAAGGGATCGATCCCGGACAGTCGTCAATTGCCCTTTATATTGCTCTAGTACGACGTTAATTACCGATTACCGCTCCAACAGGAATTCACAACTTGTAGCAACGTTGCGTGTTTGTGTTTTCCTAAGAAGCGCATCAACTGTAACAGTTAGTCACGTGATCGGTTATTTGAACTAAATTCTGGTGGTAGTACGTGGCGTATGACGCATTTGACTGCTCTGGAACCAGTCTGCTAGGAAAACCCGCCTTAACTGACTGAGCAAGCATGTCGCACGCGTGGCACCTGCGATGCTACTTGTGCGAACATGTTTCCATGCAAGTCGGCACGGGTTGCAGTGCTCCAAATAAGGTAAAAATTTATTTTCGAGTGTTTTAGGGTCAAATGAACAAAACTAGAACCTATGCGTTTGAAAATAAAAAGTTTGAAAAATAAGGGACACCCTAATATATATATATATATATATATATATATATATATGTACATATTAAATCTTTCAACTATCAGTTATTTTTACTTATCTGTCAAGAGTTTTTGCTTCAATTTTTTTCAGCACTCAACACAAATAACTGAGTAAATGTTAAATTTCCTTTGTTGAATCACAGATGATGTTATGGGTTAACACAAAAATTAGAAATCTCAGAAGTTAGTAAATGATTCAAGAAAAAAATATTATTGCTGTTAAATTTGGTAATCTTTCCATTTGATTTTTATCAGCTGAATTCTAATAAAATTTTTGGTATACTAATTCCCACCTAATGAGAATGTCTTACAATTTGAAAATGTGTATATCACACCTCTACCCTTTTCTCTATCTATATATCTCTGGTGAGTGTGTGTGGTTCGTTTGGCTAGTGGAGAGGGCAACACTTCATAGATATATATCATCTATTTATTTGGACATTTCTTGGTTAGATATGAATACATTACAACATAGTTTAAGACAGCAGCAGAGAGCCTCTCATTTTCCGTTCTCTGTCGTCTCCAAGTGTCGAATCTCCTCTTTTCTTTCTGCTCTCCTCCTAACCCGGGTGACCTTTCCCTGACATCCCCGCCAACGTCCCTAGGGATGTCTCGTTCCCCCAACACCCATTCCTCCTTGTGTTGGTAGGGGAACCTCCAAACCTCACAGTGTATATGTGGCTTTACTGTGCCTTCTACTTAACAGGATCTAATATATAGTTATTTCTTTACACTTTATACACAAAATTGTTTCACCAATGTCTGTAAAATATAAAAAATTAATTAAGGAATTCAAATAGTAGTTTTAACTCAACATAAGTACGGCCAAATCCAATAAGAAATGTGCAGTGAAATATAAAAAATATTTTTTCATGCATTCACTGACATACCTTTACATATCCAAAATTCTTTCATGCTAATGTGCAGCAGCATTGTAAATCGAAGCATACTTGACAACTTGTTAGGTTTTGCAGTGCATTTCAAAAATGTTATGTGTATTGTAAAATTGCATTGATATACTTTGTATAATTTTCCATGAAATTTACAAATGATTTGTTAGTATTGTCTGTAAATTTTTAAAAGAAAGAATGTAACTGCAATACATTTTCAAGCTGAATTGTTCTCAAGCCACTCGTGAACTTTTCATTGAAATTATTTTCGCAATGAACTTTCAGCGATCCATGGGAAAGGAAGGAACCAACCGCGAACCAAAAGACAGTCATTTGTCAGCCATCGGTGATGATGATAGTCTGGAGGTTCGCAAGCATAGAGTAAAGTAACGAACTACACACGACACCATCCCAATCTAAACTGAGAACAACTTTGTGTTCATCGAAAAATCGGCAGGAGGCGGATTGCAATGAGCGGTTCACATGCAGTTGGTTCAGGGTCCCATACCCAGTCCCAATCAAGAGAACTAGAGCAGGCCTCGAAATAGATTTTTTAATACAGGTGCACCTTGTGCACTTAAGTTTTTAAATTAGGTGCACTGTGTACACCTAGTGGGAAAAAATTAGGTGCACAATTATATTTTCATGTGCACCCGGGTATTTCGAGCCCTGAACTAGAGGCTCGCAAATTCCTTAGAGTTTCAACTAGACCACGAGTCACCAAAGAGTCAGAAAATGGGAGATCGCAAAATTCTGTACCAATGAAGAAGTGTAAGATTGTGACATAAGTAAAGTTTAATATCAAATTCTTGGTGAGATTAAAATTAATAAATAAATTCTTCAATTAATTAAAATATTGGATCGATGTTTTGGAAATATAAACTTTCGCACAGCAAATTTACAATTTAAAAATTTTTGCTATTATCCATTGTACAGTAGCTTGTAAGTTATAAATAATAGTATTCCTATTTTATCTGTTTTCATCTTTTCTAATTCTATTGTATTTTTAGAATGAGCCGATTCTACTACCAGAACCCAATCATGTGATGTTAAATCATTTGTATGCTTTGTCAATAAAGGTGGGTGAATTGGTTTTATTACAACTTGTTATACTGAATTAAAATTTTATTTTCTAACATGCAATTGTCTAATTATAGGATGGAGTCATGGTATTAAGTGCAACTCTTCGCTATAAAAAGAAGTATGTTACCACTCTGTTGTATAAACCAATATGAAGTATATTAATTGTTTTAGATTTTGAACTCATTTTTAGTTGTGATTTAAAAATGGTATTATTTAATCTTGTTTGGGAATTTTTTTAAAATTCAAGCATATTGAGTAAATGTTTAATTTAAAATTTTATTTTAGTTATAGTTTCGTGTGGAAATTTAGTTTCATGTGGAAATTTCTTGTTTAGTATAATTGTTTTTAATATGGGTTCAGATGAATATGTACTCATTAGCCAATAGTTGTGTATTAATTTTTATCTCAATGTATTATAAATGTATGCGACAATCATTTAACATGTTTTTTATTAGATGGTATCTAACATATATATTGTTTATTGTATTCTTTTAGAAATGTTTTGTAGGCTTTTATTGAAATATTTTCATAATAAAATAAGGAAATTTATTTGTAGCCAACTCACTGTATTTTGACAGCTACTCACAAGACTCTGTCCTTGTAAAATTTTACTAATGCAATGTTACTTACAAAAATTTTACTGTGTATCGCCGGTTGTAGATATATAAAAAGTTACAATACCCAAAATAATATACAGTGTTACACACAATACATTTAATGTATCAGGAATATTTAAAAATAGTGTAAATGTTTGAAACAATTTATTAAATAAAATTGAATTTTGCATTCAATATTTATCTTAAACTTTGAGTATTTTAAGGTCTGAGCATAGTGATAAAGTGAAATAGCTAGAGGTGGGGTTTCAAAATACATCACAAGAGTGCTTGTAACCAGTGAAGTGGTTACCTCATTAAATAACCCTTTCAAAGTAAGTTTCTCATAAATGAAGCAAACACCTTTATTGTTGCACAATACACATCACAAAATAATTGGAACAAGGTAGGTAAGTAGTCGAGTTAGTTGCACTAGAGTAAAAACATGATATTGGTGATGGCTGAGGTCAACACCCGAGCATCCAATCTCCAAACTTCCGCACTATGTCAATGTGAGGATATTTGAGGCCATGAGGGATTTAATGTGCACTAGCCCCCCCCCCCACATATATATAAAACCGAATAGAGTTTCAAATTCAGCCCCCACTTGCCAATCTATGATTCCCAATCCTGCTGTGTCCTCATTAGGATAACTATACACTGTATTGAAAGAGCACAGCACTGAGTATATACTCAGATGGAAGGATTAGTTTTAGGAATTAGTTTCGGTTGTGTTGAGAAAGCACAGGCATATCTGCTGTTAGAGCTTCAGTTACAATGATTTTCTGGAATATTTTAGATAATTAATGATTGAGCATTAAGTTGTAAATTTGGCATTTCTGAAAGTTGATAGACATGACTTTTAAAATAAAAATTATCTTGTCTTACATTAGATTACAATATAACTAGTGCCTTCAAAGTACTTGGATTTGTTTGAATGGCATACATTAAATTTTGCAATGAAGGATTTAAAAATTCAATTTATCATAAACAAATGGAAAATACATGAAAACGTTTTCAGAATACAAATGATCTTTTAGCCTTAATTGCATAGTTAAATTTTGTGTTCTTATATTTTTTTCTTACTATCTAGATAGATTTTAATATACCTGGTAGCTTAATGGCTTAATTAAATTGCTTGTAACATAACATTAAAATATTCTTAGTATTAAAAAGGATTGATTTGGCAAAGTAACCAGACAGTTGTCTAGTTATTATACATATTTAACACTAGCAGGCCAGTAGGGGTGCCTGTGACAGTTCTTTTTGTGTCCTTACTAATACTGAAAACATTAAAAGAAAAACAATTTTTAGAATGAGTCCCACCTCCGTATGACACACATTCGGACCCAAGGTATCGATCTGGAGTGAAATTTCCCGCAGCTTTCAAATCCGTTGGAATTTTAACTATTTAACAATCGCAAAGAAAGAAACTTGGACTAAAGAATAAAAAGGAAATAAATGCCAACTAAAATTTTATTTGTTTTGTGTCGTTTCACTGGAATTATTTGTGCTCAGGAAGTGAAAGGAAATATAAATTTAGAATATGATCTCTTCATACTGTTGCCTTTCCAAGGAAAACAAATAAATGCCAATAACTTAATTAGAATATGTTCAAGATAAAGTTAGGACAACCTGTTGCCATATTTCAGGACTAGGTGGTATAGATCATCTAAAAACAGACACAAACACTTTTTATAACAGAAGTTATACATTGTGAAACATGATCTTCGAGTATTTTAGAGAATCTCAGGGTAGAACTTTAAAATACTAGCAGTATCCGCTTGGTGTTGCCCATGACAAAGTTATGCTTTTAAAAAATCAACCTGATTCCGACAAAACCAAATTGAACAATGAACAAAAAATTGCATGAATGATAAAAATTAAATATTGCTAAAAATTTTCAGTCTTAAAGCTAAAGCAACAAACAAGAAAATTGCAGAAATGATAAATTCAGAAGTAAGTATGCTTTTAAAGACTACACTAAACTTTACTGATTCCAACATACAATGTAAATCAAAACTAGATTAAACAGTTTTTAAGTTATACTTGCAAGAAACAATACAACCTGAATACACTGGACCAAACATGTTAATTCCAATTTACAATCCGTTAAGAAAATGAAAAGAGAAAAATAAAAGACCTAATAAAATCAAAAGGAATCACATAAGGAAGAAAGCTAATAAATTAAAAAATGTTCTAGATTAAATTTTAAAATTCAGCTTTCGAGGTACATTCAGTCACCTTTAGGGATACCTGTGTGCCAAATTTCATGGTTTCAAGTGCTATAAATTCGTCTGGACACAATGAATAAACAGACACTTCCTTTTATAATAGTAGAGATGGTCCGAGTTCCTTGGTGTTTCCAAACATACGTTTGATAAATCATTTCAGTTCAGAGAATTTATATTTTGATAAAATTTTAAGATACAATGTATGTTAATTTTTTTTACGTCTTTTATCCGTTTACTTCTAATGAATTACCCTCTTCATATAATCCTCTCGAATATAATTTTTCTCTTAAAGCATAAAATTTTTTAAGAGCTGTTGATTTTACTAACATTTAATGACAATGAAGTATCCCATCTCTACTGAAAGAATTCTGGGAACGGTAATGGTAATTTTAGTTAACGTCGTACTAGAGCAACACAACGGGCTATTGACGCAGGTCCGGGACCAGTCCATTAAGAGAAAGATCAGAGGACAATACCTCGTAATTTTGAACCACGGTCAGATGACGAAGCAACACCTGAACTTCCACAACTTGAGGACTTTCGGCCACGACAGATTTAAGGTGCACCAGCCGCCTCTACACCATGCGCTTACAAACATCCATGCCTGAACCTTCCGATCTAGAGGCTAACACCTTAACCATTATACCGGTTGGTCGGCTGCCATGTAAGGAAATCTGTTGGTTGCTGTGTAGACCGATAGAGGGTTAAAGCTGAGGATAGACACTATAGTCCATATCTGTTAACTGAAATATTCGTAGTTTCAACCTGGTTACGATTTTAAACTAATTATGAAATCATGGAAAGTGGTTGAATTACTTATTCTGGTGCTGCCTGGTTTTAAATTACCGATTTTTGGACACAATCTAAAGTATACTTTCATTACATCGTTTTGAAGAAAACTCTGGGAAATGAATAGCAATTTGATCAAGTTTGCCAGAAATGAATATGCAAAAAAATTACAAGACTAAATCTCAGATTGTGTCAACACTTTTCTAACAGGATATCCATAATTATTTTGTCAGCCAAAAAGCATGGAATATAAATTGCAAGATAATTTTTAATCATGCTGCATGATAGGTTTAGTTATTTACAATGTTTCTTATGAAAAAATGTGAGAATATTCGATTAATGTATTTTCAAGAACTCGAATTAGAAATACTATTTAGAAAATTAATTTTTTACTCATTAGAATGCTGATAATTTAAATGTATTTTAATCCTTGGGATGTATACATGCAAGTAGCCTAGTTAATTAACAATTGCACCGTGAATGAAGTTTGTAAAGAGGATAAACCTGTATCATTAAATGATTTGATGACCTGCTATTATGAAATGCAGTTGCTTTTTACCTTTTTTATTATCGATGTAACAATGGAAATAAAACATTTAGCTATGAATGCATAAAATTAGCTTTCATGTGAGTTTGTAATAAAACAGAATATAAATGCAGTCTAAAAAATGCAATTTTATTTCAAATAAAATGTATGTATACATATTACTCGGGAACCCATTGAATATGAAAAATTGCTGTATGCTTTGTCAAAAAATTATTTAAAACTGTCAGTTCACCTTTTTTATACTAAAGAAAGATCATAAAATTCAGATTTAAATATACCCATAAAGACAAATACACAGAAAAATCCACTCATGAGATAAAAATATGCATTTATATATAATTACATGCAATACACTTGTAGAGTTTATAAAATGTTAAGATAGTTTTCATTTTTAAGATAAAAGAAATTCAATATATGCAAGTTATTATAGATATCTATGGATTTAATTAAGTACATTAAGAAAAATACGTTTTCCATTTTTATTTAAAAAATATTTTTTGCAGTATTGTGTGTGTATTTATAATGCAACTATTTTTATAACCAAAATAATAAATTAAAATGGAAGAATATTGCATATTAAATGTATCAAGGAAAATTTAAGCTAGAATTTTTTTTCAATCAGTATCTTTGTTGGTCTAATCTGGTATTTTGTATTGAAATTGCAGAAAATGTGTTTATGTATTATAGCATGCAATTTTCAATAATTGTATAACACATAAATTAATTATTTTTCTTTTGAATTTTCCAAGTTAGTTATGGTAAAGCCCCAATTGTTTCTATACCATGAGGAATAGGGAATTTCAAGGGAAATGAACTTAAATGTTTCATATTAGATTGTTTTATCAGTTTCTAGTTTAATCAATTGTGTATGGTGACAAATCAGTTTTATTTTCAGTTCAGATTATTTACATATATACATAAATACTGGCATAAAATTCAAATATTTTTGTTACAATTTCATAACAAAAATATACATGACTCAAATTTGGTAAAAGACTTTGGCTTTAAAAATCACGCATCGTATCATTTATGGAACTTGTGTAGGTTAAGGAAAGCTGCCACTTCAAATCAAGCTACATCTCAATCAGCGTTCACTGAGCTGAAATATTGATTTTTATCACAGACATTTTGACTCAGATTAACAGTCTTCCAAAATACTTCATTTGTAACATGGAAATGTCATCTTTTAAACATAAATAAAATCCATTGCCTTCTTGCAGAATAAGCATAACACTTAATCCTTATTGCTGTGAATGTTGATGTACTTTTCCACTGTTATTCTGTGAAGGTACTGACAAATTGGATTTAAATTTTAAGGGATTGCCTACACTATACAATTAGTTCATCCTGAGATAATGAATCTTTTTTTGTTATGTTTATATCATTTTTATGTAAATTGTTTTTAAAGGGTAGCGACATAACCTTGTTCTTATTCGATTCTGGTGACAGACCTTTGTAAATCTTCTCTGGCATATGATTAAATGACGACACCTCTTTATTCTTATCATTCATTTCCTTAAAATCGTTTTCTGGCAATGGATGAAGTTTGTTGATGTATCTCTCCAAGTTATTTGTATTTCGATTATTAGCTGTTGATTGAGGAATATCTACTCTGGATTCATTAAAATTAGGAGGATATCCAGAATTTGAGTTCTTCATTCGATGACATCTTTGTTTGCACACAAGAACAACTGCTATTGCTATCACAATCATAGCAATACATAATGATGTCACAAAAGGTGCCAAGTATATTTGTTGATTCTCTGTTGGGAAAAATGAATAGAATAAGGTCATAAGGTTTAAATAAAGCATGCAATATTTTTAATTATACTTTACAATTATCCTTTTACAAAATAAGCAAAACACTTTACTCTTATTGATGCCAATGTTGATGAATACAATAAACTCAAAATTTTAATTTCGAACCTGAATGAGCAAAAAACGGCGACAGTTATTACTTTTATAATGTTCATTACTATTTAAAATTATTTCTGAAGTTTCAAAATTGGATAGTGTCTATGGGAAAAAAATACAAATTTAACTGAATTTGAAATTTAGTATGCTTATATTCAGTATGCACTTTAGCTTGCACACTATTCTAAAATTCTTGTAAGAAATGTTTAAATGAGAAAATAGTTGTTCATGGTACTTGCTCTTATTCAAATATCTATCCCATTGAAAGTTTAATACTTTATTTGAAAATAAATTGTTTCCAAGTAAATATTAATTTCCTTGATTATAACGAAAATAAATTCTCTTAAAGCAAAGATTAGGGGGCCAAGTGTAATATAAGGCCTGAGCAGAGCCTGGTACTACAATTCACACTTATAAAACCGTACAACAATAAATATAATTTAATTCAATGTTTATGACTTGTCATAAAATTTAACTATATATGAAAAAAATATTTAACACTTATAAATTTCATTTAACTCTTCCATGACTCCCATATGCTCCATAGCTATAAATGAGCTTTTCATGCATGTACTGTAATTTCAAATCCATCATTCAAGTTTATATAAGTGTCAATTAGACTAGTTCAGATTTAAGCTAATGTAATCCCTATAAAATAAATGAAAACCTTACCTAATTAAAATATTTGTATGTATATCAATGAGATTTTGGTTAATGCATATCTCAGTCCAGTATGTTTTATTTTGTTAAGCAATTACTATACTTGCAATTGAATAATTTGTACAAATATCTGCCTCAATTAAAGATTAGTATAGAACCTATTTTCATGTTTTACAACATAATTTATGTTTGTAATTATGATATACAATTTTTTCTTAAATGATTTGGCTTGGCAGAGAACAAAATATGTGTACAAAGTGTAGTAACTTCAAAAGCAAACAAGAGTTGAACAACTTGTTCACTTTAAACTTGAGGATGCCTTTCTTATATTTCAGGATACTATTTAGGAAAGACGCGTAAACTGTTTTACCGCAATTCAGTTTAAAAAACACTGAAACTATTTTTTTTTCTCATCTCCGAACTATCCTCAAATATATGTGGTAGTGTTTCCTTTGTTACTTACCTATGTTTTTCGATCTTACTGAATAACTTTCGGCCATTACTTCGATCACAGATTTCTGGTATTCGGTGCTGAGTTTTTTCTTCCTTATGTAATCAGCTAAGCTTTCAACAACATTCATTAGTATCATTTGCATCTGTTTGGTCGTTTCGATTTCTGTAGACTGTTTAAAAAATTAAAAAGGATTAAATTATTGAAGTAAAATATATCTTTAAACATGTATTTCGAAAACAAAATACAGTGAAAACTACATAATTCGATTTTTAGATGTATTTTAAAATCGAACATTTCACAGTCAAAATCAGTTTAACTTTTAATATATTTGCTTTTTATCTATGTTTATAAAAGTGTGGAAATTTTCGATGTGAATTGAAGTTTTTCAGACCTTAAGTAGAAAAATTGTGGACAGGTCTAAATGCATTCAAATATATTTGGTTGGTTTTTGTTTTCGGGTTTTATGGAACTAGAACCATATTTGACCAAGATGACGTGCTTCTGTACTCTGCAAAACTGCCCTCTACTGAGTAATACAGTTGTGGCAATTATTTACCAAGCAGTTCATTTTAGTCTTGACTACACTTAAAACTAGAAATTCGTTTCTTTTGACTCATGGCGGCTTTGCAGCCGGACGCGATACGTTGATATTATCAACATATTATATTATCAAATTGACAGTGAATCTATTTACTGAGGGACATCAACCTCATCTCTTATGTGTTACAAGGTTCTTTGATTTTAATTAACTGTCAGTTCAAAGATTTCGCATATACAACTAACCATCCATTCGGAACTCATCGGGTTCAATCAGTATTAACTAATTTTTGAGCGAAAGAGAGGAAAAAGTACAACTGATTTTTTGGGGGTTACCTGTAATAACCGACTACCCTGAACTCGCAACAAAAACTGAAGTGCTTAACTGCACTTCCCTCGACTGTTTGGTTGGGGTTTTCGGGTTTTATGACGCAAGATCTATATTTGGTCAAGCTTCGCCAAGCAATAGAAACACAATGAGAGAGGAAAGAAAATCAGAAGGGCGAGGGTAAAAGTGAAAGGGAGGAAATATCACTCTGGTACCTCAAGGCTGTGATGCCTGTACACACCTAAAGCCTACTACCCTGAGGGCTGAAAAGTTTGGGAACCACTTTATCTGTTTGGTCAGTTTTTAAAGCAAGAGAAAAATGCATCTATGAACTTGGCACTTTCTATTTTTAAGGAAGGGATTGGGCAAAAAAAAGAATATTGTTTATTCTCCTAGTCAAGTTCGACTAGTTCGTTCCTTGTAGTAAGACCAGTAGTCGGTCATAAGAAAAGAATTTCGCCTATGCATGAGGAGTGACCTAGCGCATTTTCAGAGGTATGGCACACGTATAGCCCTTTGAAGTAATTTAAATTTATAAGACAATAAGAAAAAGGAGCTAATTTAAACAGCCTAAATCGAAGTTTATCGCACAGGAAAAATGCAGTCAAAATATACGCCTGCTTGTTTCAATTTAATTGCAATCGATATTGCATAAATTATTGTTCTATTTAGTTAAATATTGGATTCAAATACCTCACAATTTTAAAAAATGTTTATGCAATCTTCTATTAAATTCATTTTAGCTCTCAAATATGCAGATATTTGTGTGTTTGATTTTAAAGATAAGTGTTATTAAATATGCTGCAAATTGCAATAGAATGCCCATAATTTTTATTTATTTTATATTGCATACATTTCTGTTGTAAAAATGGTATATTACATTAAAACTTACTACTGTGACTTCCATCACTTGAGATATTTTTTCTGCACATTGTACAAATACTGGCATGTCCACAAAATCCAATGTCCAAATGAATCTTTGGAGTTCTAAGCATATTTTGTCACTACTGAGAAACTGGGGAAGAAAATAGAGTTCATAAAATCAGTTTGCATAATTTCCATTACACATAGATAAGACCCTCAATAAATTGATTTTGAAACATTTGTGTCTCTATATTAATTCTAGAAATAGGTATTATGAAAAACTGAAAAATCACTTACAGCCTGATGTATGAATTGTGTATATACATTTTAAATTTTCATATCCTTTTTACTACTCAACCTAAAAGCGTACTTAAAAGTCTCATTGAAAATTGTCTCAATAACATAGGTTTACAAGCCAAGTGTTCAGAACAATTATTCATTTTATTTTTTAAATTATGCATAGGTGTATGAAAAATTGTACGATATGCCCATGTATAAAACAATCTCAAGATTCACTTCATGGTCGATTTATAAATATTTCTAGGATTCAATACCATACATGTATTTGAAAATCAGATAAACTACTTAATCAAAATTTTTCTTCAAACAAAATATCTAAATAAATGTTCATAAATTGGAATCAATTGTTTGAAGAATCGGATTAAATCTAAGTAACCGTAATAAACGCATGTAGCTAAAGTTATCTTTAAAAAATAAAGACATTTCTCAAGATTAAGTATATATTTTAACTAGATCATTTTAACAATGTGATGCATGTTACCTCTTCGTATACATGGTGTTTTTTTAATTGAAAATTATTAGGTAATATATAATTCATAATTCTAAGATTCAAAATTGGGTTTCATTGGCATGTACATTTAAATTTAGTAAAGGAAAGACAAGACGTTGCATGTTTGCAGTTTTAAACTCCGTGAACTTACCAAAGGCAATATTCCCTCAGAGAATTTGACAGATAATTTTGCACAATTATCTGAAATAATAGCATTATTTGGCTTGCAATGTGGTGATGCGTGATTGACCAAAAACTCTTTTGTGTTTAATTCAGACATACAATGTCCTGAAGCAGAACAAGGAAGAGAAAAACACGGCGCCGAAAAAAGGGGAACACAAAACTGCCCTTCAGAACATTGTTGACTGTATCCT
This sequence comes from Metellina segmentata, assembly GCA_947359465.1. Taxonomy (NCBI): domain Eukaryota; kingdom Metazoa; phylum Arthropoda; class Arachnida; order Araneae; family Tetragnathidae; genus Metellina; species Metellina segmentata. Next base: position 49,561,125 of record OX375884.1, on the reverse strand, counting down.
CCAAAGCTGTCTCTATATTCACAAGTTTTCTTTTCGCATGAGACCTTTAAAGACAAAACACAATGAGAAATTTTTGCTTATCATGAACCTTAATAAAAGCCTCAAATAAATAATTTGGGGTTCTGGCAATAAAATATAAGCGTTTAGCAATTAATTACTGTTGGGTACATGGAATTGCTTTCAAAAATTCAAATATAATTTAGCAACGAATTAATATTACACCAGAGCTTAAATACAACAATATTCATAGTTTTCAACTTAAGATAAAAATACAATGAAATGGGATTTTTTTTTTGTTATAAGTTCATTAATAAGATTAAAGGAGGGAGAAACAGTCAAGGATCTTAGGGTGATAATTCACAGGGATTTTAAAATGGGTCACCAATGTTCAGCTGCGGGTAAAAATGCTAATATGTTGTTGGGGTATATTAAAAAGACTAACTTCAAGGGATAAGAATATAATCTTGCCGTTATATAAGGGTTTAGTAAGACCACAACTAGAATATGCTGTACAATTCTGGGTTCCATATATGAGAAAGGATATAGAATTAATTGAAAGGGTTCAGCACATAGCTACAAAAATAATAAAGGGGATAGCAAATCTCGACTGCAATGAACGTTTAAGTAAGCTAAACATGTATACACTGGAAAGAAGGAGAGGGGAATTGATTCAGCTTTTCAAGTTGGTAAAACAAGGGGACACAGAGGGCTTAAATTTCAATAGCGATAACAGAACAAGGGGCCATGGGTATAAATTGAATAAGACACATTTTAATTGGGATTTAAGGAAAAACTACTACTTTAATAGGGTAATAGACAGTTGGAACGCGTTGCCAGAAAATATAGTTAATTCAAAGGGAGTGTACGAATTTAAGATACAATTGGATAGTCAGTGGGAATTGGGGAATTCATAAACAAAGGACCAGCCTTGTTAGGCTTGAGCCTGTAGCTGGTCGTCAATATTTGTATAAATACAGTAAATGACAGTATCAGATATCGTTTTATTGAAACAGAAGTTAATGTGATCAAGAGTATACGAAAAGTGTATTAAGTTGACCCAAATCTGCAGAGTTAATTGGTTTATCATTTTGCAATCCCTTCCGAATATATATGCTCAATGTTATAAAGATAAGGAGGTGGTTTGGGGTCATGGAGACAAACTATATTTGGACAAATTGCGCCAAACACAAGACAGATAATGCCAAGTAATTGTGAAATAGATAAAAGATCGCTTGGGCAATCTGGGGTCACGACCTGCATGTTAACAGGTGGTAAGAAATCCTATTGGAAAAGAATAAATCACTAGAGTACCTTGTGGTCGTGAAGCCTGTACACACCTAAACATGTGGTGGGAAGGATGGATTTGGCTGGCCACTTTTTCTGAATTCTTTTCAAGGAAGTCTTATTTTCACCAGGTATAATTTTCATGTTTATGGTATATTTATTTCTACATATATCGGTTCTCATTCAAGTTTATTTCAATCCAAGAGAACAGTGATTAGTCCAATGTTTTTCTAGTTCAGATCTAGGACAGTATGCTGAAGGTTCCAGTAACCTGTAAATCATGTGGGTATTGCCTTCAATAGTTTCTTCCAGTTTCCATCTTCCTGAAATCGTTCCTGTTTGCTCTTAGCTTAAATCATACAGGTTAGTTGTTTGGGTCTTGTGGAACACAGACTATATTTCTAGAAGTTGTGCCAGACACAAGGTAATGTCAAGAACTGGGGATAGTCACAAAAGAAAAGTTTTACTGAAACAAAGGAGAGAAAAACACAGTGAGAAAATGAACCTGAGCCGCCGAAAGCTCGCAATATGTTAGTTAGCACTATGGGAAAAACCCGCCGAGCCAGGAAAGCTCTCTGGATATTTGTCCGTTTAATACAACATCGGAATACGAAGTTTTGCATTGAAAGGAGAAATGCATTATTGGTTTGGCATTGCAAAACCCTGTTTTGTATTGATTTATCAAACGATTAATCATAAACACCTTTCTTCGAAAATAATTAAGTTGCAAACGGCATCTTCCTACTGGATATAGCGTTTGATTGGGTTTCATGACGGCGATTTCCGGCTAATCTGCGCCAAACGAAACAGACAGCGCCAACTAATATACACACATGTACTGCGCTGCCTATAACTCGCAGGTTGCGCAGTTGGCATACACACTGGGTCACGACGACATCTTTTAGCATTTGGATTTGTACATTGGAGATAGCCGTGTCTAACGCGTTCAAACTCTGGAAAAGTATAAATAATAATATAGATCGATAAAGTGGGCAGAGAATAGCAGTCGTCAATTCACTGCCTCTTGGCTTTATGGATTGGTTGGTTGTTTTTGGACTTTATGGCACAAGGACCGTATTTGTTCAAGCTGTGCCAATCACGAGACAAACAATTCAAAGAGGGAGGAAAGAAAAAGCAGGGTAGGCGAGGGTAAAAATGAAAGAACACTCGGGTACCTCGGGGTTATGATGCCCGTACACACCTCAAGATGTGTCCTCGAGGGCCTTGGCTCCATGGGATTGTCCTGATTAAATAAATTCATTAAATACCAATAATATTTCATTAGAATAGACACCAGAGTATAAAGCATGGGTTGCAAATTCCGTGTAAAGGGCCGGAGGTTAGTCCAGTGGTTAAGTTCTTTGCTAAATAGTTTTGACTTGCCAGTGTGGTTAAGCTAACCCTATTCCCACCTGCTTCCAAAAAAAAACCTGAGCATCATGATTTTGTGTCCGATTTAGTTCAGCAAAATTACTTGGACCTTGTTCGGCTTTTGTTAGATACAACGGCATTGACATAATTAGTAATTTTTTAAAGTTATATTCAAATCCCTAAAAGAGTATCACGTTGGGTTGGCGTGGAAGTTTGGAGAGTGGGGTGCCAGTTCAGGTGTTGCTTCGTCATCTGACCGTGGTTCAAAATTACGAGGTGTTGTCCTCGGATCTTTCCCTTAAGGGACTGATCCCGGACCGTCGTCAATAGCCCGTTGTGTTGCTCTAGTACGACGTTAACTAAAATTACCATTATTTACCCTAAAAGAGTATTTTTTGCTGCAATTTACCGTCCTATATTAGAGCCCACTTCGCCTATTTAGAATTATGGCGCTGAGTGTATGTCTAAAACTAGAGCTGATACTGCTAAATCACTGCCAATTGTGGAATGATTGGCCTAAAGGTAACAAGAATAAGTCCGAGTATTTGAGAGTAACAAACAGCATCGAAAGCACCTGATTGAACTTCTGTTGGATTGTTATTTAAGTATATAATATGTATAAAATATCCATATACTTACCCTAGAGCAAATAACTTTTCCATCTTTGCACAAGCAAGTGTTACATTCGAATTCCCATTGACTACCTTCCAGATGCTTTATACCTTGAAACTCGCATGTTCTCTTCAAATCTAATAAAATAGTTACACCTGTTTTAGCACAAACTATTGCTCTTTACAAATATGTACTTTCCGAGATAAGCTTATATTTAGCTGTAACTAACAGAGGCGGATTAAGCGGTACGCGGACTAAGCGGCCGCGTAGAGCCCCGGAATACGAAGGCCCCGAAGTCTTAAAATGTCTTTTCATTAGAGTTCGAGGAAAGATGTAACAGCGTCTTTACAATGTGCTCCTTTAAGTGCAGTGAAAAGAGTTTCTAATACAAGATGATCAGCAAGAGTAAATGCTGAATAAGCTATAAAACTTGGTTTCACACATAGAAAAGAGGCTTCAACTGGAAGTTGGATAAAAAAAATATATATAATTTACAAAAAGGACATTGGTGTTTGTACTTTTGAAGATGAATTTGACAACTTTTTGATATTTCTAAAGGGGGGGGGGACGACACCATAAAAATCACACGAGACATCTATCGCGCCTTCAAAGAAATGTTTTGCACATTTGCGAATGTTGAAACATTATTTAAATTTTTTTTTTAACAATTTTGATGCGTCAGGAGAAAGATCGTTTTTTGTTTTAAAGCGTGTAAAAAATTAATAAAGGAGTAATATGGGAAAAGAAAGATTAATGAATATGGCCTTTCTGTATATAGAGCAGAGAATTTAAAACCGAATTTATAATGCCAAAATAATTGACGAATTTGCAAAAAATAAACCAAGACAGAAATTAATGTAAAAAATATGTTTTTTTAATAAATTTATTTAATGTGTTAGGGTATGGAATTTTTTTCTTTTCTTTTTGCTAATAACTTAATGAGAGTTTTCTTGAAACTTTTTTCTCACTTGAGTTTGAGGCCCCCGAAAATTTTACCGCTTGGGGCCCCCACTTGACTTGATCCGCCACTGGTTACTAAACCTATTCGATTTATAGAACAATACTTCGTTTTAACAGAAGTTCAATAACAGAACATCAAGTACAAGCCAAGAGAAAAATGTCTTGTTATTTGGCATAGAATGAACATTTTTTTGTAAATTCCTACGAGGTATGACAGTTTCTCGCATAGCATTTCAGCATTCAAATAAGATTTTATTTTAAATTACCTTGTAGTTCATTTTCCTGAGACACAGAAATTATTGATTCTTTGCATCGTATTTTTCCTTTAAAGTGCCATTTAAATTTCAGCAACTGTGAGAGGTATTTTCAGGGATAACAAACCAGACAAAAAACTGATATTTTACTTCAGTTATCCAAATGCTCTTTGCATGGTACATATCGGGGAGGGGGAATTATCTTAAAATGCAGTTTATCGGTGCTTGGACCATTTGGATTTTAGGGCGTAAGGGGTCTGGTAGCGGACAAGCTACACCACGACATATGGCATTTAATGTAACTGCTGTCAACCAATCAACTGTGATATCGTTTCGTAATTTATTCTTAGGAATTTTTGTTGGTGACTTGCGGAAAACGTATTAGAAAAACAAGGCAAGTGATGTCACTTCCGGAATACGTACAGGAAGCACTTTGCGCTGCAAAAACATTACCGCCACTTACATCTAAACCTGACAGAAAAGGCCTCTTATAGTTGATGGAACTGAAACTACACAAAATACTTAGACGATCTAATTAACTTTCAAGTAAAAAAACAAATGAATCGAGAGCGACAAACCAGGTTTACCTGTATCACATAATTTTCCAGTTTTCTCTGGAGGACAGATACACTGGTAATCATTTATGCCATCAACACAAGTAGAACCTTCAGAGCATGGAGATGATGCACATTCATTTACATTTATACGGCAATCTGGACCTGTAAAACCTGATGTACATTCACACATGAACCAATTAATTCCATCAATGCAGTGACCACCGTTGAAACAGGGATTAGGCTGGCAATCATCAATGTCTGTAAAAGAAAGTTTTGTTGATCAGATATGAACTGGACAAAAATATTTTGAACCGATGGACGTTTCATAGCAGAAAGAAAAAAAATCACGTGCAGTGCATAGTTTGAATAAAAATTACGCCGTCTCTTGTAATAAATGTAATAGGTACATGACATATGCCAGTGCTGTCTCCGTAGAATATTAATTTTTAAGAAAGTTTCAAACAAGTAATTTCAAGTTAAGCCAATATGAAAATTTAAATGTTGATAAAGTTTACAATGATAGTACTAGAATACGAAATACAGTCAAACCTCATGAAGACGAACTCAATTAATACAAATTATTGAACTGAAACACGAACTACATACCAACCCCCAACAAAATGTTCATTCAATACTAATCATACAATTAAGAAATTCTAGTTATACTAATCGTAGATTAAGACGAACTAATTTTCGCAAACAATTCCGCAACAAGAAGGGAAAACTGATTTTTTTTTCAACCATATTATAAGACACATTGACTAAAATTGTAAAAGAGAAAGTTTCCGAAGATGAAGGAATAAGCGTGCCTTCTTTAATAGAAGCCACTGCTGGGATAGAAATTGTGTTCACCCTTTTTTGTTAGGCACTGAAAACTCATTTGCACAATTAAACAGCGTTGAAGGCATAAAAGTCACGAAAATCAATTACAGAACTATTTCAAGACACAAATTGCGTAATCAGGAAGTATCTATGCAAGCAAGATACTATGTATAAATCACTTGTATAATCAAGAATCATCTATTTTATCCTTGATGAATACAATTGATATGTGAACGAAGAATTGCATAGAAAGTAATGTAAATACATTAATATTTTTTGTTGTTGAAATATTGCTTTTTCTGAATTCGGATAACATGAACTACGGTTAATACGAATTTGTTTACGTTCCCGCGCAATTCGTCTTAACGAGGTTTGACTGTTGTATACGAAATGTTTTGGATATCCTATGGCAAACTCAATTAAGATGAAATTCTTCCAATGTATTTTTTTTTTCAGCAATATTCTGTGATGAGAAGCTAAAATTTTTCTTTCAAGATTTTGCCATCAATTTTTTGATTCTTTTTTTAATTACTTTGTAATTAAAGAAATAATTTCTCATACCATTCAAATGATTTCGAGACTGAAATCAGTTTTCTAGATTTGAATGTCAAAAACAGTTGAGATTTAATAATGTCATATCATTGCAAAATTATAATTACAAAGCTTTGATTTTACTCCCTTTCACTTTAAAGTATAAGTCAGAATTCCTCAGCTCGGATTTATAGTTACTAGCCACTGCGTGGTAAGCACGGCGTTACACGTGACAGTTCTTTTCGTGGGGTCAGGTGTGACCACTGCTCGCTAACCCCGGTGATTGCCACGAACGGGAATTCGTAGCCTATTGGATAACAACCATCAATGCGTTGTCAGATGCGGCCAAATTCGAATTACGAAGAGATCCAATCGGCGTGACGTCAACTCTTGCAAAAATATAAATAATTAATTGAAAAATTATTTATTCAAAGAAAATTAAACGTATATTGTACCTATCTGGTGTAAAATTCTTCGCAGATTTCAAATCCGTTTAAGTTTTTATTCTATCTTTAACGATCGCTGAGATAGAATAAAGCACTGAAGAAAACGCCAGTCATAACTTTAATTATTTCTTTTGCTTCACTCGAATCCTTTCCTCAGGAAATAAAAATGAATGGATCTCGAATCAAATGAAGGTCATTCTTCTCGGCGGCGTGAAATTCGTGTTGAAAAAAATATAAAAGTTATAACTTAAAAATAGGATTTTCTTTAAATAAATAACTTTAAGTATCGATCTAATGTGAAATTTTCCGCAGATTTCAAGTCCGTTGTAATTTTTACTCTAACTTTAACGATCTAGGAGATAGAAAAAAGAACTACATAACTCCAGTTAAAACTTTATTTCTTTTTTTTGGTCGGCTGAAATCCTTCCTCCGCAAGATCAAACGGAAAAAATTAATTTAGAATCTGTCATCTCTTTGTTGCCATTCTAAAGAAAACAATAATAATTAAATTCAAATAAATTAATTTTAAAATGTTCTAGATTAAATTTTAAAATAAATGCTTCGCACAAATATTTGCAAAAAATTTGGACTACCTGTTTGCCAAATCTCATTATTGTAAGTGCCATAGATTCGTCAGGGCACTGCGTACACATAAACAAACTCTTCCTTTTATAATAGTAGAGATTTGCTTTTAAAATCAATTATTGCTACAATATATAAATCGGAGAATTTTTAGAAATTTTATCTGCCTTACTGTGTTGACATTGGGAACCTTCATAACCTTCTTTGCAAACACAGGAGAATTTATCTTCTTTATTTATGCAAGTACCTCCATTTTTACATGGATTGGATTTACAGCTTGGATTGATCGCTAGAAGATTTGAGAAATAAACGTCATTAAAACATAAATTTGCTTAGAAAAATATTAATTTTCTGTTCAAATTATTGAAATTTTTAATATTTATTCATATTATTGAACTTACGTATATGGCAGGAATGGCCGATCCAACTTTCAGTACAAGTACAATGAAATGTATCTCCCAAGTCCTGACAAGTTCCGCCATTTTGACAAGTTGTGATATCGCAATGGCTATTTTCTAGAATAAGAATCAGTAATAAATACAGGACCAAGTTATTTAAAAAATGAAAAGTGCGTAGTGATATGAACTTCAGAGAAAGGCAATATTTTTTTTATCTTACTTAAGTTACAAGTTTTCCCTTTCCATCCGTACTTGCATTCGCACCAAAATCCAGCTTCTGCATCGATACAAGTGCCATTATTTAAGCATGGATTAGATTCGCATTCATTTATTTCTGAAATTAAATTACATAAAAGATTTAGACTCGAGACGAAAACGTCTGGCTTAAGACTGAAATAAAGCGCGTAAACATTGCTTGTAAGAGAAAAAAAAAGAGTATGTGCTAGACAAGTTACCAGCACAAGTGACATTAATTACAGAAGCGTATTAGATATAGTTAATTCTTAAAAGTAGTCCTAATTTCGAAAGGAGTTATAACGATGTAGTACAAGATATTGCTTTATCAAGAAATGAAGAATGCCACACTTCCCTTGTTGCACAAATAATTTTCATTATGAAAGGTATGTTAATACAATGGTATATATTTCAACTTTCTTCTGATACATTCTCTTTTTCCTAACCTGACATTTATCTTTCCTCAAACCTAGTTTCCAAAATTAAAGCCATAAATAGAAAATAGTAAGATACATCTGAAACAAATATAATTTTAATTTTAAAGACGATTTTTGACTTTCCAACTTAAAGTTAAAATAGTTTTTAAAAAACGCTTGATAGACTAAACCCTGTTCGTAAAGATTTGGTAATTGTTTCTTTTTCTGGTTGCAGCACAAAAATATTGTTGCATTTTTCTTTGCACTAGAGCAACACAACAGGGGACAATAGGTCCGGGATCTATCCCGTAGGGAACGATCGGGGACACCAAATCGTAATCTGAGCCTCGTTCAGATGACGAGGTCAACACCCCACCCTCCAAACTTTCACACCACGCCAATGTGAAGACATCTTTGTATATCGCGAGGTCGTTGAATAGGTATCCCTGTCCTTAAATTATTGGTCAATCCATGGAATGCATACCAGTCTTGACGAATCATAATTCACCATCACCGCCAAGGTGGCCTAGGCCATAATGGTATTTAACCTTTTCAATAGGCGTGGTCAGAAAGGGCGTGACTTAATCTTTTATCTGAGACTGACATCCCAAATTTAGATTCAGCCTCAATCAAATCAATTAGACTTCAATCAGTTAGAAATCAGAACTCCTATGTAAACGAGGTTAATCATTTCTGAAACCTAGATGAGTCCAGATGATTTCTTGAGAGAAGCTAGGTAGCCTTTATGTGTTAACAAGAAAATACCAGGTAACTCCATGCAACCTATCATGATTAATTAGGAAACGGCAAAGGTACCTAGATTCTTTTACATATTTAGATTAGAACTTATATTAGCTATCAAAAATTCGATAAGTAACGCACATTTTTCAGGCCAATAACTTGATTACTTCTTGAGACAAATCTTATTTTTTACAACTCATGAGGTGCATCAAATACTCTAAAACACGCTGATTAGGACAGCGTGAACTAGGAAGTATATGGCTCATACCCGAAGATCAATGTACTTAAAAAAATCTTTGGTTTAAGTATTTGTCCCGTGAATTTTTTTTTATACTCAGATAATATTTTATTACTCATACTTACCAATATTACACATAGTTCCTTCCCAACCATCACGACAAATGCAGTGGAAGGAATTCACACCATCAACACAAGTTCCTCCATTTCGACATGGAAACGATACGCAATCGTTGATATCTAAATTAAAAATGATTTTATTTGTTCAATACCATTTTATATCTATCACAATTACAAACATTTAAAGTTTACCAAATATGGAAAAATACAGTACTTTATATTTCTTTAAATATTCTCAACAATGGCGTGCGGTTCTGGTAAGGCAGATGAGATTGGGCGAGTCAGTTTCTAAAAAGGTACTAAACTTCCCAAGGATAAGGGCCGCCACATTCAAAAACATCCTTGGCGATCGTCATGGAGGATTTTTTTTCGCTAACTGTGATCATTGTTATCGTATTGTTTGCTGCAGACTGATAAATTCAAATCCGAAATCCGCGCTAAAAATACCAATTGGGGCAACCCATTGTTTACGTTTCACCCTAATGAAAAGACGAACAAAACCACGGGACTCAAGTCAATTTAGCAGAACACGATATACACTCCAAATCAAAAAAAAGTTGCACCTTGAAGGAACTGTCAAATTTACAAGGTTGGGTAAGTGCTTATGAATGAGTAAATGATTAAAATTTGAGACTGAAATACGCAAACTTTATTGAGAAAAATTTTAAAAAAGTGGTCTTTAGTAATGCGTATGACCGCCATTATTCCTAATGTAGCATTTCATGCGCCTTGGTAATGAGTGAGTCATACAGGCTTTATATGAAGTCACAGTCCACCACTTGCTGCTTGAACCGTGTCACGTGGTTCCAGCAGATTACGCGGTACGGGTGGAGTGGTGATTTACCGTCCAATGGCATTCCATACATTCTCGATCGGGGACAGGTCCGGTGAGTATGCCTGCTATGGTAAGATATCGTTGTGTCGTAGACAAGCTCTAGAGACGACCGTAATATGGGGTCGAGAATCGTTTTGTTGAAAAAGCGGGTGAACCTGGGAGTTGAGGAATGGGAGCGTAAATGGATGTAAAAATTCTTGTACGTAACGCTGGCCTGTCAAAGAGCCCGTAACGAATACCAAAGTTGATTTGCATCATACGCAATTGCACCCCCACACGATGACACCAAGTCTTCAGGACGTGTGACGCTGCACAAAAAACTGAATCTTGGAGCTGACCACCTTGCTTCCACACACGAATTCGATTGTCATATCCACCCAAACAGAAGCGGGATTCGTCAGTGAAGACCACTCGATGCCCCATGTCCGTCTGGCACGACACCATTCCAGTCTTTGACGACGATGCAATGCTGTTAAAGGCAGTCGTCGTAACGGTCTACATGAATTTAGTCCCACGTCGTGAAGCCGTAGACAAATGGTGCGATCACTTAATGGATGATCGGAGAGACGTTTCCACTGCCCGTTGTATATCTGGAACAGTGGCTGTTGGATCAATACGCGGATGTCTTACAACACTGCGATCCTCTCAGCCCGGTTTCTCTAGACCTTCCTAAGCGTGGTTGACGCTGGCAAGTGTCTTATTGTATCCACCGCTGCCAACATCGTGCAACAGTAACAACATTACAACCAATATGTTGCTCAATCAGTCGTTTAGACCATCCACCTTCTCGGCGGCCAATTACTCGGCCTGTCAAGCTCTCCCAGTTGCTTAAATTGCTTGCGAACTTTTTTCTGAGGCATAACTCAATGAGAAACTAAGTAACCAACACAACACGAGTCTAAATGAATTTGCAGCGCTACTGGATGTCCTTTTATGCCCCGGTTTGCAGCGTGTTTTAGAGCTGCCCTGCGCGTGGCGCTTGTTTAATCGATTCTGAAAATTTGATCATTTGCATCTCCAACGCAGATGTACCACACCTCCAAATTTCATTTATACCGATCTACTCCTTCCAGGTGCAACTTTTTTTTGTCTTAGAGCGTATAAGTTCTCTTTTAAAATGTTACATTTTTCATAGGTTTTCAAGGGTTTAAATGATCAAATACAAGGTCACGAAGTGAACCAATTTGAAACTTTTCTGGTTGAATCGTATAAGAAAGCTGTCATGCACGAAAAAAGGTGAATTTGTCGTTGACTTTTATTTAAATTTGGCTTATTTTAAAGTTTTTAAACCCCAGAGGGAGCGTCTTAAGTTCAGCAGTCAATATAATACTATCAACACGTGATCTAACCTTGAATATATGTGTTATTCTCTTAACTCAGGATTATAACTGTACATCATACTTTCCACTCCAGGAGTATACAAGTTACAGAAACTTTCTCAACAGAACTAGCTCGGAGTTTTCTTGCGTAATGTATTCATTTGAGAAAGTTGAAATTAGATTTTATAATCTGGAAGCCTAGCCCTTCAATCCATCAGTCTCTAAAGAGCGTCGCATTTATTCGGTTGGCCAATGGTGGAGCAGTGCTGTTCTGGTAAGGCAGGTGACATTGGGCGAGTCCATTTCTAAAAAACCACTAAGTGTTTTAGGGGAAAGGGCTGACATACTCAAACACATAGATGGAGACGGCCATGCATGATTGTTTTCGCTAACTGGTAAACATTGTATTGAATTATATTTTTATATTATTTATAATTTTATACATTTTATTTGGTACATTTGAACAAATTTGAAATTCAGAATTTTGTTCGTACAAAATTTTTTGGTTATAATTTCAGAAATAAAATATGTTCAAACTATTCATGAAATACTGTGACAAAGTACATCTTTATAAAGAAAAAACAACTTACTTTCATGGCAGTATCGACCCGTGTATCCTGGATCACATACACAGCTAAAATCGGAAAAGGGTTCGCTAATACATTTTCCGTGTTCCCCACAAACATTAGTCTTCACAATTTGAAATTTTGATGTATCTGATGTGTTTGATGGTACAAATGCTACACAGGTGTCCATACCTTTACAAAAAAATTGAAACAATCTTAATATCTGAGTTGTATATGTAATAAAAACACATGGTTACAATTGAAAACTGATGCAGATCAAACTTTAGTGAGCTATTTTAATCCAAATGAGTGCAACTACAACTAAGGTAAATAGAAAAAATTGTTAATGCTTTTTTTACACAGGCTTTAAACACTTCAATTATAAACAATGCAAGATAAAGCCGACGTGCTGGACAGACTTGGAACCATCTGTGTGGTCTCCAACTGTGACGATAAGAAGCAAAGAGTTGGTATACGATAGATGGTGGAGTTGTTGTTGTTTAACTTACCATATTCACTAAACAGATGTAAATAAGGAGATTTTCAGGGAGTGCCAAGATGAAAAAGTATATAAATTCCTCTCAGAAACGGTAATAGCATTGGTGTTTGAGAAAGAACACTCCAAACACGCAAACTAATATGTGGATTGTAATACGTGATGGGCGATTGGTAAAAAGGCGATCTAATGATATGTTCAGGTTGTAAATCGTGTAGTAGAAGAGATGGATGACGTAAAATGCGATAATATAGTCGAAGCGACAACAGGAGACGAGTGGATGTAAAGGCTTTTCACGAGAGAAGTGCGAAAAGCACCGGAACAAATCCTCAGTGCGGTGTGATGCAGTGTCGAGCCTTTTTAATACAGATGTACGGGCAGAACCGTAGGTTGCACTACTTTATGTTGGAATGGATTCATGTGATTCAGTAAGATCTCGGTTAATTTAATTTCTATACACAGACTGGGAACGTCATTACACTGCGCCAGACACAATACAATATCAAGTAATTAACACAAGACATACAATATCAAGTAATTAACACAAGACATACAATATCAAGTAATTAACACAAGACATACAATATCAAGTAATTAACACAAGACATACAATATCAAGTAATTGACACCCAGTGAAAGTTTTACTGACACAGAATAGAGAAATACACCCAGGGAGGAATACATCTGTCAGCAATCGAACCTTTGCAACCTACAACTCGAAGGTTGATAGAGTGCAGTGGTCAGAGGACTGAGCCAGGGCTCAGAATAAGATTTTGAAGTGTGGCAGCAAATATTGCTGTGAGCTTTTATAAGTTGCCAGCATAAACAAATCAGGTCATGGGTAAAACCTAAAATTTCCGTAACAGTAAATTGCAGTTGCAAATTTTTCGCTGAACTTTAAAACAACTGATTAAATAATGTAATAAGAAAAAATATACTTCACTTTTCTTGTAAGCTTTCTGCGATTTAATATGAAACCTTAAAATACATGAGGTAAAAAGAAACACTAAAATAATATATTGTAGAAACGTTTATTTCCTTATCAAGTTTACGAATGCATCAGTCAATAATTAGGCTAGAGAAAAGTGCAGTAGTTTAATAACTACATAGCTAAAAGCAAGGTATGCGACCAAATGCACGAAGCCATTTCTGAACTGCTCTATAAAATCTGAAAGCGAAGGACCATCGGCACTTATCCTCATTAAGACACGTAGTCTTTTTTTCTTTTAAATGTCTTTTTAATAACTGGTATCTGAAAAGGAAATAATGAAATATTCGGTTTCAAATCCTCGCAGCAAAATTTGCCACGAGATCCGTTGATCGTCGCGGCGATTTAAGCTAAGCTCACGGCATTTACCGAGGTTGGCGCGACTTATTTCGAGCCTTGGACTGAGCCACGGCGGCCCAGAAACATTTATAGGAATGAAATTATTTTCTCAATCCGATTGTTTGAAAATAGATATTTTCAAAATGCATCAAGACATTCATATTTTAAAGCATGATAAAGGCATAAAAGATCATACAAATTTACCTTCACAATATGGGAGAATACAGTCACCTAGATGATGTGAACAGTTTTTCCCAAAGTAATTATCCGAGCAATGGCAATAATAATCTCTGTTCATGTTGAAACAGGAAGCGCCGTTTTTACAAGAGTTTGGATTACACAAGTCAACGTCAATCTAAACAAGTAAATGTTAATAATAATTAGCATAAATAAATTATTTGTAAGCTAACTCGCCAAAAGGATAGACTTTTGTTGAAAACAGAACACATCACAATCAACAGTTTAAAAATAAAAATTCAGTAACATCTACAGGTATAATAAAGTGAAAGTCATAAGTTCAGAATGAATTACTTCGACGCACACAACACAAAACGCTATTATCATTACTGGTTGTTGTCTCCTTAAAGCATCTTGTCATTTGAAGAAAACTGACCAGATCTTGATGGACGAGGTATCTCGGAACTGACAAGACATTGTCTTGTCACAAAAAAACGGCAATATCTTAATGAGAAGATACCTCGTCATTCATAAAATTGGTCATATCTAGATGGACGAGATATCTCGTCCGACAAGATCTGGTCAGTCTGGTCCGAAGTTCGTTAAGTCCTCCCGAATTGTGGTTTGTTTTTATGGTGCAAGAGCATTTTTGGCCAAGCAAACAATCAAGACTATGTACTTTTTAAACAAAATCAAGACTGATACGATTTGACAATTCATTACATCAAATTAAAATTAGTTAAGTTATAAAGTCTAAATAAATATAATGGATGTCAGAAGTGAATAAAAATGTTTGTTGCCAGGATCGATATACCAGAAGGTCCTTAGGGTTGAATTTGAAACTCTCCAAATCGGATATGTCTGTCTATGGTTATTTAAGGACCACTATTGAAAGTGGTGAAAACGGGCCAGTCCATTTTACAGACTCATTAGTAAACAAACCCCAGGACACAACTGTACCGAGCTTTCGGCTGCCTCCGGATTTAGAGGGTTAAAGCTCTAGAGCCAGTCAAAATGTGTCTAAACAGTAAAATGACACTTTGGAGCAGCTTCCCTGGTCAATAAGTACGTAAAATGGGCGAGGCCTCTGCGAAGTCTTAATTGTGCCTAATATTTCTTATTTCAATTTACATTGCTGAATCCTATAATAGATGGCTGTATACAGTGGAGCTCAGCAGGTAAGTGGGTGAATAACGTATCAGGATGTACGAGTCCATATCGCTGTCTTTGTAATCCTCGATATAAATAAGGACAGCTCAATACACGTTGAATTGCAAAGACCATTGCCAAGAGATCTCTAATGTTCTCCCAGAGAAACCTTAAATGAATCTTTGCTTTCATAATCATCGGAGGGGGTTCACACGCATTTATCAGTTATGAAACCTGCAGGCTTCCCTGCATGACTTGTAACCAGTTTTGATCTTCTAAACCGTTAAGGCATCATAGTACCCTTTTTCAAAAAAAAATTTTAGAGACAATTAAACAAAGTGTAAATAGCTATTTTTGTTCTAAAGTATGTTTATAAACATATTTCAAAAAATTAAGACAATTAGTTAAACCGTATTTTTAAAATTAAAAAAAAAACTCAAATTTAAGTTTTTTTAAACTTTTATAAAATAGTCAATTTGAAATATTTTTTACTATTTGTGTTTTTTTTTATAATTGTTGGATAGTTAGAATTAAATGCTAGCTAGTATTTATAAAATCATTTTCTTTGTTGGACTTCAATAAAGACTTTTGTACCAGAACACTGGAAAAACCTTAAAAATTCTAAATCTATACACTTTGACATTTTTTAAAAATAACTATAGTATTACGACACAAAATACTAGCTAAAACTTTAAGTATATATATTTACAAGTACATACGAAAAATTTCAATACTCTACCCTGAACAGAAAAAAAGCCTTAGGGAATAGAAAACAGTTACTATCACCAAAATAAAAGTCTGAGAAAAATGCATTTTAAGTTTTTAAAGACATATAACAAAGCTTTCTAATGCTTGTAGAGCTCTAATTTTTTTAATATATTATTTTTCAACTTCTTACGTATACTTAAACTAAATTTGAATTCAATATGATAACAATAAGTTTTTCTTTTATCCAAAATATTGTTGCTTTTCATATAATTGAAAATATGGTTAACGTGACAAAAAACAGGCAATTTAGCTGATTATATTAAACATTCTCAAAAAAAGTTTTAAAACACAATGCAAAAATTCAAAATAATATTAATTAAATTAGAAATGACCGGCTTTATATAAAACACCTTCCAATTTCTTTTCATGTTAAAGTTTACGCAGTTTTGCAAGTTTGATTTTTCGCTGGGCAATTTTATATTTTACAGACATTGTTGTGTTTCGAAAATAGGTTCACCTATAGTCAGTAAACAAAGAAAAGTGTTTTGATGTCAAAATAAATTGAGAGTAAAGCACAATGCCACTACTCTGAAAACTCATAGTTAGAATGCATAAAAATACAGGATAAAGACTTCTCATGCCTAAACAGAAAGCAGGGGTTGGTTGGTTTTAGGTTTTATGGTGCAAAGGGCCATATTTGAACCAGTTGGTCAATCATAAGACATACAAACAATGAGGGATGATGAGCAAAAAGGCAGAAGGGTAGGCGACGGTAAAAGTGAAACGGAGAAAAGATCACTCGGGTAGCTAGGGGTTGTGATTCCCGTACATACATATGTGTCTGAAGGCTAGAAATCAATGAATAATTTACGTGTTATCCATTAAACTGATCAAACACGTTACACATGCTATCAATTGAATAAAATAAACAAATCATACCTCACACAAAGAACCTTTATAACCAACTGGACAAATACACCGGAAGCCAAAAATTAAGTCAACACATTCTCCACCATTAAGACATGGATTACTGGCACATTCGTCTATGTTCGTTTGACAGTCTCGGCCAGTAAATCCTGGAAGACATGCGCAGTGGTAATCGTTCACCAAATCAATGCAAGTTGCTCCATTTTGGCAATGCCCAACGCAATCGTTAACATTAACAGTGCAATTCTTTCCTTCCCATCCATCTTGACACTGGCATTCATAATCTCCTTCGAGGTTAAAGCATCCTACTGCATTTACACATGGTTCCCAATCGCATTCATTGGCATCTGAAAATTGCAGACGTCAGTTATTGTATCTCATAAAACACGAAACAGCATTCATTTACTATGTCTACCACGAAAACCACTCCCGACACCAAATGGTGACGGCCGCTATAGAAACAGGGCTCATTCATTTTGAGAAGGGGAGGAGAAAGTAGTTCCCAAAAGGAAAATCTCAACTATATTTCCAATTTGTCAATGTGACAAACTTGAAAACTTATGCAAGCATCCCTATGGGAAATAGGTTAAGGTCCGTTTCTATGTCAACAAACAGGGGCAGGGTGTGTCTGGAGTGGTTGTCGTGGGACAGACAATGCTCCCAAAGAAAATTGTAAGTAATGGTATACCGTTTTGGCAAATAGAGCCTTCCCAGCCAGATTTGCAAATGCAGTGGTAACTGTTCACAAGGTCGATGCAAGTTCCGCAGTTAAGGCATGGATCAGGATCACATTCATTTATATCTATTGGGGAAAAAATAAATATCCAGCTTGAAAGGGTAGGATATATGTACGATTATCATATTCATGCATACAACAGGCAATATTTTTTAAGATGCAGATAATCCATCAGTAAACGCAGTTTTATGACATCGAGAACACTAGTTTTATGACATCGAGAACACTAGTTTTATGACATCGAGAACACTAGTTTTATTTTGACGAATAATTTATAACACATGGTGGGCGTGTAAAATTTTACAAGGATTTAAATGGAGGTTGATTTTGCATGCATAGTAATACATTTGTCCTGTTAGTTACAGGAACGCATGCCTTTTCGTAAAAAAATTTCACTTTGGAAATTATTAAAGTGATACTATTTGTAGGATTCATAAAACATTTCTAACTTTACCGACAATGCTTTCAGATCGAAATATTTAAATTTCATTGATACGTGGCACGTTCTCATTGACAAGGCTTAAGAGTCGAAAGTTAATCCTGTTTCAGAAAAATCATCAAGATATCTCCAATTTTTCGTTTCTTGAATTACCCCACAGTTTACACTTGTTTTAGTCCATAACAAAGTTTCCTCACAGGTAAATGTGCTTCCAAAGATGCTTAACATTTTCTAAGTAGTCACTATCAAAATTTTAAAAGTACTAATTTCCAGGTTTTTGTAGAAATCTTATTAAGCAACTCTTTAAATTTTAGAGTAAATGTCGTTGATTATTTCCAGTTGAGTTCGGTGCATTCATGAACCGGAATCCGTTCTAGTTGGTTCCATTTCGCTTAAGAAATTAAATCAGTTTTCTGACAAATGCAATGCCTATATCTGTGCTTTGAAACTTACCTTGCACTTTGCCTTATTTGATCGATATTTTCATTATCGGGTTATTAGAAGCTTTAGTTCGATGATTTTTATAAACAGATTAAAATAAAAATAGTTTTCTTACGTTTAATTCAGTTTAAATAGATATAAAAACCTTCGCGTGCCGATGGAAGCACCTTGCTGAACGTAGGTTCTACAACCCTGGTGTATACAGACAACTAGCCACTGCTTGGCCAGCACGACGTCGCCCGTAACAGTCCTTTTCGTGAGGTCAGGCGTGACCACTGCTCACTAACCCCCGGTGATTGCTACGAATAGGCTACGAATTCCTTCGCAAACCAAATGGGAATTCGTAGCCTCTTGGATAATACGCCCACGCACGAGGCCATTACGGCGTCCCACGGGCAACGCCGTAATGGCCTCGTCATTGTCAAATGCGGCCAAATTCGAATTGCGAAGAGATTCAATCGGCGTGACGTCACAATCTCTAGCGAAAATATACGATATTCAATTAAATTTTTTTATTTATTTAAAGAAAATCATATTTTTAGGTATCCATCTAATGTGAAATTTTCCGCACATTTCAAATCCGTTGAAATTTTTACTCTATCTTTAACGATCTAGGAGACAGAAAAAAAGAACTACATAACTGCAGTTTATTTGTTTTGTCCGTCCGCAGAAATCGTTGCTCAGAAAATCAAACGGAAACGGAAAAAATAATTTAGAAACTGTCATCTCTTTATGCTGTTGCCATTCTAAAGAAAACAATAATAATATTAAATGCTATTAAATTAATTTTAAAATGTTCTAGATTGAATTTTAAACTTCGGGATCGCACAAAAATTTCTAAAAATTCGGACTACCTGTGTGTCAAATTTGGTTTCTGTAAGTGTAATAGATTCGTCAGGATGATGCATACACGCAGACACACAAACACTTCCTTTTGTAATAGTAGAGATGATATTATATTTTACAATGGTAGCGTTCACTATGATGCATATCAAACTCGAATAAGAAAAAATCAATCTGTACTTAGGTAAAACGATATCAATTGGATGTTTAAAATCAAAATGTTTCACTTAACAATATTAAAACTGACAATATTATACAGTACGAAACAAGTACTAACTTATTTCACAATGGTTTCCTGTCCAACCTGGAGTACATTCACAGCTGGATGTTGAATTGGTTTCAGAACATGTGCCTCCATTGAAGCAGGGATTCATTAAACAAGGATTATCAACTACAAAAATTAACAAAAATATAGTTAATATATTCAAAATATAACTAGAATTTACTGTGTAGTGAACATCAAAATTCCCGATACCAAAAAACAACTCTTATTTCAAAGCTTTGAATAAAAAAAAAAATTTGAAATTTTTTTTTTTTAATTTTTCAAGGGGGGGAAATATCACCAGTTTCAATTTGCTTTTATATTTATTTTACACGGAAGTACATTAAGCTAATACGGAACGCATAAACGACTGCCCAATCCCAGATTTAAAAAAAAGTACACTGTTTAGAATCTTCGATTACGCTCCCAAGTTCTTGGTGTGGCTTATGGTTTTGTCATTTTTTGACACGGGCTAATTAGATCACCTCAAGTTCATATATTCTAAAAAGTTGGTTGATTTGAGTTTTATAAGGAGCAAAGTCCAAAAAAGGACCAGCTGCGTAAAATGTAAGACAAAATAAGATTCTATAAAACACTTTAAAAATTCAAACAAGCAATCAGACAAATATTAAACGATCGTTTGAAAATTCTAGAACCCAAACCTCTAAAATCGCTAATACATGGCCCAGGATAACAATCGCCTACACCCAGTCCTTGGTAACACAATGCCGTGAACTGATCCTTGAGTTGGTACTTTTCATCACAAGTGCTCTATAGCTAAGTCGGCAGCGTAACTGGTTTCAACAGCAATGCCAACTCAATTTTCTTTTTAATCCATAGAACCTAAATATCCTTATGAAAGATTCCACTAAATTTCACACAGTAAATCTATCATGTAAGCATGACTTTAAAATGTTTTCTTCAAGGCTGATGAGCCGTTTTTTATTCTTCAGCTCTTAATTCTTCACCCCAAATCAAACTATTTTTATCACTGATCTAATACGGAGTAAAATCTTTTACGATGCTCTGGACTTTAAAAATATGTGGTTTGAAAAACAATATTAATAGACACAAGTAAACTAAGTAGGTAAATATAGAAACAAAACACTTAATGAAAACTAGAGAAAATAAATAAGATTAAAGAAGAATGTGCTGTCATCAACCTAAAAAAATAAAATGTAGAATTAAAACACTGATGGTAAACATTGATTTAAAAATTGATCTGCCGACATTACAATTTTGAAAAAAAAAATAGATCTGATCAATTTTTCTTTTCTTCCTTCTATCATTTGTAATTTTACACTGGCTGAGTGTTTCTCAACGAAGGGTATATAGTAGAGGAAAAATCTACAAGTTTTTCCTCCATGATGGACCCGTTTGAAGTCTTGGGTGGTTTTGACGAAGATCATTTTTGCTTGCAACGAGATTTTCTCAATTATTCGGATTTAAAAAACTGTTAATTTCACTAATTATTTTTTAATGATAATTTTCATCCCAAAGTATCACAATACTTTGGTTGGAGAGGATCCACTTTTAAACTATGGTGCCCAGTTATGATGACACCATTGTTATGAGAGCCATCAAAGGAATTAATACTAATAGGCTAAACCAAATGAATAAAAGCAAAAGACATTTTGATTTTTTTGTTTTTGTTTTATATCTTATCCTATAAAAAATCCGCATTTAAAAAAATTGGCAAATACAAGAATAAAAACGATGAAGAAATTATTTTTTTCTCAAAAATCTAAACTCTACCTAACCAGTTGCGTTAAAATATTTAGATAGGGTTTAAACTCTTTTGTGAGATTAATAAGCATGTCAAAAGGGCAAATTCACTTATCTTCATTGCCTTTGTCATGGTAAGTGCAGTGGCGGATCAAGTCAAGTGGGGGCCCCAAGCGGTAAAAATTTCGGGGTCCTCAAGTTAGAAAAAAGTTTCAGGAAAACTCTCATTAAGTTAGTAAAAAAAAAATTAATCAAAACTGTCATAACACAACACATTACATAAATTCATCAAAAAAAATTTTTTTTTTTACATGAATTTCCAATTTGCTTTATTTTTACAAATAAATTATTATAACAAACGTAAAACACTAAATTGCAGAGCTACGACTTTCAGCAGAGAATTTTCCAATTAAATTTAAGGAATGATTAGCACACGGAATAAAAACCGCACTTGGGCTATGTTCTTTAATACGTTCTTGCAAACCTGAGTACTTCCGACATATTAGAAGCATTACCAAATGATTGTCATCGACAGATTTCAATATCCACTCCTAATTTTATTAAAGTTTGCAGAACCACTTGTAGTGTTGGTTTGCGAAGCAAACCAAATGGGATGGCGTAACAATCCCCGTGCTTGCTATACTATAAAAGTACAATAAAATCTCGAAGATTTAATTCCTTCAATTATTGCAGCCGATTTTATTGTAAATAAGCCCTACAAATTCGTAACAATTATTACGAGATAAATAATTTATATTTCCACGTCCTTTGTTAGCAGATTTTTGTAGCTGTAACTTCAAGAACTCATCATATTCGCTTAGGTATTTTCAAGCAGGTTAAATAATTCGCAAACCAAATGGGAATTTGGCATGGCGTCACAATCTCTTGCAAAAACATAAATATTTAATTGAAAAAATTATTTATTAAAAGAAAATCAAAGGTATAAGGTGTCAATTTGGTGTAAACTTTACCGCAGATTTCAAATCCGTTGAAATTTTCAATCTATCTTTAATGATCCTGATTTTACGAAAAGAAACTGAAGAATGGCAGTCATGTTTTTTTTTTTGCTTTCCTTTACTGAAATCGTAAGAGCGCAGAAAATGTAATTTGTTTATTTTTGGAACGCGAATGTTTGGCGTGACATCACATCAATATATAAGAAAATGTAAGATATATTCATTTTAAAATTACTTATTTAAAGAAAATCATATATTTAATAATCGATCTTATGTGAAATATTCCGCAGATTTCAAATCAGTTGAAATTTTTACTCTTCCTTTAACGATCTAGGAGATCGAAAAAGAACTTCAAAACTCCAGTTAAAAATTTATATTATTTTTAGTCTGCTGACAAATCGTTCTTCCGCAAAATCACAAACGGAAGCACGGAAAAAATAAATTTAGAATCTGCGATCTTTTATGCTGTTGCCATTCCAAAGAAAACATTAATAATTAAATTCCAATAAATTAATTTTAAAATGCTCTCGATTAAATTTTAATATTCAGCGAGACCCTAAAAATTGCAAAAAATCCGGACTGCCTGTTTGCTGAATGGAATTACTGTACGTGCTATAGATTCGACAGTACTTTGAGTGTAGAAAACAAACACTTCCTTTTATAATATAAGAGATATATATTAACCACTACGTGGCCAGCACGGCCTATTTTATATTTATGGTCCTAGCTAAGGTTTTTATTATAAGGTGAAGTTGGTTTTGGTGGCCATACTATTTTAACTTTTTAACTACTGTGCCCGTGACTATTCTAAAAAGGTCGAAAATGTTGTGGTTCAAGGGACGAAAAAAACTAATTAATCTCTATATTAAAATCGAATTCTCATTTGGTTTGCGAAGCAACCGAAATGAGAATTAGTATCCTATTGGATAACAACCATAACTAAGTTGCCCGTGGTGTTGGTTTGCGAAGCAAACCAAATGGAATATCGTAGCCTATTTTCCAGAAAGTTTTATTTGCACGAACAAAGCAACACCAAAAAAATTAGTCATTCTATTGAGGCCTTCCCTGAAATAAATATTTATACAACATATCAAAATAAATAAGTGAATAATAAAGAGTATAATACCTATTTCACAATTAGTTCCAGAAAATCCCTTGTCACAGATACAACGATATTCGTCAGGAGCAACGTTTACACAAGTACCAAAGTTTTGACATGGGTGATGATTACCGCAGAAATTTAAATCTAATGATACAAGAGATCAAGTATATAAAAATAAAATAAGCTATATATTTATCACAATCATAAATTCAAAATTAAATATTCATTCGTAAAAAAATAATGAATGCATAACAAGGGATGTACATATCTACATTTTAAATGCAAAGCTAAGACACTTCATACTTAAATATAAGCTTTAATGCAAAGAATCTCCAGTCGAACAATACCGATACACGTGTTGCATTTCATAACAGATGATTTCCGATTTTAAATATATTCAATTCGTTATATTCGGTTAAATTTTGCATTAAATTTTAATTTTATTTTGCAGACATACATTGGTTTAAAGGGGGGTATATATACGTTCATTCACAACACTATATAAGTTTAGATATAAAACAAAGCACGCCTATTTTAATTTTTTGAAAGTATACATACTTGCAAAAAAGTAGTTCAAAATATTTACACAAAATAATTGTAAGCTTCCCATTTATCATTCAATTTGCACATTTGTACAAAAATGAGTAATATTTACCTTGATCACACATGATTCCACCCCAATTGACATTACATATGCATTGCCATGGACTACCATTACAGTAACCATGTTTGCAACCTGGATATGGAACACACTGTTCACAAAGTTCCGATTTCCAACCATGCCTACATCTGCAAAATATAAAATATTAGATATTATACATATTAAAATATAGATAAATGAAATTACACAATTTTATTATAATATTGAAGTTTGTGAATATTATACTTAAAAAAAAAAAATATATATATATATATATTATTAGTAATTAAATTTTTTTTATTGGGGGGGGGTTTGGCGCAAGGGCTATATTTGGCCAACAATCTCGTTGGGAATTTTAAAGCTATTTTGGAACTTTATATAAATTGTGCTTCTAAGTTCATGCAAGTTCTAAGGAAGTTTATGCCAGTTTTAAGGAAGTTTATGCAAGTTTCAAGGAAGTTTATAAAAGTTTTAAGGAAGTTCATGCAAGTCTTAAGGAAGCTCGTGCAAGTTTTAAGAGGATAATTTTTGTAGTGTGATAAGTCAAAGTAAAGAATGTGATATATATAACTATAATTTCTAAAATACAAGTTTAATATTAGAAAACATAGAACGCCTTTATGTTTGAAATTTTAGGGAGGTAGTTTATTGAAAAAATTGATTCTTTTTACCATTTCCCAATCAAAATCGAATTCTATAATCGTTAAACTATCTTGTGTAAAATGAATTAAACGATAGCAATAAAATGGGGGAAACTTACGTTTTGAACATGAAACTTATTTTGGAGTAAATGTAAATCGTTTTTGCTGGTCGGGTTTGAAGTTGATGATTGGTAATGGTAATTTTAGTTCACGTAGCACTAGAGTAATACAATGGGCTATTGACGACGGTCCGGGATCAGTCAATTAAGGGAAAGATCCGAGGACAGCACCTCGTAATTTTGAACCACGGTCAGATGACGAAGCAACACCTGAGCTGGCACCCCACTCTCCAAACTTCCACACCAACCCAACGTGAGGACTTTCGGCCACGACAGATTTAAGGTGCACCAGCCGCCTCTACACCATACTTTTACAAGCATCCATGCCCGGACCGGGATTCAAAACAGGAACCTTCCGATCTAGAGGCTAACACCTTAACCACTATACCGGTTGGTCGGCGAAGTTGATGATTGTTTGTGCTGCTTAAATACATATATTAAAGTGAGATATACAACAGGGAAACATACAAATGAGCACAGAATTAAAAATACAGATGCCAAAATTAACATTGAGAAAAATGTTCAATGAATTATTCGAGCAGAACTTCGACGATTTTATAAAATAGGATGTTTAAGGCATCCTATTTTATAAAATCGTATATAATAATTTAATACATAATTTAAATTAATAAATATTAAAATATATAATTTAAATTAATAAATATTAAAATAATATATAATTTAAATTAATAAATATTAAAATAATATATAATTTAAATTAATAAATATTAAAATAATATAAAATTTAAATTAATAAATATTAAAATAATATAAAATTTTAATTAATAAATATTAAAATAATATACAATTTAAATTAATAAATATTAAAATATAAAATTTTAATTAATAAATATTAAAATAATAAATAATTTAAATTAAGAAATATTAAAATAATAAATAATTTAAATTAAGAAATATTAAAATAATATATAATTTAATTTAATACTACTCACATGCACTGCCCCGGTTGTTCGCAATATCCATGCTCAGGGTGACATCCTTGTTTACATACGGCTGGAAATTTAAAACATATTAGTTTCTAATGCAACATAAAATTTAAACTTTAAGAAAAAGCCCTGCATACCCCCCCTCATTCTTTCAAATATTTATTCTTTAAAAAAAAAAAGAGTAATTTTAGTACATTAGTATAAACTATTAAAATATTTACTATGTAATGAAACACAAGGTATATATTCAGTTTTAAGCTATTCAATAAGAAATAATGCTTTGATCAGTGGCACAAACAGTGCAAAATAAAGACAGGCATAAAAATTTCAAAATAACGCTATTCGTAGGCATTTTTTAAATGTGCATTTATATAAGTATTTGAACAAATATAAACTTAAACGTCCCGTTAATTTATAAATTTATTAGACATACGTTAAATTAGTTAAAATATAATTATAAAAAAAAAACACTTAACAGTAATCAATAGATGTATTTATCAAACAGAAATTAAGCATGATGGGCTAATTATCAAAAACCCATTCAGAACAGATGTATTGTATTTACACATGAGCTTAAACATGACATTTGAAAGGGACGATAAAGTGCACTCTCAAATTCAGTTTATTGGTAATTATTTCAGAAATATAAAATTGTTTTTAGGAAAATATTAAAAATATTGTGTAGCGTACCAACGTTCGTTTCCCGAATGGAGCGACTTATTGGTTGAGCTCATGTTCATGTTCGTGTTCTCATCTGCGCATGTGCCCCGTTTCATGTTCTAATCTGCGCATGTTGCCCCAAAGATCCCTAGCGGTTTTCTTACAGCGAGAGAACTCGTTCTGGTTGATCGTTTTGAGATGTGTACCTTTGTTTCTCCTGTTAATAAATATTGCGTCTCGTCCTTAGATTTTATTTATTGCTGGCTTGATAAGTTGCCTTTATTGATCATAGTTGCAGAAATACAGAAAAGACAAAAAAGACGCCGTATAAGTAAAAAATCTAATATCGTCACTCAAATGCAAAAGGTCGTATGTCAAAATTCCATTTCTTTTATTCTTGCTATATTGCGATTTTTACCTGTTGGCAAAATCTCTTATGTCATCAGCTCATCCAATAAAAGTTACAACCAAATGTATAATAATAGAATCAAATCATAAGGAAAACGATTAGGTTTTTTTGCTCTCTTGAAAAATGCAGATTTTAGACTTACGACCTTTAGCACTTGGAGTGATGATATGTGGTTGACCGCACCCACCTAACCTCTCTCTAGTTGCAACAATATCTTACAATAATAGTAATTTTCTAATAGACTTACGTGACTATCTTCATGCTCTCCATAACCTTAAACCTTATTTTACTTCTTAAACCGTTCATATGGGTTACATTCAGCATTTGTATATAACGCTTATCTTATTTTTACGCTAGTACTGTGATTTGCCTGTCGTAGTAACGTGTATGTGCTGTGACGTTTGTAAAATAAAAACCTGGTTAAGTCAGCTTCAGATCACTTGTATATTCCGGGAGTGGGACCCCATGTTTACTTAAGACACAGTACCCGATAAAGAAAATATCGCTGGAGTATACATCGTGTCCAGTAAAAAATTGGAATCTGAACCTATCATTTTTATCTGAACATTATGACTTTCCTATAAAAATGAGACGATTGTAAAATCCACTTTGAAGTTAGTCATTTTCGATCAATGTTCCTGAAAAAGTATCTCAAAGCAAAGAACAGCAATTCCTTCTTGAATTAAAAAAAATGGTGTATGTTTCCCTTCTTAACATCGTTTTCTTTGAATATCACGTAAACGAACAATTGAAATACTCAACTGTTTCAACTCCAGACTCTTCTAAAGATACTTACTTCTTTAGTTGCCAAACTAAAAGTGAGAACTAAAATCAGTTTAACGCTGGCATCCCCCAAGTACACTCCCTGTAACCTTTCCCCTCGAGATATATTTTAGTTGTTTGTGTACATGTAGATTTATGTTTTAACTTCTTAAATTAAACTTTTGAAAATGGTTAGAGCGACTTATGTTCATTCCATTACATTAGTAATAAAATATTGAAAAGTAAACCCGTGTATTAACGGTAAACGTGAATGGTAAAATACAGGTTAAGGTACTCATTCGACCATTTTTGAGCGTTATGGTGCTTATGAACACTGATGCAAATTGTAATATTTACCTTCCTCGCAAGTAATGCCTGTCCACCCAGGTAGGCACACCTTGTTTCCTTTGTCATTGCAGGTGTAATGTCCAAACTTGTCATTCCTAGGCTTGCAGAAAACCGTGCATGTACTATTGTAGTAATTCGGGGCGCATAGGACACGGATACGGAAATTGATTTTAGCAGCAGTACCAGTATAAAGAAGTGTGTGCCACTCTGTACTAGGCAATATTAGACCAGAATACACTTTGCGCTCTATAATTCTTGATGTATCTAAAATAAATTATACATACATGAGCATTATTTATGCAATTTTTAGTTGAATTTCTAAAGTAGCACGATTCATATTTTGTTAAATTTAGTAATGTATTAAAATAGAAGGCCAGAAACAATATATGACGTTCGGATACATATTGAAAAAACCTTTATTACTTCAACATCTGCATTATGTAAATGAATGTGACCGCAAAAAAGAATTTTGGATTTTAAATTAACTTTAGAACTAAGGGAAATTTTAATATGAAGTTCTGTCGAGCTGCTTTTACAAAAAAACAAGATACTTTATGTAATATAAACATTAATCTTTATAATAAGGATCAAAGTGAAGTACTAAAGAGAAAGACTAACTGGAATATTGCACAATATATAAAGTTATTCAATTTTTTTTCAGACTTTTATATCCAAAAATTATTTTATTGTGGTTTTAGGAATATTAGTATATTAATATAGTTATGTTACAATTAACGTGAATTATATAATTATACAATTAATATAATTTATATACACAATATATATAATTTATATACACAATTAATATAATTTATACATAAATATAATTTATACATATACAATATAATTTATACATATATAATTAATATAATGTATATATACAATTAATATAATTTTAAATTTCAATTCATTGTCATTAAAATAAATTTTTCTACGCATTTCATGTTTTATAAAATGTTGTCTATTTTGTAACTGTTAAATTCCTAGTAATACTTAATTCCTATGAAGCTTAAGTTCTAAAGCTTATCCTCAAATTCCTATGAACTTTATGTGTTGAAATCTTAGGATATTTTTAACTATTGTGCTAAAATTAATTAAAAGGGCAGAATTACCAAGGTTTTTTTTAGAAAAATCTAAACTTTCGAAAAAAAAACAAGTGTGCTAAATATATATATTTCGTTTGACGTATTTAACTTTCAACAAATTTAATACAATTTAGACACAGTAGTTAAAAAGTTAAAATAGTATGGCCCCCAAAACCCACTTCACCTGAAAATAAAAACCTTAGCTAGGACCATAAATATAAAATATTAGGAAATTAGTTTCAGAAAAATACTTACATGTGCTGTCTTTTATAACATCTAAAGCATCTAAAATGAATGTGAAAGATCGCTGAAAAAAAAAATAAAGTGGTAAATAACACTGATTTGTTTTTAAAATTATTAAAAAAACACTTCTTACTAATTGTGATATTCAACAGCTTGACTTGAGGGTATTTGTTAGTTCTAAAGAGTATTTCGGGTTAGTTTCACCATCTTAGTTTTAAGGCTAAAATTATTTTTAATACAGAACACGATCAGTTTAACCAAACGGTTAAGAGATTCTCTTTTTATTTTTACAAAATCAATTTCGTATTTTTTTCCTTTGGGGTCTTGAAAAACATGTGCGCCGAATTTCAAGCAAAATTTCGCAAAATTGGGCCAGTCATGAGCTTTTAACCCTCCTAGGGATTGACTCGATGAGGTATCTCGTCATTAGCATAACTGATCAGATCTCGATGAACGAGATATCTCGTCTTTGGAAAAGCTGATCCGATACTGATTTCGGTATAAAAAACGGCCCCATCATTCGGGAAACAATTGTCATTCTTGATCACGAGATATCTCGTCATAAGCGAAATTGATCAAATCTTGATGGATGAAATATCTCGTCAAAAGACTTGAAGGGTTAACAGACAAGACACGCAGAAGTAGAAATATGAGAAAGCGCCGCCTCGTAAAACTATCGTAGATGTCATGAGGATGATTTACGATTTGTCATCAAAAGAGGGTGATCAAAAAGATCACACTGGTGCAAAAGATAATCAGAAAAATGCTGAATAAACTTCCGTTAATGTACTGAAACTTTCATCCCGTTTTTTTTGGCTTCTTGATAGTTGGTGGCATATGATTGCATTGATCTATTTGAAATTTTTACATGTTGACAAATTAACATTGCCTCGATATATATATATATATATATATAGGAAACATTTTTTTGACTTAAATTATAGCTACTTGTGTTTTGTATGAAGATAAACACCGTTCGGTTTTCTTGCGTAAAATCACTTGAAGTTGAGAAACTAGCGACCACTCAACT
This sequence comes from Metellina segmentata, assembly GCA_947359465.1. Taxonomy (NCBI): domain Eukaryota; kingdom Metazoa; phylum Arthropoda; class Arachnida; order Araneae; family Tetragnathidae; genus Metellina; species Metellina segmentata. The sequence goes on along the minus strand of OX375884.1, from coordinate 49,530,668 downwards.
TTGCGCGACGTCAGAGTCGAGGTTTAAGGTTTAAGAGGTGTGAATCTTCATGAAACTGATTTAAAAAGTTAGAGAATTCCTGAAATGATAACAGACGCGTAGAGTTTGAATTATTTGGTTGCGTAGTTTTGTCAGCAGAAAAAATTCTAAAAAGGCGGCAATTTTAACCCTTCAAGTGGTTTTAACAAGATATATCGTGCATCAAGTTTTGACCAATTTTTCTAATGACGAGATATCTCGTCATCAAGATAATTATTGGCACGTTTTTGATAACGAGAGATCAAGATCTGGTCAGTTTTCTAATGAGTAGATACCTCGTTCAGGTAAATTACATTAATCCTTCTGGTAGTTAAGTATAAAAAAAGAGTACTTTTAAATACATGGTATGACCTAATAAACATTGCTTGTAAACCTGAAGAACCTACATATAATGTCTACGAACTAGGTATATCGTCTCATGGTAATTAGCAAAACTCAAACTCCACTGTTAACGTATAGCAGTTACAAGTTATGCTAATTGGTATGACGATATGCTTTATTTGAGTGACCGAAAATGATTCCATTCGCTTAAGGTATCTGCATACGTTCGGAGCACTTTTTTAAAAAAATGCTATGCAGAAGCAGTTTAATATTATTTTTATAATTATTTGGGTTCAAAATTAACTTTGCACTATCAGTAATTAAAATTTAAAAAATATTTTTAACAAAAAGTGAAAATTTGTGTGTAAATTTGAAGTTTTTTTAGAAATTTTGAAAAATGATACAGGGCATGCAATTTAAATTAACAGCAAAATAACATGATCAGAGTAAATTTCATGATGTTGTCTAGTGCTTCTTCTAGAAGTAAAAAGGTATTTTAAAAAATAAAGGTTTTATGACTCATTGAAAAATTGTTAAAGGATTTTTGATCATTTTGCAACATTGATATTGAAATACAAGCTCATTAATTTGAAAAAAAAATAAAGATATCAATTCTATTCTAGAGCATGCACTAGCAAACACTATTTCGAATGAGCACAAAATTTTTTATAAATATACATCAATAACTTTTTTAGCTATCATTTCTGGAATTCAATGTTTATGACTAAAATGTAATTCTGAGAAAAATGCTTGTAAACAAAATCCAAGAGAGTAAAAAAATAATACGTAATTCTTCTAACAAATAAGTGAATTTTATTAAAAAATTGTAGTGGCCAATTTATAGAAACATAATTATTATATGTTTTAACTTACTTTTACAGATAAAAGGTAGAAGTTTTGGCAAAAATAAAATATCCTTATTATTAGTTGCGGTTTCGTTATGCTACCTCAGGTATAATTAACGATTTCGTTCAAATTTTAAATTGACCTAACTTTTTTTCTATTATTCGCACATTGGAAGTTTAAACTGTTTTAGAAGCACAAAAGTACTGGGAATTCGTTAGTAAAACAAAAAGAAATTGCAAATTTTCGTCAAAATTGGCTTTTTCAACGTACGCAGATACAACTTATATTTATTCAACTGATTTTCTTCAACGATTTTAATAGTTTTTAGGAGATTTGGCGTGTTTTTCAGTTGGAAACAAAGCAGTTTCTTCTGGGAAGAAAATATATTGTTAATGTTTTACTAAAGAAAATTTACTTTTGTTATTGAACCAGTATTTTAATAATGGTTGGTGGTTTTTATGTGTAAGGGCCAGATCTGAGAGAGCTACGCCAGAAAAACATTCCGGCTAACATCGTATTGAATTTAATATTCAGTATTTCTTAAACAGAAGCATAAATCTAAACAATCAAATATATAATACAAATAACTAACGGAGGAAAAAGAAGACGAAAGCCTATAAAAAAGGTGAAAAGGTAAAACAGAAGGGAAGACAGACCACCAGAGTACTGGGGTTGTGAAGACCGTGTTTACTTGAAGAAATTAACTCACACTGTAAGTATTTGGAATGGCACAAAAGTACAACAGTTGTGTTTTTAAATTTTGCGGTCATCCTTGTTTATGCTGTATCAGACATAATGTTCAACACACAATGATTTAGTATTATAATTTTTTAGATATATTGGAGACGTGTCACTAAAGTGTAGGTAATGCAATCATGATATATTTATTATGAATAACTGTAATTGAAATATTTAGACGATGACGCCCAAAGTGAGTTAAAATTGAGAAATTCTACACCAAGTGAAGGTATGTAAATCATTGGTACTAATGTCAAATACGTAACACAAGCTTGGGGTCGATTAAATGTAATTGAATTTAAATAAATATATTTATAAATGTGGCATTAAGATTTTATTTTTAATAGGAGTTTCGATTATGTAAAGATCAGAGATAAAACTTACCTGAATTACAGACCGAATTCTACTTTTCAATAAAAAAAATGCCCGGGTTAAAAATATAGAAAAATATTCATAAGGTGGCTGGACAAAGTTACCTGAAATGCCGTAACATGAGCTTGCGCTTTTTTTTTTGTCACTATGCTGTTGGTTGGGTTTTACGGCACAAGGGCCGCCAAGCTGCGTCAAGCACCAAGGCAAAAAGAATTTTAAACAAACTCTCAAGACTTGCATGAGAATTTACAATTTAAAATTAAAATTATTAAAGGTATAAAGTCTAAATAACTTTCATAAAATTGATGGCAGAAATGAATAAAACACAATATTTTGTTGTGATGAGAGATCGATTTTCCAAATTTTTTTAGGGTTGAATTTGAAATACCAAATCGCAATTCCCTATGGTTTGTAAAAGCTCTACATTCTGTCAAAATGTATCGGAACTGTAAAAGGACAAAAGTAGAACACAATGGAGTACTATGCACTTGGATCGACAATTAAGTCAGATAAATCTTTCTAATCAAGAGTGAACTCATTTGGATTGGTACAGCCCATTTGCCAACCACCTTATATACTTAACTTGTCACTTCAGATTGATGCCTCAAAGGCGGGGAAAAGTTCTGCCAGTTTTTGAGTTACACAATCATAGGTGCTATTTGGAAAACGTACTATATCTAACATGCCTTAACTAATCAGGATTGTTTATTGAAAATTGTAAAACGATTAAAACAAGAATCAAAACAAAACATCAAAAATGACTTAGGTTAATATTCAATAATCAGTAATATGTTAAATATAAAATACTAATCATAAAACTAACTTAAAATCGTTATTTTAAATTACTGTACTTGTTAATTTATTAGAATGTTGCGTTTAATGTATGCGATTGTGCATTACTGTAAAAAAGCCTAGGAATCCTTACGAGACTAAAAGTACAGAATACTGAAAGTACAATTAATGTTACCGTGTAAGCTAATATATAAAAGATTACTTAACCTGAAACTTAAAAACAGAGAACCGATTTGAATGCGATTGAAACACGAGCTTAAAATATCGACATATTTTGGTGAAAATTAAATATTTTATTTACTTTTAAATAATGGTGTATTGGCCAGAAATAAGTTACCCATGGATTACTAAGAAAAAGAAATATTTACTGATTCATGAACTCAATTCAGAAATGTTAGCCATACGTCTTCCGACACAAATGTAGTTGCATACTTTCCATTCCCCTATGTGTATAAAGTTTAAAAAATTAACTTTATACATAAGAAAACTACAAACTTCGAGCGATTGGTAAACTTCGAGCGATTGGTAAACTTCGAGCGATTGGTAAACTTCGAGCGATTGGTAAACTTCGAGCGATTGGTAAACTTCGAGCGATTGGTAAACTTCGAGCGATTGGTAAACTTCGAGCGATTGGTAAACTTCGAGCGATTGGTAAACTTCGAGCGATTGGTAAACTTCGAGCGATTGGTAAACTTCGAGCGATTGGTAAACTTCGAGCGATTGGTAAACTTCGAGCGATTGGTAAACTTCGAGCGATTGGTAAACTTCGAGCGATTGGTAAACTTCGAGCGATTGGTAAACTTCGAGCGATTGGTAAACTTCGAGCGATTGGTAAACTTCGAGCGATTGGTAAACTTCGAGCGATTGGTAAACTTCGAGCGATTGGTAAACTTCGAGCGATTGGTAAACTTCGAGCGATTGGTAAACTTCGAGCGATTGGTAAACTTCGAGCGATTGGTAAACTTCGAGCGATTGGTAAACTTCGAGCGATTGGTAAACTTCGAGCGATTGGTAAACTTCGAGCGATTGGTAAACTTCGAGCGATTGGTAAACTTCGAGCGATTGGTAAACTTCGAGCGATTGGTAAACTTCGAGCGATTGGTAAACTTCAAGCGATTGGTAAACTTCAAGCGATTGGTAAACTTCAAGCGATTGGCAAACTTCAAGCGATTGGTAAACTTCAGTTGATTGTATAACTTAAGTATTGTGTATTGATTTGGTTTGGATTTATGGTGCAAGAACCGGATCAGCAATCCGGTGCCAAACACAAGAAATATTGAGGAAACATTTGCTTTACCACACATTGAGAAATTTGAAAAAGCTTTAGATATGCGGAATTATTTTTAAGACTTACACATAATCAATTTCATGCCAGGGTGAATTGTAAATACAATAACATTGACGGAACAAAACAGCAAACTTAAAATTTCACTAAACAATTCGACACTAGGAGTCCCACTTAAAAAAGCACCGTTTAATTCACCTATAAAAAGTTCAATAAAATCCAGTCAACGCAATTTTTTTTTCTAGGTTAATCACTAAAAGCCCAGTTCGCCTCTGGTATACCAAGTCGTGATTTTATGGCCATATTCATTTCACAAACCAGGCCATTAATATCCTGTGTAAGGCGATACTGCCCAGGGAAACCCGATGCATTCAGGGTCGTTTAGGTGTGCGCGATTTATGATACACATTTTCTAAAATTATCAATTACTCCCACCGAATGTACCCTCGTTGAGGATAAAAGAGGGTTAGGAAAACAATTTTCAGATAATTTGCGCTTAACAAGTCATAGGCAGGTGAGAATATGATTACGGGATGGTAATTAAATTGGGAACCTCACACCTAAATTGATACGGCCCTTTTACACGTTTCCCCGCCTCTTGGTGAGGGAGATGAGATAATTGGACGCTGTTTCACTCGCAGGTGGGTACGGAGTTGCACAATGCTGTCTATAATCTGCACCAAAAGCATAAAGCATCGCTGTTGGAAAACCAACATTTCGTTTAACACTCCAAGTGGCTACCTCGCCCATCAAGATCTGACTAATTTTGCAAATGACAAAATATCTCGTCAAGATACTACCGATTCTTTTTACGATGACGAGATATATCGTCCATTAAGATATGGTTAGTTTTGCCACTGACGAGTTACCTCGTAGACAACCACTAGAAGAGTTAATTTACTTATTTGGAGTCCAGTAACGTAAATATTCCCTTAGACGTTCTTACAGAAACAACCTAAAAATGACCAAACTATCGAAAATAAATTATTCTTATTTTAATAGTAGTCGTCAAAATTGGGTCGTCATTGGAAATTATGTAGTTGGAGAACAGTTGACAATGTAGACGACGCTTAAGTAATTGTACGCATATATTTGGTTGTTTAGGGGTTTTATGGCGCAAGGCCATATATGGCCAAGAACAAGACTTAACTCCGCCATGGGGGGGGGGAGGGGGGCGTACCGACCCTTAGATTGGGTTTACGTAAACAAAATTTCACATAACGTGAAGGTGACTAAATGGAAAAAGAAAAATAATTTGGTGTGATTGCAAAGTAGAAATTTTAAGTTAAGAAATGCACACGCAGGTGCTGCTCTAAAAAAAATTTGCTATGAGGTTAGAGGCAATTTAAATGCTGTAGTCAAAAAGTGAACCTAAACCGCTTGCTTAAGTTCAAACTCCCTGGAGGTCACAAATCGCAGGATTTGTATTATTTTTCTTTGAAGCAATTGATGAACAGCTAGGCGGTTGCTTGTTTCGATGAGACAAGACATACAACTTCAAGTTAGGAAAGGTTGTGAAAAAAAAAAAAAAAGGGATAGAATAACTGGGTGAAAGCTGAAAAACATCGCTTGGTTATCCCGTGAGCGCGGCCACCGTGTTTACTAGACAGTAAAACCCATGGGAAAAGAAAAGATCACTAGGGAATCTCGGGTCCTTTAGCCAGCCCGTACTGATTCTATAGGAGCATGTACCCCTGAGGACTTTTTGTATTGGATTTATACAAGATTCTATCCCTATTGAATGGTACCTTTGAATTTGCACTTCTTTGAACGACGCGTGTATAAAGAGGTTCGATTTTAATCCCCTCAGTTGGATGGAAAATAGAGGCTGGAGGGATGAAGTCAAAATCAGTGGTCAACGTTTTCAGAACCACCATTGTTACCTTCCATGTATTACTTTGTGAATTATGTCCCACTTGTAGATACAAAATAAGGTTTATTTGTTGTACGGTAAGGTAATTTGAACTAACGTCGTACTAGAGCAACACAACGGCCTATTCACGACGGTCCGGGATTACTCCCCTAAGGGAAACTACGTTATTTTGAATATTTTTAGATTGTCAACAGGCGATTCCGAGAGACACGATAATTTAAACTCATCACCAAAAAGCAATGAAACGGAAAAAAATAATAGGTAATTACATGATACAATTTATAGCAGTAGGAAAGCATCGAGCAGAGCGCGCTAAAATTTGTAAGTCAAATTACGCGTTATCCATTTGTAATTCATTTCGCTGTAAGATAAGGCTTACTGCCCATATTCGCCAAAAGAGCTCGTTGATTACCGCCAAGCACCGCGATCTAAGAGACCTAGCTGTTATTAACACCCATCACCTCCCGATTAAACGCCCTCAAATTGACTAATTGAAAAGCAGGGTGTAAAGGCAGTAATTTGCTCAGGAGGGGAACAAGATATGACCAAACCCTAACTGAATGCCGAGCTATTAAAATGGACACATTTGTTAGAAACCCCACATGGTGATCGAGAAACCCAATTGGCTTATTTTTTAAAAACGTTTTTTTCGACTTTACTAAGAGGATGTTCAGCATGGCTTCAAGCTTTAATGGAGGCAGGCATGAGTTCAGAAAATGATTTCGGAGGGTATGGACCAGCCTTCGCTCCTGCTTTTCCGATGGTGATTTGAATTGGGTTTTATGGCGCAAGATACAACGGGGAAGAAGGTGCGCCAAACACAAAATAATACAATTCAATAGAATGTTTAAAGAATATCGAACTAATGACCAGACCAACTTTAAAAGGGAAGATGCAATAAGTAAAATCAAGAGTCATCTAAGAAATAAATATCAAGATTAAAATTTTAATCACTAAATCATTGTAATGAAATAAGAACCGAGACGATAGAACTTCATGAAATTTAATTTAAAACTGATCAATTACAGGGGTGGTAAAAATAATGAATGACGAAGGAAGGTAAAAAGCGATTAATGCAGGGTTAACTCAACAAGTCAGATACAATTGGTGATGAAATATTAAAACATGAGCGATAAAAAGGCTAAAAAAGGAAAACGAGACGTCAAAATGTGGCGTATGATAAAAGGCTGTTGGCAATGATGTCGCTGCTTCCCCATTAATAAATGTAAGTCTAACGACCCATGCCAAAGACCGTCGTGTACACGTGGGCTGGTGTACGTTAAATCTGTCGTGGCTTCAAATGTCTTCACGTTGGCGTGGAAGTTTGGAGAGTGGGGAGCCAACTTGGGTGTTGCCTCGTCATCTTGACCGTGGTTCAGTTATGCGGTGTTGTCCAGTGACCTCTCCCTTGGCGATTAATTCCGGACCGTCGCCAATAGCCTGTTGTGTTGATCCAGTGCGACGGTAATCAATTATCATTACCTAGGATGCTTGTGATTTATGGTGCAAGGTCCAAAACCAGACACGCTGCGCCGCACACAAGACAGAAAAGAATGGATGGAAAGACGGATCACTTGGAAATTATTGGGTCGTTACCCACAGACATGTTTACCATGTTTAACAGACAGTAAACCCCATAACAAAAAGAGTATGGTAAGGCCTGTACAAACAGAAAGACGTTCACCCGAAAGATAAAAAGAATCTGAGAAAAAAAATAAATGTTTAATTTTTCTTGGAATTTATCAGCTTGGCTAGTGAAACATTAAACGTTTTTTCCACGAACCCCTACCTGCAAGGTATAGGCAGCACAGGGTCGATTCCTATCCGGCATGATACCTCCGTGGGTGAGTTTCTTGTTAGTAAAACTTCCTTGTGTCGTATGTCCATTGCTGTACGTCTTGTGTTTGGTGCAACATGACCAAACACCGCCCTTGCGCCAAAAAAAAACAACCTGAAATCTTGTCTCTGACCCCTGAGGTCCTCGGGCCCACACTTTGGATACAACTGCTTTAAAATACCGACTAAAAATAAACGCATTGTGCTCCAACTGGAAACTATGACACCAAACTCCGATATCGGAATCGAGCGACAGGTTTCGGATTCAATTTCAATCCTTCTTCAAAGCAGTTTAGTTTCGCTTTAATCCCAGAGGATCGACAGAAGAGGTATCAGTTGTATTAGTGGAAGCTATAAAAGACTTGCCAATCTGAGCGAGAGTGGTAACAAAGGAAGGAGGGGATGGACTCGGAAAAAGTTATACATAGCAGTATCAACTAACCCTCAGCGTTACCCTGAACAATAGCATTGGGGGAGAGTTCATATGTGGTAACTGCAGATGTTACTATTCCAGGATATATAAAGTGAGTTGTTCTATGCACAATGCCTACCCATGACATTTTAAATGTAGTATGACCGGAGAAGTGCATTTACTAACCTCCACGTTAGGGAGAACATGCAATTATCGCACGTGCTTTTCAAAGACCGTTGTCTCTGATACCCACTGACAGAAGAGCGTTGTTTTCACTTGCGGAGAAGGCTTTGGAGAAATCGCGTAAATAGGCATGTTTCAACGCAGGTGAAGATAGAGTTGTTAGTCGAAGTCTCTCAGCATTTAATGTTTGGAGAATTTCCTATTTAAAATCTCATTTTTTCAGGAGATTGCAATTTAATGATTGCAGAAATATAAACCCGAAGAATATCTTATGAATCGTTCACAATACTGTATACGAGTATGTAAGCACAGTAGAATGAAAACTTATTTGTAAATGTTAATTTTTATTGAAGATCATTATACGTTTGCATGTATTACCGATAAGGATCCTGTCAGATTATTCTTGCAAGTTGTCTGGCAAGTCTTTTTAAGTACTTAATATTAAATAGAATTTAAATCAATCGCCACACATGCTCTTGAAATTAAATTTTAAAACGAATCCACAACAAAACAAAGGATACATGCTAACATACACTCACATAAATATAAAAAGCACAACGTAGCGTAAAATTGCAGGCAAGTGATGAATTCCAGTTTTTTTTACACTTCGTTTTCGCTTTTGTAGCTAGGTCGTTTATGTAATCAAAATCATAATTTTTTTAAAGAAATTATGCTCTAGTATAAGCGAAATTCCTAAATTAAATTCTAATGAAAAATGAAGCGGAATCTTAAGTATTTATAAAGTGTTTGTAATTTTTTTAAATTGTGTGTTCAAGTTACATACATACGTATACCTGGTATAAAATACTATCATGTGCTTGGTAAAACGGGGTCTCACTTTAGGAATGCCATGATTTAGTCACAAAAAAGCGCTTACCGCGAAGTATAGAAAAAAAAATTACGATATGAAAGATTTTCCATATCATAACTTTAAAAGTTTTTGACAAGTAGTTATTGAATTAACGTTGCACTGGAGCAACACAACGGGCTATTGGCAACCCAAGTTTTCGACAAACTTCATCATTTGAGCAAAAATTATACCTCCCATTCTTGTTATCCCCTCGGGTTTCGAGGTTTTCCGTCAGTTCCAGGTGGAGTATACAATGGCATTTCAAACGGAGTTGATAAAGATCTATTATTAGTTTTTGTTTTTGAAAACTAATATACTTAAATGTTCATGAAATGCGATAAGATCTTTAAAGATACAATTTTTTGTTACACGAAAATCTGATTAGAAACTAAATCAATTTTCCATCAGCAATAAAATATCCAAATATCCAAACAACCTAACAGAGCAAATTTGGCAGATGTGTGTTCATTCTAACTTTAAAGTGTGAATGAAACGACACTTGCTCACGTAAAACAGGTGCCACAAGTATAGCTGCCCCTTTGAATATTCACTATTCAATCGCCGAAAAAAAATCAATGACTGTAAAACCTGTCGCGCTTTCACCCCAAACCGCAATGGTTGATCTGTGGCCACGAAGTTCTTCCTACAGGGAAAAAAGCAAGAATATCATCAATCAAAATGCACCTCAACAACCTGATCGCCGTGTTCTTTTATTGTTCGCTTCGGAAATTTTTTTTTTAGTGGGTTGAATGGGGGTGATCAATGACACCGAGAAAGTTGTCCCATTTGTCAATTGAAAACGGAACAGGGGGTTAAAGCAGACATCGGGACTGTTTCCCACTGCGAAAAGATCGCTCGTTAGATTCGATACAGATGTGCAGTGGAGGGGATTTAACATATCAATTGAGCTTCTATAATAGCTTAAGCTTCGCTGCACTATTATTTGAAACTAACTTGATTAGCATCAGCGTTGAAAATAAAGTTCTCTACGTTGCCAAATTTTGGGGTCACTCGAAAATACGAATGATTTTTTATTAAGTCATTATGGACCTGATTCGATGATTTTTGATTAGACGAAATATAAATGTGATTCGGTGATTTTTTTTTTTTGATGAACCAAAATATAAATTTTGATTCAATGATTTTTTTGATGAGTCGAAATATAAATCTGATTCGATGATTTTTTGATGAGTCGAAATATAAATCTGATTCGATGATTTTTTGATGAGTCGAAATATAAATCCGATTCGATGATTTTTTTGACGAGTCGAAATAAAAATCTGACTCGATGACTTTTTTGATAAGTTGAAATATAATCTAGATGATGAGGGTTTAAAGACCATTCGATGATTTCTTGAGTCAAAATACAAATCTGACTCGATGATTTTTGTTGAGTCAAAATGTAAATCTGCGATCTAGCTTTAGATGTTACGTCTTTTGATAAACTCGGGAGTATAGGCGATAACAGACCTACATTTGTAAATATACCCAGGTTGATGTATAATTCTTTTATTTTTGGATTAGGTGGATTTTTTGGGAGCAGGGTTAAAGACATGCTACGTAAAACAAAAAATGGTTTAAGACGGATGAAACAGATAAAGGGTGTAGATTACTAGAATTCGGGGTCGTCCATGTTTTCTGAAAAAAGTTATACGGCAAAATAATGTTTTTAAAAATAATTGTGTAATAAAACTTAAAATTGTTTTATTTTATGTTTTATTATGATACGAGATTCGGTGTTTTGTTTTGGTAAACATAATTTGTCACGTATTTATACACACAAATTGAGCTTCAAGTAGACAATTTTTTTCTGTTTGCAAGAAACTTCCAAGTTATTAAATGATAGTTTTTTTTTTTTTTTGATTAGTCAACATCAGTAAGATTTAACATCAAATGATCCCAAAATGGCGATCCGTATATATTTTGAGTTTGAACAGCAGATAATCCTCGCAGTCTGATTTGCTTGTTTACAGTAAAAATCCTATTCATAGTAGGTATACAAAATTAGTTTTACGATATTTTTAACATTAATTTGCATGAATTGCGAATTGATTCAAGAATTTAATTTCTTTGAAACAAGCTAATTTAACCAACATATTGGATCCTTCACTTGATTCTTCTCATGTATTTTGGTTTTTTACTGTGTTGCGTGAACTTAGTTGGTCTAAAGTATAAATCAATAATTTCATCACGTCGTCAGGCATGTATTTAGTTGTAAACTTCACAGGCACTACCTATTTTTATTGGATTCAAAACGTTGAATTTAGACGACTTCGATCAATTTTTTGTTATGATTACTCGATTGTAATAAACTAAATCATTACAAAAAGGAACGACCAATCGTACACTGAAACAAACCAATCGTTAAACACTAATCCCGATTAATTTTCCAGTCATTAGTTTTCAATCATTAGTCAGAGTAAACTTTGCCCAACACTGCCTTTAGTGCGGTGGTTAATTGAGAAGCGCCAATGAATCCATTTTGGAAAAAGCGCTCCGTAAACGCCTTTGTTTCTATCATACCACCAACCACGCACGATTCAAAGGCAAACAACAAACAGGAATCGATCGTTGACTGGAAAACGAGCAAATTTAACTCCTGGAATTCGATTGTCTCTCATTTTGAAGCGCAGTTACAGTAGCAGCAGTCAGGAACAGGTGCATTGGAAATTAATTGTGCTTGAAAATAAGAAAAAAGATCGTGGGAGCGAATCTCCCAGTGGGCTTCTTTTACCGCTGGTGAGTTGGAGAGAAGGCAGAAGACGCCATTAGGTGGTCAAATGTAATTAAAGATCCGTGACCGGTTTCCTCGAAGCTCTTACGAAGATGTACAAGAAAAGAAAAAAAAAGATGGACAAGATTTTCTTAGAGTAGGTTTCCATATTTGGCGCAGTAACCCACTTTTGTGGTTTCTCCAAAATATGAAATTTTCTCCTTGTTAGATTTTATAGATAAGCCAAAAGTTTTTCAAGCTTCTCGAACTAGCGAAGGGAAAAGTTTGAATGAAAGATACTTGGGCACCATTCCCGATAATTTTTTATTTCAGTAGAGCCTTGATTATTCGAACTCCGATTAACCATGTATCCGAGCCGAATTTGTTACCTAGTTTACTTAACCTTTAAATAAAGCTTCGAGCGTGAGCATGCGTATTTAGTCCAGAGATCAGAAACAACAAAATCAGAAGAGGTTGTTTAAAAACTTTCAAAAGAATTTTAAAAGTACATAACTCACGTCCAGATTTATTGTAAAATTTTCCCAAAAATACATTACTGTAACACAAAACAGAAAATAGATTATTCTAAATCCTGGTTTTTATGAATCTGTCATTAGTAATAACGGGTATTCTGTATTTCGTGTAGCCAGTTTTGTGTTGCTGCATCCGTATTATCCAAGTTTATATTTATACGAGATGGCTTTGTTTCACAATACTTTGGATAGTCAAGGCTCTTCTATAATTTAGTGGTTTTATTTACTTTTTAACTGTTAAATATAACGCTAATACATTTTCCCTACGAAAAACAAAACAAGATTCATGATAAAATAAAAAACTTCAGACATGTTAACATAAAACGAAAGTAAAGTTATATATCACTTTCCACGTTATGGCTAGACAAGCTTAAAATATTTTCTAAAACAAATAGAGCCCTCAGATCAGTTCATTTTCTTTCTCATTCTGAATGTTCATTACTTTTCATCCGATACAACCAATTAATTTGAATCAAATTTTAGCTATCAAATTCAATTGCAAATATGGTGTTTATCGAGGTAATGTGAAAAGTAGGCAATTTGATTTCATTATTCATTAGTCTATTGCTCGATATAAAATATGCGAAAAGACTGTTGCAGAAGCTTACAAACATTTTCACATTTTATTCCGGCTCTTAAAATTCGGGATAAATGCAAATGATTGATATCACTACACCAAAAGCATGTATAAGGTGCCTATTATCTCATGTGTAAACCTATCTATTCTTTAAAACAATACCTCAATTCCAAACTGTTTAATTTGTAACCAAACACACGGCAATCTTGAAATCTTTCTAAATAGTATAGGCCTATATATAACTTCGCGTTTCCAATTCCTTATCAATTCCTACAAAAAAAAAATCTCAAAGAATTGATCATTGATATCGCCTTATCTATTTCGATATTGTAAATAGTAAGTCTGTTTAAGAGGACGGTAAAATCGATTAATAAATCTGATAAAATGAATTATTGGTATTCAGGCAAGTCATACGTTGGCACTAGTCATACGACACTGAATTAGCTAACATTCGCATGCGTATGGACATGTCTTTTGACGCAAGTCGTACGTTTTGTCGCATGCTTCTTTAAAGTGACTGGACGTACGCTTAATTTTCAGACAGTAAAGAAGCTTTCTGTATCCTGTTTCAGCTTATTTTTTCAGTTCAGAAAACAATTCTACTTTCTAGATAAGTTAATGGGCTGTAAGGACTAGCCGACTGACAGGTCAACATCCGCTTCATATCTCGAATGGAAGAGAGCGCAAGCAAATTATAATTCGGACGTAGTCAGAAAGGTGTGTAGCTATATTACTTCCACGATTCCTCTCTAAGATATATCGAAAGGTTCCATGAATAAAATCAGCTATTTCCTCAAAGGTCCAAAACGAAACGTGGGAAACATTTAGCAAATTATACTAATATGTCAATCGACATCAATGACAGATCAAATCGTTTTGAGGCCTCTTGTCCATCCTTCTCAAATTTGATGACCCAAATATATTTATACATTTTTATTACAAAAATAAAAATTAAATTGTCAGATAAATATCAATACTATTTGTTATGCTACCTATGAATATTAAAATAATTAGAAAGTGCAACAAGATAACGCACAAATATGTTAAGTAGAAGTAAACATCATTCCAAAGAGTTGTTTCGATTCGTCACCTGAATGCAACTTAAATTTTTGGGTTTTGAGATAAAGGATAAAACAGTTTTCCGCCCAATTCCAGTGCTATATGCAACTTTCATTAACCGATAGATTAAGCGGTGAGAGTTACCTAACCATTGCACGAAATGCTGTTTTTGATCTTGGCTTCACTAATTTTAGTACAACCCCAAATACTCCCTTTTTAGAATTACCTCGTTCTTGGATTCAGGTTGATGAAAAACTGTTTTAGTTGCGAAATAACTTTAATGATTTTTTACCTAAGTGTTAAAATTGCATTTTAAAAAAACCATCGATTTTTATTTAGTTATTAATTATGACATTAATTTAACTATTCGGTGTGAAAATACAAAATAAAAAAGTCGATCAACCATTTATTTGTTTGAAAAGTTTTGTGATAACACTTGGTAATCAGTAATCCATGGATTAAAGTACTAACAACTAGGATTATCGAAACTGCGTTGAATAACCTTTAAAACGGAAAAATGAATTATGAGAATTTCCAAGGCTTTAGCGAATCATGCTATATTTTTATTAATGTTTGTTGTTTAGTTGGGTTTTATGGCGCAAAAGCGCAAATTTGGCCATGCTACGTCAATTGTTAACATTTGTCAACCTTAATAAAATTAGGATTTCGTATACAAGATGGGAAAAAAGTTCAATTTCATAAAATACAGTTGGACGTCAATTCATAATCCTTTCATTAAGCGAGTATTAAATAAATTTGCGTCTTTCTAAAAGTTTTTCCAAGTTGAAACATACTTTAGATGCTTATAATTTTTTCTAATTTTTAAACATTTTCCAAAATTTATACAGTAGCAATAAAACTCCCAACCCCATTTCACCTAATTTTTATCTCAAAAAGCGTGCAACATAAAGTTTATTGGTATCAATTTTCTTAAAAGACAGGACAAATTATCTTAGACCATGCCCCATGAAATATTTTAAGTTAAGCCTGCTCAAACTCCTAGACATACGCATCGTTGCATGACGGAATAATCAATTTTTATTTCTCATGATCTCGCCTGTTGAGATCTGACTAACACATTACAAAACATGACACTGGAAACAGCTTTATGTTCTCACAAACCAAACGTTATTTGCTTTGAAATTGAAAAATGTTCATAAACCAGCAGTTGCATCAAAATCATGGATAGCAGTGTGAGTACTGCGAGTCTACAATGCTCACACTGCTATCAATGATGGCTATTTTCATTGCTGTAAAATAAACGTAACCTAGGTAACCTGGAATACAGTTGAAAATGTATCCCTCGAGACATTCCTAGCTCAGCGTTGCAATGACTTCTGCTGCCAGAAATGCCATCTGAAGTAAAATCATTTGGGTTATGTTGGTTGGTTGGTTTGTTCAACTTTTACTTAAAAATAGAATTAACCCAGGTTAATTTAACCCATACGCGCTTGAACTATTTCCTTAGAAGATAATTGTTTGGCTCGTTTAATCCTGGCCCGTGCGCAATATAAAAACTCCAACACATCCCAGAAAGGCTAAAGCTTTTAGCAACAATGGAAATTCGTGCTCAGGTATGGCATGTTTGCAAAAGATGCCTAGTTTCTTTCACCATCCAAGTGATTTCGACGAGATATCTCGTCCATCAAGATCAGGTCAGATTTGAAAATGACGAGATACTTTGTCGAGACCATTACAGGAGGGTTAAAAAGCTTCCCCTCTCTTTTAACACTAAATTTATCAAGCGGATCAAATGATCTGTTTTGAATTTCGACTAAAAATTTACTTTTTAACCAAATCTTTTTTGTGAAATAAAATTTTTTTTTAATTTACGTTTTACATTTTCGAGTGACTTTACTTTTTCAGAAGTTTTATAAAATAAATTTTGCAATATATATATTTCTCTCCACCTCTCCCTGCATCTGACATACATGCGAAGCATACTTATTTCTAACTTGACGGGCCATTTGACCAGTTTAATATTTTATGTGTTTTTACAACATTGTCAACTTTTAAAACCATTCCTTACACACTGCTGTGCAAAGTAATAAGCACACATCAGTGTTAAGAGTTTCAAGCTTTATTGCATCCCAACTATAACAAAACATCTCAACTTGGAAATTTACCTTCGTGAAAAAATAAAGCCACTAAAAATCTGCTCTCTGCAAGATGTTTGCGGAAAGTGTTTAGCAGAGCAACCTAGCGTCTCCAAGAAATGTGGCAAACAATGAATAAGATTTTATATTTGAATACTCGGAAAAAGTAAAACTGCGAAATAAAGTCAAAATTATATCTTACTGATAGTTTTTGTTATTTTGTTTACAATTATTAATTACTTAATGATATTGTTTATTATTTCCCACTAGCCCCACTGCTACCTGCATCCAAATGAAAAATGGGTCTTTTTTTTAAAATCCGTTTTGGGTTTTTTTTTTATTCGTCCGAAGTTAAATAGGTATTTACAAAAAGTCAGTAAATTTAGTTATTTATCTTCAAACTTTAGAAGCTTTTATTTTTCTTCAAACACGGAAGTTTTTATCTCCTATATATTTTTTATGTACGAGTGAATCAGACCGAAACCAACGACTTAAATTGGAATACGAAACACTAAACATGCCAAGATCGGGATTAGGACCTAGAAACTGTAGAACAAAGCCAAAATGTTTATCATTTGACTACCTGACCATCTAAATTAGAGGTTTGCAGAGTTGAGATTGTTTTCTATGTCGAAAGAGCCAGACCAGGGTAAACTGTGCCGAGCAATGTTTTTTCCGTAAAATAAATGGTCATACGCATACAAGGGCAATTTTAGACTAGGAAGAAGGAAAAAAAATTCGATAGATAAGGATGCATTGAGTTTTATGGCGGAAGGGCCATTTTTACCTATCTGTGCCAAGCACAAGACAACGTCAAGTAATGGACAAACACACACAATGTAAGTTTTACCTGAGACAGAAAAGAAAAATACACCCAGGAAGGAATCTAACCCAACAGAAATCGAACATACGCCGCCTACAACTCAATGGTTGAAAATGCGGCAGACGAATCTATTGAGCCAGTGGCCAGATCTTCATTCATGAAGTTAAAAAAAAAAAAAAAATTTTAATAGTGCGTAAAGCAAAATTTCGTAAATCAGTTAAAATATACGTAAAAATGTCGAAAACAGTCGAAATCATAAGACATTTTAAATGAGCATTCCGCTTTATAAGTCAAAACGCAGGTGCGCTTTGAAGAACTTTGGAACATTCCACCTTATTCCAGGCCTTTCAATAGGGTTGTTTTTTCTAATTTAAGACCGATCACTCTTGAATTGTTTACCAGACAACTGATAAAGACCGTTTTGGGAAAATTAAACAAGACTGGTAATTAACATTGAGACAGTTAATCGAATTTTCTCGAACATACTCATTTCAAATCTGGAGGATGGTACCTCATTACAAAGCCGAAACGCATCGGACAAAAGCGAATCGATTTTTAGTCGAATCTAACAGTCGAAAGCTTTCCCTACAAGGTCCAAGTCCACTTTAAAAGTATTTGTCGACATTGAAAAAAGCACCCAGCACCCCTCAGGTTGTTAGCAAATAATTTACACCGATTAGGGGGAATCTCAGACTGGTATGTGTACGATGCGTAAGTGTAAGAAGTTTACCTGTCAGACAGTTTGGCGCACTGTTTCAATAACTTTGGCGATCTGAGAGGACAACCCTCCCTAAGTAGTAGAGGTCGGAGGTAATTGAACTAGTAGCCATAAATTCCCTCCCTGCTGTTGCTATTGCATACCAACGGAATGGAGTGGCCACCATCATCAATGTCTGAAGTAGTCACTCAATCGAGGTCGAAGGTCAGAGACGTCAGGTGCTCGGTACGCATGCGCGCCACCTGAGTTTCAGCTGTCTTTAAGAATGTGTAAATACATCGCAATACAACACCAAAAATGGCGAACATCACTCGGTATTTGTTAAAAGAATAACACATTTTGGGAAATGAAATATAGTTACCCGGTATTGCTCGGGTTGAATTGTTTAACTGATTGAAAAGTGTTTGCAAAATTATCAATTCTTTCTTTGAAAAATGTAAGCCTCATTTAAGCGAATGGAAAATATTTTGAACGTCGTTTTTAGCTTTTTCAATTTAGATATTCGTTTCTAAACTGAGAAATCGCGTATCTATTTCAAATTATAGATGTAGCTATTTGACTATTGATTACAGCTTTCAGTACTCAATGATTTGAAATATGAAAAGTAAAAGTGTAATTGATTTCAATCATTTTATAATGAAAATCTATGCCGGAATTTAATAGCATGTTTGAATTACAACGTATAGCTACCAGTCTTATTTTAAAGTGACTTTAGTTTAACATTAAAAACCATTTAATTTAAATTAAGTTACACGCCTCATTTAAAAAGGTTCTGTTTGTATTTATTTGTTTTTAGGAAACGGAATTCTACAAACTATCATATATTTAACCTAGACTCTAAGCAAGTTTGTCAAAATGTGCGGATACCGCCAAGAAATTAACCCGAGTCAAGGCAGTGTTATGCATCGAACTCAAGTAATTTATTTAAAAAATAATAGAACACAAAAACACAGAAGTAGCAGCTTGACAAGAAATGAAATTCCGATCACTAAAATATTCAAAATTCTGCAGCGTTGATCGGATTAATTGGTTGAATGTTGATTGAAAAGAGTGATCAGACTAATCACTTCTCACAAAGAAAAATGAAAGCATCAATTTAAAGTGTACAGAAAATAACTTTTTTTCGTAGCTTGGACAATTTACTTTGGACGCAAATACATATACACACAAACAAGCATCCATATAATCCATTTCACATTCATCGCACTCCTGCTGTAAGACAAATTACGAAAGGTAAAAAAGTGACAACAACAAGTAGAGTTTTGAGTTTTAGAGTGATTACGAATGTCTCTTTTAGTCTATTTCCTGTAAAAATGACGAACTTCCGGTTTATAGCCTTGCACTCAGTTTTCACTATCAATATTTTCTACTTGAGGCACTCTTGCACCAAGGAAGTGATGTTTCCGAAAAGCGTCATTACGAGAGAATGATAAATTAAATAACTACGGTATTCGAGATTAATTTATTTTGAAGCAAATACATTTTTCTTTCTTGAAAATTCTATTCAGCGGCTCGTGGAATAACGGAGCTTGTTTTTATATGTTTTGTCATCAGTGTGGACAAAGCAAAGTCAAGAGATTACAATTTTTTAAACAGAATGTCGTTTTCAAGGAGTTTTTAAATAAAATCGCTGTATTCAACGAATGTTTCACTAATATCCAAGATACATAATAGCTTCCAAGATACATAATAGAATGTTTCGTATAAACACCTCGACCTTCAATTACTTCAGATAAAAAAAAATTCAAATTTTCAAAAGCCCTCGTTCAAATACTTTCTAAACGAAAATACATTTATAATACTTAAAAATACTCAAATACTAAGGCAAAATTTCGCTGTCTTAAACTCAGATACCCATATAAACGCAGAAATTTAAATCACATTTAAAAAATAAACATTAATTCTGGCGTTGCCAGATACCGAGTAGCAAAATTACGCTTTTATGTGGTTTTGCAGTGTGTGGATATATTTCGATACTTATTATTAAATATTCATAAATTATTTTTATTTTGGAAAAAATAAGTTCAAACACGTAGCATTTTAAAAATCTAAATTCTGCTAAAATAATTTTTTTGGTGAAAAAATTGCTTTTGTAACAATACTGGTAAAACAATCCCAAGTTTCAACCGCAACCATTCTCAATGTCAATCTATTGTGTCTTCTATAATCAAATTGTTTGATTTTAATGGCCCTAGGGCTATATTTGGACATACTGCGCCAGACACAAAATAAACACTATCTAGTAATAGTCACACGAGGAAGGTTTTAATGACACTGGAGAAATATATCCATGGAAGAATTGAACCTACTCGGCCTTATTTTTAAGATGAAAGAGTGGCTTTTAGAAGATGGACATAGAAGGGATTCTACGCAGTTAGATTGGAATAGAAAACGAGGAGGTTGGTTGGGTTTTTATGGCGCAAGAGCCACACATGGCCAAACTGCGCCAAACACAAGAGCCATACATGGCCAGGCTGCACCAGACACAAGACAAAAGTCTAGAAGAAATAAAGATTGATATTAAAAATTTATCTATTTACAATTTTGAATTGAGTCTAATTCAATGTATAAAATCTAAATAAAATCTAAATAAAATTCGCTAAACCAATGAAACGAGGGGAGTGGCCCTCGGAAATTATTTTCTGAATTCTAACCTGGTCGTACAAGGCTTCTGGATAACTCCCATCACAGCAGTCTCGTCTTACACATCCAACGATCAACTACGCGTCGTCACTTTCACGTCACACTTACCTATCTCTGAAGTTGCCTAAATTGCTCATCGCAGCCATCCCGAATGTCTGAACTCAGGGAAATGGCCGTTCGTCTTTCTACCATCGGAAATAAAGGGAGATGTATGTGTAGACGAAGACAGTCTCAACTGCCGAAGCCTGTTTGCTGTAACGTCGATTTTGTATATCGGATGCTGAGTGATGCATTGGGGCAAGAGCTAAACAATGAGTAAATTTCCCTTATACCCCCTTTACGAGGTAATGTGAATGTAAATATTTGTGCAGGGTATGGGATAATCCTCCCAGTTTCTCTTCGTTTCAATGTGTAACCAATTCCTTAACCCCGAAAATACGCATGTTTGTATAAAAGTGTGTGGAAACTAGAGCCACGTGAGGTACCATGGTAAAGCTGAGGGCAGGAAATGTGAAGATACTTAGCGCTGAAACGAGTCTTCTAAATTTAAGTCAATCTTTGCATTGTTATTGTAGTTTTAATAAAGTAGGGCGAGTTTCTGATACTTAGAATCCACATTTATATTTCACGGAATCAAATAACATGGTACTGAGGGCATGAGATATATGGGGACAAATGAGAAAAATTCTAAATTATGGTACTGAATACTTATTTCGCGATTAATGCGATTACTTTGAAGATTCTACAGAACACTAATACACAATGTAGAATCTAGATTTTGGGTCTTTTGATAGGCTTCCTTTTTCGATATAACTTACCTTAAAACGTCTAAATTTCTATTCATTTATGTTATAAGTTGTAAAATCGAGACTGGATAAAGGCTAAACCTGAATGCATAACTTTCCATAAGTACAATAAAGCTTTAAAATGTCAAAAATCGTTCTAAATTATCGGTATAATATTGAATATTTCGAAAGTAAAAATGCGATTAATTACTTTATTTGTTGATTCCATGCAACTCTTATACACATTGCAGATCGTAGATTTTATAATTTTTCTTGATAGATTCGCTTATTTAATTTATCTTAACATTTTTAAATTTCCATTGAATAGCAATTTAAGTTTGGTTTTTCGCTCTATGGGTATATTTTGCAACACGACGGTGAATTAAACCTATGGTTTTAGAATTTCCAGAACTATAAACTCATTAATTAGTATAAGCCTCAAAAAATCTTGCTGACCTATTTCCTTGAAAATTCATAAAACATGCTTGATAATAAGCAGTTTTTTACCTCCATTTCCACATGTACAAATGAATGTTAAATTTGAGCCCGACTCTTGGATATCTTTAAACTAAAATTAATCTGCTTAAAAAATTTTAATGTATATTGCTCATACAAAATAATTTCTCGTTACATTAATGCGGCGAATTATGATGCTGCGAACTCCGACAAGAGGATAAGATTTGATGCAAAAAATAGATTGAATCATAATGTGTATGTAATACTTTTACTATTAAACTTGTTTTTCAGCCCATTGCATATGGACACCCACGAATAGAAATACTCGTGAATTGCATAGTATCTCTAAGAAAATGTTAAAATAATCACACAAAATGACTTCGAACCAGATGTCGAATATAACATGGATCGGAAGTCTGGATGAATGAAAGGCCATAACTAAATTGTGCGAAACACAAGTTTCAAATAGCATGGTTTTACAAAATTCAATTCAACACATATACAATATCAGTTTAAAAAAAAAAAAACAGAATGCCACTTGTTTCATTACCTCGATTCTGTTATAGGGAGAAGGAATACAATAATTTCAAAAATATTAATTGAGAATTTTTATATTGGGATAGTCCTATCTTGTGCTCTCAAATGATAATGCATTCATTTCAATTTTAATCATAAGTTTTAAGAATATAAATAAACTTTATAAAATAAACTCAATTAAAAACACTCTCAAATTTTGAATTCTATCCTCGAATCTTCTTTTCTAAATCGCTTTAATCAGTCAAGAGAACAACTTCTAACATATTCAACAAGCATCATAAATTTTGCTGAAATGGCCTTACTTTGTAGGCAGAGTAATCATTTTTTGTAAAGTTCTAACAGGGAAAAAAAAATCAGCTTTACGATTTTCCAGTTAATTGTAAATAAATAATGTTCGTATATTACAAATACGGAATAACTCCATAACATCGAAAAAGAACTGAAGTTTATGACGAACACATACATACAACCCAATCGGAATATCCGATTAAAGTTAGATTATTAAAAAGAACTTACACATAATTATGTAAAGAAATAATATATATGTAAAGAAATATATGTAAATAAAGTAATATAATATATGTAAATAAAGTAATATAATATATGTAAATAAAGTAAGATAATATTTGTAAAGAAAATTCACAAACATGTATATTACTACTCAGGGAAGGGTAATTTTAGTTAACGTCGTACTAGAGCAACACAACGGGCTATTGACGATGGTCCGGGATCAATCCCTTAAGGGAAAGATCCGAGAACCACACCTCGTAATTTTGAACCACGGTCAGATGACGAAGCAACACCTGAGCTGGCACCCCACTCTCCAAACTTCCACGCCAACCCAACGTGAGGACTTTCGGCCACGACAGATTTAAGGTGCACCAGCCGCCTCTACACCATACGCTTACAGACATCCATGCCCGGACCCGGATTCGAACCAGGAACCTTCCGATCTAGAGGCTAACACCTTAACCACTATACCGGTTGGTTGGCACTATTCAGGGAAGAAATTCGCATGTATTCACTACAGACAAACATAAATATATAAAGAAATAATATATATGTAATGAAATATATGTAAATAAAGTAATATAATGTATGTAAAAAATATATATGTAAATAAAGTAATATAATATATGTAAAGAAATATATGTAAATAATGTAATATAATATAGGTAAATAAAGTAATATAATATATGTAAAGAAATATATGTAAATAAAGTAATATAATATATGTAAAGAAATATATGTAAATAAAGTAATATAATATATGTAAAGAAATATATGTAAATAAAGTAATGTAATATATGAAAAGAAAATTCACAAACTTTTCCGGGAAGAAATTCGCATGTACTTACTACAGACAAACATAAATCTTTCTTGCCGGACGGCACAAATAATATGGAATGCGATACCGATCAATATACCTGATCCAATAAAAATATCAAAGAATTTTCGATACGAACAGTTCTGAATAACAAATTCCGAAATCCAACAAATATTTTTCAAAATAAATTCCCCATTCAGTGAATAGTTAAATGTCTTTTGACAGAACAAAAAAGTTCAAACTGCTATCTAAAAGATCCACACAAAAAAAAAGGAAAATTAACATTGTATTGTAGGTTCCGTCACTTCCCTTAATCAGACACAAATTCATTAGACGAGGATAAAAAAAAATGGAGGTTCTAGCAAGGAAATTAAATTAGAAAACTGGAGGGAATGCATAGCCCACCCAGCTACCGTGCGTGTAAATTAGCACATATCATTCATTCATGAGGTTATCAGAGATCCACTTTCCCATTCCGCGCGTTGCAAGTCAATTTACACGAAGCCCGGATTTCAGAATTGCTGAAGTCAAACGGGGGCCGTCTCCGCGGGGTTGCTCATTATTGAAGCCTAGGTCTCCATCAATGTGATTTCTTTCATGACTCCCTCCTCATCAAGGGAGCGCGGAAGAATGTTGAAGGGCTCGCGCAATCAAAACTAGAGTGAAGATAACCTGGTGGAATTCCCATGACTAGTGCTCAGGCCAACCGACATCCCGCACTTTAACCCCGTATAAACAAACCTTATGGTATTAAAAACTAAGACCTCTTGCTACAATTAGATTGAGCTCTTTGTTTCACATTGTTGAAGCCCCGGTCTCCATCAATGAGGTTTCTTAACACCGTGCAAGCAAACCTTATAGTGCAAACGGCTGCTTTAGAATCAAAAGACCTCTTGCAGCAAACAACTCTATTGTGCGGTTTGTTTCACATTATTGAAGCCCTGGTCTCCATCAATGAGATTTCTTAACCCCGTGCAAGCAAACCTTATAGCGAGCGCAACGGCTGTGTCGATGAGATTTCTCAACTCCGACTAATCAAACTTTATAACACAAACGGCTGTATTAGAACCAACAGACCTCTTGCAACATTTCGATTGTGCGATTTGTTTCATTCTTGAAGCCCCGGTCTCCATCAATGAAATTTCTTAACCTCGTGAAAACAAACCTTATAATGCAAACGGCTGTTTTAGAACCAACAGACCTCTTGCAACAAACACATTGTGCGTTTACGAGTTTTATTTTTATTCACGTTGAAATTCAGACCTGCATCAAAAAGAATTCTTAACCCCGTGCAAGCAAACCTTACGGATCAAACGACTGTTTTGGAAGCAACGGACCTTATGCAATAATAAACAATTGGATTGTGCGCTTGCGCAGTTTGTTTCACATCATTGAAGCCCAGGCCTCCACAAATGAAATGTCTTTAAGACTCCCTCCTCATCAGGAGTGCGGAAGAATGCACTTCCAGCTCAAGCGCTTGCGCAATCAAAACTGTAGAGTGAAGATACCCTGATGAAATTCCCATGACTGATGCACGGGCCACCGACATCCTGCACTTTCTTAACCCTGTGTAAACAAACCTTAAGACACAAACGGCTGTTTTAGAACCAACAGACCTCCTGCTACAAAAAATCGGATTGTGCGTTTGTGCGTTTGTTTTACATCTGCCAGACACCTTCAGGCATCCCGCGATTGAATGAATGACCCGAGAGTGAAAGATGGCTCGCAGAGCAGATTGGGTTAATTTGATCTTCATTTTCGGAAACGAAAAGCCGGTCAAAATGCCTCTCTGCTAGCAAAAAATAAAATTGCTGGGATGAAGTTTTGCAATAGATTTTTCCGAAAGGTTTTACTTTCATATCGTGCATTTCAAACCTTTGAAGGGAACTAAAAAATGTTTTTTTAATTAACTTTGTAGGTGATTTAATTAAACCTTATAGGTGACAATCTATCATCTCATAAGAATGAATGGATTGATTGATTGATTGATTTTGCACAGTTCAAAACTTCAGTCTTACAGCCCAACTAGAGCACTTCGTGACATCAGAATAACAAAGTATATATTCAGAATATAAGATATAGTCTAACCCCGTTATAGTGAATCGTCACCGAACCCAATAAAAAGTCCACTGTAACCTATGGTTCACTATATCCACTTTTGTTGAAACAAAAATTTCTTAGCATTTGATGGTGGTTTGTAGAAAACAATCATTGGGTTATAACACAATTTACTAAAATAAATTATTAAATACTTAAATAAACAATTTTTATCATGTTTATTAGAAATAAAGAATTCAGTTTTACATTTATTTTTACTCCTTATGGGAAAAATTCGTTAGTTTGGATTGGGTACATTTCGATTTTTAAGTAAAGTTCAACTTTTTTTATCTACGATTACAAAAGATTCCAGTTCTTTTGTCCACATTTTCCGAAGAAAAAATGTAGAATTACCTTTGAAAATCTGGAAAACTATCTGTTCAGTTGACTATAAGCGAACTTGCATTTTCTCAGGAGTTCACTATCAGCGTTTAAAATAACATTACTTAAATAGGAGTTCAGACGGGTCTAATGAAAAAGTTCACTATAACCGAGAGTTCACTATAGCGGGTTTCGACTGTATATTCAGAATATAAGGTATATATTTAAGAGAAATAGAGAAGGTAGTTTTGAGACCGGGGCCAATGAAAGTCGATTCAATACTTCATCCGAAACAAAAATTATGCATTAAAAATTTAAAGTAAATTGGTATTAGTATTTTTAATCAACATCGTATTGTGTGGAGCAACACAACGGGCTATGTAAATTATTTAAATAATTAGGATAAAATATCGTAATCAGTGCCATATAAACTTTCACAATTTTAATAACTGAATATCCACATAACCAATATTTGTTTTATTAAACTTATATCTTTAATATAATTTTTATTTACAAATAAATTACGCGGTATCTAAATTGAATTTACTTTAACACAGCTTTAAAAATAACTGAACACGAGTTTCTTGACCGAATGTTATTACCAAATGATTAAATGTTATTATCTCCATTACTTAAAATAAGTACTGTCAGTGGTTTAGATTTAGCTTCAAACGAGGTGATATAGTTACTATACTTTTTTTTTTATGTATAAAATTATCCTTTGTACTGATAACTTACTATACACATAAATTATTATGCAGAAAACCAAAAATTTAGTTGTAAAAAATTCTCTATTGCAATTTATTTATAAAATGAAAAATACGCTGTTTCAGGAAGTTGGTTATGAAGTCGAAATCGCCTTTAAATACCAGACAATGAGAATAATCATTTAATAAGTATTCAAAAGAAAAATTATTTCTGAGATCTTCATATAAAATTGTTTTAAAAATAGCAGGATTCAGCTATCTTTAACACTAGCAGAATTTGAAAAAACAATGCATGCTTGAATAATTTATTAATATGCAGTTCATTACAGCTTGGAATTCAGAAATGTAACTATTTTTCACATCATTATCGCTATACCACCGCAAAAAATCTGATTTCAAACAAAACAAACTATTATAAAATAAAAAATTAATTGCTAAATCCACATTTCGCCTAAATAAAAATAATTAAAAAATGAAATTAGAAATTTTAGATTGGGCTGAGAAACAATCCTCTTTTATTTTGTTTATGATTTGGTTTGTCGGTCTACAATCATTTTTGCGACACTATTATTTAGCGATCGACTTAAATCAGAATCGGTAATAACAGAACCGATTTGGTGAATTAGGAAATCATTGAAATTGATGTTTGAAGAAAATCAATAAAAGTAAAAGTTAAATACTAAGGCATGTATTTGTACTCAATGACTGTATCGAAATAGATTGATATTGTGATGGGAAACAATTAACTGTCCATTTCAATCTGAATCGAAGCATAGCAGTGTTTGGGCATATTGATTCAAATAATTTTTTTACTGGTATCAAGATGAACGAGTTGAGAAAAGTCGAATGTTGTCCAAATAAATTGATTTATCACTTGTTTCTATCCAAAGCTGTCCCTCTGAATTTGATGAACATTTTGCAGAGCTTAAATAACGTTGTTCTAAAATTTAGTCTTTAATGCCGTGTCGTCCACCTTTACGAAAATTTTTTAAGCAAAAAAACACTATCTTTTACACTTTAAATAACAAGGCAATCGAAACTTATTATTATAATTATTTGTATAAGACAATGAGCAATTAAATGTATCTTTTTTATAAAGTGAAAAAATCAGTAATGTTTACAAAATTGGTATCTAAAAGACTAGAAAATAAATTACTTATTTAGTACTGACAATTCCATCGCTATAAGGATCTGGAAACATAACATTTAGCCTTTCCAGAACTTTTTTTAACGGTTGATAAAATGCACAATATTTCTATTACTGTAATGCAGTGTTATCAGTCAATGCATTTTTATAAGAGTAATTTAGACTGGGAACAAAAAATGTGTTGACCCATGATATTCTTACTATTGCAACGGCTAAAATTGAGAACCGAAATTGACAGGCTAGAAATCTGATTACCTGTTTGAAACACGCTTACAATTTTTAAAGATAATTTTAGATTGCTCATAGTGGAAACTGGTTGGTTTTTATGGCTCAAAGGCGAGATCTGACCAAGCTGTGTGAAGCAAAGTTTTTCCGTCGAGTAAAATGGGTAGGGTAGTTGAATTACGTCGTACTAGACTAACACAACGGGCTATTGGTGATGGTCCGGGATCAATCTTTCGGGGGGTTGTTCTAGTTAAGTAACTACCCTCTCAATATCTGTCCTATCGCAGGGATGTTCAGTGCTATCGAATAAACCAGACAGAAAAAAGACTATACTTGCAATTGCCCCAGAGCTCTAGAGGCCTTGGTAGCTTAATTGGAAGATTACCGGATTAGCTACCAGAAATATGCAAGTTTGAAACTCGATTCAACACAAGACGTTGTGTTCACAAGTGCTCGTTAAATCTGTCATGGCTTCAAATATCATTCCGTTGGCGTGGAAATTCGGAGGGTGATGTTTCAGCTCAGGTGTTGACCTTGTCATCTGACCATTGTTTAAAGTTACGTGGTGTTGTCCTGATCTTTCCTTTTGGGATTGATCCCGGACCGTCGCCAATAGCTCGTTGTTTGCTCCAGTTTGACGTTAATTAAAACATCTACCACCCAAGGGGAGAAGGGGTCAAATCGGGTAATTTTAAAGGGTTGGAATAAACCCCAGACTTGTCTCGCATAGGAATTTTGTAGTCTTGTGTTATAGAACGAAAATACAAAAATTCGAGTTTTGTTCCCTTTTAAACAAGACGATTCAATCGACTAGCATTGATACAGTGGCTCTCAAGTGTTCGTACACTTGCGATTTTCAATGAAATACGGCTCTAACTATTAATAAAAATTAATATTTTAGAATGGGAATTTGTTATCAAATATTTATAATTTGTTCTTAACAAAACTACATAAAATATTTTACAAACATAGTATAACTTTTTTTGGAAAATCAATAATCAAAAAGTTACAAAAGTCTTCGTATAAATGTCACCACAATGCAAAAATTAAAAAGCGAGACAATATTATTATTGTTAAATTAATCTGAAAATGTTTAGGTGTACAGTCACTTTTGTGACGTTCTTTCTGCCTCCTTGCATTTTCATTTTTATAAAACTGAAAATGAGTCAATATTTAAAAAAAATATTAGGTTTTATTCAGAATTACATGGAGTTGATGTGAAAAAATATTAAACTTTATATTCGAATTCAATTCCAGCCTACAGCGCTTTTTCTACAAATTTTTAAAGTGTACGAACATTTTTGGGAGCCACTGTATATCCTAAAGATTCATAATCAAGCAGACAGGTTAAAACTTTTAGAGTAGTGTTTTACCATTGATATTTTCGAACTACGAGTTATAACTTACATATGCAGTAAATACATGATCTGTTACTTTACCAAGAAATATAGCTTAAACAAAGTTATGTATTATAAAAGCAGACTTGTGTAAGAATACCTGAAGCAGTTTTCAATAAAGATCAGAAAAATATTTCTGAATGGTTTTACAGTTGTAACTGAACCAAAATTGAAAAAAATACATGGAATATTAATTTTTAACGAAGGGAACAAAATTTACCGATTTCATATTTTTATTCTTCATTACTCAACTCGGATCCAAGTTAAGTTTTTTTTTTTTAAAGCATGTTTTCACAGTGTGTAGATAATTGGTAGGACACTCATACAAGTTTTACTGCCTAAAGAGAAATACATTCAGGGAGGAATAGAACCTACGCCACCGGCAACTAGCAGGTTGCTATTGCAGGGGGCAAACCCAATGGGCTACGACGACCCCAAAAATCTATCTAGAGCTTAAACCTTAATTCTTACCAACATGATTTAATTTAAAACTTGTCCTCGTAAAACTAACAGTGGTAATGTAACTCTTCTCGCAATTTCAAGTTACAAGTGTGATGGTAAAGTAAATATTAGTACTTAAGGTTTCCAATATCAACGTTAGGTTATAAATAAACAAAAATCTAGCACTTAACCAACATATGAATGAAAATTTCTTCTCTAATGACGAGTAAAAATATTTGTTAAATTCAACCTTAATTTGTTTGCAAATATTCCGATGAATTAGTCAAGCAGGCAATATCTCCAAGTTTGGTTGGGTTGTACAGCAGGGAAGGGCCATATTTGGCCATGCTGCATTAGGTTGTTGAAATGCTGCGAAAATAATACAACTCCTCATAACTATAGAAAACGGCACACACAACCAACAGCTGAAATTGATCTTACTGGTAATTAGTGTTTGTCAAATGTCAGACATGTACTCATAGAAAACAGTTAACTGGAGAAGTTGGTTAATAGTTGGGAGTTTATGGCGAAAAGTCCAAAAAGAACAAGCTGCACCAAGCACAATATAAAATAAAAGCAATGAATTTTTGAAAACATTTGAAGAAAATGGGTATCTCTGTATAATAGAAGCCAGAGAACAGATCACTATACTCAGAATTATGATGCCCGTATTCACTTAACGATGGTTGTTTAGGTTTGTGACTGAAGGGCCATATTTGACCACGCTGTGCGTTAATTTACTTCAAGGTTTGGTTAATTGTTTACGAGTTTTATGGCGCAAGGGCCATATTTGGTCAAGCTGAGCTAAACTCAAGACAAGACAACACGATGGGTTGGTTTTTTGGGTTTTATGGCACAAGGGGGCTAATTTGACCATGCTGCGCAAGAGACAAGACATATAATACCATGTAATGAACACAAGAGACAAGACATGTAATACCAAGTAATGAACACAAGACATACCATAACAAGTAATAAACCCAAGACATGCGATACCAAGTAATGAACACAAGACATGCGATACCAAGTAATGAACACAAGACATGCGATACCAAGTAATGAACACAAGACATGCAATACCAAGTAATGAACACAAGACATGCAATACCAAGTAATGAACACAAGACATGCAATACCAAGTAATGAACACGACATGCAATACCAAGTAATGAACACGACATGCAATACCAAGTAATGAACACAAGACATGCAATACCAAGTAATAGATACGCACATTGAAAGTTTTACTGATACAGAAGTGAAAAACACGCAGGGAGGAATACACCTGACAGGAATGATACCTGCGCTGCCTAAAACTCGAAGGTCGCTAGTGCAGAGGACATACCCACTGAGCCACTATGGCCCTCAACGAAGGGCCATAGTGGCTCAGTGGGGACTATGGCCCTTCGTTGACGGAGTAAGAACAGCAGATGGGTAGATGAGGGTAAAAATAAAAGGGAAGAAAGATCACAAGGGTACCTAAGGGTTTCGATGCCCTGAAGACGCTCCCCGACGGAATACCCCTTGAATCGCCTACTGGAAAAACCAAACTTGAAGAAGCTGCCTTTCGGTAGTTTTTGTATTGGGTGCGCGCACTAATGTCATCACAAAGGGCTGTTGGCTCCCATCAAAAACGATAACAAAAAGGTGACTTACCGTCCAACGGAAAGAAAACGGCAACCTCAGCACAACTTCTTTGGTGGGCTCTGACTGAACAGAAAACGAGTTACCAGCAACAACGTCGGTCGATTGATTACCGAAAGTGCATGTCCCGGTAGTTTTCACATCGGTCTGATATTCCTTGAGGCAGAACTGGAAGGCGGTGTTACAATGCAGTGGACACGATCCGTCTCGGGATCGGAAATCGCCACAGCAAGAGCCATCCGCGAGTTCCCCGCGGTAGTTCTGGATGCTGAGGATCTGGAGTTCGAAAGACCCGAATGCCGAGCAGCACCGGACACAGGACAGGCAGAGAACGAGCAGAATCGAACGCATAGATGCCATGTTTCGACAGTGTTTACATCCCAACTGGAACGCACATGAAGAAACCGACGGTAAACTTACGGTGAGGACATCTGCACGCACTTCGCAACACGAAAAAGTTTCGTCCAGATAAATAACTTTGAGTAAAATAACTTAGTATAAATAACTAATAAATAAAAGCGATCGGGTGGTTGCCCAATGTTGTCCGTCTCAGCTTTAGTTCATACCGCTGAGTTCCAGAAAACGAAACGTCAAAACCATGTGACTGCGAAAGCAAAGACAATGCGAGCCGGTGGAGTGAAATACCTGGGGAATAGCAAGAGCGGATCTCCGAGTCCGAATGAAGCCCCAACTTCCGATTCCCCAAGCGAGAGGGGTTGCTGGAACTCGGGAAAGCGTGCCAAGCGCGTCGCCAAGGGCAAGAGTTAGGATGAACTTCGTCAGGTGGCACTTCATTGGGCATTCCTGCTCCCCGCGTTTTCAACTTTGGTTACAAGCCGCCGCGCTTCGGTTTAGGGGCGTGTTTGTTTTGAAAGCTCTTCGGGCTCAACAAAGAGATTGTTATTGGAAAGGGAAAACATTGGCTCGCAGCGGTTGGGAAGATCTCTTTTTCATTTTTCGGTGGTGGAGACCGTCAGGAGATTCTTTTCCTCGCGGGAGGTGTTTTTTTTTTGTTTTGTTTTTGAATTTGTTCGTCGACGGTTTTGTTTTTTAATTGATTTTTATGTGCATTTTGGTGGCGATACGAAAGCAATAGTCAAATCGAATAACTTTACATTTACAATAATTGTGAATAATTACAAGCCGCTGCGATTCGGGTTAAGGGCGTGTTTGTTTTAAAGCTCTTCGGCCTCAACAAAGAGATTGTTATTAAAAAGCGAAAACATTGGTTCGCAGATGTTGGGATGAACTCTTTTTCATTTTTTGGTGGTGGAGACCGCTATGATATTCTTTCACTCGCGGGAGATGTTTTATTTTTATTTTGGTTTTTAATTTGTTTCGTCGAAGGTTTTGTTTTTTAATTGATTTTTCTGTGCATTTTGGTGGCGATACGAAAGCAATCAGCAAATCGAATAACTTTACATTTACAATAATTGCTTTACATTTACAGTAATTACAAGCCGCTGCGATTCGGGTTAGGGGCGTGTTTGTTTTAAAATCTCTTCGGCTTCACGAAAGAGATTGTTATTAGAAAGCGAAAACATTGGTTGGAAGAGATTAGGAAGAATTCTTTTTCATTTTTCGGTGGCGGAGACCACCAGGACATTCTTTCAATCGAGGGAGATGTTTTTTTTTATTTTTTTAAATTTTGTTTTTTAATTTGTTTCGTCGAAGTTTTCGATTTTGAATTGTTTTTCTGTGCATTTCGGTGGCGAAACTTAAGCAATAAGCAAATCGTATTACTTAACATTTACAATAATTGTGAATAATTAAAAATAATTTTTTTTTTTAGGGATAATGGTAATAATAATTTTAATTAACGTCGCTCCAAAGTAACACAACGGGATCAATCCCTTAAGATAGAGATTCCCAACCGGTGGTACGCGTACCACTGGTGGTATGCGGTAATGTTTCAGGTGGTACGCAAGGATGATACGAGCGACCCAAATATTCTACGTAGTTTGTTCGATTTTTTAGTATGTGCAACCACGTTATAGGAAAAATGGGACTATATGAAATCCATTTTGTGATTAACGTTTTTATTACATTGTAATAAATGACGCTAACAGTAGCACATTATTTAAAGGGAAACTTTGGTGCTGATTATCTATTTCTATTCAATAGCTATCTCGGCGAAATTAAGTTGATATCTCTCCCTGTCAAATCGTCTTACGAAGAATTCCTTTCCTTTATGTATGAGAAATACGCACTAGAATTTTTTTTTTAAATAAGTATAGAAACAGAGTAAGTGTTGAAAAGGATTTAAGAGTGAAGTTAAGCTCCATTGCTCCTGATATTGATATTTTATTAAAAGACAAGTTTCGCACTAGAAATAGATTTTTGATTACGTTAATCTTTGTTTGCTTAGTTTGTACTAATTATTTAAAATTATTTATTTTTAGACCTGTGAGTAAAAAATAAAACTGTCATTTTTAATAATTGTTTTATTTTTTCCTTTATTAAAACATCATTAATACGAAATACAAGTGCATTAATCGTAAAATATGAAGCTTTCTTAGTATTTTAATTAAAATAAAACAAGCCATTGGGCGCTTTTCTGACATTGGATATATGTTTCTAAAAAATATAGGACTGGTGGTACGCCAAAAATTTCAAAAAATTTTCAAGTGGTACGGAGTTACTAAAAGGTTGGGAACCCCTGTCCTCAGGCAGTGGTCGGCATACCGCGGCTCTTTAGTCACTTCAGTGCGGCTCTGCCACGAATCGATTGCGACTAAATGTTGACCGTAAATATCCCCCCAGTGATTCGAGGAAGAAAACAGTTGAGGAGCTTCAGAAGAGTCATGAAAAATCAAGTTCTGTACTTAATTTTTGGGTGCAATCTTCCACAAATGTTAATATTGTAAGCTTTATTGTCAGTCAAGAGATTGCTAAGAGAGGCACACCACACACAGACGGTGAATACATTAAAAGTTGTTTTATAAATGCATCCGAAGAGTCATATTTCGGAATTTTTATAACAAGGCAGTAAAAAAAATTAAAAGAGTTACCACTGTTTGCTAAAACAGTAAGAGACAGAACAGTCAAAATGTCTTTGAATATAAGCAAACCAGCACGGCGTTGCCCGTGACAGTTCTTTTCGGGGGTCAGGTGTGACCACTGAACCCCCAGTGATTGCTAGGAATTCTCATACGAATTCGTAGCCTATTGGATAGCAACCATAATGGCGTTGCCCGCGGTGTTGGCTTCGCAAACTAAATAATGAATATCATGAACTATGGTTTACTTCGCAAATTGGATAACGGCCATAACAGAGTTGCCCTTGGTGTTGGTTTGCTTTGCAAACCAAATAGGAATTCGGCGTGACGTCTCAATCTCATCCGAAAATATAAATATTTAATTGAAAATTATTTATTAAAAGAAAATCAAGCGTATAAGGTATCTATCTGTGGTGTCAAATTTTCCTCAGATTTCAATTCCGTTGAAATTTTCAATCTATCATGAATCTATCAAAAAAGAACTAAATAATGCTAGCCAAATTGTTTATATTTTCTTTGTTTTTTTCCGCTGAAATCGCAAGAGGGCAGGAAATACAATCTGTTTATTTTCGGAACACAAATGTTGGCGTGACGTCACATTCGCTTGCGAAAATATAAAAGATATTCAGTTAAAAAATTTTATTATTTAAAGAAAATCATATTTTTAGGTATTGATCTAACGTAAAATTTTCAGCAGATTTCAAATCCGTTGAAATTTTTACTCTGTATTTAATGGTCTAGGAAATAAAAAAAGAACTACATAACTAAATTTAAGACTTTATTTTTATCGTCTGCTGGAAAATCATTCCTCCGCGCAAAATGAAAACGGAAACAGAAAAAATAATTTTAGAATCTGTCATCTCTTTATGGTGTTGTCATTCCAAAGAAAACAATAATAATAAATTTCATTAAATTCATTTTAAAATGTTCTAGATTAAATTTTAAAATTCGCCGCGACCATAAAATTTTAAAAAATTTGGACTACCTGTGTGCCAAATCTCATTACTGTAAATGCCATAGATTCGTCAGGACTTTGCGCTCAAGAAACAAATAAACGAACACTTCCTTTTATAATATTAGAGACTGGCCACTTCGTGGCTAGCCCGGCGTTGCCCGTGCCAGTTGCTTTTGTGTGGTTATTGGTTTGCTTCGCAAACCAAATGGGAATTCGTAGCCTATTGGATAACAGCCATAACGGATTTGCCCGTGGTGTTGGTTTGCTCTTCAAACAATAAGGGTGTTGCCCGTGACAGTTCTTTTCGTGAAGATCACATTGCCCGTGTGGTGGTTTGCTTCACAAACCAAAAAATATAAATATTTTATTTGAAAACTTATTTATTAAAAGAAAATCAAATATATAAGGTATCTACCAGGTGTCAAATTTTCCGCAGATTCCAAATCCGTTGAAATTTTTAATCTATCTTTAATTATCCCGCTTTTACAAAAAGAACTAAATAATGCTAGCCAAAATGCTTTCTATTTTCTTTGCTTTCTTTCGCTGAAATCGTAAGAGGACTGTAAATGTAATCAGTTTATTTTTGAAACGCGAATGTAAGCGGGACGTTACATTCTCTTTTGCGGAAATATAAAAGATATTCATGTAAATTTTTTTATTTATTTACAGAAAATCATATTTTAGGTACTGATATAATGTGAAATTTTCAGCAGATATCAAATCCGTTAAAATTTGTACTCAATCTTTAACGGTCTAGCAGATAGAATAAAAGAACTACGTAACTAAATTTAAAACTTTATTTTTTATCGTCAGCTAGAAAATCATTCCTCCGCACAAAACGGAAAAAATAAATTTGGAATCTGTCATAACATCATGTTGCTGCTATTCCAAAAACAACAATAATAATTAAATTTCATTATAAATTCATTTAAAAATGTTCTAGATTGAATTTTAAAATTCGCCCCTAAAATTGCAAAAAATTTGGACTACCTGTGTGCTAAATCTCATTACTGCCATAGTTTCGTCAGGTAATAAAAATTGTTAATTATTAGTTAACGTCGTACTAGAGCAACACAACGGGCTATTGACGACGGTCCGGGATCAATCCTTTAAGGGAAAGATCCGATATATTCGTCAGGAATTTGCGCGCAAGAAACACAGACAAACACTTCCTTTCATAATAGTAGAGATAGAAGATCTTAAATTGGTTTCAGCTTTATCAATAGCTTTTGACGAATCTTATGACACGAATGAAACAGCGCAAGTTTCACTTTTTGTTCGATTTATTTCGTCTTAGGGTCCTAAAGAACTTTTAGGATTATTTCCACTGACAGGTCAAACGGGACGAGGATATTGCAAATGCTGTCATTGAATGCATATTCCACTCGATAAAATTGCTTCGATTTTAACAGATTTTGTTTCTATTTTGAAGGAAAAAATTAATCACGAGATACTTGTTTACCATTGCATCACTCATCAAGAAGCGCTTTGTGCGCAGACATTTTCAGAAAAAAGTTGCAATGTTATAGAATTGGTGATAAAGATTGTCAACACAATTGTAGCTAAGGCTCTTTATCATTGCCAATTTAAAGAATTTTTAGTTGAAATGGAGTGAATACGTAGATCTTCTGCTGTATAATAAGGTACGTTGCTTTCAAGCGGAACAGTTTTAAAACTTTTCGCTTCCTTATTATTTGAAATTAAAGCATTTCTCCTAGAGAAGGGTGTTGACTATCTTGAACTAACGGGCTATCAGTGGATCCAGAAATTTTTTTTTCATTGTAGACGTTACGTCTTATCTAAATAATTTTGATTGTAAACTACAGGGGAAAGGAAACATAATTTTTTCTATGTTAGAAGTCACTTCATTCGAAAACAAATTATCCCTTTTTGCTCAAAATTTTGAAATAGAAACATCAATTTATTTTCCAAGCCAGCTGAAACACATTGCCAAGAAAATAACTCGGTAATTGACATTTATTATTTTAAAACAACTTTAAAAATATGAGGGAAGCTTTTCTACGGAGGTTTCAGGAATTCAGAAATGACCATAGCAACGTTAGCATTAGTTAAAAAACCTTAGTGCTAAAGTAACATAATTGAATTTTTCTCACTTTAATATTGACATTGGTGGTTTTCAAATGCACTTACTGGAGTTAAAAAACAAAGAATTCTGGAGCTCCAAATTTGAACGCCTTATTGCTGATAGGGAAAAATCTGTGAAATATGGATTACTACATAAATATGATCTTAGTTCTCAGAAAAATAAGCCCTAAAATAGATTAAAATGGATTAAAAAATTTAAATAGATTTAATAATTAAATTTAACTAAATAAATTAAATAGATAAAATAGATTAAATAATTAAAATAGATTTAATAATTAAATTTAATTAAATAATTAAATAGATAAAATAGATTAAATAATTAAAATAAGTTTGATAATAAAAGTTAATTAAATAATTAAATAGATAATATAGATTTAATAATTAAATTAAATTAAATACTTAAATAGAATAAATAATTAAAATAGATTTACTAATTAAATTAAATTTAAATAATTAAATTGATAAAATAGATTAAAATCTGATTACAAAAAAAATATGATCTTAGTTCTTAGAAAGTGGTCTGCTTTGAAAGACCTAGAGAAGGAAGACTTGATAATTATCCATGTGTGGATAATTTTCAACACCTGGAATATTATTCCTGACTCCTATGATCGGGTTTTTTTTAAAAAACTAGCATTTACTGTTCTTTTACTTTTTGGCTCTACATATTCATGCGAACAGTCTTTATCAAGTATGAACATTATCAAAAGTAAATTGAGAAATCTTATTGATGAGAGCCTGGAATCCTGCTTGAAATTAAAAACAATGCCATACAAACTTGACTGATCCAAACTTTCCAAGGAAATACAAGGTCATTGTTCACATTAAATGCGTATTTTAATATTTTTTTGACAGTAAAAAAAAAATTAGATTACTATTTTTATTATGATATTTGGTTTTATTTAATGTTAGTAGTTGGTTTAAACCGACTCCCAAAAACATGGTTCTTGAAAAGAAGTTTTGGCTCTTAAAAGAAATCTTAATCGTTGTACTGCTGATCTTTGGGTTTTTTGGACTAATAAGGTTTGCCGACCACTGCCGTAAGGGAAAGAGGACAACACGTAATTTTAAACCAATGTCAGATGCCGAGGCAACCTTATTTTGTTGGAAAAACTTCAAAAATAGGTAGTTTTCAATTGAAACGTAAGGCCGCAGAAGTTCAGTTCGTGGACAGCGGTAGCACTGTTGGAAGAGTAACGTAGTAGCAACAGGAAGATTGCGAGTTCAAATCCAACCAAAGACCATTATGTAAGGGGGAGGGGCTGGTGCACGTTAAATCTGCCGTGGCTTCAAATGTCATCACTATGGCGTGGTGTGGAAATGAGCTGCGGGTCAGCAGTGACTGCATCATCTGGCCTCGGTTCAAAATTGCACGGTTTTGTCTTCGGATTTTTCCCTTCGGGGGTGATCTAGAACCCTCGCCAACAGCACGCTTTGTTGCTCCAGTGCTAAGTTATCGGATCTTCCCCTTAGGACTGATCCCGGACCGTCGACAATAGCCCGTTGTGTTGCTCTAGTACGACGATTACTAATTATTACCAATTACCAGTGCTGAGTTGATTAAAATACCTGCAATATCTACCTAGATCAGTTGGAAGGTGGGTGGGTATTTTAATTAACGTCGTACTAGAACAACACAACGGGCTACTGACGACGGTCCGGAGGACACTCCGTGATTAATCCCGAAGAGGGAGAGTAACGGATTAGAAAGCGGAGGGTCGCGAAATCGAAAATCGGTCCGGTCAAAGACAGTCGGAAACACGGGGACAGGTGCACGTTAAATCTGTCGTTGACTGAAATGTCTTTACCTTGGAAAAATTGCCACAACACAAGCTTGGTCGCACAGCTGGTCGTTCTGAGCATATTTATATATATAATTCTCTTACGTGGCACGCAAAAAAGACGTTATTTGTTATCGCGTTTTGGCAACACTGTACGATTGTTTGTTTACCATGATATATATTATTCTCTTACGTGGCACGCAAAAAAGGCGTTATTTGTTATCGCGTTTTGGCAACACTGTACGATTGTTTGTTTACCATGATATATATAATTCTCTTACGTGGTACGCAAAAAGGACGTTATTTGTTATCGCGTTTTGGCAACACAGTATGATTGTTTGTTTACCACGATATATATAATTCTCTTACGTGGCACGCTAAAAAGGCGTTATTTGTTATCGCGTTTTGGCCACACTGTACGATTGTTTGTTTACCATGATATTTATAATTCTCTTACGTGGCACGCAAAAAAGACGTTATTTGTTATCGCGTTTTGGCAACATTGTACGATTGTTTATTTATCACGAAGCCTCACGCCTCGATTGAATTTATAGCGTTAAAGGATGAAATTTTATTGAAAATATATAGATATTAGTCGAGCTGTTGTAGCTTATATACAAACAACATGCTGGGTATTCGAATTTCCAAAGCGGCGCTCACATTTCGAGTCTAAATTTGCTCACAGTTTTCATTCCAAATTGTTCGAGTTCTGATTCCAGAGGTACTGTATAACTTTTCTTCTGCAGTACTAAAAATTTATATTTGAAAAATATTTTTTTTTGAGTATCATATTTTGAAAACAATTCCTTCTGCTAGGACACGTGTCTTCATTACTGCAAGCGAAGCTAGTAAGGTTCGCGCAGCGAACCAATGATGATTGCAAAGCAATCCTCCGGGGGTTGGCGAGCCTCAGCGAGCAGGGGGCGGCCCCCTAGTTTATTCTCGTTTCTGTACAGAAGACATGTTTTCTTCAGTCTTTTTGGAGTTTCAGGACTGGTGTTAGAAAAAAATGTGGAAGCCACAGTACAGGTTGCCTTACAATGGTTCGTTTCTATTCTAAAAAAGCGGAGGGAAGTCTTGCGTATCATGCCAGCCCAATAATAGACGACTTACCTTAAAGTCTGCCAATTACAGTTTACAAATCTAAATTTAGAGTAAATAATCGAATTAATTGTATAGTGAGGAGAGTTTGAATATTTGTCCAAGTCTGTGGTTTCCAATCTGGTATGTTCGTGTACGGGAGGGTGCATGTTAAATATGTCGTACCCTCAAATGTGCGGCTAGCCTGTGCTGTGGCAATTTTTCCAAGGTAAAGACATTTCAGGCAATGACAAATTTAACGTGCACCAACCCCCGTGTACCCGATGGTCTTTGACCGGAACAATTTTCGAACCCGAAACCTTCCGGTTTCTAATCCGTTGTTCTCCCTCTTCGGTATTAATCCCGGGGTGGCATAAAATGTCCTCACGTTGGCGTGGTGTGGAAGATTGGAGAGTGGGGTGCCAGATCAGATGTTGCCTCGTCATCTGAACGTGGTTTAAAATTACGCAATATTGTTCTCAATCTTTCCCGTTGGGATTGATCCCGGACTGTCGTTAATAGCCCGTTGTGTTGCTCCAGTACGACGTTAAATACAATACCAACCTACCTTAAAACCGGTAATTTTTTTTTTTTGGTAATTTTTAGTTAACGTCGTGCTAGAGCAACACAACGGGCTATTGACGACGGTCCGGGATCAGTCCCTTAAGGGAAAGATCCGAGGACAACACCTCGTAATTTTGAACCACGGTCAGATGCCGAAGCAACACCTGAGCTGGCACCCCACTCTCCAAACTTCCACGCCAACCCAACGTGAGGACTTTCGGCCACGACAGATTTAAGGTGCACCAGCCGCCTCTACACCATACGCTTACAAACATCCATGCCCGGACCCGGATTCGAACCAGGAACCTTCCGATCTAGAGGCTAACACCTTAACCACTATACCGGACCTTAAAACCGGACTAGGTAGATATTGTAATTAACGTCGCACTGGAGAAACAAAGCGCTGTTGGCGACGGTCCAGGATCACCGTCGAAGGGTAGTTATAATTTTAGTTAACGTCGTACTAGAGCAACACAACGGGCTATTGACGACGGTCCGGGATCAATCCCTTAAGGGAAAGATCAGAAGACACAACCGTGCAATTTTGAAACGCGGTCAGATGACGAGGTCACACCTGATCTGGCACTGGTGGGTTCAACAGAGTTTTCAGATGACGGGTTCAGCAGATTAGGTTTCAGATTAGGTGTTGAACCTGTCATCTGACCGTGGCTCAAAATTACGTGATGTTCTTCTCTGATCTTTCCCTTAGGGATAGATCCCGTTCCCTCGTCAATAGCACGTTGTGTTTCTCTAATACGAGGTTAATTTTAAAAAATTACTTATCGGTAGTTGGTAATTTGTATTTAAGGTCGTACTCTCTCTCTCTCTCTCTCTCTCTCTCTCTCTAGAGCAACACAACGGGTTAATGACGACGGTCCGGGATCAGTTCCTTAAGGCAGTGGTCCCCAACCCCCGGGCCGCGAACCGGTACCGGTCCGTGGATCAAATGGTACCGGGCCGCCCAAGGAACATTAAATTATTTCCATTTTATTTACTGTGGTGTATTTCTCTCGGGTTTGTGCGGTTCTTATCTATGAAATGTCCATTCAAATTAGGAGGCGGTAAATCAGAACTTGTAATTTGCTCTGTTACTAGAGCTTCAATTATGATTTTTGAATTCTGTATGTCTCCATTTTCCAATTTTGACAAAAGTGACAACTGTTTTCAAGTTGTCAGACAAAGTAGCTGCATTTGAAGCCAAACTAAAGTTGTGCGGACGGCGCGTGAACAGATGCATTTCGGACATGTTTCAGACATTAGTGGGGATTTTAGGCGAGACTGAGCCTAAACATTTATTTTCCCAGTTGATGCACGATCACCTGTCTGCTTTTAAAAGAGTTCGAGCGCTACTTCCCAACCACAAAAGATCCACGAACTGGTAAGGAATGGATCCGCGACCGATTTGTCAACAAATCAGGCGAATCTAGCATGTCTGTGCAAGAAGAAAATCAACTGCTGGAGATTGCAAATGAAGGCGGCCTTAAAACTACGTTCGAGACAACAACTCTGTCGATGTTCTGGATTAAAGTCATGGCGGAATACCCTGAGATTTCCACCACAGCACTTAAATCCCTATTGCCATTTCCGACAACCTATATGTCTGAAGCGGGATTTTCTTCAGAGACAGCAACCAAAACAATACAACGGAATAAACTAGATCTAAGAAACACTTCGGGTGTCATTGTCTCCTATTACCCCCACAAGGAACCGTCTCGATGCAAAGAAACAAGCTCAGGGTTCTCATTGATTTAGCGTTGTAGTGAGTTATAAAATGTTAAATCACTTTTTCCTTTTTTGGTGTAACTGTATTTTATTTTGAAGGCATGTTTAAATACAATTAAATTAAAATTATTAAAACAAAACAATCTAAAATATAAACAATCAACGCCTTCCCCCCCCCCCTAGCGGGCCGCGTTGAAATTATCAAACGTTGATCCGGTCCGCGGCGATAAAAAGGTTGGGGAGCACTGCCTTAAGGGAAAGATCCCTGGACAACACCTCGTAATTTGAACCACGGTCAGATGACAAAGCAACACCTGGTTTGGCACCCCACTCTCCAAACTTCCACACCAACCCAACGTGAGGACTTTCGGCCACGACAGATTTAAGGTGCACCAGCCGCCTCTACACCATACACTTACAAACATCCATGCCCGAACCCGGATTCGAACCAGGAACCTTCCGATCCAGAGACTAACACCTTAACCACTATACCGGTTGAAATTACTTATCGGATTGAAGCCATAAAATATATTTCAAACTTAGAGGAAGAATTATACAGTGTAAAAAGAGAGAGAGAGAGAGAGATCTGTTTCTAGATAATGTTAATGGTAATTTTAGTTAACATCGTACTAGAGCAACACAACGGGCTATTGACGACGGTCCGGGATCAGTCCCTTAAGGGAAAAATCCGAGGACAACACCTCGTAATTTGAACCACGGTTAGATGACGAAGCAAAACCTGCGCTGGCACCCCACTGGCCAAACTTCCACACCAAGCCAACGTGAGGACTTTCGGCCACAACAGATTTAAGGTGCGCCAGCCGCCTCTACACCATACACTTACAAACATCCATGCCCGAACCCGGATTCGAACCAGGAACCTTCCGATCCAGAGACTAACACCTTAACCACTATACCGGTTGAAATTACTTATCGGATTGAAGCCATAAAATATATTTCAAACTTAGAGGAAGAATTATACAGTGTAAAAAGAGAGAGAGAGAGAGAGATCTGTTTCTAGATAATGTTAATGGTAATTTTAGTTAACATCGTACTAGAGCAACACAACGGGCTATTGACGACGGTCCGGGATCAGTCCCTTAAGGGAAAAATCCGAGGACAACACCTCGTAATTTGAACCACGGTTAGATGACGAAGCAAAACCTGCGCTGGCACCCCACTGGCCAAACTTCCACACCAAGCCAACGTGAGGACTTTCGGCCACAACAGATTTAAGGTGCGCCAGCCGCCTCTACACCATGCACTTACAAACATCCATGCCCGGACCTGGATTCGAACCAGGAACCTTCCGATCCAGAGGCTAACACCTTAACCACTATACCGGTTGAAATTACTTATCGGATTGAAACCATAAAAAAATATTTCAAACATAGAGAAAGAGAGAATTATACAGTGTAAAAATATCTGTTTCTAGAAAAATTGCAATATGAATTCTTGTTAAAGGTTTAACAAAAATAATTGAGTTACCGCTGATATACTTGGGAAGTTAAATTCAATAAAATAAACAAAGAAGGGCGAATCATTGTTATGTAGGTAGTTAAATATTTACTTCGTACGCTGCTTGTTATACCTGATGTAAAACGCTTGACAAAGCAAGATCTCTACGAAATTCAAAATAATAACACGGAAATAAAAAACGCAGCGCTTAGAAAGAAGAGAGAATAGAAGAAGAGACCCCAGAAAAGACCTATAATTTGATTTCTGCTATCCCTACATAAACGCTCTACAACACCCCTTTCCGGCATTGATTGCGGACATATCCTCACCTTACCGATGATTTGGACTTCCAAGAAAAGTCTTGTGAAAATATCTTCGACTAAAATAAAAATCACCTTCCATCAAATAACCTTGGATAAGGAAAGTTGGATGCAAAACATCTCACCGCCCTGTTATTAAGGATCCAAAGAGTTGGTATCCATG
The DNA here is from genome assembly GCA_947359465.1 of Metellina segmentata. NCBI lineage: Eukaryota > Metazoa > Arthropoda > Arachnida > Araneae > Tetragnathidae > Metellina > Metellina segmentata. The sequence goes on along the minus strand of OX375884.1, from coordinate 49,485,727 downwards.
ATTTCTTCCCACGAGCGCTTGGAGACGCTTGGCTCTGGACTTCTTGCCAGACATGACTACCGACAAGGACAATTACGCCGTATTGGCGACGTAAGATCCGCACTTTTGCGAACTGGATTAATGACTCGAGACCAACAACAGGCCTATAATTCCGGACAACAACGGGTTACGGTAGCCCGGTTGGTTTGACAAAGGACCAAGAGTTGGCGAGTTCAAATCAATCAAAGATTGTCGTGTACAAAGGGAATTGGTGCAAGTTAAATCAGTCCTTACCTCCTATTTTCTCATCTTTGTGGGACGTAGAAGTTTGAAGAGTGCGGTGCCAGCTCGGGTGTCGTAATCTTCTGACCCTGGTTCAAAATGACCAACGTATTGACCCTCTATGAAACGGAGTAAGTTTGCAGTTTCATGCTATTTATTCTTAGCTTCTCGGTTTGAAGATCTGTCACGAGATTATGGGAAAAGCATTCATCCTGATGTGGGACACATTATTGATTTGTTAAAGTAGTAATCCATCCTGATTGCAAAAAAGCAGTAATTCATCCTGATTGGGAAAAGTAGTCTACGTTTCAATAGGCAATCGGCTCAAGTCGATTTGCAAGCCCATTTGACCTAACCCTTGCTATCTTACAACAACGACTCTGCGCGAATGCTCTGTCTATTTCATTAGAAGCAACTTCTAATGAAACAAACGGAGTATGTTTACAGTTTCATGCTGTTTATTCTTATAGCTCGGTTTGAAGATCTGTGACGAGGTTGTGGGAAAAGTTTCATCCTGATGTGGGACACATTATTGATTTGTTAAAGTAGTAATCCATCCTGATTTCAAAAAAGCAGTAATTCATCCTGATTGGGAAAAGTAGTCTACGTTTCAATAGGCAATCGGCCCAAGTCGATTTGCAAGCCCATTTGACCTAACCCTTGATACAACAACGACTCTGCGCGAATGCTCTGTCTATTTCATTAGAAGCAACTTCTAATGAAACAAACGGAGTATGTTTACAGTTTCATGCTATTTATTCTTATAGCTCGGTTTGAAGATCTGTGACGAGGTTGTGGGAAAAGTTTCATCCTGATGTGGGACACATTATTGATTTGTTAAAGTAGTAATACATCCTGATTGGAAAAAGTAGTCTACGTTTCAATAGTCAATCGGCCCAAGTCGAGTTGCAAGCCCATTTGACCTAACCCTTGATATCTTACAACAACGACTCTGCGCGAATGCTCTGTCTATTTCATTAGAAGCAACTTCTAATGAAACAAACGGAGTATGTTTACAGTTTCATGCTATTTATTCTTATAGCTCGGTTTGAAGATCTGTGACGATGTTGTGGGAAAAGTTTCATCCTGATGTGGGACACATTATTGATTTGTTAAAGTAGTAATCCATCCTGATTGGAAAAAGTAGTCTACGTTTCAATAGGCAATCGGCCCAAGTCGAGTTGCAAGCCCATTTGACCTAACCCTTGATATCTTACAACAACGACTCTGCGCGAATGCTCTGTCTATTTCATTAGAAGCAACTTCTAATGAAACAAACGGAGTATGTTTACAGTTTCATGCTATTTATTCTTATAGCTCGGTTTGAAGATCTGTGACGATGTTGTGGGAAAAGTTTCATCCTGATGTGGGACACATTATTGATTTGTTAAAGTAGTAATCCATCCTGATTGGAAAAAGTAGTCTACGTTTCAATAGGCAATCGGCCCAAGTCGATTTGCAAGCCCATTTGACCTAACCCTTGATATCTTACAACAACGACTCTGCGCGAATGCTCTGTCTATTTCATTAGAAGCAACTTGTAATGAAACAAACGGAGTATGTTTACAGTTTCATGCTATTTATTCTTATAGCTCGGTTTGAAGATCTGTGACGAGGTTGTGGGAAAAGTTTCATCCTGATGTGGGACACATTATTGATTTGTTAAAGTAGTAATCCATCCTGATTGGAAAAACTAGTCTACGTTTCACACAATAGGCAATCGGCCCAAGTCGATTTGCAAGCCCATTTGACCTAACCCTTGATATCTTACAACAACGACTCGGCACGAATGCTGTGTCTATTTCATTGGAAGCTACTTCTAATGAAACAAACAGAGTATGTTTACAGTTTCATGCTATTTATTCTTAGCTTCTCGGTTTGAAGATCTGTCACGAGGTTGTGGGAAAAGCATTTATCCTGATGTGGGACACATTATTGATTGGTTAAAGTAGTAATCCATCCTGATTGGAAAAAGTAGTCTACGTTTCAATAGGCAATCGGCCCAAGCAATTTGTAAGCCCATTTGACGTAACCCTTGATATCTTATGACAGCGACTCGTCACGAATGCTCTGTCTATTTCATTAGAAGCAACTTCTAATGAAACAAACGGAGTATGTTTACAGTTTAATGCTATTTATTCTTAGCTTCTCGGTTTGAAGATCTGTCACGAGGTTGTGGGAAAAGCATTCATCCTGATGTGGGACACATTACTGATTGGTTAAAGTAGTAATTTATCCTGATGGGAAAAAATAGTCTACGTTTCAATAGGCAATCGGCCCAAGTCGATTTGCAAGCCCATTTGACTTAACCCTTGAGATCTTACAACAACGACTCTCGGCACGAATGCTCTGTCTGTTTCATTAGAAGCGTTAGTCTACAGATCGGAAGGTTCCTGGTTCGAATGTTTGTAAGCGTATGGTGTAGAGGCGGCTGGTGCACCTTAAATCTGTCGTTTCCGAAACTTCTCACGTTAGGTTGGTGTGGAAGTTTGGAGAGTGGGGTTCCAGTTCAGGTGTCGCTTCGTCATCAGACCGTGGCTCAAAATTACGAGGTGTTGTCCTCGGTTCTTTCCCTTAAGGGATTGATCCCGGACCGTCGTCAATAGCCCGTTGTGTTGCTCTAGTACGACATTAATTACAAATTACCAATTACCCCCTCTACACCATACGCTTACAAACATCCATGCCCGGACCCGGATTCGAACCAGGAACCTTCCTAACTAGAGGCTAACACCTTAACCACTATACCGGTTGGTCGGCTATTTAACGAATTGTAACAAAAGTTGATGGTGTGACAAGTGCACAGCGAATAAATGACCATGAAGATAACGTGTTTGATAGGGAGTGATTTTGAAAGGAAAGAGTCATGTGATTGTTTTCTTTCAAAATCAATCGTACACGATTCAAGAAGTTACAGGATGCTGTAATCTAAACAGCGTATAGCGATGAATGAGTTGATTTATTCGGCTGTTGATAAGCGTAATTATATCAATAACTGCATGAGAATTTTTTTTTTGTCCTTCCAAACGTGCACGGGGTTATCTTAGTTACTGGACTCTTGTTTATATTTTAATCTTGATTTTATTGAAGTGACGAACCGAGTAGTGTTTGATTGGTATCTTTTGGGTGAGTGGTATCCCATTCGCTAGAATTTTCTCAGTTTTAAAAAATTATTCAAAACCGTGAGCATTCGAGTTCACTGAAATCGCTTGCGGATTCCTGACAAATATCTGTCATCTGACAGTGGTTAAAAATTGCGTGGTGTTGTCCTCGGATCTTTCCATTCGAGTTTGATCCCGGACCGTCGTCAATAGCCTCCACTGCGACGTAAATTAAAATACCTACCTAGCTGGTATTTATCTTACAGCATTTTGTATGGTACCAAATACATATTTAACTCTCCAAGTGCTCTTGACGAGATATCTCGTCCTCCAAGATCGAACTAATTTTGCTTTTGACGAGATATCTCGTCCTCCAAGATCGAACTAATTTTGCTTTTGATGAGATATCTCGTCATTGACCTTTACGCTGCGGCGCTAGATTTTTTTCAATCGTCTCACAGAACGGTTCTTTCGCCTGCATGTCCGAGCCCCATTACCTAATTTCCTAACTTGAGCGATAGAGCCTTGAGTGGCATTTACGACTGACGCTTTCTTTTCATAGTATTGTGTGGCGTGTCGTTTGGCGTGAGATAGATGACACCGGAGCGACCTTCTGCCTTCCCCCAAAAGCGTTCACACCTCACGGTCGACAGGGTAGGGTACCAAACAAAAGGAGGAAGCCTCCAGAAGGTCAATCGCTGACAGCTAATAAATGGTGATTGATGCCAGCAGTCACTTAAAAGGGGGATAACATCCACAGTATACAGATCTATACCATGCCTCTGGTGTAACCTAAATTTTAGTGGTTACAATTGTCTATCTGCCGCAGCGTAAAGGTTAAGATAGCCTACTTTTTTATGATGGTGAGATCAAGATACGCTCAGGTTTGCTAACGCCGAGATATATCGTCGATACAACCACCAGGAGGGTTAGAGGGGTCGAGGTAGCTCAGTTCGAAGACCGACGGATTAGCAACCGGAGGGTTTCCAGTTCGAATCCCGGTCGAGCCGATGACCGTCGTGTACACGGAGGCTGGTTACTCACGTTAAATCTGTCGTAGCCTCAAAGGCCTTCACGTTAGTGTGGCGTAAAAGTTTGGAGAGTGGGGTGCAGCTCATGTGTTCAAGGCTCACAATGAAGTCACCTTGCAATGAAGAAACAAGAGTTGAGTATTAAGACAAATATGTTTTATTTGACACCACGATACCATACTAACTTGAAGATTAAATAAAATATATTGATACATTCTAAGTTTTCACTCTGACCTGTATATTGAGCTAAAAGTTCTACAAATCTTGCAGAGTACTTCCATATATCGCACCCCGGAAAGAAAAGTGACACAAGTCAAAAAATAAAATTTTGATGTTATGTCATTGAAAATATGTATGAGGTGCCCCCAGTGTTATATTAAGTGTAATTATTCTATAGGTAATAGGTATTCTATAGGTAAGTAATTTTCTATAGGTTATCATAGAAGTTACCACCATAAATACTTACCTAAAATTTAAAAGAAGCTTATACTATTTCAAATTTAAGTTTTATAGTATTCTTTAAGTTGATGTTTCTCAATTTCTGCAATTTTGAGTTGCGTCACTTTTTTTGCCAGGGTGCGATTTATTTATCCCCATGCGCTGTCCCTTATTTTTATCCATTTTACGACGCCACTTAGCTTGTTCCGTCTAGTAACAAATCAAGTCAAATTGTCAGATATAACTAAAGAGCGGAGTTTTAGGTTCTCTAAATAGTCTACCGTCCCAAAATTTGGTAGAAAGTTCTGAACATTTTATCCATTGAAGTCTCCATTTGGTTTCCATATACCAAACCACTCCTAACAATTAATGACACTATGCTTCATTTGAATGGCAGCTTCGATACGAATTTTTAATTGATAAATCATTATCTCAATACGATTCTCTCAATATAGACTCTTTATTGGAATGATTTTTATTGACTGACATTTCTCTGCAATATTTTTTGAATGTCTTACACTTATTATGTGTGAGGAGGACGGTACATTGCATGAAATAATTACGTGTGAGGGTTCCAAATCTCCACGTAACATTCCGTGTAGATGTTACATTAAAACATGTTCCGTTTTCAAAATATCTTTGAGATTATAGAAAATGCATCTTCGAAACAGTTTCCAGAACGTGGCAGTACCAGTTGCAAACCATTTTTAATGTTAAATTAAGCGATTCACATTGGAATAGCAAAGTAAGGCGGAGGTTATCGTAGTCTGTTGAGAATACTAATGGCTCATTTGTAAATGACAAAGCTGTATATCTTGGAAGGTTCCAATTCGCTTCTTTATTCCTTCACAAAAGTATGAGGAAGGATTTAATCCAGTCAAGCTTGTTAAATTTTGTCCATATTTGAAAACATGAAAACATTTTTTCCATTGAAGTTTCCATATTTTAACTCATTGATTTTCCATATGCCAATCCACTCTTAATAACTATCGATACGTTAAGCTGCATTTGAATATCAGCTTTGATACGAATTTTTGTTAATTTATAGATCATTTGCTGAACATTACTATCAACATGGCTTTAGAACAACTGTGGTCTACAAAGGGAAATAACGAGTATGGCGTTACATCGAAGAGAGTCATCTATATAAATAAGAATGGAGTGTTTGTTTGTACATTCAATATTTTCGACCCATTTCAAGTTTTCTATCCGTTTTGGACCCTTCTGATGACGAATCCGCCTTTTTCTCGTTTGGTGTCTGTCTGTCTGTCTGTCTGTCTGTATGTTGTGCCCTATACACGTCCACGCGGTTTAAGATATTTTCATGGAAATTTTCATACAGTGAGTACTTATCTTCATTTAGTGAGTGGAATTGGTTGCGAAAGTCTGTCTGTCCGTCTTTCTGTTCTATTCTCGATTTTGTGTTTGTGTGTTTGTTTAGGCATCACATGAATTGTATTCCAGATATTTCATTGCAGTGTATTTTATTTTATACATTATCTATTAATATAGTGAATGCAATATTAAAAATTTCTTTATTGTTATATTTAGATGAGTTTGAAGCTAAAACATCTGAGTAAGTATACGTAATTAAACCATAATTTGGTAGTTTTGGAAAAATTGGAATGTCTATTGAATATTACGATTACTTCGATTGCTTTACCAGTACTGCTGAAAAAGTAATTATTTTTCAAAAAATAATTTTTTAAATGGAATTTCAGCTCTGAAACTTTATTTATTTCTAGTCTTATTTTTGTTCTTTGTGCAATGCAAACGATTTCCGAATATTTGGGGCAGACGATATTTTTCAACGAAACGAGAATGAACAAGATCGCCACAGTAGTGATATTTTCTGCTTCTTTCGCTCTGAATTAATTTCACATTTCTAAATTTTGTGCAATTTTAGTTGTAAGTTGTGGCAACTGTGCGAGATCAAGAGATAAAAATGAATCACAAATTAATATCTTTAGGACAATTTTTTCTGACGTCTTTTATTTTGTTTTTTTCGCTGTTTTCTGTTTTAACTATTTATTATTTTAATAAATGTGTTTTCCTTCTCATCACACGCAACAGCACCACAAAGTATTCGACTTAAAAATGGCATGCAAGTCAGAATAAATTTTCAGCAAATTTTAAGTGTAGTTATGCCATTATTGAAAGAATAATGCCGTTATTTAAAGAATAATACGTTATTGAAAGAATAATGCCGTTATTTAAAGAATAATACCGTTATTGAAAGAATAATACCGTTATTGAAAGAATAATGCCGTTATTGAAAGAATAATAATGTTTAAAAATCCGAACTAGAACTTTTCAAACATTAAAAAATTTGTTGTAATAATGACAGGAGAAGATTGCAAAATTTCACTATGTCGCATACCGAATGCAAGTGTGCCACAAGTAAAAAACTATTGTTTTGTTGACTATGAGTGCGAGAGCACTCGCCATAAATCGTAATTTTAATTAATTGAGTTGAACATGAAAATAACTTAAGAAAGGGAATTTCAAATCTCCCTCAAAATCGTCTTTTATAGTAGTAACCTTAGTGTCACCTTTCGTCATTTTGTAGCTTTGTCATACAGCAAGTGTGCGATGTATGTGAAATGTATTACATGAATACATATGCATGTGTAGGATTTCTGTCCAAAGTAAGTTGTAGAAATTATAAAGATGGCGAAAAGTGTTCAAATAAATTTTTATTCTACAAAAAACGTAAGTCATTATATATTTTGATTATCTTTTCAATTTAGAGTAAACCAATTCAAACCGAGTAAGGTCGGGAATTTTGCTAGTATATATATATTTTTTTAAGTTACCGAAACCGTTGTCGCAGGATTGAAAACTCGCTCTTTTCGCTCGATTCTTAGATGGTTTCCCTAGAAAATACGGATCAGAATATTACGAAATTAACATAGTTAGTTCAAAATTGTACAGGTAACAAGACGGAGATTTTTTTTTCCGATGCGGCTATTAGTTTAGGGTTTATTAAGTGTCAAAGTCGATAAAAGCGAAAATTCTAACGCGAGTAAGCAAAGACGTACAAAGTTTTAGTTTTCAGCCGTGAGGTTTTTTTTCTAGAGAACCTCTAAACGTCAATTTTTGAAGCTTGTCGAATTGTTTTAGAAATTTCACTTTGGTTCCTGATAATATTTTTGGAAATTCGGGAAAAATCGGGACCTTTTGGTTACATTTTTGTTAAAACTGTCATATCTATACCTTTTTACTATTAGTTTTTAAATTTGAAAACATCACGGGAAACCTTAGACTATACTCTTTCTTACGGTACAATTATTTTTGGAATCGGTTACTAAATAAATTCGATGCAATAAAAAGTTGGTCATACAGATTTGGTATTTTTTTAGATCGTAATTTCCGATACAAAACTAAAACTGTCATATCTATAGCTTAACACTATTATTTTTTTAATTTGAAAACATCACTGGAAACCTCAGAATGCACTCTTTCTTAAAGTATAATTATTTAAAAAAAAATTTCATAAATAAATTTGATGCAATGAAAGTATAATTTCGTGATAGTGTACAAATTGTTCCTTGCAGAGATGCGCGGAGAACAAGCATGAAACGGCCTTGATGAAACTAGCTGTGATTTCATGAAACGTAGACTTCAATCTGGAATATACAAATTATTGACTCGCGGGATTGCGTGGCAATCACCGCCAGTTGGCGAGCTTAGGCGAGCAGGGGGAGGGAGGTTTCGCCGTCGCAGGAGATTGACTCTGCGAAAGGAGTTTTGGTTTACGAAGCAAATTAAATGTGATTGAGTAACAATCCCCGGGGTTGGGCGATCAGAGGGCGAAGCCCCCTAGTAACTAAAATTAAGAAAAAAATACTGTGAAATACGTAACTAATTAATACTTGACGAATAGGTTTTAAGAAAATTACATTGAACCCAAACATCTCAAACAATGGAACATAGCATTGCCCTAGAAACAGAAATAATTTTTTTTGTAACTCTTCAGGTTCTGTTGTAATTATTTTTATTGATTGATATTCCAATGCAAATTTTTTCGCTTAATAATTACACTAATTTTATGTGTATCGTTAGTCTGCATGCAATATAACTACGTGTGGGAATTACATATCTGCACATAACATTCCGTGTGAATCTTACATTAAAATATTTTTTCACTTTCAAAACTATTGAAAAACATCTTTGAGCATGGGAATTGAATCGTCATTTTATGCAAATACTCCATTTGAGGCATTGTGTAGCGTATTAAAATTTTTTCTTAATTTTAATAGGTAGAAGAATTGGCTGTTTGAAATAACTTTTTGACATTTTTGTGCGAAATTTATACACATAATTCTTGCCCTTAATAAATTCAAACATATGAAAAGTTTTAATTTAGCTTCCTTTTTTTTCATTTTATAGATTTTATTGAGTTTTTATATGCTTGCTTTCTACTGTATTCTTTTATCTGGTGCTTGAGACAACTTGTGAGTTTTTGGACCTTACGCCATAAAAACGAAATTCCAATCGAATCTTCTTTTCCATATTAACTAGGAAGGTTTGACGTTTGCATGGTAATGATCATATAGTGATATTAAACCATGTAGTGCAATAGGAGATCATAGTGATATTAAAGTGACACAATAATCCCTATGCCTGTCGCCATATTTTATTTTGAGTATAGCAGAACTATTCCCTGCAAGTTTAGCCACTTTTGTACAAATGGACTCGAATATGATAGAAAGGAGTCGGACAAAAAATAAGCCATTAATTAATAATTTTTTTTGACTGGTGGATAGATATTTAATTAACGTCACACTAGAGTAACACAACAAGGCAATGGCGACGATCCGGGATCCAACCGGAAGGGAAAGATCCAAGGACAACACCACGTAATCTTAAACTAGGGATGCGACATCGATGTATTGGAAATGATGTTTTTTTAACATCGATGTTTATACTTGTCGATGTTTTATTTTTAAATAAAAAAGTACCCTTATAAAAATTAAAAAAATAACCAAGTAGTATAATTTTTATAATAAGTCGATGTATTTAACATCGATGCATTGCAGCCGATGTTTTTTTTAACATCGATGTTTATACTTGTCGATGTTTTATTATTAAATGAAAAAGTACCATTATAAAAACTAAAAAATAATCAAGTAGCATAATATTCATAGTCAGTAAATTGAACATACTTTTAGACCAAAGTTCCCAGTGAAGAGTCTGAAAAGTAGGGATGCGACATCGATACCGATGTTTTCAGAACATCGAAGTTTTATAAAAACATTGTTGTATTTACCATCGATTTATTGGAGCCGATGTTTGTTTAACATTATGTTTTAATATTGTCTATGTTTATACGTTGTCGGCGTTTTATGTTTTGATGAATAAAGTTCCATAGTAAAAATTAAGTATAATAATCGAGCTACTAAGTATTAGTCAGTGATGGCGACATCCGTTCCATCAGAAAGAGTTTTTTCCCTAACTGGTGGGATAGTTAGTGAAAAAAGAAGTCGGTTTACGGTGGAGAAAGTTTAACAAACTGTAAATAATAAATATTGGGGCCTATAATAATTATAGGCCCCAATATTTTTTATTTACAGTAAATAAAAATAAGTTTGTTGTGTTTTTCCCTCAATCATTGATAAATAATTAATAATAACTAACAATAATTATTGTTATGTACCTACCTAATTATACTTATAATTAGTAGTACCTATGTCAAGTTGTTGTAAACATTGTTTCCTTTTATATCATTCCATTTGAAAATAAAATATTTGTCAATTGTGCCTATTAATTTTCTCGACTTTGTTTTGACAGTTGTAAAAAGTCTTAGTTATAAATTAATAAACACGGTAAATGAAATATCTCCCCCCCCCTCCCGGCAAATATTAATGTTTGAGGTTGTTAAACCAGTTTTAAGAAAGGGGGGGGGAAGGGAGTTAAATACACTGATTTTTAAAAACATCGTTTTTTTTTATCGATGTATTATCAACATCGATATAAAATAAAGTGAAATGTATTTTCTATACTTTTAAATTGATTAAATCTCTCCTCAAGGCTTTTTTTTATTTCCTGTATTATCATAAAATATTTTTTGGTTGCATTTTCTTGAACATTAAGTGTGTTTTCCATCGTTATTGTGTTTTGAAAATGTTTTTGTAACTGAGGAAAATGTTTCATGATTTTCATTTCCAAATCACTAGTAAAGGTTTTAAGTTTTATCATAAATATCCTAATATTCTCAACATCATTAAAACAATTTATCCATTTCCATGAAGTTTTTTATTCAGTTCATTAAAATGCTGAGTGATGTTGCATAAAAACATAAAATCCTTTTAAAAATCTATATTTGAAAATTTGTCAAAATTATTGTTTTTTCATTCAAATAGAGCTTGATTTCTTCAAATAAAATGACAAACCGATTAAAAACTTGATCGGTACTGAGCCATCGAACATTGTTGTATGTCAAAATCTCTTAATACTGGCACTCAACTTCCTCTAATAATCGTGCAAATTGTCGTTTATTAAGACCTCTTGCGTTTATAAAGTTGATGACTTTTATTACAACTGGCATTACATTGGGAAATGTTTCTAAACCTTGCTTCGCACATAGAACACGCTGGTGTATTAAACAATGAAATTCAATCAGAGGATGTGTAATATTTAGCTTAAGGTTCTGGAAAATCCAATATCTTCCCTCACCATTTTTGGGTGCACCGTCCGTTGTTACAGAAACAATTTTCTGTAGTTCAATATCCATTTCTTTAAATGCAATATAAAATTCTTTAAAAATATCTAGACCGGTACACTTCCCTTTCAGCGTTATAAGTTTTATTAGCTCTTCTTTCATTATATTATCTGCTTTATATCGAGCAAAAACTGTCAATTTTGCATAACCATTTACATCGTTACTCTCATCTAAAACAATTGAATACATTTCTAAATAATTTATGTCTTTATGTATTTACGAACAAAAATATTCCTTTCTAATTCTATTACTGGATCTTTAATTGTATTGTACCTTTTATTAATAAAAATTTGGAAACAAAAAAACGGTAGAACAAAAATGAAAAAATAACTACATAAATACTGTTTATAGCGCGGTATTGTACAAAGGAACATTATTTTTAGCAAAAAGGAAAAACTAGTGGTGACTACATTATCTAAAACCTTCATACAAATCTTAAAACAGCATTATGTATAATCAATAAATCTAAAACATCTTACAAAAGTCATTTATGCATCTTTTTTTTTTTTTTTTTCATTTTTAAGTTCTTTATTAACAATTGTATTTTCTTCATATTTTTTAAAGAGGGGTTCGAAAAATAATTAAAATTCTTTATGTATAGGATGAAATGATGATAAGTTTATAAAAATCAACACGTGGGTCATTTAAAAAGCCTGCATGGGTCAGTGTCTGAACCGCGGGTCATAGATTCTCTATCCCTGTTCTAGACTGTTTTATTTGTAAAGGCAAACCGGTTGTACCTCGGGACAAAATAAATGTTGTACCTTGGGATATCCCAAGGTACAACAATTTATTTTGTAATGGATACAACAGTCTGGGTTTACAAATACACTAATACCATGAAGTTACGCAATGGGACCGACAGAAAATTGCGTAAGTCAGAGCATATAAATTTTATTTAATTGAGACCAAGGACTAAAAAAAAAACCACTAGTTTAAAAGAAAAATATTTAATAAAATTTGCAGTTCTTTTTATACACATTAAAAAACAAAATATAAAAAAAAATTAATGTGCAACGTAAAAAAGTTATATCGATGTCGATGGCTTCATAAAATCTAACAAATTCGTCTGACGACACAATGCCTTCTTTTTTTCACGTGGAATTTAATCGTAGCAAGATAATATTTTTTTTATTATTCCTTGCTTCGTATCTATACCGCGTTCTTCGTTGGAGTCTATGTTTTCTAAAATTTTTAAGCTCCTTTCATTTGCCCGGACCACGCAGATGGTCTTCGAGAGCCGTCCCATTGGTTTTGAGTGCAGGTGATTTTTAACAGATTCCCTGAAAAATCTGATGACACAGAGAGATCTGCTGGAGAGCTCGAGCTGAGCAGAGGTGTTAGTTTTATGGGGCCAAGGCAGTTGAATTTCTGCCTGTTTTGCAGCGCCCAAGACACAGGATGGAAATCTCTATTATAATATTGTCCCTTTATATAAAAGTATAGTTTTTTTAAAAAATAAATGCAAGTTATTTGTAAATTTTAGTCAGTTTTGTTGTGTTGATAGGCACACCACTGTGCCCACTACGTTACAGCGTATCACAGCAAGATAAACACTAAAATGGCGGTCGTCAGTGTTGCCAAGCGATAAAATGTTGAAGCTGTGTGCTTAACTGTGTGCTGTTTAATAAATATGGAATTAAGTATGTGTGGAATTGAATTATTTTGTAATGTATTTCAAATAATCTAAAAGTAACATGTATTTCAAAGTACATGTATCCCAAGGTGCAACAACATGTATCCTAAGGTAAAAACAACATGCATCCCAAGGTACAACATGTATCCCGTTACAAACTTGGGATGCGACATCGACAGCAAATCATTGATGTTTTGAAACATCAGTGTATTTAAACTTTTTCTCCCGATTTCTTAAAACTGGTTTAGCAACCTTAAACATTAATGTTCGCCGGGGGGGGGGTTAATTTATTACTTGCCATGTTTATTAATTTATAAGTAAGACTTTTTTTAACTATCAAAACAAAGTTTAAAAAATTAATAAGAACAATTAACAAATCTTTTATTTTCATATTGAATAATATAAAGGAAAATAATATTTGCAGCAATTTGACGTAGGTACTACTAATTATAAGTATAATTAGGTAGGTACATAACAATAATTATTGTTAGTTATTATTAATTATTTATCAATGATTGAGGGGAAAACACAACAAACTTATTTTTATTTACTGTAAATAAAAAATATTGGGGCCTATAATTATTATATATCATAATATATTTGTTATTTACAGTTTCCAAAAAAAAAGAAGTTTGTTTTTCTCCTCCCTAAGCCGACTTCTTTTTTCACCAATTAGGGAAAAAACTCTTTCTGATTAGGGATGCGACATTAACAACAAAACATCGATGCTTTGAAACATTGATGTTCAAAATTAAAACATTAATGTTGATAATACATAGACCAAACCCCATCGATGTTTTCAAGTATCAGTATATTAAAACTCCTCTCCCCCCCCCCATTTCTTAAAACTGGTTTAGCAAACTCAAACATTAATGCTCGCCGCGGGAGGGTGGAAGATTTAATTTGCCCTTTGCCGTGTTTATTAATTTATAACTTAGATTTTTTTTTAACTGTCAAAACAAAGTTTAAAAAAATTAATCAGATTAATTAACAAATCTTTTATTTTCAAATTGAATAATTTAAAAGAAAATAATTTTTACAACAATTTGATCAACTTATGGGGGGTGAACACAACAAACTTATATTTTATTTACTGTAAATGAAAAACATTGGGGCCTATAAATATTACATTTCCCAATATTTGTTATTTACAGTTTGTAAAAAAAGATGCTTGTTAACTTTCTCCACTTTAAGCCGACTTCTTTTTTCACAAACTACTCCACCAGTTAGGGAAAAAACTCTCTGTAATGGGACAGATGTTGCCATGATTGACAAATACTTAGTTGTACGGTTATTATTTTTATTTTTCAACTATGGTACTTTTTCATTAAAAAAACATCAACTATGTTAAAACATCGATGTTAAACAAACATCGGCTCCAATAAATCGATGGTAAATACATCGATGTTTTTTTTTATTAATCAAACATCGATGTTTTGAAAACATCGACATCGATGCCGCATCCGTATTTCTAATTGGACAGATGTCGCCATCACTGACAAATCCTTAGTTGCACGGTTATTTTTCTTAATTTTTACTATGGTGGTTTTTTCATTCAAAAATAAAGCATCGATCGATAATCGAGGTACAAATCGGCTCCAATAAATCGATGGTAAATACAACAGGTTTTTTTTTATAAAGCATCGATGTTTTGAAAACATCGACATCGATGTCGCATGCTTACTTTTCAGACCCTTCACCCTTAGCCACTTTGGTCTAAAAGTATGTTCGATTTACTTATTTTGAAAATTATGCTATTTGGTTTATTTTTAAAATTTTTGTAATGATACTTTTTTTATTTAAAAATAAAACGTAGACAGTATAAACATCGATGTTACAAAAACATCGGCTAAAATACATCGATGTTTTAAAAATATCGATATCGAGGTTGCATTCCTAGTACAAATACCACGTTGAACCTTGAGACATTTGCATAGATAAACAAAACATTTATTAAACAGTTAGTGCTCGAGGTACAAATAAATAAAAAATGGAAAATTCTTCCAAAAGTAATGAATGTAAATAGTGGATGGAAAAAACAAACTGAAGCTGCATTATAGCCTCAAGGAAAATATTTGTTTAAAACTGTACCAAGGTACGACACCTTCCCCTATTCGTCGACGATAGGTATTATTTTGCCAACCAGAAGTAATAAAGTCACACACTTGAAATAACAAATCGAGTTTACAAAAAGCAGTCATTTAGATGTTCAAAAAGCACGTGAAACTAGCACCCGAGTCATCGAAGACAAAATAAAAATGAACATTTGTTGAAATATATCTTCAAAAGCTAATCAGAGCACATTTGTCGACGTTAGGTATTATTTAGCCAAACAGAAGTAATCAAGTCACACACTTGAAATGACAAATCGAGTCTACGAAAATTAGTATTTAGATGTTCAAAAAGCACAATGAAACAAGAACCTGAGTTATCGAAGCTAATCAGAACACATTTGTCGACGATAGGTTTTATTTAGCCAACCAGAAGTAATAAAGTCACACACCTGGAATGACAAATCGAGTCTACGAAAAGTCGTAATTTCGATATTCATAAAGCACGAAGAAACAAGCATCCGAGTAGTCATGGATGACAAAATAAAAATGAACACTTGTTGAAATATATCTTCAAAAGATAATCAGATCGCGTTTGTCGACCGATAGGTATTATTTAGCCAATCGGAAGTAATAAAGTCACACTTGAAATATCAAATCGATTCTACGAAAAGCAATCATTTAGATGTTAAAAGCGCACAGGGAAACTTAGGGATGCGACATCGATGTCGATGTTTTCAAAACATCGATGTATTGGAGTCGATGTTTTTGTAACATCGATGTTTATACTTGTCGATATTTTTACGCTGTCGATGTTTTACTTTTAAATGAAAAAAGTACCGTGATAAAAATTTAAAAAATAACCAAGTAGCATAATTTTCAAATTAAGCAAATTGAACATAATTTTAGACCAAAGTGGCCAAGGGTGAAGGGTTTGAAAAGAAGGGATGCGACATCGATGTCGATGTTTTCAAAACATTGGTGTTTTATAAAAGACATCGATGTATTGCAGCCGATGTCGCATCACTAGTTGCTAAAACAATTTTAGAAATGGGAGAAAAAGTTTAAATATACTGAATTTTAAAAACATCGATAGTTTAGGGGCGATGCATTATCAACTTCGATGTTTTAATTTTGAACATCGATGTTTTGCTGTCGATGTAGCATCACTAGTTGCTAAACCAATTTTAAGAAATCGGGGAAAAAAGTTTAAATACACTGAATTTTAAAAACATCGATGTGTTGGGGGCGATGTATTATCAACATCGATGTTTTAATTTTCAACATCGATGCTTCAAAACATCGATGTTTTAATGTCGAATTTTTAGCATCTCTAAGTAGCATCTCTAAGTCGCATCTCTAAGGGACACAAGCATCTGAGTCATCGATGACATAATAAAAATGAGCACTTGATGAAATATATCTTCAAAGTCAGCGTTTTAACTAAGGTGTTTTTAACAATATTACTAGTAGGGCGAATAAGAAGAAAGAATGGAAGCAGAATTTTATTTATGAGATTTTCTCCTAAAGTCGAAAGTAAAGTTAAAACAAATGACAAGTAAAGAGAATTTCATAACAGCGCTTAAAAGTGTAAGAAACCTCATTGGAATTATGTATGATTTTTATATATGATTACATATTTTTTATGATGAATTTTATATATGAGAGGATCTTCTAAAGTCGAAAGTAAAAACATATGACAAGTAAAGAGAATTTCATGACAGTGCTTAAAAGAGTAAAAACATCATTGAAATTATATGTGATTTTTATATATGATTACATATTTTGTATGATGAATTTTATATATGAGAGGATCTCCTAAAGTCGAAAGTAAAAACAAATGACAAGTGAAGAGAATTTCATGACAGTGCTTAAAAGCGTAAGAAACATCATTGGAATTATATATGATTTTTATATATGATTACATATTTTGTATGATGAATTTTATATATGAGAGGATCTCCTAAGGTCGAAAGTAAAAACAAATGACAAGTAAAGAGAATTTCATGACAGTGCTTAAAAGCGTCAGAAACATCATTGGAATTTAGGTACAGCGGAATTTATAGTGTCGAGTTAAAAATTGCACCGTTGACGAACTACGAAACGGAACAAAGAAATCAGATCTCCAGACCAAAAACATAACAAACAGCGGACTTCATTCAAATTAGATCTTTCGTGGGATTTGATTTTTAAAAAAACCGGGGCTTCTCCAAACATTCAATTTACTCTATTTCTCTCATTGTCTATAATTTCCTTCCCGAGCCCATAATTTACTTACCCGAAAATCGGACCAGCTCAAGTCATTTGCTTAAATTACAGCTGCAGAGTGAGAATCGGTTCACGGTTCACCGAAGAAGCGGTAGGGTGTGTATTTCTTGTGTGCCCTTGGATTTAAAAATATTTAAACAACAGATAGTCTTTTATAGTTTACTTTTTTGCAGCGATGACAAATGGAGAAGCGTCGGCAGTGGTCTGAATTTAATTGGTCTCTACTACACCTGTGTGAACAGAAGGATCAGCCCACATCCTACATTTCACGGTCGATCACGTGAAGTAACTTTTACATTCGAGGAAAGGATATTCAATTTGCTTTTCTATGAACTATGCGCAAATTAAAGGGCTAGTCTTGAGAAATTTCCCGAAGCTGTACATCTAGCCAGACAAAGGAACCTCTGAATCGAGAATGAAACTTTTCCTTGGAGGTTAAAAAAAAATCGATAGCGAGATCATTATATGGAAACGGGATGAACAGTCGTAGGTAGGTATTTTAAATATCGTTAGACTGAAGGGGAAACACTAGGTCTGTTGGCGAAGTCCGGGAACAATCTTCAAGGGAGAGATCCGGTGACAATACCAAGTGATGAGGCAACACCAGGCACGTGCCAACAGGGGGGGGGGGTATTTGGCCTCTCCTGTCATTAAGGAGAAGGGGCGAAAGCCACCTTTCGCCCCTCCACACACACTATCAAGGAACTTTATTAACCTTTTAACTTCAAAACTAACACAAAACAATACCGTTAAAAAAAAAAACTTTGAATTCTGATTTCATTTCCTGTCAATAGATGCAGGCGCAGATCTAGAGGGGGGCAACTTGACATTTACTCGGGGTTGCAGATTTCGGAGGGGTGTGTGTGGGGGGGGGGAGCAAAAATAAAACGTAAAAAAATAAAATGCATGAAAACAAATAAAAAATTATAGCGTCATACATTGTCAACACTCTGCATGTACTCAAGATAGTTGGTCCCTTCGATGACATTGACAAATTACTGCAGACCATTTAATTAAAATAAAACAATTACCGACGAACATCACACACACACATGCCTTAATATCCATATCCATAAACATAAACAACTTTTTACAAAGGTTTTATGAGAAGGGTTTATGACTTTTGTCCAGCGCTTTGCTGAATGGATTTATTTAAAATTGTTTAACTGATAGTTTTTGCACGGGAAGGGGGTCTTTTTACAAAATACGCAGTTGGCAGTCCATTAACATTATATATATATATATATCCAGATAATTAGATTTTATAGATAATTAGATTAGATAATTAGATATAATTAGATTTTGAAAAAAAAAAAACGAATTTTAATGTTTTTAACATGTAAATGTATGAAAAGTTTATCAAGAAACTTCGAGCAAATTTTATTTATGTAGTAAAAGTTTTTATTTAATTCAAAGTGAAAAAAAATTGTTTCAAAGATTCCAAGTGTCAAAAAATTAAATTCTTATACGTGGTAAGGTAAGGTAAATTTAATTGACGTCGTACTAGAGCAACACAATGGGCTATTGACGACGGTCCGGGATCAGTCCCTTAAGGGAAAGATCCGAGGACAACACCTCGTAACTTCGAACCACGGTTAGATGACGAAGCAACACCTGAGCTGGCACCCCACTCTCCAAACTTCCACGCCAACCCAACGTGAGGACTTTCTGCCACGACAGATTTAAGGTGCACCAGCCGCCTCTACACCATACGTTTACAAACATCCATGCCCGAACCCGGAACCTTCCGATCTAGAGGCTAACACCTTAACCACTATACCGGTTGGTCGGCTTTTATACGTGGAGAAAGGTGGCCCAGCATACCAATACTTTATCACTTTTTTTTTTACGGCTTTAAAGTGGTTCTACCCCCAAAATGAATGCACGTGGTGCTCGCACTTTAATGCTAGGAGATGCCCATCTCATTTTCGAAGAAATTCCTGTATAGTATCACCTCTGGATCCTTCAAATAAGGGCTCGAAAAAGTCTTTGACGGCAAACATTGACGCTTTCAAATGCAATTCCGCGAACACCTTTCTTTTGGTTGCCCATGTGGACAGTTTTGAGAAAAGCGATTTATTTTAATGACCAACTGACGGATTGTATGTTAGGGTTTTGTTGCGCTAGGTCCCAAATTGGATAAGAAGCGCCTGACTAACTGATGGAAATGTCGTTTAAAGTTAAGGATATTCAGGAAACGCAAAAAATCTGTCATGGCTTATTTTGATGATTTACGATATAGGGTCTTTTAAATTGTCGGTTTTCTTATTTGAACTAAGTACGGGTAACTTCCTGCAAGTGAAATGTTCTGAATTTTTGCCTAATGGATTGTTTAGTCTTACGAATTTCCTTGATGAGTGAGGTTCCGAGCTTAAGGATTTGAAAGTGAACATTTGAATTTGTGAAGTAGTTAAGTGACGGAAACGCGACATCCGGTGCCGTGCATTGTTAAAACATCGACTTTCCGGTCCGTGACGTCACAGCGAGAGCTCCACCCCCTTTGCTTCGCAAACCACCACTCCTGTCGCAAGTGATTTCGTTTTGGTTTTTTTTTTACTTTAACACTTAATGCACCCTAAACTAATAGCCGCATCAGTAAAAAAACATCTCCATCTTGTTCCCTGTACAATTTTGAATAAATAATGTTAATCTCGTAATATTCTGATCTGTACTTAATCGGCAAACCATCTTGAGATTCGAGCGAAAAAACGAGCATGCCGTCACAGCGAGTTTCAAAGGCATCTGACAAACTCGTTACTAACAAAATGTAACCTTAATTTTCGTGAATAAGAATAAACGCAATCGCTCCGTGATCTAAAAAATACGAAATTTGTATGACCAACTTTTGATAGCATAGAATTTATTTATTAACCAATTTCAAAAATTATTGTATCATAAGAAAGAGTACATTCTAAGGTACACTGCGATGCTTTCAAATTTAAAAACTAATTGTAATAAAATATAGATATGACAGTTTTTACAAAAGCGTAACAAAAATGTACTGATTTTTCCCGAATTTCAAAAAAATACTCGACGAGCTGCGAAAATTCACGTATAAAGGTTCTCTAAAAATATCATGTATGAAAACTGAAAATTTGTACGTCTTTTGCTCACTCGCGTTAGAAATTTTTCTTCTTCAATTTTGACACTTAATAAACCCTAAACTAATAGCCGTATCGGAAATAAATCTTCATCCGTACTTTCTCGGGAAACCGTCTAAAAATTGAGCGAAAAAACCCAGTTTTCAATCCTGCGACAACGGATTATCAACGGATTTTTTAATTTATAGAGAGTTTCTTGAATTTTTCTAACTTAAAACAATAGTGATACCCAATTATTGAGAAACGGGTTTCCATTAAAAATACCTATTCCAAGTTGTAGTTAACAAAAAACATTCTTATTTTGATATGAGGTACTATGAATAATATTTGCGGTCGCTAAGCAGTAAAAAGTGTGACTTATTTTTTATAAATGTTAGGCAGTAATAAATCTAATAAATTGGCCTACTTGAACAATTATATTCCAAACTTTCGTCCGACATATTAGTCTTAAAATTTAATTAATAGAAAATGTAATCATTTCACCATTCTCGAAAAAACGGGGAGTTTTCAAGATATTTTCAATTTTGGACATGATGTAGCAACAATCTCACTTCGATTGTAAAGAATCTTTTTTTTTTAAATATTTTTCTTTCTTTTTTATTTCTTGCTTTATGGCTGCACTCTCTGTTCCTTTGAATAAATTTTTTAAGATGAAACTTAGATTTTTAGAACGGTTTTTTTATCCTGAATAATTCTATAGAAATTATAACTTTTCCAGGAGTTTTCAAGGATAAAGTTATTTTTATTTTATGATCATGTTTTCCTTTTTGTATGTGCAAATATATATTATTTAAAAAATCACAAAAATCAGCCAAACCCAAAATTTTTGGAATTAGTAATAAAACTTTACAGAATTAAACAAATCCATGATTTGAAAATTTGGAAAAACAAAATTATAATTTTAAAATATTCAAATCTATTCCAATTTTAAAGCTTTGACAATTTAAACTAATTTATTATTAGTCATTAGACTTGGGAAATGCCAAAGTTGCGTAACTTACAGCCCAACAATGTACAAAATCTGTAACCTACAGGAAAGCAATGTCAAAAATCTGTAACCTACAGATCTTGTACTTAAATGTTTTAATTAATAATTTTGCAGAACAGTTCCTGTCTTTGAATGATTGTATATTGTATTCTAGGCCTATAAACAATACAGTAAAGAAGTATTGATAGTAAATTTCAAACTTTAAAAAATTATTCATAGTTAACATTTAGTGTTCCCACATTTTGAGAATGTCCCTCGTCACAAAGACGAAAATATTCAGTAATTTTCGATGGTGACTTGAAAAACTGTTGGAAAAATCGAAAAAATAATCATACCCTCGGCGGGATTCGAACCAGCAATCCCCGATGTAGGAATCCCATATCGGTCCGGTAGTTCACGAGGGCGACACCATACCTCATTCTCAACTCGGTGGGTAATGGTAATGGTAATTTTAGTTAACGTCGTACTAGAGCAACACAACGGGCTATTGACGACGGTCCGGGATCAGTCCCTTAAGGGAAAGATCCGAGGACAACACCTCGTAATTTTGAACCACGGTCAGATGACGAAGCAACACCTGAGCTGGCACCCCACTCTCCAAACTTCCACGCCAACCCAACGTGAGGACTTTCGGCCACGACAGATTTAAGGTGCACCAGCCGCCTCTACACCATACGTTTACAAACATCCATGCCCGGGCCCGGATTCGAACCAGGAACCTTCCGATCTAGAGGCTAACACCTTAACCACTATACCGGTTGGTCGGCTCTCAACTCGGTGGGAAAAAGTAAAATCAGCAGATTGTACGGTAAGGCAATTTTTTGTAACGTCGTACTAGAGCAACACAACGGGCTATTGACGCCGCACCGGGATCAATTCCCTATGGGAAAGAAACGAGGACAACACCACGTAATTCTGAACAACTGTCGGTTCACGAAGAAACACCTGAGCTGGCATCCCACTCTCCAAACTTCCACACCGATCCAACGTGATAAAATCCTCAGAAGCAAAACCCTCTGAGGCAGACTACTAAAGTACTCGATGGAGAAGGATGTCAAACTTGTGCATTGCTTTTTGAACAGTAGTGAAAGCGCGATAGAAGAAGACTGCAATATCGAAAAGCATAATTGGGGATTGCTATAAAACATCGACTGAATGACAGTGAATAACCCTGCCTACTTGCTATCACTTTCGGCATTAAATGATAAACTTAAATGATAGTGATAATGAAGAATAACATCTCTGGTAAATTAGTATGAATAAAATATATTTGGGGACGTTACAGAGAAGGCGATAATACTCAATGTTTTTAAAATGACGAAAAGCGTTGAATAAATCAAATAAAACATACAACACTAAGCGGGATTCGAACCCGCAACCCCTGGTTTAGGAGACCGACAACTAATCCGTTATGCCACGAGGCTGACAGCATATTGCACTCTCAACTAGGTGGAAAACGTAATATCCTAAAAAGTAAAACACTTAGAGGCATACAACTATAATAAACCTTGAGGAAAAGGGACATCAAAACTTGCCGATTGATTTCTGAAAGGGAGTGTAAGCGGGATAGAAGAAAGCTACATTACCCGAAAGCATGAATGGTGATTGCCATTAATGACAGTGGATGACCAATATTACACGAGGTCACTTTCGATATTAAATAATATACTTCGAATTAGAGTAACGGTCTCTAATAAATTAGTATGAATTTCATAAATAACCTTTAAAGAGGAGGGGATAATATACAATATTAGACTTAGAAGAGTTTTGAATAAATCGGAAAAATATGCTACACTCAAAGTTATACTAACTCGCAATCCCCGATTTAGAACACCTATGCCATATACATTTCTTGAGAGGAAAACAACATATCTTGTTCACACATATCATAACAAAACTTGGCGATTGATTTCTGAAAGGGAGTGAAAGCGAGTAAGAAGAAAGCTGCAATATCCGAATAAATGAATAACGCGATGGCTATGAATGAGTTGTTAAACCCTGCCTACATCCTATAATTTTCGGAACTAAACGATAAACTTCGAAGAATAACGTCTCTAGTAAATTAGTATGAATAAAATGTATTTGGGTCGTTCAAGAGAAGGCGATAAAATTCAATATATTTTCAATACCAACTTGGTAGTGTTGAATAAATCGAATAAAATATACTACCCTCGAAAGGATTATAACCCGCAATCCCCGGTTTTGGAGACTGATGGTTTAACCTTTAAAACACGAGGGCGACAATATATATCATACTCAACTAAATGGAAAACTTAAAATCCTCAAAACTAAGATCCTTAGAGGCATAGTATTATTATAATCCTTGACAGTAAACAATCTCAAAACTTGCCGATTGATTTTTGAAAGGAAGTGAAAGCTCGATAAAAGAAAGGTGCAATGTCCGAAAGAATTAATAAGAATCGCCGTGACATACAGTGGTCAACCCTGCCTACTTAATGTGACTTACACACACGAGTGCGCTTGGCATAAACTCGGCATTAATTTAGAACAAGTACAACGTCTCTCATAAATTAGTTTGAATAAATGTATTGGTCATTACAGAGAAGGCGATGATATTGAATATTTTATCAATGCCGACTTGGAAAATTATTGAATAAATCGGTAAATGTTTTCTTACCTCGGCGGGATTTGAAACTTTAATCCCGAATTAGGAGACAGATGCATTATTCGTTAGGCCACGAAGGACAGTACATCTGATTCTCAACTAGGTGGAAAACTCAAAATTCTTAAAAGTAAAACACTTAGAGGCATACTATAATAATAATCCTTTAGTGAAAAAGGACGTCAAAACTTTGCGATTCATTTCTGAAAGGGAGTAAAAGAGCGAGAAAAAAAAAAGCTGCAATAACCGAAAGAATGAATATCTATGGTTGTGAAGGATATGGGTTAACCCTGCCCCTACTTGTTATCTATTTCGGTACCAAACAATAAACTTAGAAGAATAACGTTCGCTCGTAAATTGTTATGAATTAAATGTATTTTAGGGGGTGGGGGTGGGGGGTCGTTTCATAGAAGACGATTGTCAAGTAGGACAAACCAATTTCTCACTACGCCAGGCCGGCAGCAGCCATATTACAGTTAAACTTGTTCCTTCCTCAACAGAAGCGATAAAGCACGCCAAGAATTCATATTCCGCGTTTTCCCCACGCGTGTAGGTCGGTGCGTTTTATCCAGCGCCACTGTTGATTCCATGGCTGTTTCCGGTAAGTGTCTTCGGTAAACCGATATCTATCCTTCCCTAAATTTCTTCCATAACATAACCCTAAATTTTAAGGTATGAAATCCCACCAGGTCAAATATAACTCTGCACTTGGTATCTCCGTGCAGTTAATCAATGCTTCGATAATTGTGAAACAATTGTAAGTGTATTTGTATCATATATATATACTCAGGATCCATCTAAGAGATGAGTAATAAACAAAATTTAATCTGTCGCTATATGATCTCTTTTTATTTCTTCTCTAGTTTTCAGCCTAAGCTTTAATTTGCGTGAGTGTAAACGTTAGGCCCAGTGTGAACCTGGCAAAACTTAGCACTCTATGTTACCTGACAACATTGATACTATTCAATTTTTTTTAAATGGCGAATTGGAAAAGTGTTGAATAATTCGATTAATATATGCTACCCTGTTCGTGATTCCTACCCGCAATCGCCGGTTTAGGCGCCCGATGGTTTATCCATTAGGCCATGAGGCCGACAATATATCTCACTCTCAACTAGGTCGAAAATTTAAAATTCTCAAAAGCTAAACACTAAACTATACGGCATTAAACTAAAAGTTTAGAAAAAGAATGATGTCTCTCATAAATTAGTTTTAATGAAATGTATTTAGTTGTTACCGAGAAGGCGATAATATTCAATATTTTATATGCAGACGTGGAAAATTATTGAATAAATTGTTAAAAGTTTTCTAACCTCTGCGGGATTTAAAACTTTAATCAACTGGGTGGAAAAGTTCAAATTCTCAAAAGTAGAAAACTTAGAGGCATACTGCTAATTAAACCCTTGATGGAAAAGGACGTCAAAGCTTGGCGATTGTTGTCTGAAATGGAGTGAAAGCACGAAATTAGAAAGCAACAATATCCGAAAAAAGGAATAACGATGGTTATGAATATTCTTGGTTATTCTGCCTACTTGACATCACTTTCGGCATTAAACGGTACACTTAGAAGAATAATGTCTATTGTAAATTAGTATGAATAAAATGTATTTGGTCGTTACAGAGAAGGCGATAATATTCAATATTTTTAAAATGACGACTTGGGAAAAGTGTTGAATAAATCGGTAAAAACATCCTACACTCAATGTTATACAAACTCGCAATCCCCGGTTTAGGACGCCGATGCCATATAGTTTTCTTAAAAGGAAAACAACGTATCTCATTCACACATATCATAACAAAACTTGGCGATTGATTCTTGAAAGGGAGTGAAAGCGTAAAAGAAGAAAACAGCAATATCCCGAATAAATGAATAACGCGATGGGCATGAATGACAGTGGTTAACTCACTTATTTCCTATAACTATGAGAACTAAACGATAAACTTCGAAGAATAACGTCTATCGTAAATTAGTATGAATAAAATGTATATGGGTCGTTCCAGAGAAGGCGATAAAATTCAATATTTCTAAAATGACGACTTGGAAAAGTGTTGAACAAATCGAACAGACAACCCTCTGCGGGATTCGGGCATACTATTATAATAATCCTTGATGGTAATTGACCTCAAAACTTGACGATTGATTTTTGAAAGGAAGTGAAAGCGCGATAAAAGAAAGGTGCAATACTCGAAAGAATGAATAAGAATCGCCTTGACGGATAGTGGTCAACCCTGCCTACTTAATGTCACTTACACACACACGCGTGGCATTAAACTATAAGCTTAGAACAAGAATGACGTCTCTCATAAATTAGTATAAATAAAATGTATTTGGTTGTTACCGAGAAGGCGATAATATATTCAATATTTTATCAATGCCGACGACGAAAATTATTTTATAAATTGGTAAAAGTTTTCTAACCTTTGTGGGAGTTAAAACTTTAATCCCTCAACTGGGCTGAAAAGTTAAAATTCTCAAAAGTAGAACACTTATAGGCATACTGTTATTATAATCCTTGAGGGAAAAGGACGTTAAAACTTGACTATTGATTTCTGAAAGAGAGTGAAAGCGCGATAGAAGAAAGCTGCATACCTTAAAGAAGGAATAACGATGGTTATGAATATGATTGTTAACCCAGCCTACTTGCTATCACTTTCAGCATTAAACGATAAACTATGAAGAATAACGTATCTTTTAAATTAATATGAATAAAATGTATTTGTCGTTACAGAGAAGGCGATATTATTCAATATTTTTAAAATTACGACTTAGAAAAGTGTTGAATAAATCGAATAATATATACTACACTCTGCGGGAATCGAACCCGCAATCCCCGGTTTAGGAGACCGATGACTTATCCGTTAGGCCACGAAGTCGACAGCATATCGCATTCTCAACTAGGTGAAAAACGTAATATCCTACAAAGTAAAAAAAATAGAAGCATACTACTATCATAATCCTTGAGGGAAAAGGATATCATTGCCGATTGATTTCTGAAAGGTAGTGTAAGCGGGATAGCAGAAAGCTGCATTCCCCGAAAGCATGAATGGCGATTGGCATTAATGACAGAGGGTAACCAATACTACAGTCGGTCACTTTCGATATTAAATAATATACTGCGAATTAGAGTAGCGGTCTCTCATAAATTAGTATGAATTTAATGAGTAACCCTCAAAGAAAAGGGGATAATATTCAATATTTTTTTAATGACGACTTGGAAGAGTTTTGAATCGGAAAAAATATGCTACAATCAACGTTATACGAATTCGCAATCCCCGGTTTAGAATACCGATGCCATATACTTTATTGGAGAGGGAAACAACATAGCTCATTCACACGTATCACAACGAAACTTGGTGATTCATTTCTGAAAGGGAGTGAAGAAGAAAGCTGCAATATCCGAATGAATGAATAACGCGATTGCTATGAATGACATTGTTCACACTTTCTACTTCCTATCACTTTCGGAATAAAACGATAAATTTCGAAGAATAATATCTCTCGTAAATTAGTATGAATAAAATGTATTTGGGGGGTCGTAACATAGAAGGCGATAAAATTCAATATCAACTTGGAAAATTTTTGAATAAACATTCTAAACTTGGCGGGATTCGAACCCGCAATCCCCAATTTAGGAGACACATGCCTTAACCGTTAGGCCACGAGGGCAAGAGCATATCGCATTCTCACACACACACACACACACACACACAACTAGGTGGAAAACGTAATATCCTAAAAACTAAAACATATAGAAGCATACTTCTATCATAATCCTTGAGAAAGAAGGATATCAAAACTTGCCGGTTGATTTCTGAAAGGGAGTGTAAGCGGGATAGAAGAAAGTTGCATTACAAGAAAGCATTAATGGCGATTGCCATAAATGACAGTGGGTGACCAATACTACATCCGGTCACTTTCGATATTAAATAATATACTTCGAATTAGAATAACGGTCTCTCATAAATTAGTATGAATTTAATGAGTAATCGTCAAAAAGAAGGGAATAATATTTAATATTTTTTTAATGCCGACTTGGAAGAGGTTTGAATAAATTATACGAACTCGCAATCCCCGGTTTATGACACCGATGCCATATACTTTTCTTGAGAGGGGAAATCAACGTATCTCATTCACACATATCACAACAAAACTTGGCGATTGATTCGTGAAATGGAGAGACAGCGTGAAAGAAGAAAGCTGCAATATCCGAATAAATTAATATCGCGATGGCTATGAATGACAGTTGTTAACCCTGCCTACTTCCTATCACTTTCGGAATTAAACGATAAATTTCGAAGAATAACGTCTCTGGTAAATTAGTATGAATAAAATACATCTTGTCGTTCCAGAGAAAGCGATAAAATTCAATATATTTTCAATCTCAACTTGGAAAATTTTTGAATAAACATAATACTTTCGGCTGAATTCGAACCCGTAATCCCCGGTTTAGGAGAAAGATTCCTTATCCTTTAGGCCACTAGGCTGACTCTATATCTCAGGGACGGCGAACCTTTATAAGAAGTTGGTTAAATTTTGTTTATTATTTTTTTAGTACTAGATCGTGGTTCAGTTGAGAAATAGGAAGGCAGCATGGTACAAAACTACTTTATTTGGTTCTCAATTTTTTAATTCTTTAAAAATTTAACGATTCCTTTTTGTTTTATAACTTGTGCTTTTGCAAGTGAAGAGCAAAAAAATCGATATAAAAGGGGAAATCAAGTCTATCCCCCCTGCACCGAGTTTTTAATGAACAAGGAAAAGAATATATATATATATATATATATATATATATATATATATATATATATATATATATATATATATATATATATATATATATATATATATATATATATATATATATATATATATATATATAGATATATATATATATAGATATATATATATATAGATATATATATATAGATATATATATATATATATATATATATATATAGATATATATATATATAGATATATATAGATATATAGAGAGAGAGATTATATTCTAATATCTTTTGTTGTTTTTTGTCAGGTAATTTCTTAATATTAGGTTCAGATACAGTATTCATTACTTTAACGCATTTTGCAATCAATACATTTCTGAGTTTATTTCTATTGGTAGACTTTACAAAATTCATCGAATAAAACAATTTTTCACATGAATGTGTGGATCCAAACATAGTTAAAGGAGTATTGGCAAGTTTTTTAATTGATATAAAATTATTCGGTAAAGAATCTCATGCGTTTAATATAATATTTTCAATTTTTACTGTGGGATCATTATAATTTGCACTAATATCAGACATTTTCAATTCTACTTCGGAAATCAAGTTATCAAACTTATTTTTCCAAACTGATTTATATCCAAGCTACTTTAAAATTCAATTAATTCCATTTCTAAATCATGGATATATAGTCACTTAAATTCGTTTACCTCCATTGTTCCGAATTTTGTTTTGTATGGATATAAATAAAGTGAAATGTATTTTCCATGCTTTTAAATTAATTAAATCCTCCTCAAAGGCTTGTTTTATTTTCTGTATAATCATTAAATTTTTTTTGATTGCATTTTCTTGAACGTCAAGCGTATTTTTCATTGTTATTGTGTTTTGAAAATGTTTTTGTAACTGAGGAAAATATTTCACGCTTTTCATTTACAAATCCACATTTAAGATGTTAAGTTTCGTCATAAATATCCTAATATTCTCCAACATCATTGAAACAATTTGTCCATTTCCTTGAAGTTTTTTATTCAGTTCATTAAAATGATGAGTGATGTCGTATGAAAACATAAAATCATTTAACCAATCTATATTTGAAAATGAGTCAAAATTATTGTATTTTTTTTTCATTCAAAAAGAGCTAATTTCTTCTAATAAAATGACAAAATGGTTAAGAACTTGAGCGGAACTGAGACATCGAACATTATGGTATGCCAAAATTCCTGAATACAGGCACATAACTTCCTTTAATAATTGTGCAAATTGTCGTTTTTTTATACCTCTAGCGTTTATAAAGTTGATGACTTTTATTACAATTAGAATTACATTGGAAAATGTTGTCAGTCAGCAAAAAAAACGTTACCGTGTATCTCAAAGATACAATGTTAGTAATCGAGTGTATAAATACGTCTTTATTATTAGTATTTACCACATCTGTTCATTCTCAAGCGATATTTTAGAAATTTATATATTCTACTCAATCGGCCTTCATATATAATCTTAAAACAGCATTATGTATAGTAAATAAATCTAAAACATTTTACAAAAATCATTTATGTACTTTTTTTTTCATTTTTAAGTTCTTTAATAGCACTTGTATTTTCTATAATTTTTAAAAGAGGGGTTCGAAAAATAATTAAAATTTGTTATGTATATGATGAAATGATGATGATAAGTTTATAAAAAACCAACGCGTGGGTCATTTAAAAAGCAAGTATGGGTCAGTGTATGACCCGCGTGTCATAGGTTCGTAATCCCTGCCATATCTCATTCTAAACTAAATGTAAACTTAAAATCCTCAAAACTAAGACCCTTAGAGGCATACTATTATAATAAAACTTGACGGTAAAGGACCTCAAAACTTGCCGATTGAATTTTGAAAGGAAGTGAAAGCGCGATTAAAAAAAGGTGCAATACCCGAAAGAATGATAAAGAATCGCCGTGAAAGACAGTGGTCAACCCTGCCTACTTAATGTCCCTAAGCCCCGTCCACACCGGAGAAGCGGAGCTGAACATGGATGATTGATTAACCCCAGAGACAGGTTTGGTGAATCAATCTCTCTGGTTTTTCTGGTTTGACAGCTCGGACACAAAATGTTCCATGTGCTCGCTCTGGTTGGTTGTGTGTTGAAGTTGAACTGCAAACATATTGTTTGAAGCAAATTGTTTAAAGGTCCCGTTCTTTACGAAGTCGGCGCATAATCGCGAGTGCAGCGTATATTATAACTGACGATTTTTTAAAGAGAAATATGAAGAAAGTTCCCAAAAAAGGCAACATTGGGTGACACCCGTGATCGGAAAATATTCTCAGGAGCCAAAATACTGAAAATTTATACGTCTTTTGCTCACACGCGGTAGAAATTACGCTTTTCCTATTTGGACACTTAATAAACCCTAAACTAATAGCCGCCTCGGAAAATAATCCACTTCATCGTTATCCTGCACAATTTTGAACAAATCATGTTTTCAATCCTGCGGCGGCGGCTGCGGCAACCACTTTATTAATATATATATGTATATCCATACGTAATTGCAAAATTGATATTAAGCAGATTATTTCCCTACAAAAAATATTTCACTCATATGTTGCAACTTATTGAATGTCTCTTTCAATTCGGAATTTTTCGGTAAAACGTATTAATATTGCAGTGCGACAGTTTAAAATTTTCTTTAATTGCAAAAAAGTTTAAATACATTTTAAATATCCACCTCTTATTTATCTTAAACTAGCCACTGCGTGGTGATTGCTAAGAATTCCCATTTGGTTTGCGAAGTCTATTGGATAACAGTAATCATTGCGTTGGTTTGCCTCACAAACCAAATGGAAATTCGTAGCCTATTGGAATGGATTCCCTGCAAATTCTTATTTGATTTGCTTCGCAAAGCAAATTATGAATATTATGAACTGTGATTTGCTTCGCAATCAAACACCTCGGGCAACGCCGTAATGACTTCGTCATTGCCAAATTCGAATTGCGAAGAGATCCAATCGGCATGACGTCACAATCTCTTGCGAAAATATAAATATTTAATTGAAAAATTATTTATTAAAAGAAAATCAAATGTAAGGTAGAGATTTAGGGGTTTAAATTTTATAGAGATTTCAAATCTGTTGAAATGTTCATCTATCTTTAACGATCCGATTTTACAAAAAAGTACTAAACAATGCCAGTCAATATGTTTTTTTATTTGTTTTGCTTTTCTTCGATGTGAAATGGTTTGAGAGTAGGAAATAAAATCTGCTATATCTCGAATCAATCGAAAGTCATTCTTCACAGAAAGTGGCGTTCGTGTTGGAAAAAATATAAGTTTCAATTTAAAAATTATTCATTTATCGAAAATCATATTTTTATGTATAGATCTATTGTACAATTTTCCGCAGATTTCAAATCCGTTGAAAATTTTACTCTATCTTTTACGATCAAGGAGATAAAAAAAAAAAAAGAACTACGTAACTAAAGTTTAAAATTTTTTGTTTTTTTAGTCTGCTGACAAATCTTTCTCCGCAAAATGAAAACGGAAGCGGAAAAAATACACTTAGAATCTGCCAACTTTTTATGCAGTTGTCATTCCAAAGAAAACATTAATAATTAAATTCCAATAAATTATTTAAAAAATGTTTTAGATTGAATTTTAAAATTCAGGCTGGACACAAAAATTGCAAAAACTTCGGACTACCCGTGTGCCAAATTTCATTATTGTAAGTGCAATCGATTCGTCAGGACATTACGTAGTGGAGGTCGGACACTTCATTTTATAATAGCAGAGATTTAGACGTGCAAAGTTCCCCAAGACCACTAATATAGACCATCTAAATACACATGGATGGGACACATTAATTTTGACATTAATATGGCCAGATTACATTTTCACAACTAAGTTTAAAACGTCAACTATGCATAGCAAAACACACAATACTTAGAAATAGACTACTTAAATAATAGTATCACTTTAAAATCCGAAGGAAAATTAATATTTCTATGATCCGATCCCCGATCCGTTTCTTAACGATGACCCCGGTGATTGATTGAACGTCGAACAAGGGAACCAAAAAACGCCGTCCAAATAGAGGGAGCACAAACACTTGCTTTCCTTTGATTTACCGACAAGAAGCGGATCATTTTGCTCGTGCTCAAACTGTTCAATTCACCGTCTACACTGAACGAGCTGTCAATCAAACCTGTCTCCGGGATAAATCAATCATCCATGTTTAGCTCGGCTTCTCCGGTGTGGACGCGGCTTAAACACGCGCGCGCGGCATTAAACTATAAATTTAGAACAAGAATGACGTCTCTCATAAATTAGTATAAATAAAATGTATTTGGTTGTTACCAAGAAGGCGATAATAAATTCAATATTTTATCAATGCCGTCTTGGAAAATTATTGAATAAATTGATAAAAGTTTTCCAACCTCTGCAGGATTTAAAACTTTAATCCCTCAACTGGGTGGAAAAATTAAAATTCAAAAAGTAAAGAACTTGGAGACATACTGTTATTATAATCCTGGTGGGAAAAGGACGTCAAAACTTGGCGATTGATTTCTGAAAGGGAGTGAAAGCGCGAGAGAAGAAAGCTGCAACAGCTTAAGGAAGGAATAACGTTGGTTATGAAAAATATTGGTTAACCCTGCCTTCTTGCTATCACATTCAGCATTAAACGATAAACTTAGAAGAATAACGTATATCTCGTGAATTAATATGAATAAAATATATTTGTCGTTACAGAGCAAGCGATAATATTCAATATTTTTAAATTTTCGCTTGGTAAAGTGTTGAATAAATCTGATAAAATATACTACCCTCGGCGGGATTCAAACCCGGCATCCCCGGTTTAGGAGACCAATGCCTTATCAGTTAAGCCACCTGGACAACAGCATATCGCATTCTCACAACTAAGTGGAAAACGTAATATCCTAAAAAGTAAAACCCTTAGAGGCATACTACTATCATAATCCTTGAAGGAACAGGATATCAAAACTTGCCGATTGATTTCTGAAAGGGAGTGTAAGCGGGATAGAAGAAAGCTGCATTACACGAAAGCAAGAATGCCGATTGCCATTAATGACATTGAGTGACCAATACCACATCCGGTCCCTTTGATATTAAATAATATACTTCGAATTAAAGCAATGGTCTCTCATAAATTAGTATGAATTTAATGAGTAACCCTCAAAGAGAACGGGATAATATTCAATATTTTTTAATGCCGATTTGAAAAGTTTTGAATAAATCGGGAAAATATGCTACAATCAACGTTATACGAACACGCAATCCCCGGTTTAGAACATCGATGCCATATACTTTATTGGAGAGGCAAACAAAATATCTCATTCACACATATCACAACAAAACTTGGCGATTCATTTTTGAAAGGGAGTGAAAGAAGAAAGCTGCAATATCCGAATGAATGAATAACGCGATGGCTATAAATGACATGGTTCACACTGAGTACTTCCTATTACTTTCGGCGTTAAACGATAAACTTCGAAAAACAACGTCTCTCATAAATTAGTATGAATTTAATGAGTAATCGTTAAAGAGAAGGGAATAATATTCAATATTTTTTTAATGCCGACTTGGAAGAGGTTTGAATAAAGCAGAAAAAATAACCTACACTCAACGTTATACGAACTCGCAATCCCCGGTTTAGGACACCGATGCCATATACTTTTCTTGAGAGGGAATCAACGTATCTCATTTACACATATCATAACAAAACTTGGCGATTGATTCTTGAAAGGGAGTGAAAGCGTGAAAGAAGAAAGCTGCAATATCCGAATAAAAAAAATAACGCCATGGCTTTTGATGACAGTGATTAATCCTGCCTACTTCCTATCACTTTCGCCGACCAACCGGTATAGTGGTTAAGGTGTTAACCTCTAGATCGGAAGGTTCCGGGGTCCGGGCATGAATGTTTGTAAGCGTATGGTGTAGCGGCGGCTGGTGCACCTTAAATCTGTCGTGGCCGAAAGTCCTCACGTTGGGTTGGTGTGGAAGTTTGGAGAGTGGGGTGCCAGCTCAGGTGTTGCTTCGTCATCTGACCGTGGTTCAAAATTTCGAGGTGTTGCCCTCGGATCTTTCCCTTAAGGGACTTATCCCGGACCGTCGTCAATAGCCCGTTGTGTTGCTCTAGTACGACGTTAACTAAAATTACCATTACCTATCACTTTCGGAATTAAAAAATAAACTTCGAAGAATAACGTCTCTCCGTAAATTAATATGAATAAAAGGTATGTGGTCATTCCAGAGAAAGGGATAAAATTCAATATCTTTTCAATGCCAATCTTTTCAATGCCAATGGAGACCGATGCCTTAACCTTTAGGCGAAGCTACATCTCACTCTAAACTAAGTATAAACTTAATACCCTCAATACTAAGACCCTTAGAGGCATACTATTATTTTTATCCTTGACGGTAAAGGACCTCAAAACTTGCCGATTAATTTTTGAAAGGACGTGAAAGCGCGATAAAAGAAAGGTGTTATACCCGAATGAATAAGTATCGCATTGAAAGACAGTTTTAAACCCTGTCTACTTAATGTCACTTACACACAAGCGCGCGGCATTAAACTATAAGTTTCTCATAAATTAGTATAAATAAAATGTATTTGCTTGTTACCGAGAAAGCGATAATATTCAATATTTTATCAATGCCGACTTGGAAAAATATTGAATAAATTGGTAAATGTTTTCTAACATCTGCGGGATTTAATACTTTAATCTCTCACCAGGGTGGAAAAATTAGAAAGCAGCAATACCCGAAAAAAGGAATAACGATGGTTATGAATATTCTTGGTTATTCTGCCTACTTGACATCACTTTCGGCATTAAACGGTACACTTAGAAGAATAATGTCTATTGTAAATTAGTATGAATAAAATGTATTTGGTCGTTACAGAGAAGGCGATAATATTCAATGTTTTTTAAATGACGACTTGGGAAAAGTGTTGAATAAATCGGTAAAAATATCCTACACTCAAAGTTATACAAACTCATAGTCCCCGGTTTAGGACGCCGATGCCATATAGTTTTCTTAAAAGGAAAACAACGTGTCTCATTCACACACATATCATAACAAAACTTGGCGATTGATTCTTGAAAGGGAGTGAAAGCGTAAAAGAAGAAAACTGCAATATCCCGAATAAATGAATAACGCGATGGGTATGAATGACAGTGGTTAACTCACTTATTTCCTATAACTTTGAGAATTAAACGATAAACTTCGAAGAATAACGTCTCTCGTAAATTAGTATGAATAAAATGTATTTGGGTCGTTCCAGAGAAGGCGATAAAATTCAATATTTTTAAAATGACGACTTGGAAAAGTGTTGAACAAATCGAACAGACAACACTCTGCGGGATTCGGGCATACTATTATAATAATCCTTGACGGTAAAGGACCTCAAAACTTGCCAATTGATTTTTGAAAGGAAGTGAAAGCGCGATAAAAGAAAGGTGCAATACCCGAAAGAATGGATAAGAATCGCCGTGACAGATAGTGGTCAACCCTGCCTACTTAATATCACTTACACACACGCGCGCGGCATTAAACTATAAGTTTAGAACAAGAATGACGTCCGTCTCGCATAAATTAGTATAAATAAAATGTATTTGCTTGTTACCGAAAAGGCGATAATAATCAATATTTTATCAATGCCGACTTGAAAAATTATTGAATAAATTGGTAATAGTTTTCTAACATCTGCGGGATTTAATACTTTAATACCTCAACTGGGTGGTAAAGTTAAATTTCTCAAAAGTAGAACACTTAGAGGCATACTGTTATTATAATCCTTGAGGGAAAAGGACGTCAAAACTTGGCGATTGATTTCTGAAAGGAAGTGAAAGCGCGAGGGAAGAAAGCTGAATACCATAAAGAAGGAATAACGATGGTTATGAATATTATTGAATTAACAAAGCCTAATTGCTACCACTTTCAGCATTAAACGATAAACTTAGTAGAAAAACGTATCTCTTAAATTAATATCAATAAAATGTATTCGTTGTTACAGAGAAGGCAATAATATTCAATATTTTTAAAATGATTACTTGGAAAAGTGTTGAATAAATCGAATAAAGCATACTACACTCGGCGGGATTCGAATCCGCAATCCACGGTTTAGGAGACACATGGTTTATCCTTTAGGACACGAGTGCGACAATATATCTCATTCTCAACTAGATTAAAAACTTAAAATCCTCAAAACTACGATCCTTAGAGGCATACTATTATAATAATCCTTAAGGGAAAAGGATATCAAAACTTGCCGAATGATTTCTGAAAGGCAGTAAAAGCGGGATAAAAGAAAGATGTATTACCCGAAACCATGAATGGCTATTGACATAAAAGACAGTGGGTGACTAATACTACATCCAGTCTCTTTCGATATTATATAATAGACTTCGAATTAGAGTAACGGTCGCTCATAAATTAGTATGAATTTAATGAGTAATCCTCAAAGAGAAGAGGATAATATATATATTTTTTTAA
The DNA here is from genome assembly GCA_947359465.1 of Metellina segmentata. NCBI lineage: Eukaryota > Metazoa > Arthropoda > Arachnida > Araneae > Tetragnathidae > Metellina > Metellina segmentata. Next base: position 49,448,290 of record OX375884.1, on the reverse strand, counting down.
TGCCGACTTGGAAGAGTTCTGAATAAATCGGAAAAATATGCTACACTCAACGAACGTTATACGAACTCGCTATCCCCGGTTTACAACACCGATCCTATTTATTTTATTTAGAGGAAAACAAGGTATACCATTCACACCTATCATAACAAAACTTGGCAATTGATTCTTGAAAGGGAGTGAAAGCGTGAAAAAAGAAAGCTGCAACATCCGAATAAAAAAATAACGCGATGGCTTTTGATGACAGTGATTAATTCTGCCTGCTTCCTATCACTTTCGGAATAATACAAGAAACTTCGAAAAATAACGTTTCTATACGAACTCGCAATCCACGGTTTCGGACACCGATGCCATATATTTTTCTTGAGAGGAAAACAACATAGCTCATTCAGACATATAACAAAACTTGGCGTTTGATTTCTGAAAGGGATTTAAAATTTTAATCCCTCAACTAATGGAATTTTTTTTGTTGAGAGTTTTGAATCAATCGAAAAAAATATTCTTTACTCAACGCTATACGAACTCCCAATCCCCGGTTTCGGACACCGATGACATATAGTTTTCTTGAGAGGAAAACACCGTATCTCTCATTCACACATATAACAAAACTTGGAGATTGATTTGTGAAAGAGTTTTAAAACTTTAACTCCCAACTGGTGGAATTTAAAAAAAAGAGTTTTGAATAAATCGGAAAAAATATCCTACACTCAACTTTCTACGAACTCGCAATCACCGCTATAGAGTACCGATGCCATATACTTTATTGGAGAGGCAAACTAAATATCTCATTCACACATATCATAACAAAACTTGGAGATTGATTTCTGAAAGAGATTTAAAACTTGAAACCCTCAACTAAAGGAATTTTTTTTTAGAAAGTTTTGAATAAATCGAAAAAAATATCCTTCGCTATACGAACTCGCAATCTCCGGTTTCGGACACCGATGCCATATACTTTTCTTGAGATGAAAACACCGTATCTCATACACACATGTAACAAAACTTGGCGATTGATTTCTGAAAAGGATTTAAAACTTTAATCCCTCAACTGGTGGAATTTTTTTTTTAATAGTTTTGAAATATCAGAAAAAATATCCTACACTCAACGCTATACGAACTCGCAATCCACGGTTTCGGACACCGATGCCATATACTTTTCTTGAGAGGAAAACACCGAATCTCATTCACACATATCACAATAAAACTTGGAGATTGATTTCTGAAAGAGATTTAAAAATTTAAACTCCCAACTGGTGGAATATTTTTAAAAGAGTTTTTAATAAATCGGAAAAAATATCCTACACTCAACTTTATACGAACTCGCAATCTCCGGTTTAGAATACCGATGCCATATACTTCATTGGAGACGCAAACAAAATACCTCATTAACACATATCACAACAAAACTTGGAGTTTGATTTCTGAAAGGGATTTAAAACTTTAATCCCTCAGCTAATGGAATTTTTTTTGAGAGTTTTGAATAAATCGAAAAAATAATATTCACTCAACGCTATACGAACTCACAATCCCCGGTTTCGGACACCGATGACACATAGTTTCCTTGAGAGGAAAACACCGTAACTCATTCACACATATAACAAAACTTGGCGATTGATTTCTGAAAAGGATTTAAATCTCTTTCAGAAATCAATCGCAAAGTTCTGTTGCGATATGTGTTAATGAGATATGTTGTTTGCCTCTCGAATAAAGTATATGGCATCGGTGTTCTAAAGCGGTGATTGCGAGTTCGTATAAAGTTGAGTGTAGGATATTTTTTCCGATTTATTCAAAACTCTCAAAAAAAATTACACCAGTTGATAGTTAAAGTTTTAAATCTCTTTCAGAAATCAATCGCCAAGTTTTGTTGTGATATGTGTGAATGAGATACGGTGTTTTCCTCTCAAAAAAATTATATGGCATCGGTGTCCGAAACCGTGGATTGCGAGTTCTTCTTCGCTGTACGAACTCGCAATCCCCGGTTTCAGACACCGATGCCATATACTTTTCTTGAGAGGAAAACACCGTATCTCATTCACACATATAACAAAATTTGGCGATTGATTTCTGAAAAGGATATAAAACTTTAATCCCTCAACTGGTAGAATTTTTTTTTGAGTTTTGAAAAAATCGGAAAAAATATCCTACACTCAACGCTATACGAACTCGCAATCCACGGTTTCGGACACCGATGCCATATACTTTTCTTGAGAGGAAAACACCGAATCTCATTCACACATATCACAACAAAACTTGGAGATTGATTTCTGAAAGAGATTTAAAACTTTAAATCCCAACTGGTGGAATTTTTTTTTGAGTTTTGAATAAATCGGAAAAAATATCATACACTCAACGCTATACGAACTCGCAATCCACGGTTTCGGACACCGATGCCATATACTTTTCTTGAGAGGGGAAAACACCGAATCTCATTCACACATATCACAACAAAACTTGGAGATTGATTTCTGAAAGAGATTTAAAACTTTAAATCCCAACTGGTGGAATTTTTTTTTGAGTTTTGAATAAATCGGAAAAAATATCATACACTCAACGCTATACGAACTCGCAATCCACGGTTTCGGACACCGATGCCATATACTTTTCTTGAGAGGAAAACACCGAATCTCATTCACACATATCACAACAAAACTTGGAGATTGATTTCTGAAAGAGATTTAAAACTTTAACTATCAACTGGTGTAATTTTTTTTGAGAGTTTTGAATAAATCGGAAAAAATATCCTACACTCAACTTTATACGAACTCGCAATCACCGCTTTAGAACACCGATGCCATATACTTTATTCGAGACGCGCAAACAACATATCTCATTAACACATATCGCAACAGAACTTTGCGATTGATTTCTGAAAGAGATTTAAAACTTAAATCCCTCAACTAATGGAATTTTTTTTTTGAGAGTTTTGAATAAATCGAAAAAATAATATATACTCAACGCTATACGAACTCACAATCCCCGGTTTCGGACACCGATGACATATAGTTTCCTTGAGAGGAAAACACCGTAACTCATTCACACATATAACAAAACTTGGCGATTGATTTCTGAAAAGGATTTAAAACTTTAATCCCTCAACTGGTGGAATTTTTTTTGTTGAGAGTTTTGAAAAAATCAGAAAAAATATTCTACACTCAACGCTATACGAACTCCCAATCCCCGGTTTCGGACACCGATGACATATAGTTTCCTTGAGAGGAAAACACCGTAACTCTCATTTACACATATAACAAAACTTGGCGATTGATTTCTGAAAAGGATTTAAATCTCTTTCAGAAATCAATCGCAAAGTTCTGTTGCGATATGTGTTAATGAGATATGTTGTTTGCCTCTCGAATAAAGTATATGGCATCGGTGTTCTAAAGCGGTGATTGCGAGTTCGTATAAAGTTGAGTGTAGGATATTTTTTCCGATTTATTCAAAACTCTCAAAAAAAATTACACCAGTTGATAGTTAAAGTTTTAAATCTCTTTCAGAAATCAATCGCCAAGTTTTGTTGTGATATGTGTGAATGAGATACGGTGTTTTCCTCTCAAAAAAATTATATGGCATCGGTGTCCGAAACCGTGGATTGCGAGTTCTTCTTCGCTATACGAACTCGCAATCCCCGGTTTCGGACACCGATGCCATATACTTTTCTTGAGAGGAAAACACCGAATCTCATTCACACATATCACAACAAAACTTGGAGATTGATTTCTGAAAGAGATTTAAAACTTTAAATCCCAACTGGTGGAATTTTTTTTTGAGTTTTGATTAAATCGGAAAAAATATCATACACTCAACGCTATACGAACTCGCAATCCACGGTTTCGGACACCGATGCCATATACTTTTTTGAGAGGAAAACACCGAATCTCATTCACACATATCACAACAAAACTTGGAGATTGATTTCTGAAAGAGATTTAAAACTTTAAATCCCAACTGGTGGAATTTTTTTTTGAGTTTTGAATAAATCGGAAAAAATATCCTACACTCAACTTTATACGAACTCGCAATCATCGCTTTAGAACACCGATGCCATATACTTTATTCGAGACGCAAACAACATATCTCATTAACACGTATCGCAGCAGAACTTTGCGATTGATTTCTGAAAGAGATTTAAAACTTAAGTCCCTCAACTAATGGAATTTTTTTTTTGAGAGTTTTGAATAAATCGAAAAAATAATATATACTCAACGCTATACGAACTCATAATCCCCGGTTTCGGACACCGATGACATATAGTTTTCTTGAGAGGAAAACACCGTAACTCTCTCTCTCTCATTCACACATATAACAAAACTTGGCGATTGATTTCTGAAAAGGATTTAAAACTTTAATCCCTCAAGTGGTGGAATTTTTTTTTGAGAGTTTTGAAAAAATCAGAAAAAATATTCTACACTCAACGCTATACGAACTCGCAATCCACGATTTCGGACACCAATGCCATATACTTTTCATGAGAGGAAACATCGAATCTCATTCACACATATAACAAAACTTGGATATTGATGTCTGAAAGGGATTTAAAACTTTAATTCTCAACTGGTGGAATTTTTTAAAAAGAGTTTTGAATAAATCGGAAAAAATATCCTTCACTGAACGCTATACGAACTCGCAATCCCCGGTATCGGACACCGATGCCATATATATTTTTTTTGAGAGGAAAACACCGTATCTCATTCACACATATAACAAAATTTGGCGATAGATTTCTGAAAAGGATATAAAACTTTAATCCCTCAACTGGTAGAATTTTTTTTTGAGTTTTGAAAAAATCGGAAAAAATATCCTACACTCAACGCTATACGAACTCGCAATCCACGGTTTCGGACACCGATGCCATATACTTTTCTTGAGAGGGGAAAACACCGAATCTCATTCACACATATCACAACAAAACTTGGAGATTGATTTCTGAAAGAGATTTAAAACTTTAAATCCCAACTGGTGGAATTTTTTTTTGAGTTTTGAATAAATCGGAAAAAATATCCTACACTCAACTTTATACGAACTCGCAATCATCGCTTTAGAACACCGATGCCATATACTTTATTCGAGACGCAAACAACATATCTCATTAACACGTATCGCAGCAGAACTTTGCGATTGATTTCTGAAAGAGATTTTAAACTTAAATCCCTCAACTAATGGAATTTTTTTTGAGAGAGAGTTTTGAATAAATCGAAAAAATAATATATACTCAACGCTATACGAACTCACAATCCCCGGTTTCGGACACCGATGACATATAGTTTTCTTGAGAGGAAAACACCGTAACTCTCTCTCTCATTCACACATATAACAAAACTTGGAGATTGATTTCTGAAAGGGATTTAAAACTTTAATTCTCAACTGGTGGAATTTTTTAAAAAGAGTTTTGAATAAATCGGAAAAAATATCCTTCACTGAACGCTATACGAACTCGCAATCCACGATTTCGGACACTGATGCCATATACTTTTCTTGAGAGGAAAACACCGTATCTCATTCACATGTAACAAAACTTGGCGATTGATTTCTGAAAAGGATTTAAAACTTTAATCCCTCAACTAATGGAAATTTTTTTTGAGAGAATTTTGAATAAATCGTAGAAATAATATTCACTCAAAACGCTATACGAACTCACAATCCCCGGTTTCGGACACCGATGACATATAGTTTTCTTGAGAGGAAAACACCGTAACTCTCTCTCGTTCACACATATAACAAAACTTGGCGAATGATTTCTGAAAAGGATTTAAAACTTTAATCCCTGTACTGGTGGAATTTTTTTTTTGTGAGAGTTTTGAAAAAATCGGAAAAATTATCCTACACTCAACTTTATACGAACTCGCAATCCCCGCTTTAGAACACCGATGCCATATACTTTATTGGAGAGGGGGGCAAACAACATATCTCATTCACACATATCACAACAAAACATGGCGATTGATTTCTGAAAGGGATTTAAAAGTTTATCCCTCAACTAATGGAATTTTTTTTTGAGAGTTTTGAATAAATCGAAAAAAATATTCTTCACTCAACGATTTACGAACTCGCAATGCCCGGTTTCGGGCACCGATGCTATATACTTTACTTGAGAGGAAAACACCGTAACTCGTTCACACATATAACAAAACTTGGCGAATGATTTCTGAAAAGGATTTAAAACTTTAATCCCTGTACTGGTTTAATTTTTTTTTGTGAGAGTTTTGAAAAAATCGGAAAAATTATCCTAAACTCAACTTTATACGAACTCGCAATCCCCGCTTTGGAACACCGATGCCATATACTTTATTGGAGAGGGGCAAACAACATATCTCATTCACACATATCACAACAAAACATGGCGATTGATTTCTGAAAGGGATTTAAAAGTTTATCCCTCAACTAATGGAATTTTTTTTTGAGAGTTTGTAATAAATCGAAAAAATTATTCTTCACTCAACGATTTACGAACTCGCAATGCCCGGTTTCGGGCACCGATGCTATATACTTTACTTGAGAGGAAACACCGTATCTCATTCATACATATAACAAAACTTGGCGATTGATTTCTAAAAGGGATTTAAATCTTTAATCCCTCAACTGGTGGAATTTTTTTTAAAGAGTTTTGAATAAATCGGAAGAAATATCCTACACTCAACGTTATACGAACTCGCAATCCCCGGTATAGGACACCGATGCCATATACTTTACTTGAGAGGAAAACACCGTATGAAATTCACACATATCATAACAAAACTTGGCGATTGATTTCTGAAAGGGATTTAAAAATTTAATCTCTCAACTTTATAGAAAAGTTAAAATTCTCAAAAGTAAAACACTTAGAGGCATACTGTTATTATAATCCTTGATGGAAAAAGTCGTCAAAACGTGGCGATTTATTCCTGAAAGGGAGTGATAGTGCGAGAGAAGAAAGCAGCATTACTCGAAAGAAGGAATAATGATGGATTATGAATATTATTGGGAATCCTGCTTGCTTGCCATCACTTTCGTCATTAAACGCTAAACTTAAAAGAATAACTTCTCTCGTAAATTAGTATGAATAAAATGTATTTGGTCGTTTCAGAGAAGGCGATAATATTCAGTATTTTTAAAATGACGACTTGGGAAAAGTGTTGAATAAATCGAATAAAATATACTAACCTTTGCGGAATTCGAACACACAATCTCCAGCTTAGGAGACCAATGCTTTATCCGTTATTCCACGAAGGCGACTGCATATTGCACTCTCAACTAGTTCAGAAACTTGATATCCTCAAAAGTAAAACACAAGTGGCATACTACTGTAATAATCCTTGAGGGAAAGGACATCAAAACTTGCCGATTGCTTTCTGAATGTCAGTGTAAGCGGGATTGAAGAAAACTGCATTACCCGAAAGCATGAATCGCAATTGACATCGCACTGAAGAAACATAACGGGCTATTGGCGACGGCCCGGAATTCCGAAGGGAATGATCGAGGACAACACTACTTAATTTTGAACCACAGCCAGATGACGAGGACACACCTGCGATGGCTCCCTCAATCTCCACACTTCCAACGTGAGGACATTTGAAACCATTACAGATTTAACATGCATCAGCCCCCCTGTGTACAAGACGGTCTTCAGTTGGAATCGAACTCGCAACCCTCCGGTTTCTAGTCCGAAACTCTTCAAATCGACCCCTTCTTTGCGGAAGAGAAACAATGGGAAATGGAGTTGACTTTTAAGATTCTCTAACGCTAAGCATAAGATTTGTTGCTTTAAATCGAATTTCGATGCTTCCAGTTATCAATGTAACTCCACGCTACACTTTCTAAGACGAAGGTCACAATTTATGAGTAATTGAGTTGGGTAGTAATTTCTACATCCAAATATACTCTACTCATTGGGAGATAAACCAGACCGAACACCAATGATTTATCAGTAGCTATTTCAAGATAAAAATTGCTGATTCCTTTATTTAGCATTGGTGACCTTAATAAGGTCTTTTTCCAAGTATGTTCCGTATGTGTGAACAGTAAACTGAAAAGACTTGAACGAAAAAATTTGACTCTTTCAGTCATTTCAATGCCATCTGACTCCTGCCTTCTCGTGCGTATTATCAGCTGTTATTACCTCCACAGCAAGCCCTTCTTAACTTTAAGCGCTGTAATGGGGTAAATTACACCCTTCTATGCAAAGATTGCTATGGGATTGGGGAAACGCAGGTGGCATTTTCGGGCGGTGATTACAGACGTCCCAGCATTTCTTGCAGAAAATGTACGGTATGGCTTGGTCGGAGAGACTCCACAAAGAACACAAAAAGAAGAGTCACTCCAAAAAATTTTCCAACGACGGTGGTCCGTAACGCAACGACGATTCTTCGCCGGTCAAACTCAATGACAAAAACATGTTAAATTTAAAAAAAATTCTAGGAATCAAAGGGTTGGAACTATCAACACAAGAACAGCTCTAGTTCCTCCCCCTCACTAATTTTTATTCGCTCAGTCGAGACAAAGGAAATGGGCGAGACAGATATTTCTGCGAATGTCGTCTTCGATAGCTTTGAGGGCGGTGCTAAGACTGGATTAGGTCCAACCCCAGCAGTCCATCTGCAAGGTTCGTGCATTCAAAACGTTTTGTGATCATTTACCAAAGTCATACTGTCTAGTGTGCAGGTAATTTTCTGGTGCTCTGACTCCCGACTCCGATTCCGATCGCGTAATTCGCAAGGTAAGTGCGTAGTTTGCTATTTTTTCGTTTAAGGCTTTCATCTGCTATGGGGTATAAGTTTGTTGTAAGTAAGGTTGGATGAGTGTTTGATGGCCCAAGTGCCATACATGGCCAATCTACACAATGGTCATATTATTCCAATCGTCTAAATGATAAAATCTAAAATCTCGGTACTCCGCCTTTTCGCGTGACAGTCGGGAACTTTACCTAAGGTAAGTGCGTTTTTTGCTACGTTTTCGTTTAAGGCCTTCATCTGCTATGGGGTATGAGTTTATTGTAAGTAAGGTTAGATGAGTGTTTTATGGCCCAAGTGCCATACATGGCCAATCTACACTTAGGGCTATTATTCCAAGCATCTAAATGATAAAATCTAAAATCTCGGTACTCCGCCTTTTCGCGTGACAGTCGGGAACTTTACCTAAGGTAAGTGCGTTGTTTGCTACGTTTTCGTTTAAGGCCTTCATCTGCTATGGGGTATGAGTTTATTGTAAGTAAGGGTAGATGAGTGTTTTATGGCCCAAGTGCCATACATGGCCAATCTACACTTAGGGCTATTATTCCAAGCATCTAAATGATAAAATCTAAAATCTCGGTACTCCGCCTTTTCGCGTGACAGTCGGGAACTTTACCTAAGGTAAGTGCGTTGTTTGCTACGTTTTCGTTTAAGGCCTTCATCTGCTATGGGGTATGAGTTTATTGTAAGTAAGGTTAGATGAGTGTTTTATGGCCCAAGTGCCATACATGGCCAATCTACACTTAGGGTTATTATTCCAAGCATCTAAATGATAAAATCTAAAATCTCGGTATTGCGCCTTTTTGCTTGACAGGAGGGAATTTTAATTAATGCCGCATCGGAACAACACGGGGGGGGGGGTTATTGGTGACTGTCCAGGAACAAACCCGAAGGGAAAGTTCTGAGGACAATACCACGTAGTTTTGAATCATGGTCCGATGATGATGTTGCACTTCAGCTGGAACCCCACTCTTCAAACTTCCACATCATTCCGGCGTTAGGAATTTTGAAGTCACGGCAGATTTAACGCACTACAGCCACCTTTTTACACGACGGTCTTTGCTTAGATTCGACTCTTCAAACCGGGACTCCGATTTCGGGGATTGTATTTACTGACTAATCATATTTGTTTTGACTAATTTGTATTCACCCGACTCTAGTTTTGGTACCTACTGTACCACTTTGTTAAGTTCTCTGCCATTGTCTTATGCTGGGGTTTACTATCTTCGAGTAACCACCGGCTTCACTCACACGATCCCAATTTATCCTAGTGATCTGTCCTGCCTTCTGTTTTATAATAGTCCGTTGGGGAGCTCCAGTTGCGACGTTGATTAAAATACCATACCCTTGTGTTTTACCTTCACCTTTTTTTTTTTTTTTTTTTGCCGACCAACCGGTCTGGTGATTAAGGTGTTAGCCTCTATATCGGAAGGTTCCTGGTTCGAATCCGAGTCAGAGCATGGATGTTTGTAAGCGTATGGTGTAGAGGCGTCTGGTGCACTTTAAATCTGTCGTGACCGAAAGTCCTTTGGTGTGGAAGTTTGGAGAGTGGGGTGTCAGCTCAGGTGTTGCCTCGTCATCTGACAGTGGTTCAAAATTACGTGGTGTTGTCCTCGGATCTCTCGCTTAGGAGATTGATCCCGGACCATTATCAATAACCCGTTTATTTGCTCTAGTACGAAGTTAATTATAAAAATTACGGAACCCGCAATTGTACGTTTATTTTAATAGTTCGAGTTTGTTGTTTTTTTAGTTTTACAGTTCTACATTACTTATCAAGGGTTAAAAGTAAAGCAGTAATTACTTTAATATATTTCATGCTACCATTTAAGTAGTCTATTTGTAAGCATTATCTACTTAATATATTTCATGCTTTGATATATTAATTAATTACTATATTTCATACTTAATATATTAATTACTTTAATATATTAATTACTTACTATATTTCATACTTTATTATATTAATTACTTTACTGTATTAATTACTTTTATATATTAATTACTTTAATATATTAATTACTTTAATATATTAATTACTTTAATATATTAATTACTTTACTGTATTAATTGCTTTAATATATGAATTACTTTACTGGAATAATTGCTTTTATATATGAATTACTTTACTATTTTAATTGCTTTAATACATTAATTACGTTAATATATTAACTACTTTACTATATTAATTACTTTACTATATTAATTATTTTTCTACATTAATTGCTTTAATACATTAATTACGTTAATATATAAAATACTTTAATATATTAATTAATTTAATATATTTCATACTACCATTTAAGTATTCTATTTGTAAGTATTGTTTACTTACTATATTTCATACTTTAATATATTAATTACTTTTATACATTAATTATTTGCATACATTAATTACTTTTATACATTAATTATTTTAATATATTAATTACTTTAATATATTTCATACTACCATTTAAGTAGTCTATTTGTAAGCATTGTTTACTTACTATATTTCATACTTTAATATATTAATTACTTCTATACATTAATTATTTTAATACATTAATTACTTTTATACATTAATTATTTTATTATATTAATTACTTTTATACATTAATTATTTTAATATATTAATTACTTTAATAGATTTCATACTACCATTTAAGTAGTTTATTTGTAAGCATTGTTTACTTACTATATTTCATACTTTAATATATTAATTACATATTTCATACTTTAATATATTAATTACTTATTATTTCATACTTAATATATTAATTACTTTAATTTATTAATTATTTTAATACATTTCATACTACCATTTAAGTAGTCTATTTGTAAGCATTGTTTACTTACTATATTTCATACTTTAATATATTAATTATTTACTATATTTCATACTTTAATATATTAATTACTTACTATATTTCATACTTTAATATATTAATTACTTACAATATTTCATACTTTACTATATTAATTACTTTAAGATTTTTCATACTACCATTTAAGTAGTCTATTTGTAAGCATTGTTTTGCCATATATCGTTGACGATTTAATCTTATCAGATGTGAAAATATATGTAATATGCCCATATTATTGTCAAAATTGATGTGTTCATATATGTGTATTTAGACGAATAAGGACGAAATTAGGTGATGTTGTAATCGGATGCCCTTGGGGGATTTAATTAAAAGTTAGATGGTATTCCGAACGTGACGTCACTTTTTCGAATACGCCGCCAAAAGAAATGCCAAACAAAGAATGAATCGATGAATGGTAGTTATATGATTGGTCAACACCTATTAGATTAAATTCCAAATGTCGCCAAAACGGGAATAAACTTCATTTTAGTGTAACTGCGATATCAAACATGCGAGGGCATTTGGGATAACATGAAATGAAATCTCCCAAGTCCTTCTGGTTCTTCGACGGTAATTAAAATGCCTAACTATCCTCTTGAATAATTTGAGATCGACCCATATTGTACGCTTAAAATTTTCTATACTGCAATTAGGTTCACTATAAAATTCAACGTTATCTGCTAAATTGTGTGTTTCGTCGAGTTTGCTATTCTGAGCACTTCTTTGCTCCCCATTCGAACTTACACACCAACCCAACGTGAGGACTTTCGGCCACTACAGAATTAAGGTGCACCAGCCACCTCTACACCATACGCTTATAAACATCCATGCCCTGACCCGAATTCAAACCAGGAACCTTCCGATCTAGAGGCCTTAACCACCTGACCGGTTGGTCGGCGCGTTAAAATTTGGAGCATTTAAATATAAATTAGTTTCCGAGACTATTATTCATATCTTCCGAAATCTGAAAAATTCTTCGTCATCTGACCGCGGTTCAAAATTACGTGGTGTTGTCCTCAGATCTTTCCCTTGGGGGACTGATCCCGGACCGTCGTCAATAGTCCGTTGTGTTTTGCTCTAGTACGACTTTAATTAAAAAAATTACCCGGACCGTAGTCAATACACCGTAGTGTTGCTCCAGTACGACGATAATGAGAATACCTACCAAATCCGAAATAAGCTTTCTATCATTTTGATATTTTGTAATTTGTTACTATTACAAAACCCAAACAAATCCTACGTAAAGATTTCTAAATTTAATTTTCGTATTAATATTAATATTTGAAGTAAAATGACCAGGTCAACTGCCCTATATCGGGTTTCACTATTGCTGTGCCCTTCGGTCATTCTTTTTTTGGGTGGGGGTTAACTTGTCCCCATAGATCGGTCTTTGTGTCGCCCTCGTGGCCCAACGGATAAGGCATCGGTCTCCTAAACCGGGGTAATTTGTAATTTGTTACTATTACAAAACCCAAACAAATCCTACGTAAAGATTTCTAAATTTAATTTTCGTATTAATATTAATATTTGAAGTCAAATGACCAGGTCAACTGCCCTATATCGGGTTTCACTATTGCTGTGCCCTTCGGTCATTCTTTTTTTGGGTGGGGGTTAACTTGTCCCCATAGATCGGTCTTTGTGTCGCCCTCGTGGCCCAACGGATAAGGCATCGGTCTCCTAAACCGGGGTAATTTGTAATTTGTTACTATTACAAAACCCAAACAAATCCTACGTAAAGATTTCTAAATTTAATTTTCGTATTAATATTAATATTTGAAGTCAAATGACCAGGTCAACTGCCCTATATCGGGTTTCACTATTGCTGTGCCCTTCGGTCATTCTTTTTTTGGGTGGGGGTTAACTTGTCCCCATAGATCGGTCTTTGTGTCGCCCTCGTGGCCCAACGGATAAGGCATCGGTCTCCTAAACCGGGGTAATTTGTAATTTGTTACTATTACAAAACCCAAACAAATCCTACGTAAAGATTTCTAAATTTAATTTTCGTATTAATATTAATATTTGAAGTCAAATGACCAGGTCAACTGCCCTATATCGGGTTTCACTATTGCTGTGCCCTTCGGTCATTCTTTTTTTGGGTGGGGGTTAACTTGTCCCCATAGATCGGTCTTTGTGTCGCCCTCGTGGCCCAACGGATAAGGCATCGGTCTCCTAAACCGGGGTAATTTGTAATTTGTTACTATTACAAAACCCAAACAAATCCTACGTAAAGATTTCTAAATTTAATTTTCGTATTAATATTAATATTTGAAGTCAAATGACCAGGTCAACTGCCCTATATCGGGTTTCACTATTGCTGTGCCCTTCGGTCATTCTTTTTTTGGGTGGGGGTTAACTTGTCACCATAGATCGGTCTTTGTGTCGCCCTCGTGGCCCAACTGATAAGGCATCGGTCTCCTAAACCGGGGATTGCGGGTTCGAATCCCGCCGAGGGTTGTTTACTTTTTATTAGTTTTACTTAACTTCTTTCAACTACCGGATGAATGAATATGTAAATGTCATCTCCTCGTTTGCGAAGATATCGTTAATTGTGTCCAATTTGTATTGATCGACAAAATTGGATTTCGGAATATTTTAGTGATTAGTTAAATTAATTCATATTAGTACAGTCACATTTACAATCAGATACTGCATTTTAAATGTTTACAAGACTGGAATTAAAATTAATAGGGATCGGCAAATTTTTGTTTTGATTTCATCATACTTCAAATTATTGAGTTAACAGTTTCTGATCAATTTGAAATAACTTAAAAGTGAACAATTCTGCCCTTATTGTTTCTGTTAATACTTATAATATAACCCCTTTGTTAGTGCCCTTTGTTTTATCGCTCGCGGGAGACCCCAGAGATCTTTTTCAGCTTTCATTTTATTACTCTATTACCCAATCTCTCTTTTTCCCTTTCACGTCTTTTACTTAACGTTGTCTTGTGCTTTGCATAGCTTGGTTAAATATGCCCTTTCGTTATAAAACCTAAAAGAAATCAACCAATCTTTATTATCGGAAGAGTAAGAATTACACGAAATTTTTAATGTTAGCAAATTTGATGACATCTAAAAATATAAAACAGAATTAGCGTCTATAAATAAACAAATCTACACCGATTGATAGATCCAAATCAAAACTGGTTCACATATGGTCCACACATGCTTCTATTTCATTACTCTATTCTCCAATCTCTCTTTTTTCCCTTTCACGTCTTTTACTTAACGTTGTCTTATGCTTTGCATTTCTTGGTTAAAAATGCCCTTGCGTTATAAAACCTAAAAGCAATCAATCAATCTTAGATATCGGAAGAGTAAAATTTACATGGAATTTTTAATGTTAGCAAATTAGGTGACTTCACACATGCTTTCATTTCATTAGTCTATTCTCCAATCTCTCTTTTTTCTCTTTCACGTCTTTTACTTAACGTTGTCTTGTGCTTTGCACAGCTTGGTTAAAAATGCCCTTGCGTTATAAAACCTAAAAGGAATCAACCAATCTTTGATATCGGAAGAGTAAGAATTACATGGAATTTTTAATGTTATCAAATTTGATGACACCTAAAAATATAAAACAGAATTAGCGTCTGTCTGTCTGTTCTATAAATAAATAAATCTACACAGATTGATAGATCCACATCAAAACTGGTTCACATATGGTTCACACATGCTTTTATTTCATTAGTCTATTCTCCAATCTCTCTTTTTCCCTTTCACGTCTTTTACTTAACGTTGTCTTATGCTTTGCATTTCTTGGTTAAAAATGCCCTTGCGTTATAAAACCTAAAAGCAATCAATCAATCTTAGATATCGGAAGAGTAAAAATTACATGGAATTTATAATGTTAGCAAATTTGGTGACTTCACACATGCTTTTATTTCATTACTCTATTCTCCAATCTCTCTTTTTCCCTTTCACGTCTTTTACTTAACGTTGTCTTATGCTTTGCATTTCTTGGTTAAAAATGCCCTTGCGTTATAAAACCTAAAAGCAATCAATCAATCTTAGATATCGGAAGAGTAAAAATTACATGGAATTTTTAATGTTAGCAAATTTGGTGACTTCACACATGCTTTCATAATCATTAGTCTATTCTCCAATCTCTCTTTTTTCCATTTCACGTCTTTTACTTAACGTTGTCTTGTGCTTTGCACAGCTTGGTTAAAAATGCCCTTGCGTTATAAAACCTAAAAGGAATCAACCAATCTTTGATATCGGAAGAGTAAGAATTACATGGAATTTTTAATGTTATCAAATTTGATGACATCTAAAAATATAAAACAGAATTAGCGTCTGTCTGTCTGTTCTATAAATAAATAAATCTACACCGATTGATAGATCCACATCAAAACTGGTTCACATATGGTTCACACATGCTTTTATTTCATTAGTCTATTCTCCAATCTCTCTTTTTTCCCTTTCACGTCTTTTACTTAACGTTGTCTCATGCTTTGCATTTTTTGGTTAAAAATGCCCTTGCGTTATAAAACCTAAAAGCAATCAATCAATCAATCTTAGATATCGGAAGAGTAAAAATTACATGGAATTTTTAATGTTAGCAAATTTGGTGACTTCACACATGCTTTTATTTCATTACTCTATTCTCCAATCTCTCTTTTTTCCCTTTCACGTCTTTTACTTAACGTTGTCTTATGCTTTGCATTTCTTGGTTAAAAATGCCCTTGCGTTATAAAACCTAAAAGCAATCAATCAATCAATCTTAGATATCGGAAGAGTAAAAATTACATGGAATTTTTAATGTTAGCAAATTAGGTGACTTCACACATGCTTTCATTTCATTAGTCTATTCTCCAATCTCTCTTTTTTCCCTTTCACGTCTTTTACTTAACGTTGTCTTGTGCTTTGCACAGCTTGGATGTTAGCAAATTTGGTGACATCTAAAATATAAAACAGAATTAGTATCTGTCTGATTGTTCTATAAATAAATAAATCTACACCGATTGATAGATCCACATCAAAATTGGCTCGCACATGCTTTTTTTTCATTAGTCTATTCTCCAATCTCTCTTTTTTCCTTTTCACGTCTTTTACTTAACGTTGTCTTGTGCTTTGCATAGCTTGGTTAAATATGACCTTGCGTTATTATCTATATAAATAAGAATGGAGTGTTTGTTTGTATCTATATAAATAAGAATGGAGTGTTTGTTTGTACATTCAATATTTTCGACCCATTTCAAGTTTTCTATCCGTTTTGGACCCTTCTGATGCCGAATCCGCCTTTTTCTCGTTTGGTGTCTGTCTGTCTGTCTGTCCGTCTGTCTGTCTGTCTGTCTGTCTGTATGTTGTGCTCTATACACGTCCACGCGGTTTGAGATATTTTCATGAAAATTTGCATACAGTGAGTACTTATCTTCATTTAGTGAGTGGCATTGGTTGCGAAAGTCTGTCTGTCCGTCTTTCTGTTCTATGCTCGATTTTGAGTTTGTGTGTTTGTGTACACATCACATGAATAAAATTCCAGATATTTAATTGTATTGTATTTTATTTTATACATTATCTATTAGTTTAGTGAATGCAATATTAAACATTTCTTTATTGTTATATTTAGTTGAGTTTCATGCTAAAACACCTGAGTAAGTATACTTAAATCAACCATAATTTGGTAGTTTTGGAAAAATTGGAATGTCTATTGAATATTACGATTACTTCGATTGCTTTACCAGTACTGCTGAAAAAGTAATTATTCTTCAAAAAATTATTATTTTTTTTTATGGAATTTCATCTCTGATACTTCATTTATTTCGAGTCTTATTTTTATTCTTTGCGCAATGAAAACAATTTCCGAATATTTGGGACAGACGATATTTTTCAATGAAACGAGAATGAACAAGATCGCGCGAGCAGTGATATTTTTTCTGGTTCTTTCGCTCTGAATTAATTTCACATATCTAAATTTTATACACTTTTAGTTGTAAGTTGTGGCAGCTGTGCGAGATCAAGAGATAAAATTGAATCACAAATTAATATCTTTAGAACAATTTTTTGCGACATCTTTTATTTTGTTTTACTTCGCTGTTTCCTGTTTTAAATATTTATTATTTTAATAAATGTGTTTTCCTTCTCATCACACGCAACAGCACCACAAAGTATTAGACTTAAAAATGTTAGGTAAGTCAGTATAAATTTTCAGTAAATTTTAAGTGTAGTTATGCCATTATTGAAAGAATAATGCCGTTATTGAAAGAATAATGCCGTTATTTAAACAATAATGCCGTTATTTAAAGAATAATGTCGTTATTGAAAGAATAATAATGTTTAAATATCCAAACTATAACTTTTTCCTACATTAAAAAATTCGTTGTAGTAATGACAGGAGAAGATTGCAAAATTTTACAATGTCGCATACCGGAGGCAAGAGTGCCACAAGTAAAAAAATATTGTTTTGTTGACTATGAGTGCGAGAGCACTCGCCGTAAATCGTAATTTTAATTAATTGAGTTGCACATGAAAAGAACTTAAGAAAGGGAATTCCAAATCTTCCTATAAATCGTCTTTTATAGTAGTAACCTTAGTATCACCTTTCGTCTTTTTGTAGCTTTGTCATACAGCAATTGTGCTATGTATGTGAAATGTATTACACGAATGGATATGCATGTGTAGGATTTGTGTCCAAAGTAAGTTGTAGAAAATATAAAGATGGCGAAAGGTGTTAAAATAAATTTTTATTCTACAATTTGCTAGTAAGACATAAAAGCAATCAACCAATCTTTGATATAGGAAGAGTAAAAATTACATGAATTTTTAATGTTAGCAAATTTAGGGACATCTAAAAATATAAAACAGAATTAGCGTCTGTCTGCGTGTTCTATAAATAAATAAATATACACCGATTCACCGATCCACATTAAAACTGTGGTTCACACATACTTTAGATCCTTGAGGGTAACGTAGGTTACATATTAATCCCCGTTCTGCGTCCTAAGTGTGCAGAAGATGCTAAAAACAATTCGAAATACCCATAGGAATAACATTGAATCGGAAACGATTGTGATACGCAACTCAATTTATTTTACCAGCATTGTTGGAAACACAATTTTTCCAATAAAACTGTTTTACTATTATTGCCCAAAAACAATTTTTTCCAAGACAAATTAAATTATAATATTTATTTTTGAACTTATTTTTATTTCTCCTCCCTGAAATACTTTATGAATACTTGGTTGATGAAAAGAGAATATTTAAAATAATTAATTTTACCTAACTCACCGGAATGGAACAGGAGAAACCCTAGCGAAAAATGCATTCATCATAAAAGCGCAAATTTGCTATTCGGTATCTGGAACACCAGAATAATTTTTTATAAATTTGATTTAGAATTCTATATGTTTGTTTATTTGAGTCAAGTCAGGCGAAATGTTGCGGTTATATTTGTGCATTTTCTAGTTTTCTAATTTTTGTTCTTTTTGTAAACCTATCATTATTGTCTATATCAATATTTTCAAACGTCTTTTTAGAATTGCTCTTTTTTAGAATAGATACTTAAGAAGTCGAAAGATTGAATACGCTTGTTCATCCTTTCAATTTTTAGAATTTTGCACTTTTTTAATGATCGGAATTTCGTTTCTGTTTGCAAATTGTTTTTGCGGGAACTTAGTTTTAGAATCAAGGGGGTGCCGATCCCTAAAAAGGTTAAGAACCACTTGTAATGTGAATGTTTTATGTTTTATAATCTAATATGGTCTATATCAATATTTTCAAACGTCTTTTTAGAATTGCTCTTTTTTTAGAATATATACTTAAGAAGTTGAAAGATTGGACACTCTTGTTCATCCATTCATTTTTTAGAATTCTGCACTTTTTTAATGATCGGAATTTCATTTCTGTTTGCAAATTGTTTTGTTTTTGCGGGAACTTAGTTTTAGAATCAAGGGGGTACCGATCCCTAAAAAGGTTAAGAACCACTTGTAATGTGAATGTTTTATGTTTTATAATCTAATATTGTCTATATCAATATTTTCAAACGTCTTTTTGGAATTACTCTTTTTTAGAATATATACTTAAGAAGTCGAAAGATTGGACACGCTTGTTCATCCTTTCATTTTTTAGAATTCTGCACTTTTTTAATGATCGGAATTTCATTTCTGTTTGCAAATTGTTTTGTTTTTGCGGGAACTTAGTTTTAGAATCAAGGGGGTGCCGATCCCTAAAAAGGTTAAGAACCACTTGTAATGTGAATGTTTTATGTTTTATAATCTAATATGGTCTATATCAATATTTTCAAACGTCTTTTTAGAATTGCTCTTTTTTTAGAATATATACTTAAGAAGTTGAAAGATTGGACACTCTTGTTCATCCATTCATTTTTTAGAATTCTGCACTTTTTTAATGATCGGAATTTCATTTCTGTTTGCAAATTGTTTTGTTTTTGCGGGAACTTAGTTTTAGAATCAAGGGGGTACCGATCCCTAAAAAGGTTAAGAACCACTTGTAATGTGAATGTTTTATGTTTTATAATCTAATATTGTCTATATCAATATTTTCAAACGTCTTTTTGGAATTACTCTTTTTTAGAATATATACTTAAGAAGTCGAAAGATTGGACACGCTTGTTCATCCTTTCATTTTTTAGAATTCTGCACTTTTTTAATGATCGGAATTTCATTTCTGTTTGCAAATTGTTTTGTTTTTGCGGGAACTTAGTTTTAGAATCAAGGGGGTGCCGATCCCTAAAAAGGTTAAGAACCACTTGTAATGTGAATGTTTTATGTTTTATAATCTAATATGGTCTATATCAATATTTTCAAACGTCTTTTTAGAATTGCTCTTTTTTTAGAATATATACTTAAGAAGTTGAAAGATTGGACACTCTTGTTCATCCATTCATTTTTTAGAATTCTGCACTTTTTTAATGATCGGAATTTCATTTCTGTTTGCAAATTGTTTTGTTTTTGCGGGAACTTAGTTTTAGAATCAAGGGGGTACCGATCCCTAAAAAGGTTAAGAACCACTTGTAATGTGAATGTTTTATGTTTTATAATCTAATATTGTCTATATCAATATTTTCAAACGTCTTTTTAGAATTGCTCTTTTTTTAGAATATATACTTAAGAAGTTGAAAGATTTGACACTCTTGTTCATCCATTCATTTTTTAGAATTCTGCACTTTTTTAATGATCGGAATTTCATTTCTGTTTGCAAATTGTTTTGTTTTTGCGGGAACTTAGTTTTAGAATCAAGGGGGTGCCGATCCTTAAAAAGGTCAAGAACCACTTGTATTGTGAATGTTTTATGTTTTATAATCTATTGATCATAGATCTAAATATTTTACGCCCAGTATAAAAGTGAAAAATAAGGATCATAATGGTCTAATAGAGTTCACATATGCCCCATTTAATTTTATTACTCTCAAAGTACCGCGATAACTTAATTTTCAAGGGTGTCAGTGGGACTGAAAAGTCTGGAAACCACTGCCTCATTTAGTTATATTTTCAAGAAAACAATATGAATTTGAATGCATTTTGTGTCACCACATCACACCTTCTCACTTACAGTAACACAACTCAAAAAATAAAAATTTTCAGAAAAGACAAAAGATCTAAAATCTGTTAACATGTCGCACCCCGGTAGGAAAGTGACACAACTCAAAATTGCAGAATTTGGGAAAAAATAAACTTAAAGGATACTATGAAACTTATATTGAAATAGTATAAGCTTCTTTTAAATTTTAGGTAAGTATTTATGGTGGAAACTTCTATTATATTCCATAGAATAGTAATATAACACGCTGAGGCACCTCATACATATTTTTCAATGACATAACATCAACATTTTTATTTCTTGACTTGCGTCACTTTCTTGTCGGGGTGCGATGTTTTACTTTTCAGTTTGAATTTTCCATATTCCCCATTATTTCATTTCCATCATCAAGTTTAGTATAGTTACTTGTTAATTGCACCAATTTAATCTTCATTTTCAATTGGGTCGTTTCTCTCCATAAGGAGATATAGCAGATAAATTGGTAGGTAGTTAATTATATCGTCTCACTGAAGCGACACAACGGGCTGTTGGCGACAGACCGCAATCAATCCCGAAGGGAAAGAACCGAAGACAACCCCTCGTTACTTAGAACCACGGTCAGATGTCGACGCCAACAACTGAGTTGGCACCCCACTGTCCAAACTTCCACACCACGCCAACATGAGTACATTTGAGGCCACTACATATATAACTTGTACCAGCCTCCGAGTACACGATGGTGTTTGGTTGGACCAGCACACTCATTAGATTATTAACCTTTTTTGTAAGAATAAATTAAGGTTCGAACAAGATTTGGGTCTAAAATTAACGTAGCTTATCTCTTAATATGCAATTAAGTAATGGCAAAGGAAATCAGCCTTTACGTTATAGCTTAAAATTACTTGATTGAAATCACGCTGATTTAAATCGGCATAACCCTGATGCAAACTCTTAGGAACAAAAATTACAAAACATTATTTCATTACATTGAGATGAGTCCAAAATAAACTTAAAATTAAATTAAAACTGGTTAAAGTTCATCCCTAGTCACTACAATTTTTAAAAAATTACTAGTACTATAAGAAATTATGGTTAATTGTTTTGGAGCAAGGGCCATATATCTGTCCGAACTTCACCAACAATGCATGCATTTAAAACTTAGTATTTCTTAAAGAGAAGGAAACATCAATCTAAACAATCAAGTGAAGGGTGATTCGGAAACTCAACAACGGGACAATCTTTAAGGGATGTTAGAACACACTAAAAGAATAATTTTTTGTATAGCAATGTATGAGCGTAAGTGGCGTGTATTGTCACACACAAAAACCCTTAAGGGATTGATCCCAAACCGTCGTCAATAGCCCGTTGTGTTGCTCTAGTACGACGTTAATTGAAATTACCAATTACCAGCGGTAATATACACACGTACAAGAATAACCGTTCCGCTACAAAACACTACTCTCATCTCTATTTAGTTTGACAGAAAAGTCTTTAATTCTTTGTCGGTACAACATTACTCCACGAAACGATAATATGTTGTGTAACTCTACAACTGTCAGAGGTATCAGTTCTATTGTTCGAAACTAAGCTTAACATTTAAAACGTTGATTGTTTTGAGGTTTCATGCAGCAATATTACATTTAAATGGAAAGTACTCTAAAATAAGAAAACTACCTGTGGTACGCATTGTTATAGGTATTTATAACGTTTTTCTGTAGTTGTATCAGTTTGTAGTCGTTATGATGGAGTGTGCTAAGAATTGACAATGGTGTGCAGATTTAATAGGTAAGTAATTAAGTAAAAAATGAGCAAGAGTAGATCTTTTAAGAACTCGCGGATTGGTTCACGACACTTCGAAAATTGTATTAAATGCAAAGGAAAAATCCAAGATTAATCTAGTTGTACCATCGACATGTGAATCAGTATCGAAAGCTTGTAGCAATTTTTCAGTTAAAGTGAGATTATTATCTATCGCTATTATGAACCTGAACTATAAGGAAGATCACGTTCCATTGACAGTGAGAAAAGTGCTGGGTTTTGCTGGAAAGGGTAAGCTTTCTATAGCACTCACGTTCTTATATGGAAAGGGTAAATTTTCTATAGCACTCACGTTCTTATATGGAAAGGGTAAATTTTCTATAGCACTCACGTTCTTATATGCATCTTGCAGTAATATTCAAATGCGTAGCAATTGTTTTTATACGCATTACGTAATTCAGCATCGCCAGAGCACACATCATCTCCTGTCTACGGCTGTCGCATTCATCACCATTCAAATTCCATTTTATTCATTTAAAAATGTTCTAGATTGAATTTTAAAATTTGGCGCGACCCAAAAATTGCAAAAAATTCGGACTACCCGTGTGCCAAATCCCATTACTGTAAGGGACATAGATTCGTCAGGACTTTGCGTACAGAAAACAAACAGACAGACAAACATTTCATTTTATATGGACCATATTTGAACGAAATGCGCCAAATAAATTGAAGTAAACAAACTCTCAAGAAATGCTTTATTGGCGCATAAGAGATAATTACTCCCAGGGAAGACATCAGTAAAACTCTCCTTATGTGTTTGTCTATTACTTGAGATTGTGTAGTAGTTTGGGACTAGCTTGTGTGTGAATTTTGCAAACAGTCTCACTGCGCTACTAATTATGCACGTAATGAGGTGAAATTTGGAATTCCGATGTTTCAGTAACAGTTGATTCACTTGCTGTCAAAATTTGCCCATGTTTCTATTCATAATTAATAAAAATTAGTAAAATTTAGTTTGATAGTTAAAATGTTCATAGATTGTGCTTGGGTTTTTGGGTAGCAAAGGATGGAAAAACAATTTCCAAGGAAAATTAATGCTTTTAGCAAATATAAAAATAAAAAAAACGTGAAACACCAATTTAACATTAGATCTAATTTTCAAACACTTACAAATCGGTGAAAAATCTAATAAAATTAATTAACTTTTTTTATTCCCGCCTGAAAATGTGTGCAGAATCTAAATTTGTGATAAATGATGGAGGTTCGCATTGAAATTATCGGAGCAAGCACCCAATTTAATATGAAGACGGCTCCTTAGAAAAATTTTAAATATTGGTATTTTTAGAAAATATTCATCCCTATCAATTTCTACCTTCCGTTTTGATCTGCTATGTAAATTGTGCAATTTCGATTGGGTAAGTCGTTTTTTCTTATGGAGATGTACAAGGCACAACACTCGCAAAATAGTAACAAGGTTAACAAGGCAGAAGTTTGCATTAAAGTTTCATCGGAAGCTTTTTTCTCACGTTCTACTTACCTACTTAATTACAAATCGCTTTCCACGAATACTTTTCATGTCATGAAATCGTGTGGTAAAAACAAACATTATAGTGCTAACTAGATGGGCCAATTGATGTAATCTTAGCCCTTCTTAAGAAGAAAATATCGTGATATTGCAGCTTACTATACATTAAATACGTTATCTCATATAAATTGAGACATTAGATCAGTATGGATCTAAAAATGCCTTGCAATCGATAAGGTACTACGGCTTTACTAAAGGTGGGCTTTCGAAACAAACCGTGAACATTTTTTAACCACCAATGTCTTAAAATTCACATAAATTGTAAATAAAAAAGTCTTATTTTTATCTGATTATCAAAATAGTTATTTAATATTTTAATTGTTTGGTTGATACCTTTTACAAGTTTAATATTTTGCCCATATTGATCATTAATGATCTTAGTTATGTATACAAATTGGGATAATTACAAAAAGTGTATTCAAAGTTTTTTAATTTTTATTAGTTAGTTTATATTTTAATTTAATTAAATAATAAATTGAAGTAAAAACACGTCAGTTTTGAACGGAAAGAACGGATTGAAGAAACGACTCGAGCCAATTGCAGGGTCGAATAGAACTGATTGCAGAGCCGTATAGAACAGATTACAAGGCAGAATAGAACCGATTGCAGGGCAGAATAGAACCGATTACAGGGCCGAATAGAGTTGATTGAAAGGCCAAATAGAACCGGTCAAAGTGCTGGAAAGAAATTACATAAAAGTTGGACCCTCCAGATCGGAAGGTTCCTGGTTCCAATGCAGATCAGGGCATGAATATTTGTAAGCGCATGGTGTAGAGGCGGCTGGTGCACCTTAAATCTGTCGTCACCGAAAGTCCTCACGTTGGGTTGGTATGGAAGTTTGGAGAGTGTGGTGCCAGCTCATACTTTGCCTCGTCATCTAACCGTGGTTCAAAAATACGTGGTGATACACCGAATGGCTAAGGCCGGGACGATGATAGCTAATTGAATAAGGGTTGGACCACTAACTTTCTCGATATTTTAACGATTTAAAAAAATGTAAATTTCGAACCCGTGAATTGATACTCTTCCAGAATATTGCCAAATTGTTGGCGCTTATCCATCCAAATGGTTTCGACGAGATATATCGTCCATAAAGGACCACTTGATCTTAGCGGTAGCACCCACTTGGGAAAATTATGATATAAATAGTGAAATGAAAGTGTCAATTTCACAAAGACAGAATAGTCTTATTCCTATCTTTTCCAGTAAAATTTAATTTAATCTACTTGCTATCTCACGAAAGCTTACCGTAACTTCACGAAATGTTTACAATGGTTTTTATGGAACTCGGAGAGAAAGAAATATAGTGCAAAAAAGTGTAACTACAAATATTTTTTTCCGTTGTGTGTGCTTTCTCATCAGTCAAAAATGCAATCTTGAAAGCGAGATGATAATGCAAGTGTGAAATGAAGGATATTTTAGCGCGTTTGTGCGTGTTATGATGACTGAGCAAGCTATAATTGTGCCTGAACGTGTTCTCCCGTGTCCGTGGGAACAGGAATATAAAGATAAGAGATTATTCTCACTTCTGATAAATATCACTACTCCATCCGCGATCTGCGAATTACATCACCTTAAATGCACTAGTAAAAGTTCTCTTCGGGAATATGATCTTTCAATTTCATATCTAAAATGACTCAGTGCACAAATCTTTTGACTGTTGTTTTCCCTCAGTAATCTTAAAGACTATCACTGATATCCTCTTTCATTGGATCCCTTCTCATATTAACATTAAAGCTTGGTTGGTTTCTAGGGGTTTTATGGACCCTATTTGGCCATGCTGTGCCAGACACAAGACATACAATATCAAGTAATAGACAGACACATAATGAAAGGTTTATTGACACAGAACCGAGAAATACACCCAGGGAGATTAACATCAAAGGAAATGATAGCGGACGGGCTGATTAAAGAAGGTTCGTTAGACTAGTGTCACTGAAACAATTAACGACCCGGGAAATTTTCAAAGTCCAATCAATAGTAATATTAGATGGAGCATTTCCCATAGTATTGATTGGTATAAGGCAGTTTCAGAAACTCTGCTCGGTCCGAGGCAGATGGCAAAAATTAAATTGCTGCTTCCATCTAGCGGTAAAAACGAAACTACTTCCATCAAGCAAAAAGTCCTTTCTCGGATAGTACTTTGGGTCATGTTGATGGTGTTGCTACAAGAATCAAGAAAGTTTTAAAAAATTGCACAGGTAGTCATTGTGTACTACACCAACACTCCCTCGCAATGATAAATTTGAATTCATACTTTCCAAAGGACACTCAGGAATTAGGGATTGCTATCCGATCCGGCAACATTTGGCTACCCACCGGATCCGGCAACATCTATCGGATACGACAAATCCGAATTCTTTTAAAATTAAATAATCGATCGTTCAAACCCAACTTTAAAGTCGCAAAATCGTTTATTAAGCAATCGATTGTGAATTAATCGATTTTATATTTCATTATTTTGGAGAATTCTAGCAAAAATAATACATTAAATGATCAATAATATTTTTTTAAATTAAGAGGAATTAGAAAAGCAAATTCTGCAAGAAAATGAAGACTATTGCAAAAAGACAAAACTTTAGAAAAGAAATAGATTTTGAGAAAATACTGAAGAAAGAAATGACTTCATGTATGAAATGGAGTCGAAGGAAAATATTTGTCTCTTATGTACGACTACTTAATGACAGTTAAACCAACTAGTGTAGGAGCTGAGAGGGCCTTCTCGGCCGCTGGTGATATTTGCAGTTCATTGAGAAGTAGGTTGGGGGATGACACAATTAATACGATTTGTTTCTTTAGACCGTTCTTTCAAACTCAAGAGTGATTTTCACTCTGTATAAATTCTATTTAAGCAATTAAGAAGAATTAAGAGTTCCCTTGTTTGTTATGTTGACCAAAAACTGCCAAAGATTAGATTTTTATGTTAGTATGAGACAAGGTTAAGTACAATTTATGTCATTTGCTCAACGACATTAGAGATAGAGACTACTTATTTTTACATAAATAGAAAAGTACTACGTATAAATCAAACTGATGTTTTTTGGTGTGGAAACTAGTAAGACTGATCATCATCAATCGTTTAATACTTACTACTAGTAATACTAGTAGTTACTATAATTAATTGTTGGTGATTGATTTCCTACCTATGGATAGTTATTAATAAAGTTGATTTTCTAATGCTAAAATAAACGTTTTGTTCGTCAATTTGGAATAATACCCTTTTTACCTACTTTCAGCCAATTTTGGAAAAATACATACTGGTTAGATAGACATGTTAACAAAGTACCAATCCGGCCGGATTAGTGTCAATCCGGCCGGATTAGTGTCAATCCGGCCGGATTTTAATTCTTACCAGGAATGGATTCGAAAGAATTCTGAGTGGATTGTAGATCCATTTTCAGTGACATCAAAACCAGCAGCCCTCAATGCAGCAGAATATGAGGTCCTTATAGCATGATTTCCGACAGGCACTGTAAGGCAACGTTTAAAAGCAAACCGCTTCCCGAATTTTGGGCTCAGTTAGAGGAGGATACTTCGATCGTTTAAGTTCAAAAACGAAATTGCTCTTACTATATTTTGGTACTACGTATCTCTGCGAAACGGCCTTTTCGAGGTACACGGCTACAAACACTAAATATCATGCTCGTATGGACGCAGTAGACAATATGCGTCTTCAAATGATTTCTGTGACACAAGACATTGACAAACTCAGCCACAAGAAGCAGGTACATTTTTCACATTAACTTTTCGGGTGTACTGTAACATTGTAACATTTTTCAAATATCTTAACTAGTTGTTATATCATTTTAAAAGGGACAAGCTAGAGAGTAAATTTAGAGCTCTCTTAAATACTCCCTTCGTTAAAACCCATAATTCATCCTTGGATTCTAGAGAAACACTGCATGCAGAGGTATAACTAAAGAGTGAAACTGCCTTACAGAATAAAAAGAAATTTCTCAGAAAAAAAATCAGCATACAGCCATGTTCTTATTCTATTTATTCACTAGAGAAATCAAATAATCACCTTCGCCTTCCCCCTCCTTGATTTACTCATTCAATTTATAAAGTATTTCAGAGGCATATACTTTTACACAAATATTTAATTTTTTTTTAGAATTATAAACGATTTTTACAAGAGGTTCAAAAAAAATTTTTGTTTTAACAAATTCAGAAAAAAAAATAACATCTCATGTGTCCTCTATAAAAATGTAACTAAATAAATAAACAGAGAAAGTTGAAAAACACTAATTAAATTGTCATTTAAAATAGGAATTTAAAAAAAAATTTTCTTCTGAACCTTCCTTTAAGCTGTCGAGCTTCTTTTTTTCGTTTAGCTAAATGCGTGGAAATCTGGTGTGTTATAAGCAATCCAGTTGAAAATCCTTCAGAGAAATCCCAATCCGTCTCAGACCAACTGTCACCCAACCAAATCACAGATATTCAGTCACAGCCTTCACTGTTACCGAATCACCGATCCCTGTCGCAATTACCGATCGCAGTAGCAGTAGCAATATCAGCCAAGGTATCAGCATAGCGATATCAGTTTAGTCACTGTTACCGAATCACTTATCCTCACAATCACTGCTAGCCAATCACTGTTATTTTTATATTTGAGCAACAGGTAAGAACTGTGATTCACAAGTATTGGTGATTGAGTAGCAGTTCTGTGATTCGCTTAACATCTCTAGTTACGAGTTGAAACACAACCAGACCGTCGTGTACACATGAGGTTGATGCACGTAAAATCCGTTGTGACCTTCAATGGCTTCATGTTGACGTGTTGTTGAAGTTAGGTAATGGTAATGGTAATGGTAATTTTAGTTAACGTCGTACTAGAGCAACACAACGGGCTATTGACGACGGTCCGGAATCAGTCCCTTAAGGGAAAGATTCGAGGACAACACCTCGTAATTTTGAACCACGGTCAGATGACGAAGCAACACCTGAGCTGGCACCCCACTCTCCAAACTTCCACGCCAACCCAACGTGAGGACTTTCGGCCACGACAGATTTAAGGTGCACCAGCCGCCTCTACACCATACGTTTACAAACATCCATGCCCGGACCCGGATTCGAACCAGGAACCTTCCGATCTAGAGGCTAACACCTTAACCACTATACCGATTGGTCGGCGTTGAAGTTAGGAGAGTGTGGTGCCAGCCCCGATGTAATCTCCTCATCTGGCAGTAGCTCAGAATTACGTGGCGTTGTCCTTTGATCTTTCCCTAGTGGATTGATCCCGGACCGTCAACATTGTCGAGGTGGTGGAAGGTTGTTAGGTAGGTATTTCAATTAACGTCGCACAAGAGCAACAACAACGGGCTATTGACGACTGTCCGGGACAAATTCCAACGGGAAGGTGCCGACCAGCCGGTATAGTGGTTAAGGTGTTAGAGAGAGAGAGAGAGAGAGAGAGAGCCTCTAGATCGGAAGTTTCCTGGTTCGAATCCGGGTCCGGGCATGGATGTTTGTAAACGTATGGTGTAGATGCGGCTTAAATCTGTCGTGGCCGAAAGTCCTCACGTTGGGTTGGCGTGGAAGTTTGGAGAGTGGGGTGCCAGCTCAGGTGTTGCTTCGTCATCTGACCGTGGTTAAAAATTACGAGGTGTTGTCCTCGGTTCTTTCCCTTCAGGGACTGATCCCGGACCGTCGTCAATAGCCCGCTGTGTTGCTCTAGTACGACGTTAACTAAAAAATTACCAATTACCAACGGGAAGGTGGTGGGTAGGTATTGTAACTAACGTCGAACTGTAGCAGTACAACGAGCTATTGGCGACGGTGCGGTGTGAAACCCGAAAGGGAAAGATCCGAGGATAACACCGCGTAATTTTTAACCACGGTCAGTGATGATAATTTTAGTTAACGTCGTACTAAAACAACACAACAACACAACGGGCTATTGACGACGGTCCGGGATCAGTCCCTTAAGGGAAAGATCGAGGACAACACCTCGGAATTTTGATCCTCGGTCAGATGTCGATGTCACACCTGAACTGGCACCCCACTCTCCAAACCTACACACCATGCCAAAATAAATGTTCAGAAATGTTGCAAATCGATAGGTAGGTATTTGAATTAACGTCGTACTGAGCAACACAACAAGCAAATCGGAGCCTAGCGTTATTTCACAAATAACTACGTTGAAATTTTTGCGCAAGCAGTTTTTTAGGTCGATTCTGTTTTTTTCTTCCGTTTGCTGCAGGTTTAAAAGCCGTGATAACTGTACAGAATTCGTGATATAACACACAACCGGTTTTGTCACTCAGAAAAGGAAACAACTCTCCCAAGTATACTCTGTTTCCTCCAAATACGACGATTACTTAGTCGCCTGTGTACCCCAATCAGGTACTTTAAGTAATCCAACTGCTGTGTGAAGGAAACGACAAATGTAACAATTAATCATCCAAAAGTGAAAATGGCATTCGTAAGCACTGAAGGTAAGTCGTTTACATATCAATAACTATCAAACACTTGAGTCGGTTTAAATTAAAGATTGTCGTATCTTGGGTACCCGTTTAACTAGCCTCGTGTCACAAATAGCCTATATTACTTACAATCACGAAACTCAATGATTGATCACAATCTCACTCGATTAAATAGCCCTCGCATATGTTTAGAGTCTTGGTAACGTGGTGGGATTGGATTTTTGGGTTTTATGGGGCAAAGTGGCCGGGTTAGAAAAATAATGGACTACCAACTGAAGGGCTGCGAGTTGGAATCCAACCAAAGACCATCGTGTACAAAGGGGTTGGTGTACGTTAAATCTGTAGTGGCCTCAAATGTCTTCACGTTGGAGTGATGGGCAAGTTTGGAGTATTTGGTGCCAGTTCAGGTGTTGCTTCGTCATCTGACCGTGTTTAAAAATTACGGGGTGTTGTCCTCGAATCTTTCCATTCGGGGATTGATCCCGGGCCGTCGTCAATAGCCCGTTGTGTTGCTCTAGTACGACGTTAACTAAAAATTACCAATTATTACCGAGGACAACACCACGTAATTCTGAACCATGGTTAGATGACGAGGCACTTCCTGATCTGGCACCCCACTCTCCAAACTTCCACACCAACTCAACGTGAGGACTTTCAGCCACGACAGATTTCAGGTGCACCAGACGCCTCTACACCATACGCTTACAAACATCCATGGACTGACCCGGATTGGAACCAGGAACCTTCCGATCTAGAAGCTAACACCTTAACCTCCAGACCGGATGGTCGGCTGGCTTAATATTACGAAGGAAGTTTGGATATGTGGAAGTTTGGAGAGTGGGGTGCCTGCTCAGGTGTTGCTTCGTCATCTGACCGTAGTTCAAAATTACGAGGTGTTGTCCTCGGATCTTTCCCTTAAGGGACTGATCCCGGACCGTCGTCAATAGCCCGTTGTGTTGCTCTAGTACGACGTTAACTAAAATTACTAATTACCAATCCTTGGTATTTGGGTTGGGTTGGCGTGGAAGTTTGGAGAGTGGGGTGCCAGCTCAGGTGTTGCTTCGTCATCTGACCGTGGTTCAAAATTACGAGGTGTTGTCCTCGGATCTTTCCCTTAAGGGACTGATCCCGGACCGTCGTCAATAGCCCGTTGTGTTGGTCTAGTACGACGTTAACTAAAATTACCATTACCATTACCCGGACCGTCGTTAATAGCCCGTTGTGTTGCTCTAGTACGACGTTAACTAAAATTACCATCATCATTACCATTACCATGGTATTTGGTATTAACATCAGAGTTTTCCTTGGATCCTCCCCTAAGAGACTGATCCTGGACTGTCGCCAATAGCCCATTGCGTTACTCCAGTGCCGACGTTAATGAACTACCTACTTTAAAAACCGAAACTTCGCCCACCTCAATATATGCACCACACAAAAATTCACGGCATAGCATTCATCCATAGACCCCTAACGGACCACAATCCCGCTAATCCTACAAAAGCGTCAAATCCTATTCTACATTCCATCATTTCCACCCCTCCCCGCCGTGACGTCACAGCCCCAGCTGTCACCCAATATTGACACGCTGGACGGGCGGTTTAAAAAAAGCATCCGACCTCTCAAGTCGCCGCAGATCAATTTTTAAGTGGGATCACCCCCCTTTCCCACCCGTCACCATCAAACAGGCTAATCAAATTATACCCCCAAACACTCCAAGACTTGACAGAGCGCTCAAAAGGATATTCAAAAACCGACAGCGGCGCTCGGTTATAGAGGAGTAGGACCGGGGGTCTTCGCTGTAGGCGACAGTGGATTTTAATCCCGTTGGATGACAACCCGGGCAAACTCGAGTGCTTTTCATAACCTCGAGTCTAAATCCAATTGGGATGCATTTCAGTTTTTAATAGAGCGAATTTCCGCGGTAAACCTCCGAATTTTTCGAACTGCACAGATGGGGTGTATATATTTAAAATGTACAAGTGGGTTGTCTTCCGTGCGGTGGCTACCTTGAAAGCGTTATTTGATCCTCCATTGGTTTCGACGAGATATCTCGTCCATCAAGATCGGACTTATTTGTTTGATGACGAGATATCTCGTCCATCGAGATCGTACTTATTTGTTTGATGACGAGATATCTCGTCCATCGAGATCGTACTTATTTGTTTGATGACGAGATATCTCGTCCAACGAGATCGTACTTATTTGTTTGATGACGAGATATCTCGTCCGTCGAGATCAGACTTATTTGTTTAATGACGAGATATCTCGTCCTTCAAGATCGGACTTATTTGTTAAATGACGAGATATCGCGTCCATCAAAATCGGACTTATTTGTTTAATGACGAGGTATCGCGTCCATCAAGATCTGACTTATTTGTTAATGACTATATATTTCGTACATCAAGATCGAACTTATTTGTTTAATGACCAGATATCTCGTTCTTCAAGATCGGACTTATTTTGTTAAGGACGAGATATCGTTTCCATCAAGATCTGACTTTTTTGTTTAATGACTAGATATCTCGTCTATCAAGATAGATTTCAGTATTTGATGATGGCAACTTTGAAAAAGCAACTGCAATTCAATCGCAAACGAAACGCATAAACTAAAAAAAAATAGTCCACTAACTTGTAGTTTTGTATCTTAATTCCTGCAGAGGAAACGTTAGAAAGGTAAACGTAAAGTGAAAGTCCTCTACCTCGTAGTTTTGTATATCTTAATTGGTACAATGGAAGTCATCTCCCTTGTATTTTCGCATTTTAATTGTTACTAAGGAAACGTTGGTAAAAAGGTAAACGTAAATTCCTACCTAAAAGGTTTTGTATCTTAAATTGTAAAGAAAACGTTGCTAAAAAGGTAAACGTGAAGTGAAAAGTCATCTCCCTTGTATTTTTGCATCTTAATTGTTATATAAAAAACGTTGGTAAAAAGGTAAATGTAAATTCCTACCTAAAAGGTTTTGTATCTTAAATTGTAAAGAAAACGTTGCTAAAAAGGTAAACGTGAAGTGAAAAGTCATTTCCCTAGTAGTTTTGCATCTTAATTGTTATATAAAAAACGTTGGTAAAAAGGTAAACGTAAATTCCTACCTAAAAAGTTTTGTACCTTAAATTGTAAAGAAAACGTTGCTAAAAAGGTAAACATGAAGTGAAAAAAAACCTCCCTTGTATTTTTGAATTTTAATTGTTACAAAGGAAACGTTGGTAAAAAGGTAAACGTAAAGTCCTACCTAGTAGGTTTTGTTTATTAAATTGTAAAGAAAACGTTGCTAAAAAGGTAAACATGAAGTAAAAAAAAAACCTTCCTTGTATTTTTGAATTTTAATTGTTACAAAGGAAACGTTGGTAAAAAGGTAAACGTAAATTCCTACCTAAAATGTTTTGTTTCTTAAATTGTAAAGAAAACGTTGCTAAAAAGGTAAACGTGAAGTGAAAAGTCATCTCCCTTGTATTTTTGCATCTTAATTGTTACATAAAAGACGTTTGTAAAAAGGTAAACGTAAAATCCTACCTAGTAGGTTTTGTATTTTAAATTTGTGTAAAGAAAACGTTTCTGAAAAAGTAAACGTAAAGGATAATGGTAATGGTAATTTTAGTTAACGTCGTACCAGACAAACACAACGGGCTATTGACGACGGTCCGGGATCAGTCCCTTAATGGAAAGATCAGAATACAACACCTCGTAATTTTGAACCACGGTCAGATGACGAAGCAACATCTGAGCTGGCACCCCACTCTTTAAACTTCCACGCCAACCCAACGTGACGACTTTCGGCCACGACAGATTTAAGGTGCACCAGCCGCCTCTACACCATACGCTTACAAACATCAATGCCCGAACCCGGATTCGAACTTCCGATCTAGAGGCTAACACCTTAACCACTATACCGGTTGGTCGGCTAAACGTAAAGGGAAAAGTCCTTTACTTTGTAAATTATATAGATAAGTTTTATATCGGTCTTTATTTTGTCTTGAGTTTTTGTCTTGTGTCTGGCGTAGCTTGGCCAGGTGTGGCCCTTGCGTCATTAAAAACCTAACCAACCTCTACCTTGTAGTTTTATATCTTAAATTGTTACAAAAGAAACGTTGCTAAAAAGGTAAATGTAAAGTGAAAACACCTCTTCCTAGTAGTTTTTTTTATCTTAATTGTCCCGAAGAAAACATTGTTAAAAAGGTACGACTAAAGTGAAACGTTGCCTATATGGACAGGACTACACATCTCGCATTGCACTCTGCTTTCTCACTTTCTTATCCCACCATTGACTGCATCGACATCCTAAAACAGATTAACCAAAACAAATCCGCAAGCTATATACACCCGATATTCCAAGACAACCACCCAGTCCCCAAATCTCGTAATTCCATCCTCAACAAAAGAGGCTCTACATTTTAATCTTCCATTCTAACAAAGCTCCCAAATCCAGATCCCATTTGAACGAAACCACACTGAAAAAGCAACTGCAATTCAATCGCAAGCGGAACTCCCTTACTGAAAACGGGGGGACAACGCGTATTGCTTACAACCTGCCGGAGTTCCTGCCCTCCAGATCGTATGAAATTCCCTTCGATACGGCAGGAGAATTGAAATGTCGCGGGACATTTGGCCCCTCGTTGAAACCGGGAACGAGAGAGGTAGCATTGTGGAGTAAGGGTGTCGCTGTATTCATTGTTGCGCAAGATAAAAAAGGGGAGACTCGGCAGAATGGAGTGATTAAGTGGCCCACAACAGTTGGCTCACCCCCGGAGGAGTGATTGAGGTAGCTATACTCTGCATCAGTACCTTCGCTCCTCGAAATAATGATCCGGGGACGTTGGATGGAGCAACCTGTTTCGTCTTTCCCGACCTGTTTCCATTTTCCGGAAATACCGCGTCGGTGTCTTTCCTTTCCTGTTTGAAACAGAAAGTATTCGGTTGGTGGATTGTTTTGGGGTTTTATGACGCAGCAGAACGTGGAACCTGGAGTAGATGAGGCTGAGGCCATCCACTGTCCAATATAAAACACCAACATTTAATCCTCAAAGTGGTTTTGACGAGAGATATCTCGTCCATCAAGATCTGATCCATTTTGTAGATGACGAGATATCTGGTCATACAAATCTAAATAATTTTGTTTTTACCGAGATATCTCGTCCATCAAGATCTGACTCATTTTGTAGATGACGAGATATCTGGTCATAAAAATTTAAATAAATTTGTTTTTACCGAGATATCTCGTCCATCATGATATGAGTAATTGTGTTAATGGCGAGATACTTTGTCTATCAAGATATGACTAATTGTGTTAATGGCGAGATACTTTGTCTATCAAGATATGACTAATTGTGTTAATGGCGAGATACTTTGTCCATCAAGATCTGACTAATTATGTTAGTGGCGAGATACTTTGTCCATCAAGATCTGACTCTCTTATTTTGTTTTTGACGACTATATATCTCGTTCATCAAGATATAATTAATTTTTTTTACCGAGTTTTCTTCTTCAAGATGTAACTAATTTGTTTTAGCGAGAGATATCTCGTTCACCAATATCTGACTCATTTTATTAATAACAACATCTCGTTCATCAGTATCTGACTCATTTTGTTAATGACGAGATAATTCATCCATCAAGATCTGACTTATTTTGTTTTTGACGAGTTTTCTCGTCCCTCAAAATGTAACTAATTTTATTTTTGCGAGAAATATCTTGTTTACCAAGGTCTGATTCATTTTGTTATCTATAATGATGACATCTCGATCATCAGTATCTGACAAATTTTGTCATTGACGAGATCAAGATACTGTCATTTTTTTTTGTGATGACCAGATCAAGATCTGGTCAGTATTTTCTCATGACGGGTGCCTTGTCGAGACAACCAATGTAAATTATTTAAACTATTAGGTTAAAATATACTAATTCATCACTTTTAATTGTATTATCGTTCGCAATGTAAATTTTTGGTTACAATTAATTATTGACTGCTTAAAAGAAATAAAAACCAGGGTTTTGCGGTTGGTAGGTATTTTAATTAACGTCACACTGGAACAACACAACGGGTTATTGGTGGCGGGGCCTTCGTGACGCCCCTGGTTTGAAAGGGTTTTTAAATTAAAGGGTTTGGGATCAAAAACGAAGACAAAACTTCATTTAGCAGGAGCCCAAAGTTTCGAAATACAATTTTTTTCCTTTCCTCATGAAGATCTAGACGGTATTACAATTACAAAACATTGTAGTTTTTTGTTTTGCCATACTGATAAACTTCGGCGCCAATTTGCTTACTTTTTAACGATATGTGTGGGAGTACCATCAAGGGGTGGAAACATGCCCTTCTTGAGATTTCTCTTAGTAGAAAAGGCTTCGTCAATTTCAACAATTTAGGATTTCAACCGATTTTAACGTTAGGACGAGATAACAAAGAATTGGCTTTTACGTGTCGCATATAATTATTTCAATCTACCGTTGAGTTGTGATTCATTTGAAGCCGTAATTCACAGAGTTTAATAGACGTTCTCTTGACGTGTGTCATAAATAAATTAATCGTAACGAAAGGAAGGCGCGATCCAGTAAACTACATTTTTATTCCGACAACTTTTGCTTCCCGGTATGAACGAAGGCTTCATTTCGAATCACATTTTACTTTCATCAGGTGGTTATTCAAACACAATCTTTCTTTGTAGAGAATATTTCTTTCTCGAAGAAATAGTATTGCCGCTTGTTCCTCTAAGGCAAATCCCAAATCATGAATTTCATTGCTTTTACAAAGGAATAAGTTAAATGGCGCCAAAAAACAAAAAGCTGGTTAAGAAACAAATGGCGCCAAAAAACAAAAAGTTGGTACGGAAACAAATCGCGCTAAGAAATTAGCAAAAAGTGGCAAATTGGCGCAGAAGTTTAAGACCCTGTTCACATGAGGCGTTTTCGAGGCGTGCATTAAATTATGTTTTTTACTCTCCTAATTCAAGATTTTGTAGTTGCGATCGTTGAAGAGAGAGTAAAAATTTCAACGGATTTGAAATCTGCGGAAAATTTTACACCAGATCGATACCTTGAATGCGATTTTCTTTGAATAAATAATTAATTATATATTTAATAAAAAGAATTAAAAAAATAAATCTGTTAAGTGTTTGGGATCTGAAACGTAGAAAAAAACTTAATTTTGAGGGAGCCCAAAGGTTCGAAATACAATTTTTTGTCTTCCCTGATCAATACCTTAAATGTGATTTTCTTTAAGTAAATAATTAATTATTTAATAACAAGAATATTAAATAATCAAATGGTAATTGATTAAAAAATAAATCTGTTTTGGTATCGATCTGGCATAAAATTTTCCCCAGATTTCAAATCCGTTGAAATTTTCACTCTATCTTCAATGATCGCAAAGGTAGAAACTTGAATAAAGGGAATAAAAAACATAATTTAATGCATAACCTCGAAAACGCATCATGTGAACAGGGTCTATCGGTATCGCTATAATGCAAAAAAAACAAAAACAAAAACAGGGATCTAGAGAGAGAGAGAGTTTTATACTTTCCCACCAGTCTAAACCAAAAAGTAAAAGTATTGTCTCAAGGACAAAAAGAGGTTTCCCAGTTGATCGAAATGAGAAGTCAGACGAAATCCAAATTCTTTTTTGGTAATTAAAATTTTATTTATTTTTACACAAGACTGCATACATGGGGTAAAATAATGAAAGCGTGAAAAACAAATGCACAATTTCCCAGTAACTTCGAATCGCTCTAGAGACGTCTGTACCAGGCAGTGAATGAAAGCCAACTGATTTCAGTTCTGTTCGCTGGCGCAAGCATCAAAGGCACTTGCCTGACAGGAAACTTCCCAGACACTAGACAATTATCCTAGACTCTAGGACGTTGCACTTTATTGTGTTTAATGCTGACGCTCTTATGTGCGAGCGCGGACATGTATAGGGAATACGACCCCGAGTCAACTTTTGGAAGGTGACCTTTTATATCTTGCGACTGGGCGGAGTTTGTTTGTTTTATTTAGCATTAAGTTCTTCACCTTGATCGACGTTTTCTCACAATTTTATCCGCCCTTTGTTACTAGTTTGTTTTCCAGTTCTTTGCTTCAGATGTTCTTCTAATTACTTTTCGGAGATGAGCTGTGGTGCGTAGCAGGTGCCCCGAAAGTGGTTTATCCAGTCCACATTGATTTTGTTCGCAACGGATTCAAAATGGCAGAATGGAGAAAAAACTTAATTTTGTTAAAA
The DNA here is from genome assembly GCA_947359465.1 of Metellina segmentata. NCBI lineage: Eukaryota > Metazoa > Arthropoda > Arachnida > Araneae > Tetragnathidae > Metellina > Metellina segmentata. The sequence continues at coordinate 49,409,293 of OX375884.1, read as the reverse complement.
CAAATTTATCTCACTGGAAGTCATTACTTTTTAGAAAGCCAATTGGTAATAATAACTCGCCTCCGTGTTGGACATACTCGCACAATTTTACCCGCCCTTTGTTACTAGTCTTTGTTTTCTAGTTCTTTGCTTCAAATATTTTTTTAATTATGATTCGATGAGCTGTGCTGCGTAGCAGGTTTCCCGAAAGTGGTTTATCCAGTCCACATTGATTGTGTTCGCAACGGATTTAAAATGGCAATATGGAGAACAAACTTCATTTTATTAAAACAATTATGTCTCAATGGAAGTCATTACTTTTTAGAAAGCAATTGGTAATAATAACTCGCCTCCGTGTTGGACATACTCGCACAATTTTACCCGCCCTTTGTTACTAGTCTTTGTTTTCTAGTTCTTTGCTTCAAATATTTTTTTAATTATGATTCGATGAGCTGTGCTGCGTAGCAGGTTTCCCGAAAGTGGTTTATCCAGTCCACATTGATTGTGTTCGCAACGGATTTAAAATGGCAATATGGAGAAAAAACTTCATTTTATTAAAACAATTATGTCTCAATGGAAGTCATTACTTTTTAGAAAGCAATTGGTAATAATATTTCGCCTCCATGTTGGACATACTCGCACAATTTTATCCGCCATTTGTTACTAGTCTGTTTTCTAGTTCTTTGCTTCAAATATTTTTTAAAATTATGATTCGATGAGCTGTGTTGCGTAACAGGTTTCCCGAAGGTGGTTTATCCAGTCCACATTGATTGAGTTCGCAACGGATTTAAAATGGCAATATGGAGAACAAACTTCATTTTATTAAAACAATTATATCTCAATGGAAGTCATTACTTTTTAGAAAGCAAATGGTAAAAATAACTCGCCTCCGTATTGGACATACTCGCACAACCCATAGACACCTTATCCTTGGAGAAGATCTTTCAATTTGCAATTACTGCATTTGTTGATTAATGGTAAAACATATTTTGATAGCATGTTATCATTTTAATCGTTAACCGTCTTAAAACATTTTAATTCATATACTTTGGACTTGGAAGACATGTTTAGGGAGAATCCTCATCCAAACATATTTAGCTTTTTACATGCCATTGGTTTCATCCTCCACATTTGGTTTTGCATACTATTCTGACTTTAATTTAATTTTGTTATTGGATTGCATTTTTGAGCTTTTATATTCGAATCTCTAAAAAAGATAATTTTAAACTTAAATCTACGCACTGAGAAATTGTTTTAATGTTATAGAAAAGTGTATTTTATGAGTTTGATTTTTTTTGTCTTGAGTTTGGCACAATTATGTCAAAAGAGGATTCAGTGCCACAAAGTTATTACCAATCCAACCCAATTCTAAAATGGCAATATTGGCAATAACACTAGTTAATATTGAAAATTGAAGCTAGATTATTTGAAACGAGGACGCGATTGTAGATTAGGGATGCATCGATGTCGATGTTTTCAAAGCATCGATGTTTTGATGTATTTAACATCGATGTATTGGAGCCGATGTTTTTGTAACATCGATGTTTATACTTGTCAATGTTTTATTTTTAAATGGATGGTAGTGGCAATGGTAATTTTAGTTAACGTCGTACTAGAGCAACACAACGGGCTATATTTTTAAATGGAAAAAAGTACCGTTATAAAAATAACCAAGTAGCATAATTTTTATAATCAGCAAATTGAACATACTTTTACACCAAAGTGGCCAAGGGTGAAGGGTCTGAAAAGTAGGGATGCGACATCGATGTCGATGTTTTCAAAACATTGATATTTTATAAAAAACATCGGTGTATTGGAGCCAATGTCGCATCACTAGTTGCTAAACCAGTTTTAAGAAATGGGGAAAAGTTTAAATACACTGAATTTTAAAAATATCGATGGTTTGGGGGCGATGTATTATCAACATCGATGTTTTAATTTTGAACATCGATGTTTTGCTGTCGATGTCGCATCACTGGTGTAGATATGCGAGACGGTTTTGCCAATGAAAAACAAATTTAGGCTTCAGACTTTCATGATTCACAGTGACTGCTTAATTAACGTAACATAACTGTTATTTTATTTAAACTAACTACTTACTAATACACTCTCTCATGCCCATTGTCGCGAGACACTGTACCAGCCTAAAAAAGTATGGTTGGGATGGATAGAGCATGCCACCGAGGTGACATATCTACATAGAATGTTAGAGTGCATTACTCTTATATATACATTATTACATCAATTACATTATAACATACTAGGTTACATTATAAATATAATGTATACAACATGCAGGGGGGGGGAGTCCGTTCCCCCACACACATTGTCCAATTTATGCTAAACTAGCTGAATAATCCGGCGTTGCTTGGGTTGAAATGGTTAACTGTTGATTGTGAAAAATGTAATAGAGTAATCATTTTTGTTACATAGAAAAATGCAATAATTTAAGTTGTACGGAAAATACTTTTTCACTTCAATCATTTAAGTTGCACAAAAAATACTTTTATATACTTAGTTTTAACTTTTTTATAGCTTCTATGAAATTTAGTAAAGCTCAAATATGACCGCGACATTTTCCAAATATACCAACCCTACAGAACGTGTTTCCTTGTCAATATTCAGTTATTGACTAAACAAACTTTAGATTTTAAAATTGAGGTTTCGAGGGACACTTTAAGGACTACCTGTGCGACAATTTTCATGGTTGTAAGTGCTATAGAATGGTCTGAAGGCAGGAATGTAAATAGCCTGTCTTTCGCAGTGTTCTAAAGCATAACTACCAAATTTGGTGTGGATTGGTCAAACGGTGTAGATGTGTACAGAAAATATACACACATACATCCTTTTATATATATAGATAAATTTAGTAAGATAATATAAAAATTATTGCGACTGAAAAAAATTGCTTTTTCTCGAAATATGCAGTTCAGAAATACGATATTTAATGGGTAACGCAAGTAAATGTGACAGAACGAAAAAAATTCTCGATGCCGAGGGTCCCCAAATATATGATTGAGACCTGGTCACAAAACATGAGGAATCAATATATAAATTCATTTGATATTCCAGTGTCAAGGAGTGCTCTACATAGTTCACTGCGCATAAGAGAACCCCTCAAAAAATTGATCGTCATCTGACCATGGTCCGAAATTACGTCCATCTTTATCTACGCCACTGGTAATTGGTAATTATTAGTTAACGTCGTACTAGAGCAACACAACGGGCTATTGACGACGGTCCGGGATCAATCCCTTAAGGGAAAGATCCGAGGACAACACCTCATAATTTTGAACCACGGTCAGATGATGAAGCAACACCTGAGCTGGCACCCCACTCTCCAAACTTCTACACCAACCCAACGTGAGGACTTTCGGCCACGACAGATTTAAGATGCACCAGCCGCCTCTCTACACCATACGTTTATAAACATTCATGCCCGGACCCAGATTCGAATCATGAACCTTCCGATCTAGAGGCTAACACCTTAACCACTATACCGGTTGGTCGTATCTACGCCACTGAGTCAAATTTAAAGAAACAAATCTAAGCCCCTAACCAAAACTGCTGAAGTGTGGGCAGATACAACATTTTCCTACAGTAAATATAAATTCATAAAATCCTAATTTTTGATCAAAATAAATATAAATTTATTTGATGAACAAAAATGTTTTTGTGTATTTATAGTATTTAGTGGTATATTTTAAAAATCAAAACCTCAATGGTAATTTTAGTTAACGTCGTACTAGAGCAACACAACGGGCTATTGACGACGGTCCGGAATCAGTCCCTTAAGGGAAAGATTCGAGGACAACACCTCGTAATTTTGAACCACGGTCAGATGACGAAGCAACACCTAAGCTGGCAACCCACTCTCCAAACTTCCACGCCAACCCAACGTGAGGACTTTCGGCGACGACAGATTTAAGGTGCACCAGCCGCCTCTACACCATACGTTTACAAACATCCAAGCCCGGACCCGGATTCGAACCAGGAACCATCAAAATTTCAAAGCCGCTAACTGTTGAAGTTGTGGTCATGTAAAAAAATGTGCTACGATTTATTTTTTAATTCATAAAAAAGTCTGGTTTCTCCGATCAAAATAAATATTAATTTATTTGAAGAACAAGAAGGTTTTGATGTGTTTATACTATGTATTGGTAGATATTTTAAAAATCAAGAACCAACACTTTCAAGGGATGTCGCCCCCTCTATATATACGCCACTGAATCAACTTTAAAGAAAAAATCTAAAGCCGCGAACCAAAACTGTTGCCAATGTGGTCAGATCAGTCCAAAGCGTTGACTTTAGCATAATGGCCTAATATAAATTTATTTGAAGAACAAAAACGTTTTTGCGTATTTATAGTATTTATTGGTATGTTTTAAAAATCAAAACCCCAAAGCCGCTAACTGTTGAAGTTGTGATCAGAAAAAAAAATCCCTACGATGGCAATTAATTCATAAAAGCTTCGTTTTTTCGATCAAAATAAATATTAATTTATTTAAAGAACAAGAAGGTTTTTGTGTGTTTATACTATTATTTGGTAGATATTTTAAAAATCAAGAACCAGCACTTTCAGGGCATGTCGCCCCCTCTTCATATATATATATATATATATATATATATATATATATATATATATATATATATATATATATATATATATATATATATGCCACTGAATCAACTTTAAAGAAAAAAACCTAAAGCCGCGAACCAAAACTGTTGCCAGTGTGGTCAAATCAGTCCAAAGCGTTGACTTGAGCATAATGGCCTAATATAAATTTATTTGAAAGAACAAAAACGTTTTTGCGTATTTATAGTATTTATTGGTACATTTTAAAAATCAAAACCCCAAAGCCGCTAACTATTGAAGTCGTGGTCAAATTAAAAAATTTCCTACAGTGGATTTCTTAATTCATAAAAAAGTCTTGTTTTTCCAATCAAAATAAATATTAATTTATTTGAAGAACGAGAACGTTTTTGTGTGTTTACACTATTGTTTGGTAGATATTTAAAAAATCAAGAACCAACACTTTCAGGGCATGTCGTTCCCTCTTTATACACGCCACTGAATCAACTTTAAAGAAAAAAAACTAAATCCCAAAGCCGCGAACCAAAACTGTTGCCAGTGTGGTCAGATCAGTCCAAAGCGTTGACTTGAGCATAATGGATGACTTCAAGAATCAAGAGTCGGGACGGTACAGATGTGGCGTAAAACATTCATGATGGATGATTGAAGATCGAGCACCTATCGAGCACGATTAATTTCTGGCGCGGGGCCCTACACCTTTTGTAGAACTCATCCCTCCAGGGAGCAGGTCCCCGTATGAATATCAGACACTCCCACTCCCCCGACCGCAAAGATTTATTAGTCCACAGAGAGATGGATATGCTATACACTTCGCGCGGAGATTCACGGATTCTCTACCGCCAACAAAGCGCGGTGGCAATGGACTGCAAGGAATGGGAGGGCTGCCAGGTTTGGCTGTTCAGCGTCCTTCCTTCGCGCACACACGTGTTGCTTCTCACGCGGGGCAGAACTTTCTACGTTACCCAGTTGGTATGTATTGTATTAGGGATGCGACATCAACAGCTAAATATCGATGTTTTGAAACATCTATGTTCAAAATTAAAACGTCGATGTTGGTAATACATCGTACAAAAGCCATCGATGTTTTTCAACATCAGTGTATTTAAACTTTTTAACCCCCCCCCCATTTCTTAAAACTGGTTTAGGAATCTTAAACATTAATGTTCGCCGTGGAGGGGGAGGTTTAATTTGTTATTTGCCGTGCTTATTAATTTATAACTAAGACTTTTTTTTAACTGTCAAAACAAATAAAAAAGATTCGTTCTCAAACAAACATCGGCTCGAATAAATCGATGGTAAATACATCGATGTTTTTTTTTATCAAACATCGATGTTTTGAAAAAATCGACATTGATAGCGCTTCCCTACTTTTCGGACCCCAAGCCCTTGGCCACTTTGGTCTAAAAGAATGTTCAATTTACTGATTATGAAAATTATGCTACTTGGTTATTATTTTAATTTTTATAGTGGTACTTTTTCATTTAAAAATAAAACATGGACAACGTAAAAACATCGACACGTATAAACATCGATGTTAAGAAAACATCGGCTCCAATACATCGATATATTATAAAACATCGATGTTTTGAAAACATTGACATCGATGTCGCATCCCTAGTATGTATGTATTTTAATTAACGTCGTACTGGAGCAACACAACGGGCTATTGACGACGGTCCGGGATCAGTCCCGTAAGGGAAAGATCCGAGGACAACACCTCGTAATTTTGAATCACGGTCAGATGACGAGGCAACACCTGAGCTGGAACCCCACTCTCCAAACTTCCACACCATCCCAACGTGGGGACTTTCAGTCACGACAGGTTTAAAGTGCACCAGCCGCATCTACACCATACGCTTACAAACATCCATGCACTGACCCGGATTCGAACCAGGAACCTTCCGATCTAGAGGCTAACACCTTAACCACCAGACCGGTTGCAAATCCGCTGGCGTCCGGTCCATTATTGTCGCGCCGACCAACCGGTATAGTGGTTAAGGTGTTAGCCTCTAGATCGGAAGGTTCCTGGTTCGAATCCGGGTACGGGCATGGATGTTTGTAAGCGTATGGTGTAGAGGCGGCTGGTGCACCTTAAATCTGTCGTGGCAGAAAGTCCTCACGTTGGGTTGGCGTGGAAGTTTGGAGAGTGGGGTGCCAGCTCAGGTGTTGCTTCGTCATCTGACCGTGGTTCAAAATTACGAGGTGTTGTCCTCGAATCTTTCCCTCAAGGGACTGATCCCGGACCGTCGTCAATAGCCCGTTGTGTTGCTCTAGTACGACGTTAACTAAAAATTACCAAATTATTACCATTACTGTCGCATAGTTTACGTATGCTATACGAGGGCCTACGAAAGTGTTCATTTCTAATTTTATAACATCTTAAAAAAATACAAAAACACTTTTTTTCTTCAAATGAAGCTAATGAATTGATACTTATGCAGTATAAAACAGTTCGCTATTTCATAGCAGTATGAAGATGTTGACTGGTTCAAGTCGACCAACCGGTATGGTGGTTAAGGTGTTAGCTTCTAGATCGTAAGATTCCTGGTTCGAGTCCGGGTCCGAGCATGGATGTTTGTAAGCGTACAGTATAGAGGCGGCTGGCGCACCTTAAATCTGTCGTGGCCAAAAGTCCTCAAGTTGGGTTGGTGTGGAAATTTGGAGAGTGGGGTGCCAGCTCAGTTGTTGGCTCGCCATCTGACCGTGGTTCAAAATTACGAGGTGTTGTCCTCGGATCTTTCCCTTAAGGGACTGATCCCGGACCGTCGTCAACAGTCCGTTGTGTTGCTCTAGTACGACGTTTACTAAAATTACCATTACCATTACAATGATGGTAGGTAGTTAATTTTCTCACTGAAGCAACGCAACTGGCTATTGGCGACGATCCGAGATCAATCCCGAAAGCAAAGATCCCAGTGAATTAACTGGGTAAGGTAATGGTAATGGTAATTTTAGTTAACGTCGTACTAGAGCAACACAACGGGCTATTGACGACGGTCCGGGATCAGTCCCTTGAGGGAAAGATCCGAGGACAATACCTCGTAATTTTGAACCACGGTCAGATGACGAAGCGACACCTGAGCTGGCACCCCACTCTCCAATTTTCCACGCCAACCCAACGTGAGGACTTTCGGGTAAGGTAATGTAAGGTAATTTTAATAAACGTCGTACTAGAGTAACACAATGGGCTATTGTGAATTAATTGGTTATCGAATCTAAATTTAAAATTAAAAAATTGAATTTCTAAAAATGTTTGATCTAAATAAAACGTTGAACCGATTATTTTTTATAATTCACTTAATGGTCAAGTTAAACAATTAAAACTGGTAAAGCAACCATTAATGTCAATTTCTAACAAATACTAATAGTTAAATTTAGTCGCCAACTGTTCTTGTTAGTCGCAAACTGGTAACGAAACGAGGAGGACTTGTTGTAAGAGCATCGGACTTGCAACCAGAGGGTTGCGAGTTCGGTCTAACCAAAAGACTGTCGTGTACAAAAAGGCCTAGTGCACGTTGAATCTGTAATGGCCTCAAACATCCTCCCATTGGCGTGGTGTGGAAGTTTGGAGACTCTTAATAGTAGCTGTTAATTCTAACTGAAATCCTAAAGTAACAGTTTTGCCCATCTAAGAATTGCAATCTGATCCGTCAGATCCAGTATTCCGCCGAATCCGGTATCAGTTGGCTATCTACCAGATCTAGCAACATCTATCAGATCCGGTCTGGATCCGATAGAACCGAATTTTTTTTTAATTAAATAATCGATTATTCAAACCCAACTTTAAAATCGCAAAATCGTTTATTAAGCAATCGATTGTGAATTAATCGATTATATATTTTTAAGTCATCAGTTAGGAGAATTCTAGCAAAAATAATAAATTAAACTATCAATAATATTTTTTTTTATGAAGAGGAATTAGAAAAGCAAACTCTGCAAGAAAATGAAGACTATTGCAAAAAGACAAACTTTAGAAAAGAAACAGATTTTGAGAAAATACTGAAGAAAGAAATGACTTCATATTATGAAATGGAGTCAAAGGAAAATATTTGTCTCTTATGTACGACTACTTAATGACGGTTAAACCAACTAGTGTCGAAGCTGAGAGGGCCTTTTCGCCCGCTATTTATATTTGCAGTTCATTGAGAAGTAGGTTGGGGGATGATACAATTAATACTATTTGTTTCCTTAGATCGTTCTTTTAAACTCAAAAGTGAATTCCATTACTATATAACTTCGATTTAAGCAATTAAGAAGAATTGAGAGTTCCCTTGTTTGTTATGTTGACCAAAAACTGGCAAAGATGAGATTTTTATGTTAGTATGATACAAGGTTAAGCTTCGGTTTCTTAAGAAAGCGTAGCCGTGATCTAGCGGCCGTGATGTATCGGTGGGTGACGTCACTAAAACGTTGTTTATACTAACACATGGTGTTGGTTTCCTAGAGAGCGTTGTTTATGAGCGTAACGAAAATGATCGGTGCCGCCTTTTCCATGACTGTCGTCATAGCGGTCTCAAACAGTTGGGGAACGTTTTTTCTCTTGTAGCGGCCAGATTTCATTTCCTGCTCCAAACGAAGAGGAGCGAAATAAATAAACATTTCTGACCATTGATTAATTCGTTTTTGTAAAATCGGGATCCTTAAACACAGAATGAAAATTTCAACGGATTTGAAATCTGCCGAAAATTTGACCAGATGGATACTATAAATGTGATTTTCTTTAAATAAATAATTAATTATTTAATAAATAATTAAATAATCAAATGGCAAATAATTGAAAAAAAAAACTGTTTTTCATATCGATCTGGCGTAGAAATTTACGCTGATTCGAAATCTGTTAGAAACTTAAAAAAAAAACGAAGTTAGAAACTTTAAACTAGAGAATAAAAAAAACACTTTGTTTTGTTTCTGGAATAAAATAAACCACGACAGCCGTCTGTGTTGCCAATTCTCCAACGTATTCTGTCCGTCTAAGTTGACTCCTCTAGATTTTTGTTTAGACGGGGCCGTCTCTCTCTCTAGTTATGCCCGCGACATCATGACGTATCACGACTGTTATATAACGGCTCCACTTTCTTAGGAAACCAAAGCTTTAGGTACAATTTATATATCATTTGCTCAACGACATTAGGGATAGAGACTACTTAATTTTAGATAAACAGAAAAGTATTACGTTTAAACAAACTCTGATGTTTATTGGTGTGGAAACTAGTAAGTCTTATCATCATCAATCGTTTAATACTTACTGCAAGGAGTACTAGTAGTTAGTGTAATTAATTGTTGGGGTGATTGATTTCCTACCTATGGATAAGTATTAATAAAGTTGATTTCCTAATGCTGAAATAAATGTTTTGTTCGTCACTTTGGAATAATATTCTTTTTAAGTAATTTGCTCAGCCGATTTTGGAAAAACACACTGGTTAGATATATGTACTTGTTAACAAAGTACCAATCCGGCCGGATCCGGCCGGATTGAAAATCCTACCGGATTACAATCCCTGTGCCCATCCCATGTTAGACGGTGGGTCCTTTATTGGCGCGATTGTGGGCGGTGTTGGCGAATAAACGGCGTATGTCGCTATGAAGTGAAGTTCGAACTCGGTCTCCGGAGGGTCGTATATAGAAGGGCTGTTGTTACAGGTCTAATGGAAGTGTAATGACTCCCTTTTCAATATAGGTTACGAGCCTTTGGCTACAATGGACGGTAATGAGCGTTTCGCATTCATCTGCTCGTATACGTTTTCGCTTTGCATCGTAAAGTGAACCAAATCTATCGGAGGCAATATTTTATATATTGTGAAATGTCGACTTTCTATAATGTGCTATCACATATTCATTGTTATAGTTATGAAAACATTTTCCTTTGCAGGCACTTTCGATTTTTTGTTTATACATAGCACCCCTACAAATGCCATTGCGTTTACCCCCATATATTTCAAAATTATCGATTTCGAGATTTTCAGAGATTTGTATAGTAAGCTCTTTATTTTTTTTTCTTGGATAGTAATGGCTCTTTATTTTTTTTCTTGGATAGTAATGGCTCTTTATTTTTCTCCATCACGCTTAGTGAATTGCATTGGAGCCATTCATAAAGCCACCCATCAGAAGAAATGATACTTCATTTTTGTTTGGACTCCTATTAGAAAAATTAGTTAATTTTATTAATAAAAAAATACAAACATTTTACAAATAACATACACAATACAAAAATTTCATTGCGTTCAAATTAAAAAAATTTCAAAAAGTATCAATTTTGAAATTTTTGGGGATTTTGATAGTTATGACTCTTTATTTTTCTCCATCACGTATCCTGAATTGCATTGGATCCACACACGAAGACATTTTTAAGGACCTATCTGCCATTTCCCCAAAACGTTTTGTACAGATTCAAAGACTTAGTGTATTTTTTTACACTGGGATAAGAAAGAAGAAATGATACTTCACTTTTGTTTCAATTCTTATTAGAAAGATTAGTTAGTGATGAGTAGAGCTCGGATTTTGCATTTCTTTTTTTTAAGCCCCTAATGTTAATATGGAAATCCGTATTGAATGTTTTTTAGCAATTTGCAACCAAAAATATCCGAATTTATTTTGCATGTTTTTGCATATTTGGGACCATTTTGCATATTAGTTTTTTTAAATGTTTTATGCATATTTGGATGATATTTCTCTGTTTTTAAATATTTTTACAAAACAACCGTTTTGTTGCTTATGTGCGACGTTGATTAAAATACCTCCTACCTTTTTCTATTAATCTTTTTTTGAGGGGGAAAGATATACCATACCACAATTAACTATTCCCATATTTCGGATCGTCATCTGACCGTGGTTCAAAATTACGAGGTGTTGTCCTCGGATCTTTCCCTTAAGGGACCGATCCCGGACCGTCGTCAATAGCCCGTTGTGTTGCTCTAGTATGACGTTAACTAAAATTACCATTACCATTACCACATATTTCGGAAGTACTAAATGAAGGTACACTTAAGAAATTCGTAAGCATGGAATGTTTAAGAACTTTCAAAAATGGTACAGAAAAAATAGTTAATCTAGAAGATGGTAATGGTAATGGTAATTTTTGTTAACGTCGTACTAGAGCAACACAACGTGCTATTGACGACGGTCCGGGATGCGTCCCTTAAGGGAAAGAACCGAGGACAACACCTCGTAATTTTGAACCACAGTAAGATGACGAAGCAACATCTGAGCTGGCAATCCACTCTCCAAACTTCCACACCAACCCAACGAAGGACTTTCGGCCACGACAGATTTAAGGTGCACCAGCCGATTAATGTAGAAGAATCAATAGTATTCATTTTTTTTTTTTTTTACCAAATAAGACATTTTGTTGCTTGGATTTTAATATACCTAGATCGAAGAGTTCCTGGTTCGAATCCGGGTCCGGGCATGGATGTTTGTAAGCGTATGGTGTAGAGGCAGCTGATGCACCCTAAAACTGTCGTGGCCAAAAGTCCTCACGTTGGGTTGGTGTGGAAGTTTCGAGAGTGGGGTGCCAGCTCAGGTGTTGCTTCGTCATCTGACCGTGGTTCAAAATTACGAGGTATTGTCCTCGGTTCTTTCCCTTAAGGGACTGATCCCGGACCGTCGTCAATAGTCCGTTGTGTTGCTCTAGTACGACGTTAACTAAAATTACCATTACCATTAATATACGTAGAAGGAACTTGAGTGTGGAACTAACTGTATAAATATTGGTCAATATTAATGATAAAAATCACTGGTGTAGAGACTACGTACCCAGAAGTCTGTCATCATAACAAAAAATTAAAATTCGGAAATATTCTATTGCAAAAATAAATAAAAATAGATGAATATTTGTCGTAAAAACGGCGACTTTTTAGTTCAAATCCGTCCACCTTCTGATGAAAAAAAGCTACGCGCACATTTGTTGTCCACGTGATTTCTGACGATCGCTCGGTTTGTCACGTGGTTATGGGGAAAAGCATGAATGGATAAATTACGGATTGGTTAAAGTTATTATCCAGCGTGGTTAAATACACAAATCTGCGCTTCGATAGCCAATCGGCCCAAATCGATTCGTAAACCCACGTGACTTTCCCTTCTGAGATCTTACAACAGTTACTCCGCCACATATCAATTTCATAAGAAGGTCTTAAATTCATTGACCTTCAATTGAACCAATGATAATGTGGACATGGTCTTTTAGCCTGTACTGGGGCCTGAAGTACAGATGTGATTCTTGGCCTTGTTGTCTTAAAGAGAAAGATCAATTTTCGAGTGTTATGGTTTGTATGCAATTGAAGGTTTCCTACAAAATAGTATTTGTTTGCTCAGAGGTCTTAGATCAACCTTAAATTGGTGTTCAGAACTCTTGTTTCTGCACTTGTAAGTTATTACATATTTTTATGATGTACTTTATTTAATTTTAGAATGGAGTAATATTCAATATTATATCGGATGTTTAGATAAAGTATCTGAGAAATGTGTGTAGGAGATTCTGCGAATTGTATTGTTTTAATTTTTTTAGATGGCAGAATGGTGGGATAATCAGCCGGAATTGAGTTTCTCAGCGGACGGCGACGACTATCTCGCTGAAATAATTGCGGGTAAGTAAAAATAAGCAAAATTAGAGAGTAAAGTAAACATAAGTAATATTCAACAATTTATTTTTAGCCACTGCTCGTTACATATTGTATCCACGAAATACGAGCATAAAATACGAATTTGAAATGTGTACGATGATAAAACGACTTGTGAAAGAAAATTTGTGATTGCCCTTAGAATCAGTATCTTTAATTATAAACAGGCGATTGATGAAACTGGTAAGTGCTAAAAGTATACATAAACACAGGCCCGCCGTAAGCGGGGAGCAAGGCGTGCACCGCACGTGGGTGGCACGTCCAGAGGGGGCGGCAAATCTAGCGATCTGTCACGTAATATTCAAAGTCATTGTCATAATACCCACCCCAAATATAGCATGAGAAATGTCATCACATGGAGGAAAATATCCGACCGGAGCGCAATTACTATTTTCTTTTATAGTACTAGGGGGCTCCGCCACCTGTTCCCTTAAGCTCGCCAACCTCCGCAAAAATTCACGTTTAGAGGTACTCTTTATAAAAAAAACTCACGGCTGAAGACTAAAAATTTGTACGTGTTTTGCTCACTCGCATGCATTAGAAATTTCGCTCTTTCAACTTTGACACTTAATAAACCTTAAACTAATATTTGCATCGAAAATTTTATATCCCTGTACATTTTTGAGCAAACCATGTGAATTTTTTAATTTTTTGATCCGTACTTTCTCGGGAAACCGTTTAAGAATGGAGTTAAATTACACAGTTTTCAATCCTGCGGCGGCGGCAACTTAAAAAAAAAAGAGACTCGGGGGCTACGCCTCCTGCACGCCAACCCCCGGGGATTGCACACAACTTTGCTTCGCAAAGCAAAACTACTTTTGCAGAGTCAATCTCTTGCGACGGCGAAACTATCTTAATAATTCGTATAATCCTGATTTTACTCGACCGGAGGCGAGCAGGGGCGGATCCCCCTAGTTGTATTATAAATTTAAAAAATACCTACCGTTTACGAAATATTTTAGGAATTGCAGAAAAGGAAAAAAAATGTCAAGGGCGCAGTGGAAAACACAATGGATTGCAAAAAAAAAAAAAACTTTGGAAATCAGTAATCGCGCATGCTGGTCTCAGTCTCAATTTGGTAGTCAATGATGCAGCAAATATTACGTGCGAAACTAAATTTTTTTAATATAATTCAAGAAATTTACGTTTTTTTTTTCATCGTCTACAAAAAGGCGGTTGATAATTTGCAAACATTTACCAGATTTCAAATTAAAAGCTTTAAGTGCCACGCGATGGTCTAGCAAAATCGATACAGTCAAACCATTACGGTATCACCTCGAAAAAAATATTTGATGCTCTGCTGGAAATATCTGACAATTTGTCGGAATGGGATTGTATATCTCACAAAGCTCATTCGTTTGCTTTGATCATTCAAAATTATAGATCTATTTGCTCGGTTGTAATTTGGTTCGATATTTTAAACGAAATTAATGCTCTGAGTAAAATGATGCAAAGCCCCTCAATAAGTACTCAAATCTGCATAAATGTGTTAAATAAGTTAATTGATAAGTTCACAGAATATTGTACGGATGAACACTTTGAAAGGGTGTCAGAAGAAGCTACCAATGTGGCTCACGAACTCAATGTAGAAACAGATTTCCCGCCAAGAAACACAATTCGTCCAAGAAGAAAACCAACACAATTTCAATATGAACATAGTGATGAAGTTTTACTAGACCCCAAAATCAAATACAAAGTAGTTTTTATTCAGAATCCTAGATCAGACATTAGCTTTTTTAAAGTTTTGAAGTTAAAAACATTTACCGACGTATTTGACATTTTCAGCAATAACTTATTTAATTACTCCAATGAAGAATCAGTTAAACATTGTAAAGATTTCAATCTGAAGCTTAAAGACGATTCAATTAGTGAAACAGAAATGATCCACAAACCCTATTACAATATATATTTACTAATGACTTAATTTCAACATTTCCGAACACAGCAATAGCGCTAAGAATATTACTTACATTGCAGGTTTCAGTTGCATCTGGTGAAAAGTCCTTTTCAAAGTTAAGAATTATAAAAAAAGTATTTAAGATCAACAATGCACCAGCAAAGACTAAGTAATTTAGCTATAGTTTCAATTGAACATGAAATCTTAGACAGCTTGGATACAAGAAAATTGATAGCAGATTTCGCAAAGGCAAGAGTTCAATTTCTGTAGATAAATATTTATATGGTTTTACACTTAAGTAAAAAAAAAACTAACTTAGTAATAAAAATAAATAGTTTTTCTTTGTAAAGAATATTTTATTTTTTCACACCCTTATGAAACAACATTAAAGAGCCTTTCTGGCAAGCTCAGCGTTGGTAGTCGTAGTTAAACAGGGGGCGGCATAATCGGTGTTGCACACGGGCATTCAAACAGCTAGCGGCGGGCCTGCCTAAACAATTAAGTATTTCATTGAACGATATCGATACCTTAATGGTAGGCCCCAGTCTAATTAGTCCTTGTGTAACAAAAAATGACCCTAGAGTGACAAATCAAACCAATAAGTTAATGACCAAACTTACCTTAATAAAAAACATCATCCAATAAGATGTTTTAAAAATTTTTTGATTGAGATTTATCAATAGAAGAAAAAGAATACGATTAAAAGGTTATTTACAAAAATGACTTTTGAAGACGAATTTGACCATTTTTTAATATTTCTAACAAAATACGAGGACACCATAAAAACCACACCAGACATCTATTGAGTAAACCAGTAAATAAATCAGAGGGTATACCAAGGTGGGCCCCTGCACTAGTATATGCAGGGGTCCCATGGTATAATATTCTCTGATGGTACACTCTTTGTATATTACACTCTGACACCTGCATAATTTTTTCCATGGGTAGGCGAAACATGTACTTACTTCTTATACTTTCCTAGGGGGGGGGGAAATATGTACACGCACACACACACATACATGTACATATATGTAGGAAATCCTTTCTAAGGACCGGGTAGGTATTCATTAAACTAAACCCGCGTTCGCAAATGGCCGTGAAACATGGAAATATTTCATTTGTTCTTAAAAGAGGCTTTAATTTTTCAGGTACAATTTGGGCGATTTCATTGGTCCCTCAAACCCTGAATAGTGCACATTTCATCTATACCTTCACG
Source organism: Metellina segmentata (assembly GCA_947359465.1). Lineage (NCBI taxonomy): Eukaryota > Metazoa > Arthropoda > Arachnida > Araneae > Tetragnathidae > Metellina > Metellina segmentata. The sequence continues at coordinate 49,392,989 of OX375884.1, read as the reverse complement.
TCAACAGATCCTTTTTAACTCCTTTTCTACATGGCGAATATCCCCTGCATTTATATTTTCTGTATCAGTCATGGATATATCCTTCAAAAATTGACAATTTTCTTCATTAACATTAGAACAAAGTCTGAATTTCATTCTATCGACACAACTTTGAATGAATTGCTTTTGATTAATAGGTGCGATTTTGGAATTATGTGCCAAGGTGATATCTTGAAATAGAAACTTTTCTTTTGCTTCTACAGCTATCTGCGTTTCACATGATGTTTCGCGCGATGTTTTATTGGAAAAACAAAGCGGTGTTCGTAGTTTTTAATAAAAAAGCAGAGGGTATAGGAATTTGCTGGAAAAACCAGAGGGTATACGGCGTATACCCTCCACTACAGCCCTGCTATTGAGCTGCCGAAGAAATGTCTTGCACATTTCCGAATGCTGAAATATTATTGAAAATTGTTTTTATCAATTCCCTTATCTAATGCGCCAGGAGAAATATCGATTTCTATTTTAAATCGTGTACAAAATTATTTAAGGAGTCCTATGAGAGTAGAAAGATGAATTAATGGGACCATTCTGTATATAGAGCAATAAATCTTAAACCGAATTGACACTACCAAAATAATTGACGAATTTACAAGAAATAAAGCAAGACGGAAATTCATATAAAAAGATGTTTTTTTTTTTGATAAATTTATTTAATGTGTTATGGTATAAAATTTGTGATTACTTTTCTTTTTGTTTATAACTTTATGAGTTTTCTTGAAACTTTTTTTCCAATTTCAGTTTGATGGCCCCGAAAATTTTACCGCTTAGGGCTCCCACTTGACTTGATCCGCCATTGTGACGGGGCCCTAAATAATGTTGGTTTCCAGTTACTCTAGTCTCTAATTTGCTGAGAAATTTTTTGAATGCACACTTGAAAAACTGTAACTTACTTTGCGGACCCCTCTGAGCCGTCGCACCCAGTTGTCATGGTATCGGCGAACACGCATAGTTGTGAGCTTGGTCAAATAGCCGTTTGGAGTTGACCCCAGCAAGAGGAAAAATATATATTCTGTTGATATTTGACTTGAGTATTTTCGAATATAGATGGCAGCACATTACACTGCTCACAATGTTTATCATGAATAAATGAGGCTCTACTTTCAAAACAAATTTTGCTATCACATGTGTTGTGGAAAAACAACACACTTTTGAAAAATCTTGTTTCTCGAATTGTTTTGAAGACATAGTTGTTTGTTTTTGTAAAGTGTGACTGGTATGTATTGCGCATTTATTATTATTATTTACACTATTTTCAATTCTCATGAAATATTTTAAATTGGAAAATATCGGCACTCCTAGAGTGTCAGAACAAAAAAATACGTGTGGAACTGTGAATTAGCTATTGTCATTTAGAGTTGTAATTATAGGGAAAATATACTTTGTCCTATTACTCCAAGTATACACCAATTCATGTATCATCTGAGGGCCTAATTTAAATTATCCTTTTAATTGCCACATTCTTCAAAAAGTTCCGAGACTCCTTGATGAGGTAAAAAATTGGTAATTCTCGACTCGTTTTTCAACCTGGAGTTCATCTCAATCAATAACTGCACAGTGAATTTGCCTTTAAGTAAGACACTAGATACAATTTGAGTGGTAAACACTTTCCACATACTTCTTCACAAATTGATCTTCCTGCACGATGGACCAACGTTGCTCATTATACATTATAGAACTTAATTCAGACAAGTTTAATCGCCAAATACAGCCAACTTTGTCGCAAACCATGACGATTTCCTTACAAATCTGGTTCAAGGACCAATCCTTTGTGCGCATGCGTCCAGTCTTGGATTTGTTCGTACGTTTATGATTCGTAAATCCTGTTTTATTGGAAGAAATTAAAACTGTGCAACTTCATTTTTTTAATTAACTGATTAGAAAAAATAAAATCTCCTTTTCTCATTTAAATGCGTTACTAAAAAAGTTATATGAAAATTACGTTTTGTTTTGGCAAGAACAGAGGAAAACTTTATTAAATGGCTGCAAATTTTTTAAACAATTACGTTTTATGCTATTTATTATTTCACTTGGAACAAAGAAAAACTAATTTGTATTAAAAGTATACTCTTTTCAGATAAATAATGACAAGATTAAGGTATGTTTTTGGGCATATACATTATGTTCAAGTTTATTGTGTTGTATTGGAGGGCTCGCTCGATTCGCCCTCTGTGCTAGCATCTTGCGAGTTGTAGGCGACGCAGGTCTGATTCCTCCCTATGTGATTTTCACTTCTGTGTCAATAAAACCTTCCTTGCTTGTTCGTTCACTTGTTGTTTGGCGCAGCTTCGCCAAACATGGCTCTTGCGCCAACCCCAACTCAGTTCATTCCTAGGTCGTCTTAACTCGAATTCCAAATAATAAGTTTTCAAAAAGTATTATGTTATATTTGATAGTTTAGTTTAATTATATATAGACACAAAACACACAGAAATAACAAAAGCATTTTTTTTAAACTAGTGATTTGTGAGGAGTTCCAGATTTTAATTTTTATAGAATCATACACACACACACACACACACACACACACACACACACACACACACACACAGTAGTTAATGAAAAATTATCATCTCGCTCACACAGACAGAGATTGTATTGATTTTTTTTGTCAAATTTCAGATATGATGCGAGAAGACTTTGTTTATGATTCGTCTGCATTGATGTTTCAAACGCAGCCTGGCGCCAAATCATTGGTAAGTATGGAATTGTCCAACTACTTTTTTTTCTAGTGTATTTCTCTCTATTAAAAAAAAAAGTTACCGTCGCACACTGCTCCGCAAGACTGAAAACTCGTTATTTTCGCTCCAATTTTGAGACGCTTTCCCGATAAAATACGGATCAGAAAATTACAAAATTGACATGGTTTGTTCAAAATTGTACAGGGAACAAGAAGAAGAATATTTTTTTTCCGATACGGCTATTAGTTTAGGGTTTATTAAGTGTCAAAGTTGAAAGAGCAAAATTTCTAATGCGAGTCAGCAAAGTACGTACAAATTCAGCCGTGATATTTTTAGTGTACCTCTAGATGTTAATTTTTGCACGACGCCGAGTTTTTTTAGAAATTCCAATATGGTTCCTGATAATATTTTTTTTTAATTCATGAAAAATCTGGACATTTTCCTTATTTTTTTTTTAAACTGTCATATCTATATCATATTACAATTAGTTCTTAAATTTGAAAACATCGCAGAAAACCAAAGAATGAACTCTTTCTTCCAGTAGAATTATTTTTTAAATTGGTTACTGAATAAATTCGATGCGATCAGAAGTTGATCGTACAAATTTCGTATTTTTTAGATCGCGGAGAGATTGCGTTCATGGAAATAAAGGTTACATTTTCTGACTAACGAGTTTGCCAAATGCCCTTGAAACTCGCTGTGACGTCATGCTTGTGTTTTTTCGCTCGATTCTCAGACGATTTGCCGACTAAGTACAGATCAGAAAGTTACGAGATTAACATGGTTTATTCAATATTGTACAGGTAATAAGATGGACATGGTTTTTTACTGATGCGACTGTTAGTTTAGGGTGCATTGAGTGTTAAAGTAAAAAAAAGCGAAATCACTTGGAAAGGAGTTACTGGGGATTGGCGAGCGTTAGCGGGCAGTGGGCGGAGTCAAATCAGGATTATACGAATTATTAAGATAGTTTCGCCGTCGCAGGAGATTGACTCTGCGAAAGGAGTGTTGGTTTGTGAAGCAAACCAAATGGGAATGTGCAGCAATCCCTGGAGGTTGGCGAGCGTAGGCAAGCAGGGGGCGAAGCCCCCTATTAATCCAAATAAAGCAAAACCTTAAAATGGGATTATGAATTTACAACTGCTTGACACAAGAACCGTACGAATTAAAGTACTGAGTTAAGTAGGAATTTAATTAACGGCACACTGGAGCAGTATAACGGTCTATTGGCGACGGTCCGGGATCAAACCCGAGCACCACCACCTAATTTTGAACCACAGTCAGACTACGAGGTCACATCTGAGCTGGAACTCTAAAATTCCACACCACGCCAAGGTGAGGATATTTGAAACCACGACAGATTTTACGTGCGTCAACCTCCTTTGTACACGATGGTCTTTGATTGGATTTGAACTCGCAACCCTCTGGTTGTTAATCCGTTACAATCCTCACACAACCGGGCCAACTTAACCCTAAAGTACTTGAGAAGAGAGGACAATTGAATGTTCAATTTCAGTGACTGAAATTAAAATTTCGTATTAAATGAGGGTTACTACAACTTTTCTACTGTGCTATTCGAGATTGATATCTAATCGTCTCGTTTGGCGATATAGCCGACCAACTGGTATAGTGGTTAAGGTGTTAGCCTCTAGATCGGAAGGTTCCTGGTTCGAGTCCGTTTCCGGGCATGGATGTTTGTAAGCGTGTGGTGTAGAGACGGCTGGTGCGCTTTAAATCTGTCGTGGCCGAAAGTCCTCACGTTGGGTTGGTGTGGAAGTTTGGAGAGTGGGGTGCCAGCTCAGGTGTTGCTTCGTCATCTGACCGTGGTTCAAAATTACGAGGTGTTGTCCTCGGATCTTTCCCTCAAGGAACTGATCCCGGACCGTCGTCAATAGCCCGTTGTATTGCTCTAGTACGACGTTAACTAAAATTACCATTACTATTACCAAATCATCAGATATATTAGCTTGGCTATGGCAGCCCTTGGAGTGTTTATAAAAGTGAAATCTTTACTATTATAAAAGGAGATGTTTCTCTGTGTTCTGCGAGCATTGTCCTGACGAATCTATGGCACTTACAATAATGAAATGTGGCACAAAGGTAGTCCTAATTTTTTTCAATTTTTGTGTCCAGCCCGAATTTTAATAATTAATGTCCAGCCAGAAATTAAAATTTAATCTAAAAAATTTTAAATTAATTTATTATTTTTTTTGTCACCTTTCATTCTTCTTTCCGGAATGGGACGTCACCCCTACCTCGAATGAAGAAGCAAGCCGATTTTGCGATTTTCGACCAATTACGTCATAAGTGTTTTTAGACCGAATGCCTTTGGAACTAGAGTGCCTATATAATAAGAGTGGCGACATACGGAAAACACTTTCTGATTGGCTTTGAGACCTTTTCTACCGCCCGAGGCGGTCTTTTCCTAGCTCCTGTAGACTTAACATGGGAACTTTTTGTGTGTTCGAGAAAAACGTGTGTACATTAAATAAAAAAGAAAATATAGCTTATTCTTGTTTCATTTCGTGTTCTAGAATGTTTATTTATTATTATTTTAGTGTTTTGTCAGTATAAATTTGAAGACTTTTTTAAGTAAATAGCTTTTTTTGAACAACGTGGTGTTTCCCGCAATCTAAGTTAGCGGTTTGTGTAATCCATCTCATCAATTACGCATGTAATTGAGCGTCTCTAGACACGTCTTCGATGACCGTCAGGACACAGTTGGAAGCGGGATTCGTCGCTAAAGACTATATGTCCCCAGTCAGCATCATTCCAGCCTGATCGAGCCAAGCACCACTGTAATCTGGCTCGACAGTGTGGAGGCGTGAGTGGCAGGTGGCGTAACGGTCAGTACGAGCGTAGATTTCGCTCTCTCAGCCGTCTGTGAATGGTCATGGTGGACACTCGTGTGTGGGTCGCACGACTGATAGTTTATAGCGATGGATCAGGCGCTGTGACAGCTGATCTGACAATCACTCTGTCCTCGCAATCTGTTGTGGCCCTACGTCGACCGCTACCATCATGACGCTTAAATTTGCCATTGCCCACCCACTCTTGCCAGCATCTTCTAATCGCCGCATCGCTTCTTCGACTCACATGACGAGCGATTCTCCGATTTGCCCAACCTGCCTCTTTCAATCCAATGATACGACTTCTTTCAAACTCTGAAAGTTGCTCGTAATGAGCTCGAATCCTGCGGCGAGGCATTTTTTCAGTCGTTAAAAGGTATCCTAAATCGCAATGCAGCAGAAATTTTTAACAACAGTTCAAGAACAACTCCTTTTATTCATCTGCTGGATGCGCAGTTCCGATGCGCTGGAGATCACACTATTCATTCATTGGACACCAAATTTGAATCATTTACATATTTGGTCAAAACATTTTTACATACGAAATTTCAAAGCTATCGGATGATTTCTTCTTGGTGCGTCATTTTTTTGTTATAGAGTGTATTTTATTATTTCTTGCTCTCATTGAAAATGAGAATGGAAGCGGAAATTGAATAGGACTGGAAATGTAATATGTTACTTTTTTTTAACGCGAAGGGCTCCTCCGCAGCGCAAAATCAAAGCGGAAACAAAAAATAATAATTTTCTGAATTTCTCCGAAGCGATGAAAAAAACTTGGCATAGATCCAAGGTCACGTGAGGAGAAAAGTAAAGATTGGGGCTGTTCCTTCTTTCGTCCGAAAAAGAACCACGTAGAGAATAAAACTATTAAATTCATTTAAAAATCTTCTAGATTGAATTTTAAAAATTCGCCGCGACATAAAAATTGCAAAAAATTCGGACAACCTGTGTGCCAAATCTCATTGCTGTAAGTTCCATAGAATCGTCAGGATTTTGCGACAAGAAACAGACAAACAAACACTTCCTTTTATAATAGTAGAGATATTCAATTAAAATTTTTTATTTATTTAAAGAAAATCATATTTTTAGGTATCGATCTGATGTGAAATTTTCCGCAGATTTCAAATCCATTGAAATTTTTACTCTATCTTGAACGATCTAAGAGATAGAAAAAAAAGAACTACAGAACTAAAGTTAAAACTTTGTTTTTTATCAACTGCTGGAAAATCATTCCTCCGTGGAAAAAGTAAATTTAGAATCTGATCTTTTATGTTGTTGCCATTCCAAAGAAAACAATAATAATTAAATTTCATTAAATTCATGTAAAAATATTCTAAATTGAATTTTTAAATTCGCTGCAACCCTAAAATTGCAAGAAATTTGGACTATCTGTGTGTCAAATCCCATTACTGTAAGTGCCATAGATTCATCAGAACTTTGTGGGCAAGAAAACAGACAAACACTTCCTTTCTAATATTACAGATAACAGCTTTTCTAACGAATTCCAGCGGAAAAATTATTTTTATCCCTTAGAAACTTACATTTTTTCTGATCAGACACTAAGTTTGGTTTTTTTTTTCTGTTGAAGCTCTCCATCAAGAATAAGTTAAACCATTTTAGAAACCTAAAAAACACTGATGGATGTTTTTTGTAAATTTATGCTGATTTATATAAAATTGTGTGTGATTTTGTTTTGTGCTTTTGAACTTAAATGTTTTTGTAACCTGTGTGTTTAGTTCGATCATCAATTTGAAAGTTCCTGGAGTTCGAAGATTTCAACCGGGTGTTTTAGATACAAGCTCCAAGATCTTAAAACCAACTATCTTCAAGGACATTACAAGTTTGTTGTTCAGGTAAAAATATTTTTATGCTAGAGAACAAAACATCATCGTTTTGCTATCAAAGCCTTGTAAATCTTGAAATCATGTATTCCAAAGGGATAATACACGCACTTTCCTACAATTTTTGAGTTAGCTTAAAAAACAAATTACATTTAGCATATTTGTAAGACAGTTAAAAATCAAGTTCAGAGATAAATTCTCGGAAGAGTAAAACAATTGTCAATTCTCAAGGACTGGCTTCAATCTAAAAACTCGTGCCAACAGAAGCTTAAACTTTATTTTTTAAGCCTTGCAACAGAGGAACATGTCACAACAAAACTAGGAGCTGCTGTGGCTCTGGGTATGTCCACTGTGCAGGCAACCTTCGAGACTTGAAGACTGCAAGTGGGATTCTTGTATCTTACTCTAGCTGTATTTCCTTTCTTCTGTATCACAATTTTTTTTATGTATGTATGTCCATCTACTTGACGTTGTCTGTCTTATGTTTGGCACTGCTAGACCCAATTTGGCCATTGCGTCATAACGAGTAACTGAACCAACTAATCTTAACAAAATTCCCATAAGAAATTTCATTACCAGTCTAAATTGTATCATTCTTCACTTTTTCACGAATAATACACAATTCACGTAACCCCTCATTTTGAAGTCCAGGAGATATTTGTTTTGTGGTCCAAACAAATGTATAAGCTTTGAAATGCTCAAAAAAATTGAATCATATTTATAAAAATATTTTAAGCATGGGAAGTATAACTTTTATAAAGGGAATCATAAGGTTTTGTTTATGAAACAAGCGTGGGATGAACATATGTATTTAAAACCTTCTGTTTTAAGCATTAGTAGCCTAAAACTTATGCTTCATTTTACTTACATAGCTGAATGAAGATCGTGCGACTCAAAGAAGAATGCCTCAATTGATCACTGATATCTTGATGCCGTTTAATCCAGATGATTTTCATTTTGGTAAAGTGCCTGATTATGAGGTAAATTTCATTCGATCTAAAATGCAAAATATAGTGTTTTCTTTAAATGTAATCCTTAAAATAACGTGCTCCAATTTTTGTTTTTAAGAAAATGTTTGATGTGTGCAGTCTGGAATGGGGAATTCCCAGACTTGAAAATAAACTAGTGAGTATAGACAAATTCAAAGAAGTAACTTGTATTTTGAATAGTTTTTGTAGTATTACAAATTTGTAAAATTAAATTACATAAAACATTGTGTTTTTATAGGAGAAGTATAAGCATTCAATGATCGTAAATGTGAGTCCTCTTGAGTATTGCCACAGTTTATTTGTTCCGCATATTGAGCTCTGCTACCCTCAGGTAACTCTCAGTTTTGTTATCTAAAAGTTTTGTAGAATTAGGTTTTGTAAGGAAACAGTAAATGCTTTTACATATTACACTGGTGTCCAAAAGTATCTTTACATGCATAGAATCACGGATTTCTCAGAAAGTGAACAATAATTTTATGAATTTGTCTGGAATGAGGCATAACATCATCATACATAAATGCAAAGAAAAAATTTAAGAACACTGCATATGATACTGTAGTATGCAGCTGTAAAATTGTAGCATGAAACCATAAAAATGGCAATAATTTGTGACAAAGAGAGATAAGAAAAAAATGAATAACTCAGTAAAAAATTAAGGCTAATGAATTTAATATGGAATGCGATTGCCCCTGACTTGTACACACATATCACAACATGATTTCAAGCTGATAATAATGTTAACCACAGTTTTGGGAATTAAATTCCACATCTCCAGCAATTGGGTCTTAAGGGCTTTATATCTCTAGGAGGAGGATGTCTCAGTGTAATTGCTTTTCCAAGGTAATCCCACAAGTTCTCTATCGGGTTCAGATCAGGAGATTTTGCTGGCCACTGTATTCGCTCAATGGCATCATTTTCAAGGAATTCGTCAACGAGGTTTGCTCGATGTGGACGAGCATTGTCGTCTATAAATAAAAAATCTGATCCATATGTACCTCTGAAAAGTCTTACATAACGTTATAAGACCTCATCTCGATATCTCTGGCCAGTCACAGATCCTTTGTTAAAAACGTGTAGGGGCGTACGTACATAGATCATTATTCCACCCCACACCATCACACTTGCACTACCAAAACGGTCACATTCCATAATGTTCGAAGGAAGATTTCGCATTTCTGACTCCGTCCAGATGTAAAAGCGCTTAGAATCAGATATTAAACTAAACCTCGACTCATCAGTAAAGAGAATGAGGGTCCATTGGTGTTGACTCCAGTTCTGATGTTCTTAGCACCAATTAAAGCGATCCCTATTGTGTTGTGAAGACACATACCGTTGGCTTTCTGGCATAAAGGCCTTTTTCATTAAGCCTTCTGTATACAGTTTGCCATGATACAACAGTTTCCGTGGCGTCTGCAAGCTCTGAACTTAACTGCGGTACAACATTTCCAGAGTTCTGAAATTGTTTCCATAGCGCTGAGACTTGAAATATTCACACATCTCCCTGCTTCTAAACGGCCTATGATGCGCCACTTCAAAGATTCTTCCAAAGGATGCTTCGGAGACATAACAAACCATTTTGAGTCCTTGCACACTAAAATCAAATGCTGCATTGCAGAAATTCACTTTGCGCAATGCACTTGATTCACCGTTGAATGACGTAACGCCTTGATTTCCATATCAGAAACCCTTAAAACTCTTTTGATTGCATAATTCTAATGAGGCTTGTCGTTCACACATTCCCTGTTAAAATGAATTACATTGATTGGGTATTTCATGGAATATAATTATTTTTGGGTATTTAAAGATAATTTTGAACACGAGTGTATTTGACGTACGCTTAATAGAACAAGAAAAAAGAGTGATATAGCGACAGCCGAAAGGTTTGATTGTTGAAAATTAAAAGGCCAAAATAACACATTAATAAATGCGTTATTATTATTTTTTAAATGTAAAGTTACACAATATTGATGACACTAAATTGATGATGAAACCTTTTAAAACAATGCTAAGTTAGGAAGAAGAATTTTGAAAATAATTCCATCTCATCCTCACTTTTGAGACATTTACATATTTTTTAACCCTTTTGGTGATTGTGTCGACGAGGTATTTTGTCATTAAGCTAAACTCAAACTAAAAATGGGCGTTATCTTGACAAAATGTATCGTCATTAGCAAAATTGACGAAATTTTGATGGACGAGATATCTTTTCGAAATTACTTGGAGGGTTATACAAATACAAATATTGACGACCAGCTACAGGCTCAAGCCCAACAACGCTGGTCCTTTGTTTATGAATTCCCCAATTCCCACTGACTATCCAATTGTGTCTTAAATTCGTACACTCCCTTTGAATTAACTATATTTTCTGGCAACACGTTCCAACTGTCTATTACCCTATTAAAGTAGTAGTTTTTCCTTAAATCCCGATTAAAATGTGTCTTGTTCAATTTATACCCATGGCCCCTTGTTCTGTTATCCCTATTGAAATTTAAGCCCTCTGTGTCGCCTTGTTTTACAAACTTGAAAAGCTGAATCAAATCCCCCCTCCTTCTTCTTCTTTCCAGTGTATACATGTTTAGCTTACTTAAACGTTCATTATAGTCGAAATTTGCTAGCCCCTTTATTATTTTTGTAGCTCTGTGCTGAACCCTTTCAATTGATTCTATGTCCTTTCTAACTGGTTAACTAAATCAGTTTAGGTTAACTGCTTGAAACAAGTCTTTTGAACTCCCAATTCTAAAGGAACTGGTTAAGATTCTTTCTGCTGCTTGCAAACCAAACATTCAACGGAGGACAAGTAAAAAAGAGCGATACAAGAGAAATTATCAGAGAAACAAAAAAACATATCAGACAGTCTGTGAAGATTTTGTTTGTGCTGGTCCAAAAGCACTTCCAGGTTACTTTAAAATGAATTTTTCATCTTTTTCTCTATGTTTGGCATTTAATCTAATTGGTCTTGCCCAAACAGCTATCATATATCAATTCGGAATTTTTTTCTCCCAAGTGTTAATTTGCTAAAGTGCTGAAATCCGTATTAAAAAAAAAAGTCAAGTGTTGCTTGGATTACTTTTGTTTGCCGGGAGGGAACGATCATTCTGATAAGTTCACACGACAGTAGAAGAACGACCATCAATTTATTTAACATTTGATTAGTCCGTGTGACTTAATAGTAGGCTATGATAATATCATCATTTTTGTTGGCATTCTATAAAAATGCGCATTCACACATCTACCCTATCATAAGATGTTATATCGCCAAACGCGGCGTTAAAATGTCAAATCAGCCAACCAATTCAATTTTTCACAGAGCAGTCACGAGACTACTCATTGACATGTTGATCACACTTTTTGAAGTTCCTCTCAATAACAATGCTTGGTCTACTTATACAGGGTTCCCACTCTTTTTTTTCTAACTAAAAATAAGCACTTTCTAGCACAAAATAAGGACTTTATAAGGGGACTTAAATAAAACATTGAAGAAACCATATTAAACAATGTAATACCTGACTTTCGACCAAATGGGGATGCTCTTACAGATTAGTTAATCTTAAAAGAACAGTAGTGTAGTATAGACCTAAGTTATATCGTTTTCGTATGTGACAACCTAGGAATATCTTTCTCGCCGTAACTGCTTATTTTAAATCATGCAATCAAATTACTCAGTTGAAAGTATAAGATGTTTAATAATTAATAATAACAGAAGAAGTACATTCACATTGGTTATTCGTAACTACATTATTCGTATCATTATAACTACGTTCGAAATTACATGGAACAACGTTTTTTTTTGTTTACATACTCACGTTCCACTCTCGTGTTGCCATACACATGCAACTAAATTATGACTGTTGCTTTTAAAAAAAAAATTTACAAGGCAAGTTACTAACTGGACGATAACACTCGACCATCCTGACATTCAATCGACCACGATTGACTAAAATAAAGAAAAAGAACATATTAATAATATTATAATACACTTAATAATTAGCTGTAATAAATCAGTCCTGGTAATGCTTTGGTCTGCGCACATTTTGCTTAAGAAATCTTCTGGTCGGTACTTCAATACTGCTTTCTGAATCCTTGTTGAGTGAGGGTCTGGTAATCCGTATCCGTTGTCCAATCTTTCGTTGAATGAGGGTCTGGAAACTTGATTATCCTTGGTATTTTTCAATGTTTTCAGAGTTTGAATGAACTGGAATACAAGAAATATCATTCTCATCATAGCTATGTTCAGAGTCATCGGTGTCGCTCTCTCCACTACTGGACTCCGGATGGCAGTGCCATGACTTGAGTTGACTAACATGTGCCTTTGTGCAGTAGAATCTTCCTTTCTCTTTTTCCTCCAATTGGGCTATTCTGTATGTTTCGTTAGGTAATACATTGATCACTACCAGAGGACCTTGATACTTAGGTTCTGTCTTTGTTGGTTCCCCTATAGATCTGGGTGGTCGTCTAACAACTACTACATTTCTTACTTCAAAAGACTTTGAATCAGACTTTTTCTTATCAAATTTAATTTTCAACTGCTTTTGTTGTTCTTCAATTCTTACTCTTGCTTCGTCTTGCTTTTCTGGGGCTCATGCCATGTATTCGTATCTTCATCTGCTAGCCATCTACTAATTCCATCATTGAATCGGGGTACATAGCCATGCAAAATTTCAAAGGGAGTCTTACCACATGTTTTATTAATTGCATTGTTCAGATTTCTCTCAACTTCTTTGATATGTAAATCCCAATCCTTTTGTCTCTCGTCTTCCATACTAGCCATGATTACAAGTAGGTACAGTGCTGTTTACCCTCTCAACCATGCCATTTGCTCTAGGGTGTTTCGTAGAATTTAAGGTATGAGAGACTCCGTTTGAAGAGCAATATTCTTGGAACTGATGAGAAGTAAAACATGTTCCTCGATCAGTTATTATATGTTCAGGTAATCCATAGTCATTTACAAGTTCCTTTAGAGGCACAAGTACATTCTTGGTCGATGTACTTTTTACAGGATGAAGTCGTCCGAATCTAGTCAGGTTATCAATCACAACCAAAAGTTCTTGATTCCCTTTGGAACTTCTGATGAAGGGACCGAGATGATCCATATGTATAGTAGCAAAAAGTCTTTTTCCTGATTTATAATAGGATGCAAAACACCCTATTGCTTGCCGCGGGGCACTTTATTCATAAGGCACTCAAAACACATTGAGATATGTCAACGAACGTATCGTGTCATGGAGGGAAACCAGTATAATTCCTTAATCTTGGTTACAGTTCTGTCAGCAGCAAAATGTCCCATCAAATCATGAAATTTTACAACTATGCTTTTTCGCATAGTCTTAGGAATCACATAAAGTAGTTTCTGAACTTCCTCAACTGTAACGATACGATACAATTGGTTCCTCTTTAGTACATAATCTTGAATCATATGCTTTTCAGATTCCGTTCTTTCGTCAACGTCCTTCTTCAAAATTTCTATAAGTTTTCTCAGGTCTGAATCTGCATGCTGAATCATCAAAATTTGCTCGTCAATACTTAAAGTTAAACATATGTCCAAATTGTTACTGATCAACGAATCCAATGTATCTTCAGAACTTAATACTGGGGCTCTGCTTTATGCATCAACATGAGCCATCTTCTGACCTGGCCGATGCCATTCATTAAAATCATATTCTTGAATGAGGTTGAACCATCGAGCTATTTGAGGATTTAGTTACTTCTTTTATTTTTAGTTACTCTTACTTTAGTTACTCTTTTAGTTACTCTTACGACTTCTTTGTGTTCATATATATTAGAGCCTGGCAATCAGTTACTATATCAAATTCGATTCCAATGAGAAATTGACGCAATCTATCTATTGTCCATACTATGGCCATGAGTTCTAATTTGCTTGAATGGTAATTCTTTTCGGCAGCTGTAGTCTTCTTGCTTACGCAATAAACAAGATGAAATTTACTATCTTCTCCCATCTGCAGAAGCATTCCTGCTATTCCGTATGCACTTGCATCCATATGAACCTCTGTTTTAGCACCGGATCGATAAAGTGCTAAAGTAGGTTCATTAATCAAATGCGCTCTTAGTTCATCAAATGATTTCTGTTGTTCATGATTCCAAACAAGCTTTTCGTTCTTCTTTATTAAACAACTGAGAGGTTCAGCTTTTCTTGCATAATTGGTAACAAAGCGTCGAAAGAAACTGGTTAGACCTAAAAATCGTCTAATATCATGTATGTTTTGAGGTATAGGAAAATTCTCAATGGCATCAACTGTTCTAGGACCAGGTTGTAATTTACCCTTCTTGATGATGAATCCTAAAAATTCAACTTCTTCCTTGCAAACTTCACACTAGCAAAATTCACATTTTGCTAATTTCAATGTCAATTTTGCAGATCTTAAACGTTTAAACACATTCTTCAACCTTTCAATCATTTCTTGCCATGAATTTGCTGGTATTAGTATGTCATCCAGGTAACATAAAGCTTTCGTATAAATAGGAGGTCCTAAAACTTGATTCATGTCTTTGAAATTCTGCTGGTGCATTGGTCAATCCAAAAATCATCCGTTCGAATTGTCCTGTATCATCAGGAGTGATAAATGCAGTTTTTAATTTGGCTTCTTCAGTTAGGGGTATTTGGAGGTATCCATGTGCCAAGTCCAATGTAGTAAATAATTTGCAGTCACTCAAATATTCCAATAAATCATCAATTCGAGGTAAAGGAAATTTATCCTTGATGGTCTGATTATTGAGACGCCGATAGTCCAGTACCAGACGTTGCTCACCAGTTTTCTTCTTCACCAGTAATACTGGACTGGCGTAAGGAGATCGCGTCTCTGTAACAATTCCGTGATTTTTCCACTCTTGGACGATTTCTTTTATAGCAGCACGTTCTGTGATATTTGTTTTGTATGGTCTGGCAAACACAGGTTTACTGTTTTCATTTTCCTGTATATTCATTTTCGTCAAGTTGGTACAACCAAGTTCACCAATATTGAAGGCAAAACAGTCTCGGTACTCATTAATTAAATTTACAATTTCTTGCCTTTTTTCTAACGACGTATTTTCATTAAATTTTATTTTCTCGATGACTATAGGACGTTTCTTTACATTAGTCGTATCAATAGTAAATACATTTTTATCACATTCTATTATTCTATCTGACTCTGAATTGTCTACTTCTGTTATTCCGAAATCTTCATTTACTATTTCTGCCCTACCTACACATTGTTCAGCCTTCAAAATTATATTTACATTTCCTGTATTAATAATCGGTACTATAGTTTCTCCTTTAATTACTTCCAATAGCGAGTCAAAATTTTCTCCCTGATCTTTAACCACTATCAATCCATCGTTTATTAAGTCAGCTTTTGCTTTAACTAGGTTTATACTATTTCAACCACGTGAGAAGTGGTAAGTTTTATTCGCTGAGTGTTGATATTGCTTTGTAACTGAGTGAACGGATATTCGTTTGCATATCCGATATGCAGGTTACTTCCCAATCTAGTGAATGCAATGTCGGACAAATCTATCCAGGTCTTACTACCAAGAAATCGGTTGGTTGTGCGTGATCTTCTACAACAAGTATTAGTACATCTGTACCTACAACATTATCAATTTCAACATCAGCAATTGTTTTTCCGATTGTCCTAGCCGCGGGTGTGTTCTGATTTCCAAATCCGAACAGTTTATTTACTTCAGGGTTTATTCGAAGATTTAACTTTCTTGCGAGTGATTCTTTTAATAGACAGCTCGAACTCCCTGTATCTTTTAAACAGATTATTTCTTCACTTCCATTATTTTTGCCGTTTTCATATACGTCATTGGTGCTTTGGAATCCTTTTACTGATAAGTTGTTGTTTTGAGGACTTTCATTCTTCAAAACACAGTTCTTTTGTGTATGTCCAGTCCCATTACATTTTTGGCAAACCAAAAATCTTTTTGGTAAAAGACAATCTTTACTAACGTGTCCATAATCGTTGCAATTAAAGCACTTGAGTTCTCCCTTTTCGTTACGAATTGGTTTAGAGTACCCGGAGAGTTGCACCCGGTCCTGATCCTACTTAGGAAGTTGCTTACTCTCCTTACGTAAAGGTGGTGGTTGGTAGGATTTATTTTTCCTATCATTTCCATCTACAGTATTGATGCTAAAACGTTTTCTACTTGAACTTTTCGAAAAGCTTCTCACTGTTTCGTATTCATCTAATTTGCTTGCTAACTCTCTTGGTGACACGAATTTTGTCCGTTCATCTATGTTATGCTCTCGGATTTCATTAGGGACTTTCCGTTTTAATTGTTCAGTAATCATGAGTTCTTTTAATTTTTCGAAACTGCCGATTTCCAAACCGTTTATCCATTCTTCTAAATATGTTGTTAATTCAAAAACTAAATTGCGCCACCTGCCATTCATGTTCCTGTGATGTTGAAAAAATTTCTGTCTAATCGTTCTGGACTCAATTTAAATTTCTGCAAAAGTAATTTCTTAACATATTCATAATTATTTGCAATTTCTTCAGGTTCGCGCGTTATTAATTGGGTTATCTCATAAGGCATTAGTCCTAATAAATGAGTAACGTAATCGCTTTCATCAACATCTGCTCTACGAGCTTGTCATTCAAATAAAACCAGATAATAACTCATATCTCCTTCTTTTAAATCAAACTTTTGCAAATCAAATTTATTTCGTGACCTATCGTTTTGTGGGTTAACCCTAATTTGCGTTTCTGCTGGACTTGATCTTTCAGAGATTTCAATTCTTAATTTTTCTTAATTCAAATTCTCTTAGACATTTTTCATTTTCAAGTTTTCTTTCTTCGTTTTCTTTTCTATCGCTAATAATCATTTCTAATCTTAACATAACAAAGTTTTCTTCATGATCACTACTTTCTAAGATTAGTTTCTTCAAATCTACAATTTTCAATTCACGAGTAACCATTATACCCATTTCTTCTGGCAAAATTCTTAAGTCATCTTTCCTTCCTTTTCCCAAAAATGACATTGTGATTTGTTTTTTAATACAAACACACGATGCGATAGGAAACGTATTTTGTTTTTCCTTTTTTTTAAGATTATACTTCGTCGTATACGTATGTTTCCGTTATATAAAGTTCAATAACACAATACGTCCATTTTTAGTAAATGCATCATTCATAAAACATCAAGGTAGTTATTCTTCAATAAATAAGTTAATCATTTATAATGTTCAAAAGTCAATCAACATACCTTGATTAAACTTATATCTGTGAATTCTGTGGATCCCACTTCTGATGTGTAAAGTATAGACCTAAGTTGTATCATTTTCGTATGTGTTTCTCGCCGTAACTGCTTATTTTGAATGATGCAATCAAATTACTCAGTTGAAAGTATAAGATGTTTAATAATTAATAATAACAGAAGTACATGCACATTGGTTATTCGTAACAACATTATTCGTATCATTATAAGTAATTACGTTCGAAATTACATGGAACAACGGGTTTTTTTTGTTTACATACTCACATTCCACTCCCGTGTTGCCATACACATGCAACTAAATTATGACTGTTGCTTTTTTAAAACATTTACAAGGCATGTTACTAACTGGATAATAATAGTAGTATGTAAAAAATTTAATATTCAAGTCTATTTTCTAAAAATTATACACAAATAATGCCACACAAAAATGAGATTCTTCAAAATAGGCAGACTGATTTTTACAAAATTCAGCTGTTAATATATGGGCATTTACGTGTACGTGTATTAGTAATATGTGTAAGTACATAAGCACATTATAGAATGGAGACTGCAAGAAAAAAACTTTGGTTATTTTCTTTTTTCTCTTCACACTGCATTTGCTTTTATAAAAAGTGAAAGAAAGAGTTAAGTTTGATGAGGACCGGGCTTGGTGTTGTCGGTCTCCCAGCTGCTGTTACGAGTTTGATTTCGTTTTCTTATTATTTTCATATTGTTTTGTTTTTACTTTTTAATGGTCTTTAAGGGAGTGAATGAACAATTCTTTAGCATATTGCTGCTCATGGGTAGGAAACACCATTTTGTGTTGCCTGGGTCAGGCTCCTCCCTGATCCATCAACACTTTCAATTAAAAAAATGTCCTAATTTTTTTTGTTTTTTAAATTATAGTGCTTACTTGCAGCTTCAGCCTGCTTATGAAATGGAAATTATTCACCCCAGTAATTATTTTATTATACACTTTCATAAATTCATAATGAAAATTAGAAGTAAATTCATTTATTGGCACATCGGAGGTTTTAATAAAATAAAATTAGTGGCAAACTATTCATTTACTAAAAGGATTGCAAGTTGCATACATCAGAGTCAAATTTGACTGGATCAGAGACCGAACGAGTTTCAAAGAAAATATTTTCGATTGAACCAAAACAGATCATAAGAGTCATGCAAAAACTATGACACATTTAAAAAAGGTTTAAAAAAAAAATGCAATTTTATTGAATAGATATTCAATTAGTTGCCACCGTCCCAGCCTAAGCTTGGTGTATTGCCACATAATTTTGAACCACGGTCAGATTACGAGAGATCTGAGCTGGCACCCCACTCTCCAAACTTCCACACCAATGCAACGTGAGGACTTTCGGCAATGACAGATTTAAGGTGCACCAGCCGCGTCTACACCATACGCTTATAAACATAATTTTAATGAAACAAAATTAATTTGAAAATAATCATCTAAGCTGACGATGGAAACATATTGCGCATGGCATGACAAAAGCAAAATGAAATTCAAGCACTGTCGGCCATTGAGTATTTATCACCCGGATACAAAGAGCAAAAAATTATAAAGCATAGAAAAATTACTTTCGTGTTCGGTCAGTGGCCAAATACGATGAGAGTCCAAAATTTCCAGTTTTCAAAAGACTTTTCCTGATTTATGAAATTTCCCTACTATTCTCTGTTCTCCAGTACTCTGGTTAATGTTTTTTTTTCGGAACTGATAACAGATTGCTTCAAATTTTCAAAACAGATTCACCCTTGAAAATTTTCAAAATTTTTCTTTATATATCTTTACTGGGATAGTTTTTACAAAAAATTAGAAGCATAAAAAAAAAGCTAGATTAAAAAAAAAAATTTTAACACATCGGATTGCCACTCAGATAGCAGTATTAATTAAAATAAATTATTTTAATATAGTTTTCGATTCCCCTACAAACTTAAAAATATACTTCCCCATAATTATAATAAATTTTTAAAACATTGCACTCGCAGGTAACTGAATAAAACAAAATTAATTAACATTTGATGATTGTATTCTAGTTTCCTTTATCAGGGCAACTATTTTGTGCATTGCGAGAGCCACTCACAAGTCGTAAACAGACTGATTTTCATGGGTTTTGAAGTTTTTAAAGTGTATTATGTTTCTCATCAAGATACGTGCTCATCAAGAGTCGATCGACGATTTGTATATCGCGAACAAGGGTTGCCATTCAAACAAGCCAGTTCCCGAATCATCATCAAAACCGTACTTGTAAGCAGTTTTATCGCCGATCAGCGGCTAAAAAGAGGTCGAAAATATTGTGAAAAAATATCGTCATTTGAAAACTGATTTTCGTTTTCATAGGAAAATAAGAACTTTCTAAGGACTATTGATGAAAAATAAGCACTTCTAAGGGCTCTTAGAAATGGAAGGTCAAAATAAGCACTTTCTAAGCACCCGTGGGAACCCTGTTATATTCCATTGCGATGTATATTGGGGTCACATTGAAATGCAGCTTATGATCCTACCTTCAACATTTGGTCGTTAATCTAATTAGTGTTGTTTAATCAATTATCAAATACTAATTCAAATTCTTTGGAATTTTTTTTGGAGAAATGCTAAAAATCGTATTAAAAAGAAGCCAAACTGATGTCACGTTTCGAATACGTATAGGAAACGCGTATCACCGTTGGAACATTACCTGCCCACTTATATTTAGCTTAATACGAGGGCTGTTCAATAAAGAATTATCATAATTTTTTTAAAGGTGATGAAAAAAATCAAGAAAAATAAAATTCATATTGAATGTGTAGCGGGATAAGTGGAGAATAGATAGCGCAAGTTTCACAGTCATGACGTCATTGCTGAGGCCTTGGCAGCGGGCCAAGAATGCCTAGGTTTACTTTCGCCTACGGCAAAAATGGATGTGACAGGCAAAGTGCAATACACTGCAGTGAAATTTTGTTTTAGCTTTAAAAAGTCGTCAGATCTTTCAAAAACCAATGTCATGTGTGTTCCCCATCCTACATTTAGTCCTGATGTAGCACCATGTGATCTTTTTCTTTTCTTCCCCAAATTGAAGAAACACCTCTGGGAAAAGCAGTTTTCATCATCACATGCAGTGGTAAAAGTCACGTTGGCGATTTTGAAGGACCTGTTAAACAATGGCTTCCATCATGTGTTTGAAGACTGGAAAAAAGAGGTGGGATAAGTGCATTGCATGTAATGGGGAGTATTTTGAGAAAGACCATAAAAATTTGGAGGATTAGTACAGAAAATTATTTTTTATAATTTTATGATCATTCTTTATTGAACAGCCCTCGTAAAAAATGTCTATCATATACGCGATATAACGAGTGTTTAATGTATATAATTTATAACTTATGAAAGTGATTAATTCCAGAGATTAGTACTTTTCTCTTATAAGGGTAACAGATTCAAAAATTTTAATATGCTGTATCTAGCTTCATTTGTTTTTTAAATTAAATTTTAGAGTCATGATATCTTTGCTCATTTGCCTAATGAAAAAATACTCAAATACGATTTTCATAGAACTCAATACGATTCTATAGAGGAAATGAGCTCCGATTCTATAGAAAATGTATTTCCAGAGAATTCTATAAAGAAGTTCTATAGAAAAGGAAAGTCGTGAAAAAGAAATTAGCTTCTATAGATTTCTGGACATTGTATAGAGGTTACTTCATAGAGCTTATAGAAAAATGGGCCATAATTCTATAGAATTCCATAGACATTTTTGTAAGGTTACTTCGCATCAAATATATTGGTTTGATTGTTAGTCTGAGTAATGTCTTTTTTATTTAAGGTTTTAAACTTCGATGCACTTAGAGCTGCCGTAGAAATGATGCTAGCCAGTGGTGACAGGTATGTTGATTGTATAATCTACAGCGATGTTAACGTTCCTCATACTATCATAACAAGTGTGTGACAAAGTTTCAGTGACTGAAATACTTTTAATTTAAAACTTTCTATTGTACAAGTTTTAAAATGATTGAATTAGTTTTAAACAGCATAATAAAGTAATCCCATTAACCAGCACCTTAGGGCTATGTCCTCAGAGAGAACATTTCACAATCGAATATTTCTCTAAATCAAGTATGGTAAACTTGGGACCTGCTGTTACAAAAATAGTTCACCAAATTTTATGTACTTCATATTTATGTATCACTAGCTGAACAACCCGGCATTTAATGAGTTTCAAATATGACTGCGACATTTCCCTGTGTTAACTAAAATACACAAACCCTGTAGAACATGTTTCCTACCGCAACATTTCCGTGTTAACTCAATTACACAAAACCTGTAGAACGTGTTTCCTACAGTGACATTTAAATTATGACCGCGACATTTCCGTGTTAACTCAAATACACAAACCCTGTAAAATGTGTTTCCTTGTTCATGTCCAACTATTGCAAGAAAACAAACTTAAAATTTTAAAATTGATGCTTCGAGGGGCACTTTTAGGATTATCTGTGTGCCAATTTTCATGGGTACAGATTGGTCTGAAGACAGGAAAGAAATAGCCTATGTTTTCTGCAGTGTTCTAAAGTATAAGTGTGCCAAATATGGTGTAGATTTGTATAAGGAATATACACCCACCCACATCCTTTTATATACAGGGGTTGGACAAAAATATGGAAACACCTTGTGAAATGCATGCTTGAAAAGAAATGTTTATTCTAGTGAAATGTGTAGGTGGCGCTGTTGTTTTCACCAACTGATGCCACCTATACAACTTCGTAAATACGCTGCGCAGGTCAGCCGTTTGTCGGGGCACTGTTCTGTGAAGTTGTAATTGCATCATGTCAGAGCTAACAGACTTCGAACGTGTGCAAATTGTTGCAGCTCGTCTGGTTGGTGCTTCCGTATGCAAAGTGTTTAGTGTTTCAAGATGTACTGTATCTACCATTTATTCCATATATTCGAAAAGCAGAAAAACATCATCTGCTAAATCATAGCGTGGACTAATATATATATATATTCAAAGTTGGACTAAAGTGTGTCAACTCAGCGGTCCAGAAAAATCAGACCATATGCAGAACAATACTACACTATTTAATTATGGCATGATTATAATCACCCATCAGAATATAGTGCTCATAAGCAAATAATAAAACTTTTAAGAGCATTTAAAAAATTAATTCGCAAAGTATAAACTACAGTAGGAAATATGCAATATTTTTTTCAGTGAAATTTATTAGCTTACCTTACTAATCTAAGTACAGTACACATACGTACGTGCATCTATATTCAACTATCTCTACTATTATAAAAGGAAGTGTGTTTATTTTTCTGTTTTTAGTTATATGACGAATCTATGGCACTTACAATAATGGGATTTGGCACAGAGGTAGACCGAATATTTTGCAATTTTTGGGTTGTGGCGAATTTTAAAATTCAATCTAGAACATTTGTAAATGAATTTAGTTTTTATTGTTTTCTTTGGAATGTCAACAACATAAAAATCGCAAATTCTAATTATTATTATTTTTTTTTTGCGCAGGGGAACAATTTGTCAGCAGACTAAAAAAAAAAAAAAAATTTTAACATAAATGAACGTTCTTGTTTGTCATATATGATCCAAATGAAACAAAAATTTTTTTTTTTGTCTCAATTTCTAAGTAATTTTCAAACAGGGAGAGATAACGTCAATCAATAAACAGACAGATGTCCACCTATTGTGCTTGAGAAGGCAGAGAATTGAGGGGAGGGAGGTAACGCCGACGATGATTCAACGCAAAATAGAAATGGGGGAAGGAGAGGGAAGTAAAGGCGTAAATTTAGGTCTTCTCCGGGATCGCAAAGACTTTTTTTTTATTCTGGTCATTCCCTGTGTTGCTCCCCGCCTCAAGAAATGTTACAACAATAACTATTTTTAAAAAAAGACTTATAACCTCATTGAAAAGATGAAAAAACAGACCATATAACCTATAACCAGAAAAATAAAATGACTATATAAGCGGTGTGCTTTAACACACGTTCCCTATTAAGTTAGACGGGACTTTATAAAACTAACCATATATGCGGGGTGACCATATAGCAGGTACTGACTGTGTAAATATATATATATATTCTAACGTTTTACTTAGTAAATATATAGCTTAATTTATATTTTGAAATTGTGCAAGGTAAAAATTAATCTTGAATTCTTTAAAAACAAAATCATTTTGTTCTTTTATAGTTATATGAGAATGGGTTATAACAGTCTTGGAGCATATGCATCAGTGAATCATATGCATTTTCATATGTATAGCTTAAGATGCAAACTCTACCTTGAAACTGCTGTAAGTATGCATTATATTTTTTAAAATAAAAATAGTGTACAGTTTTAAAGATAAGATCTTTCATCATAAACGAATGAGAACCGGTTGTAATTAAAATTTGGGGGAACCAGTTTTCGAATACCACTGGTACCCACAGGTCACATTTCCACAATACTGAATGGAAATGCAGCTTGTACTGTATGGGAAAAACTGTTATTAAAAAAATTTAATTAAAAGTTTCAACTTCTCACAAACTGCATCATATATCTGGAATTAAGAACTAAACTTTAACTTTCAAAGGTGATAAATTAACTGTCCAGTCGAATCTTTTAAAGCCTTAGCTGTTGGTGTTCGGAAGTCACAGAGAAAGGGAAAATTTAATGGGGTAGAGCAAGGGTCTCCAAACTACGGCCCGCGACAGCTAATGGCTTATTGTTATTGTTGCTGTGATAAGGTGGATAAAAAACACAGAATGATAATAACTCAGTTTTATTTACTTGCTAGGTAAAGCTTAAAGATAAGTATAACTTACAAGTCCGCTTGTAAAAAATACTAATGAGATTTATGTAATTGTGATTTTCGGGAAACTCAGTCTCAGTAGTGTGGCTGAATATTTTACATGTTTTAAAATGTGTGAAACATTTTTTACGTAATTGTGATTGAAACAGTATTATTTTCTGCCAGAACGATTTGATGTTAGTGTATAAATCAGGGAGAAGCTGGTTTTCTCCTTGCAATCTCAAATTCAGTTCGTTCATGAGTTTTGTCAAATTGACATAGAATGCTAACTTCCACAGCCATTCGCTATTTTGTAATTCAGTTAGAGGGCAATGCTTTTCATTCAAAAAAATTTCGATCTCCGCTCGAAGTTCAAAAAAGCGCTGAAGGACTTTTCTGCAACTAAGCTAGCGTACGGCAGTATGATATGGTAAGTCATTTTCTCTAATCTCTTCAATAAATTTGCGGAATTGTCGGTGATTCAGCCCACTGGATCTGATGAAATTAACAACTGATTCTATAACTTCAGACATATCCAAACATTTTCCGCACAAGGACTGTTGATGAATGATACAATGTAAGACTTGGTTCTGAACCACCATCATTTTTTACAGCCTTTGACACAATGGCAACCACTCCTTTATTTTTACCACACATGTTTTTGCCTCCATCAGTTGTAATTTCAAGTTTTTCCATCGAAGGTTCTTTTTATTAATGGCATTTTCAACTCCCTTAAAAATATCGTTCCCAGTAGTCGTGCCGTGAATACTATCAATATCAAGAAGTTCTTCGCACACTTCATAACTTTTTATCTACTCCTCGAATAAAAATCAACACAAGAGCAGTATCTGACACATCCTTTGAATCATCCAAGGCCATAGAAAGCCTCTCAAGATGTCCATTTTTGTCAGACAGTTGAGATGATATATTTTCTGCGATGTCTTGTACCCTCCGAGCCACAGTGTTTGCTGACAAACTGACAGATTTAAAAAAATTTACCTTTTTGGGGCACATTTCTTTGGCTATTGCAATTATGCATTCTTTGATCATTTCACCATCGGTGTATGGTTTTCCATGTTTTGCGATTTCAAGAGCCACACGAAAGCTGGCACGAGTTGCTGCCTCTTCTTCAGCATTGACTTGTTAACAAAGCTTGCGGCAATTTCAATCCACACTTCAAAGTTTCAAATTTTTCTGTCTGCAAACTTCCTGTATATTTTGAATAATTTTAAAAATGTTTCGTTTCATAATGACGTTTAATGTTATATTCCTTGAGAATGGCTATAGTTTCATCGCAAATCAAACATAGCGTCTTATTATTGGTCTCAATCACGAAATATTGATAACTCCATTGATCTTTGAATGTTCTGCATTCACTGTCTATTTTTTGCTTCTTCTCCACACTAGTAAATTACACGCAAAACACACTCTTTTAAATGGGGTTACCCACTACTTAATTTCACAACAGACAATTTCGTTTACTTTGCTTTCCCTAGGCAGACTGACTTGCGGTCGCGCCGCTAGCTATTTATACTTCAATTAATGCCACCTCGCTTTCGAAAGTACTACTAGCGCCATCTGTTAGCGATAAAGGGTTCTATCACTACCTATTTCTCCTTTTGAACACCAGATGTCAAGTGTAACGGTCATACTCTAGAGATTATAGATAATGGCAGGAAAATTAAAACGGTTTTGGCCCTCGGAACTTATTAGAGTAATCAATATGGTTCGAAAGCTGGAAAGTTTGGAGACCCCTGGGGTAGAGAATTAACAAGGGTGAAGTCAGAGACTTCAGGGTCCAAACGAAACACATCACATCGGCATATAGGCCTTTTCAGGAAGGTATGGAACTGTTTGTGCAGAATACTCTGGAACTGTCAGACACAACAAGCCTTCAAATTCTGTCTTCGCTCAAAAGGTGTCAAAATATGCTGATATCCACTTTCAATGTACCCCTTCTCATATTAACATTAAAGCAAATGACATAGACTACGGACTGCCTAAAGAAGGTACCTTGGAGACCAAAGTCAGTGAACCAATTATTTTCCCAGGAAATTTGTACAAAGTCCAAGATCTGCTGTAATAATTGGAAATCAGACTGCTTTGCTGAGATTCAGAAGTGGCCCTTCTAGTACTCTAAAATTTAAAAAAAAGGAAATGAAAATTTCCTGTTTATCCTAGATGCACGAACTAACATGCTTTTGTGAGTCAGTTTGGAACTCTCCGAAACCAAATTAAAACTAATAATAATAAAATATTTAAGGTGTCCCTACAATTGCCCCACGGTGGCAAAAGTGATGCCAAGTTGCAGGTGAAAACCATCCATGCTTTGGTATGGAAACACTTTTGCTAACCTAATGAGCTTTCACATCTATTCAAAATTTGACCAACCCAAGGTTGATTGACTTCTTTTACCTCACTCTTTTTGCCTTCGGAGCCTCACTTTACAGTTTGAGAAACTTCCTGGACTTCAGGGGCATATTTTCTTTAGGTGCATACAGGCTTCAGACTGGAGGTACTCTAGTGATACTTTCTTTTCACGTGGAGTTTACCGTCTTTAGTAAACATGAAGGTCGCAGTCCCAGGATACCAAATTGATCTTTTTCTGCTTTAATCCCACAATGCCTCTCTCCCCCCCCCCTCTTCATTAGATTATTTACTTGACGTTGTCTTGTGTTTGGTGCAGCTTGACCAAGTATTGTCCTTGTGTCATAAAACGCCAAAACAGTCAACCTATCCCATGAGAGGAATTTTCCTTCACTCAGGAAATTATTGAAGGTGTTTTAGCTCAAAGAATGCGATACGTTCCACACTCAACATTCAGTGTTTTTTTACGGGTAATATCTGCCGAAGAATTTTTTTGTGTCAAAATGTTTTTTAAATATAATATTTTTTAGAAAGGGAACCATGGGTAGTGGTTTACGGATGACCTAAAATCCCAAACTCTATGAATAACCCGTTGTGTTGCTCCAATGGCATTCTACTACCTACTTGTCTAAACTCTAGGTATCAATAATCTGAATTAAGAAGAAAAAAAACAGATTGGTAGAGTCAAGCTATTTCTATATGAAGGGAAAAAAAAAGAATTTTGGCTCGCAGTATCAAACTATTTTTATATACACTACAATTAAACTAATTTAGAAAGACTGCCTCAAGTTTTTCAATTCTTGATAAGTGCAAGTATTTCAATTTTTGTTTGCTGTGGCTACAGCCTGTTCAGAACTATGTATGGTATATGAGTGTTTTTTTATAATAGTTTAAAATCGAACATGCTACTGCGCCAATACTAATTTCTTTTTATTTCAGCCAGTGGAAAAATTATTTGGGCCATGCCACTATATGATCACCTACCCTGCTGAGGGGTTTGCATTCGAGATAACATGTGCTCTGGACATATGCAATACTGTTAGGTAAATAGTTCTAAATATTTTGTTGAGTATTCTTATATGAAGGTTTCATTTAGATGTCCAACTTTTTAAATTCTGCTTCAATTGTTGGATAAGCTTATGAATTTCCATTATAACAATATATTTTCTCAAAACAGGGCAGTGATGATACTCGTCGAGTTGCTGATAAGGAAGAAAATTCCCCACAATGTTTTCATTACTCGAGGTACCCCATTATCCTCGAACCCTGCCGGTATCGGACTACTCTACAGGTCCCTAAGAATATATGTTTGGGGACGAGAACCATATTATGGTAGATAAAATTTATATTGAAAGTATTTTTGAGATGTTTAATAGATTATTTGGATGGTATGTAGTATCTGATACTTTACAACTTATGGGCGATTTATTGCCAAATGTGGTAATCTTTCCGTTTTTGGGAGTTTCGCTCTTTTTTTCCATTTTTAAGGCAGCCCTATTCAGAAAAATGCTTCGTTTGTTTGATTTGACAGTTACGTTGATTATGGTGTTTGTTAATTTTTTTCAAGTAAGTTGCACTTTTATTAGGGTTTACTCCTCTCGAATTTCGCGTTTGCAAGTAGCATTTTAAAAAGTAAAGTGAAATATAAGATATATAAATAGGAATAATTTTTAAAACAGGAAAAACCTTTTTAATACAATGGAACAAATTTTACTTGAAAATCTTCTCATTCTTCTGTGAACTTGTCTGTTATTTTGCGCTGTTTCATCAATTAGGTCCAGGCTAACTTCTTGAATTTTAAAAATTGTCGTTAAGATGTAAAAAAGTGAGGGAAAAAAACGCAGTTTAGAAAAACGTTTGGACTTTGTACTGTATAACTAATCGTATTAATTTTTATTTTTTTGCAAAAATGTTTGATTAGAGTATACATTTAGAATCTCTAAAGATATATTTCAGTAATTTATATCAAAAACACTGGATGGCCTTCATCTAGGAAATTCTCAAAATGTACAATGCTAAGAAACCAAAGTGAGGGTGACACCGGACCACCCTCACATGCCCAGGTGTACTAAGTACACTAAGTACATTGGTTTATACGCATGCATGGAAGCCAACGGTGATTGTGTCTCACTGGCAGGTGGGTGGAGGCCTTGCGTTATACGCTGTGACTTATCAACAAAAAATTCTTCCCGGTACAGTGGTTTACATGCATAGAAGCCAACGGTGATTGTGTCTCGCCGGCAGGCGGGAGTCTTGCATTATACGCTGCGACTTATCTTTTAAAAAATTTCTCCCGGTACCGTGGTTTATAAGCATGGAAGCCAATGGTAAAATTTTCTCGCCGGCTCCAGAAGGTAGGCAAGGGAGCCAGCAGGCGGAGGGTCGTGTGTTATACGCTGTGATCTATCTACAAAAAAATTCCTCCCTGTAGAGGGGGTTTATACGCATGGAACCCAAGGGTGATTGTGTCTTGCCAGCAGGTAAGGGTCGTGCGTTATACGCTGTGACTTATCTATAGAAAATTCCTCTGGGTAAAGTGGTTTATATGCATGGAAAGCTTGTGCATTATACGCTGTGACTTATATACAAAAATATATTCCTTCTGGTACTATGGCTACAAAAAAAATTCCTCATTTTCAATTCTATATCTTCATTTTTGACCAGGAATATCCCCATCGAGATGCCCACACAATGCTAAGTAAATTGCTAGAATAATTCTAAATGATATTCCATCTCACACACACTTATGGACAGGAGAACAAACTCCATTGCTTTTTTTCTCTCATCGAAAAATATCTGGTTAATTATCAGGATCAGGATCATAGAAAAGGACCAATTTATCCACAAAAAAATCCTTATTTTCAATTCCATATACAGTTTAAAGTCCCGATTTTTTTTCTTCAGTTCTTAACATCATTCCGAGAATTTGAAAAAAAAAATTTTTAACCTTGACTTAATTGAAGAAACAACTCAAAATGACGGACATGTTCAGAGTCAATACACAGAAAAATTAAAATATTTGCAAGTGAAATTTGGTGTTTTGTATTAAATGTTTCTTTTTCCTTTTTAAAAAAATTATTCCTATTTATGTAATGTATGCAAAGGTTCACAGGTGGATTTTGCTATATGGTGGCCATCTTGGATTTGCTTAGATTGACTGCCATCTTGATTTGGCGACTAACGTATCGGATACTACATTCCCACCAAATTTCATGTTGCGCTGCATCCATTCACTCCTTCATAATCACCTATTCAGCTTAATTTAGAAATGGGTTTTGTTTGGACTAATAGTATATCAGCTGGACTTCAAGTTGGCAGAGTTTTATGTATGAAGGGCCATATTTGGCAAAGCCGCAACAAACACAAGACGGACAACGCTAAGAATGGATAGATACACAAGGAAAACGTTCAACTGATATAGAACAGAAAAATGTACTCATAGTAATGACTTCAGGTCAGAAAAATATAGAGATTTTCTCCATCATAGAATTGTATTCATTATAAGTTAACATCACTTCAAAATATTCAGCAAACGTCTACTCAATATTACTGAATCTAAATCATGAGTGATGGAGATGTGTGGGGATTGCACGGACACTAAACAATTTCGCTGTTACAACTAATAAAACTAAAATCTATCCTCTCAATTTTATTTTAGTAAAGATACCTGGGCATATCTGTCATATTCATGAAAATGTTTTAAACAGAAGTTTCTAAACTCGCAAAAAAAAGAAAATTGGAATTAATTTCCCCCTATATCTGCTTTTTAAGATTAAACTGGATTTATAGCAAAAAGTAACGTGCAATATACTATATATATATTGTTTCGCTGTAATTTGGCTTTACCAAATTATTTGCTTTGGACAAATTTTTTAACAAGACTGAATAAAAATTAAACTTATAGTTTGAAAATATCCATTGAAAAAAATTGAGAATTTCACTGAAAATTTTAAAACTTTTAAATGGTGAAAATATAATTTCTGTATCACCAATTCCGTATTGAGATTGGACTGTCCTAAAGCACTTGAAGAATAAGGTTATGAAGCTAATTTTTTTTTGTTCAAAAAGCACCACCTACATTACTTCCCTCGATTGTTTAGTTTTAACAAAAATTGACTTCCATCAAATTTTATCTTCATTATACTTATGAAAATTTTTCTGTTCTTCTAGGTTTGAAGGTAGAACATTTGGGATTTAATCTTGCTGTTTGTGAGCTCTCTGGCCATTTTCCCATCAAAGGTAATAATCTTTTTTTTTTGTAAGGTGACTGGTTTTTCAAATAAGAAGCAAACTGTTATAAAATGCAAAGATGTAACTATTTTGTATAAAACAAGTTACTTTAATAGCTACCTAAAAAAGGCTTGCATATGTAATAAGGTTTGCACAATCATAGACAGGGTTCCTACTCTTAATTCTGACTAAAAATAAGGATTTTCTAAGCACAAAATAAGGACTTGAATACAATATTATAGAAGCTGTATTATACAATTTAATAAAGGACTTATGATCAAGTGGGATGGTCTTAAAGATTAGTTAATCTTATAAGAACAGTTGTCTGTAAAAAAATTAATATTCAAGTCTATTATCTAAAAATTATACACAAAATAATGCCACACAAAAAAAAAGAGGTTTTTGAAAATAAGCTGTCTGATTTTTACAAATGTCAGTAGTTAATATATGGGCATTTATATGTACACATATCAGTAATATGCAAGTATATGAACAAATTATAGAATGTAGACAGCAAGAAAAAAAAATTTTAAACTTACCACAATCTTCCAAGGTTTAAAAAGTTGCTTAAAAGTTATTTACTTAACTAGGGGGATCCGCCCCCTGCTCGCTTACGCTCGCCAACCCACGGGGATTGCTACGCAATCCCATTTGGTTTGCTTCGCAAACCAACACTCCTTTTACATATGGCATTTGGTTTGCTTCGCAAACCAACATTCCTTTCGCAGAGTGAAACTATCAGAATAATTTGTATTATCCTGATTTCTTTACGGTCCATGACGTCATAGCGAGGGTCTCGCCCCCTGCTCGCCGACTCCCGGGGATTGCTACGCATTTCCCGTTTGGTTTGCTTCGCAAACCAATACCTCTTACGCAAGTGATTTCACTCTTTTTTACTTTAACACTTAATGCACCCTAAACTAATAGCCGCATGAGTAAAAAATCTTCTGCATCTTCTTCCCTGTACAATTTTAAGTAAACCCTGTTAATCTCCAAACTTTACGATGTGTACTTTGTACTTTATCGGTAAACCGTCTGAGAACAGAGGGAAAAAAGCGAGCCTTTTTCCTCGCCAAATAAAAAGAAATCGTTTTTATGGCAATTGTTGCTACGATAAATTTGATATCTGGCAAACCCGATAGTCAAAAATACAACCCTCCGCGAATACAATGCTCCGCGAACTGAAAAATACGAAATTTGTGTCACCAACTTTTGATTGCATCGAATTTATTTATGAACCAATTTTAAAAATAATGGTACCGTAAGAAAGAGTATAGTCTGAGGTATACTGCGCTATTTTCAAAATAAAAAACTAATAGTAATACGATATAGATATGACAGTTTTAGTTAACAGTTGTAACAAAAAGTAGCGAAAATATCCAAAGATTCCGAATTTTGTATGACTAACTTTTGATTGCATCCAATTCAATTATTAACCAATTTCAAAAATAAAAGTACCGTAAGAAAGAGTACATTCAGAGGTATACTGCGATATTTTAAAAATTAAAAAGTAATAGTAATAAGATATAGATACGGCAGTTTTAAAAAAAAGTAACAAAAACGTCCTGATTTTTCCCGAATTTCAAAAAAATATTATCAAGAACCAAATTGAAATTTAAAAAAAAAACTCAACGAGCTGCAAAAATTTACGTTGAAAGGTACTCTTAAAAAAAAAACTCACGACTCAAAACTGAAAATTTTAATGTGTTTTGCTCACTCGCGGAAGAAATTTCGCTTCTTCAATTTTGACACTGAATAAACCCTAAACTAATTGCCGCATCGGAAAAAAATCTTAATAAATGTCCAGGGAATACGATGAAGAACAAACCATGTTAATTTGGTTTTTTTCCGATCAGTACTTTCTCGGGAAACCATCTAAGAATCGAGCTAAACAACACAGTTTTCAATCCTGCGGCGTCGGCGGCGGTAACATTTTTTTAATATAGAGAGAAAAATCTTGAATTAAATTATATGAAAGAAAAATAGTCGAGGATAAAATTAAAATTCTAACGATTGAACTAATGTAACTTTATTGACTGTAACATAATTTTTTTAAATGTATTTTATTCATTACAAATTAAAAAAAATTCTTTCTGTATTTCCATCACATGTCAATGAAAAATATTTAAAAAATCCTGAAATCAGAAAGTTGGTTGGTATTTTAAATAACGTCACACTTGGAGCAACACAACAGGCTATAGTCAAGAAAGGCAAATGATGATTAGTTTTTTTCAGTGCATAAAATCATGCATGGCCATGCTGCATTTCCTTCAAAAAATTATTTTCTTTAAAACAGGTGACCTAATTTGGAAATAACCTTGAGATGTTACGTTGTTATCTATGCAATCAAGTCACCATGAGCATGTACATTGCCTGCCATATATCTTTGTTCGTTTCTTGTAGATTGTGTGTGCTAGTGATTTCTTTCCAATTATTTTCGGTACATAAAGGATATCATCTTAAATAAGAAAAATATATACATTTTGCTTGGATAGTTCAATAGCAACATGAAAAATTTCAGTGTGATAGAAAGATTATTTCAGAAGCTATGAATAAGTCTGGCAAATGAATTTAACATTGGGTGCCCCAAATTTTCTACTCATAATCAGAAATCGGATAAACTGACTTGATATCCAAGGTTAAATTTCTGTCTGTTTTATTTATGTTTTTACACCATTTAATAGGATGACTACTCCTTAAGCAAATTTTATATTTATGAATTTAAATGTTATTCCTTATTGAATGGTAAATTTGAGAATTTGCTCAACTATGTATGCTGAACATATAAAAGGGTTTGATCTCTTTTACAACAGTAAAAACTGAAATTTGAGACCATGAGAGTAGGAGCTATAATCTTAACGACTTTTGAAGCATGAAAATAGAACAATCTTAAATGATATATTACTTTTTCAGCATCAAGATGTCTGGTTTATAATTAAATACATTATTTGTTTATAACTTATTTCCAGTTACAGGATGTACTTTACAAATTACATACACATAGTAAAGAAATCAAATCATGATAGTTTAATAATATTAATTTTTCTGAAGCTCAAGAGTTAAGAAATATAACCATCTACTTTTAATTGAGAAATTATTTCTATTTCCTTTTGTGATAAAAAAATAAGTAAAACAGATAAAGTAATATTTCCTTTTCTAACATATCTTTTCATATTTCAGATCAGTTGACTTATAACACCATTGATGAAGATGTAATAATTCAAAGCATGAGGAAAGCATGTCATGAGGTGTTTGTTGGAATTAGAGAGGAAGTAAATTCCCTCTTTACAAACAGATTCGATGTGTAAAAACGATGCATTTGAATAACAACTTTATTACAAAAATAAATAAAAATTAGAAGTAAATATAATTTTACAAAATAGTGTAAATTCAATACAAATTAATATAAAAATAAATTTAAGATTTGAAATATACAATAATTAAGACTATCACAATAAATAATGACAATGCCATCAGAAAAGCTCTTCGGTTTTTTTTATGAAGCGTTTTTAGGTCCCTTTCTGAAATACAAATACTTTATGTAATATAATTTATTCACATAAAATCTACAAATATGTTTACACACGTAAAAAGTACAATTGGAACATAAACATTGCATTAATAGTTTAAAAATAATGTAACAAAAATTTTTAAATACTAACATTTCAAATTCAGACAAAATATTATGAATTTCACTTATATGCATTGTTAAATGATGAATGTGAAATAATTGTGAATGTGTAATGATTGAAGTTTTAAAAGTTCAATAAATGGAGCAATATGCTAAAAAGGGATGTACTTTTTGTGTATGTGCGTGTTTGAACACCTGACAATTTTAAAATGAGAACATAAGTATTCATAAGGTTAGGAATTTTTTTATATTAGTGTATTAAAGATTCAAAGGTTAAAAAATACCGACACAAAGTTGAACTAAAATTAACTCAACAGAAATTTTCTAAACAGTAATTACGATAATTGCTGAACCATGTTCATGCAAACTTTGCATTTATAAATTCCTATCAATCACAAAGCTAGATTTAATTATCATCAAGATTTGATTCTTTCAACCTATAATAAAATGGATTGTTTCAGTTTGACATAGAACACCTATAAACTTAAACATCTTTCATAATTTTTCAGTTATGCTGTAGCGCTGATAAGTCACTGAAGGTCACCAAAAGTGGATAGGTGAGTGAATTTTTATAACACAAAAGGGCCTGTCACTTAAAGAATGTAGTTGTAAAATACAGGTTTAAAAATACCTCTAACAATTGCTATGTAATACAAATTTAGACTCCATTCTAAACATTTGCACATTATTTTTTACCAAACACAATCGGATACGTCAAAAACTGTAAACAAACTATACCCAGATTTAAAGGTATATTATGATTAATAGAAAAAAATTTGAAGGTTTTAAGTCTTGTTTTGCCAATTTCACAAAAATACAACTAGAGTTCTACCTCCTTTCAGCTTTGACTTAGTTACTTTTGATGAAGATTGTTATCAGCAATGAATTACTTTTAATTCAACCAAAATATTTCATAAGCGTACAAGGCATTTCAAGATCTGATTTCATTTATTAATTTCTGAAACAGATACACATTTTTATATGATTAACTTCATTAATGCTGGACTAATACTAGAACTAAAACTGAAAATTTACCTCTATTTTCAAAGTGATTGTTCCCAAATATTGTACTTTTTTGAGATTTTTACCTTCATCAAGTTAGAGGATTCTTGATGATCAATTTATTTTGGTGTCCTTTTTGACACTGAACTACTGAATATGCAATCGAAGATCTTGCACATTCAGAATTGATATCGATTTCTGAAGTCCTGCTTGATTTCAAAGCTAGTAACAATACAAATGCAGGCAAAATGCATGTCAAAGGTATTTAATAAACACAAAAGTTTTGTGTTTTATAAATTAAAACGACTTTCAAATGATACTTTTGGGATTCATGGATATTTTAATTTATGGATAGATGCAGGGTATTACTGAATACTTAAGAGAAATTAAAAAATGAGCATTTTAAAAAGAATGCCAACTAAAAAGGTTGCTTAGGTGTAAGAGCCATATTTAGCCAAGCTGCACCTAATAAATGACCAGAAACATCCAATTAAAGAGAAATGTAAAGTTTTCAAATAAAAAAGTTAACTAAATTAATTAAATACAACCATTTACTTACAACATACACTTCTTACTTATGATAAATGAATGGATTCAATAATTATTATAAAATACAGTTACATACATATAAGTTACAAGTTTACATTTAAAATGTTCTTCCCTTAATTGTAACATTTTGACAACTTTTACTAGTTTGTGTTAAATTACGGATATTAATTATGATAATGAAATTAAATTAATACATGATTATTAATGCCACAGAAAGATATAGTAAATCTATTATCAAGCTTGTCAAATCAAACTTAAGTACTGAAAATTAGAAAAAAAGTTCCTTTACTTGACAGTACAATACTTAAACAGATTTTAATAGTTATTTATATGAAGAAACATTATTTATAACTAACAATAATAAGTAATTTTTTTGTCAGTTTCAATGCAATATTTACTTGACTGAACACATTTTGTTCATTGCATATCAATTAAACTTTAATTCCACTTTCCTGCATTTGAGATAAATTCACAGGCTGACTACTGGTTATGAAGCATAATTTTGATGCTTATTATTCATTGACTCATGAGCTCACACGACGGATTCATTGATATTCTACTTGACAAAATTAGAACTGTTCATATAAATAATTCATGTTTGATGTAAAATATTTTAGTAGCAAATTGACCAGTCACTGATTATGCATTTTCCATTCTGTGTCATCCCTCAAGTGAAATAAATTCATATTATTCTGGGTACTGCAAGCATCATCTGAACAACTTTCTTTAGATCCTACTTTTTATTTATTTTAACTTAATCCGGTTTATTTCTTACTAAAGCAAGTACTAGAGCTCACCATGCGATTCATTTAGGATAGTTCTAACAAATTAGCACTTTCTTCAGGACAGAGATCTTCTCAGTGAGTCTTTGTTTTTATGAATAAGATCAAAAATCGCGTGTGAATAAATTTGTAATTAGAATAGGAATCACAGACCAAACTATTTCCACTGGTCAATAAGGTCGAATAACAGAATAAAGAAGCACTATCAAATGAATTAGAGTTGTAAACCAAGTACATTTTTAACTGCAATGTCTTTTTTGCTGACATTTTAGACTGAGAAATCTGGTGTTGAATAGACACCAGTAGACATAGGTAAATTTAGCTATATGATTTATTTAAATCAAGCTACAGAAAAAATGTGACATTTGTGCTGGTAGTTTTAAAGCACAAGGATATATTCACCTAAGCTGTGACAAACCTGAAATAAATGGACATATGCTCAAAAGGAAAGCTTTACTGATACAAGAGAAGTACACCCAGGGAGGAACAGAATCCAAAACATGCAAGGGAAAAACAACAAATGAGCTCTGGCGACAAAATAATTCCAACACATGTTCTCAAGTATAAAACCCCTCGCAACATAAACCCATACCTTAAACTAGTTTACACCCAGCAAATTATCCTATTTTGATAAAGGAGCCAATAAAAGGAATTTGATTGTAAGATTTGATTATAAAGTTACACTTGGTCCAGTGTTCACAGTGGAACTTTGTAATTTAAATTAGCTTAATTTAGAACATAGCAATAAGCTGTTATGAAGCAAGACAAACACAAGAATTTTGCTAGAAAAGAGAAATTACACATAAACTTTTAGAAATAAAACCTACAGCT
Organism: Metellina segmentata; assembly: GCA_947359465.1. Classification (NCBI taxonomy): domain Eukaryota; kingdom Metazoa; phylum Arthropoda; class Arachnida; order Araneae; family Tetragnathidae; genus Metellina; species Metellina segmentata. The sequence continues at coordinate 49,355,235 of OX375884.1, read as the reverse complement.
TAAAAATGCAGTGTTTTGTTCATAAATTTCACTAAGCTATTCAAGCCACATTGGATATGTTGTAACTGATATTATGCACTCTAGTGATATAAATATGAAGCATCATTATTTAAATAAGGACTTTTCTCTTATATTGCAAGGTATACAGAAAAATTAATAAATCAGAGAGTTTTTGTTATAACAAAATGGAATAAGACCTGCTTTTCCTTTTACTGATGAGTAATTTTCAATTCCATTTTTTCTTTTCCCTTTGACAAGTTAACTATTGTCTATCTTTACAAATTATTTTATTTTAATGGTTACATTAACTCTTGAGAAATAAACTAATCAAGAAACCTAATGAGCTAACTTTCAAATTCAACAGTACTAAAAAGACTTTTTCCACTAAAAATTTCAAAACAGATTAAACTTACCAGCTTGATACAAGTTATCTTTCAGAAGATTGATTTCTTTTTCAAAATAGAACCTAAAATATTCAGTTATAAATAAGTAACAAGCGTCACATCCAAACTCTCTAAAAAAAAACTAAAGAATTTTCCTAATAAGAAATATCAAGACTGCCACAGAAGCTCAGGTAAAATAGAAGCTTTAGTAGCATAATTACAATATGTGTCTTTGAGAAATGAACAGAACAAATTTGAAATTTTTCAAAACTAGATGGTGTTTTGCATCAAATTTGAATTTCATGCACTAACAGAATTGGCAATGCTGGTTTTACCATAAACTATATGTGAAAGTAAATAAATTCTTCCAATTGTACAATTTTATTATCACTCTAAACAATTTAATTTTAAGATTCTGACATAATTCTTCAAAACTGTCTTCCACAAAGGAAAAACTAACATTAAGCCAAACTTTTAAAAAGGAAAATAAAATAGTTACAAATAATACTTAAGATTGAAAAAAAATTTAAGCTTCCAATTAGTCATAATTGCAGCAAACAAGTTAACATGAATGTAATCCTGCTCTTTGCTACCATTATATTGGTAATTGTGTAGACGGTGCTACCAAATTTGAATATATTTACAGCTAAATGGTACCAAATGTATGTAAATAATAATAGCTGCACTTGATTTCCTTTGACCACAAGTGATTTTATAGCAAAAAGTTGCTTAAATTCTTAAAATAGTATTTTTTGAAACATTTTTTCAAAAAGTTGCCAAAGTAGGCAAATGTAGAAAAATAGTAAAAGTCACATGTAGAAGCCATGCAGTATGCAGACATAAGTAATAAGGCCCCTGATCATTAGGCTTTCAGATATTCAGTTCTATGCATTCTATTTTAATTATGTAAACATATTTTTAATTTGTAATGTCCTAAATAAAATATGCAAATTTTATAGCACCTAAAATATCTATCTGGGGTTTGCAACCTATAAAGACCCAAAAGAGACCTAGACTTGTGAAACCTAAAACTTTTTGAGATATTTGGACTTCAAATGCATTTTGAGTACAATTTATACAGTGAAGTGCGATTAAGGTACAGCGTTTTAATGAATGCAAATTCCTAAAACAAGTCTCAAAAAATATGTTTTGTGTGTGTGTATGGTCAAAACTCTTGACTTTAATAAATCATTTATAAATTAATTGATGGAAACAGGAAGGTAGGTACCAATATCATAGGATAGGTTGCTTGCACAATTACAAATGATGACGTCATCACATGTCCGTAATAAAAGAATAAATAAAGCATTTGTCTTGTTTATTAATCTTATGTAGTAATACAACTTCCAACTGTAAAACAATATAAAATGGAGGTTAGTAGAATTAATGCTGATCCTCATTTGTTTGCAATATTCTTAAAATGTGATTGACAATGAATGTAGTCACAGAAAAAACACCCGAACCACTTCCTTTACTTCAAGCATTATTCAAACTAGAGCAAATTCAAAGATATCACTCAATAGGGAATAACGTCCTCTACAAATTCAAATAGATCGAGATTAATTGCAGTTATAGCTACCCAAATTTCAAATTTGAACACTATTTCACATGTTATTTTTCAGCAATCCAAGATTTAATATACAAGCTCATACAATCCAAGAATTATCCGAGGTTTGTCAAATGCAGGGCTCCTAACAGGTTTCAAGGTCTAAAAAGGTGACAAATTGAACCAAAAAGGAGACAAAAAGTGATTAATCGAGTAGAAAAAGGTGACAAAAAGTGACTAATCGAGTAGCAAAAGGTGACTAATCGAGCAAAAACAAGTGAAAAGTAACAATAATGCTAAATATATTCCAAGTATAAAGATAAAAAATAAAAAGATCCTCACCAGCAACCCCTACCTTTTCTTTCTTTGGAAGGATATTTTTATTTTCTTCATTTAAAAAGTACATCATATTAAAATTTAAAAAAAATCTGAAATATGATTTTTGAATTTGTTTATTTTTGACACAACTTGAAGAATTTCTTTCTTTTCTTTAAAAAATTATGTCTCATATTTTTTGTTGAAAAAGTCTGAAATTTATTTAGTCTTTTTCTTTTCAATAGAAGAATGGGCATTTTTTAAAGTCTGTCTTTGCTGACCAGCATCATCTGAGACTTTTGCCGCTCCTTTAATCATTGCCTGAGCAAGTGCTGCTTCCTTAAAATCTTTATTTGTTATTGCCTTCTTGAGCCTATCATTGGCTTTCTTTAATAATTTTGAAGCACTGTCCAATGCCTCATCCTCTTCCTGACGCATAATTTTAAGTTTTCGTTCTTCTTCTATCACCTTTCTTTTCTTTGCCAGCTGCTTTAAATTTTTTTTTCACTGCTTCCAGTCTACCTTTTTCTTTCCTGTCCTTCTCTAATTTTTCTTGTGCCTAACGTTTTATATCTTCTAAATAGGCTTTATATGCAACCCTTCCCATATCCATTATCTTTAATGTGATTGGCACCAAATAAGGTTAATTGTCAAAATTTGCCAAGCAACGTTTAATAGTCATCAATGTATTGAGTGTGCGTTCTGACATTGATGGTCTGTCTCCAGTCAAAGCTCTTCCTGAGGCTGAGAAGACACGTTCAATATCAGCACTACCATGAGAAAGTGACAGAGCAGCCTTCACTAGCTTTGACAAAACTGGGTACTCAGGATTTAACGTAGTGGGCCGAGTGGTGGGCCTTTCTACAAAATGATAGACTAGTTTAAAAATAACTTACATTTATTTTGCAAATAATTATATGTACACTAGAGATTTGCATCCCTATGACATGGGTGGTGTGAAACCGGCAAAAACCTCCACAGCCGCAGCCTCATCAACGAGCACCGCAAAACAAAAACCTCTGCTACCCTCGAGTTCTCCAACGGATCTGCCTTTGTCGGCAGACCCCTCATTCCGCCAGCCACAAATCACTGGCACCCCAAAACAAACGGGACAGCTGTTGCGACATTCATCAGCAGGGCTCGGGCATATGTTTCAGGAATTTAGAATCAAAGGTCAGTGGCGGTGTCTGCGACGTCACCAGGATCCACACCACTAATGTCTCGCAGTCTGAAGAATTGGTTCTAGTAAACATCAATAGGCTTCATTCTAGATCCTTCTTCCTCAAATTCTTTTTGGAGTAATTTCCACTCATCCAGTAGTATGTGTCGGGACATCCCATGGAATTGCTCTTGCAACTTCTAATACTTGTCTCACACTCTCGCCACTGAGTCTCTCTAGTTGATCAAGATAGAACACACTTTTAAGGAGAGATGAACAGAAGGAGGACTTCTTCAAAAGATATTTAACACTGGCAATGTAATGCTTCTGAGCCTTTAGTAAAAAGAAATTCATTTCCTTCGGTTTCACATCCTGAAGCGCTCTAGAAATTTTATCTCTAATCACAATATCAGTACAGGTCTCCCCCGAGTTACAACGCCGGATGACGACTGGTATTTGGCAGTAACTGCAAAAAGAAGCAGACGGAGCACATCATCCGACCTTTCTCGTCAGTTATCTTCAGCCACAGGTACGACAGTTTCAAGGCAAACTGTTACAGACGTTTGGGACATGTTGGTCTATATGCTCGCAGGCCTGTCATATGTTTTCCGCTCACGGCAACTCACTGTCGCCAGCGGTTAGCCTGGAGTAGAAAACATTCAATGTGGACATCGTCACAGTGGGCTTGTGTGATGTTTTCCGAAGAGTCCAGGTTTAGCTTGCAGTCTGATTCACGGCGGACGTTCATATGGAGAACGCCAGGTACCCGCTACCATCAAGACAACATTATTGAACGACACCGTTACGGTGGTGCAGAATTGCTCGTTTAGGGCGGAATTATACTGGGTTCCACAGAACAGATCTACATGTTCAAATCAGAACCATAAGAGGCCAAATTTATTGGGACATCATTCTGGAACAACATGTACATTTGTTTAGGGGTGCCATGGGCATAGAATTTGTGTTTATGGATGACAACACCCGTCCTCACCCTGCAAACATTGTAAACAAATGCCTTGAATCTGAGGATATCTCCCGTATGGAATGGCCAGCATTCTCACCTGACTTGAATCCGATAGAGCATGTGTGGGACATGCTTGGCTGACGAGTTGCAGCCCGTCAACCACCTCCTACATGTGTACCGGAACTTTGGAGAGCTTGCTGAGTGGAGTGATCTTCCCTGAGATAAGCTCGATAATTTGATCCTTAGCATGTGCCTAGGCGTTGTACGAACTGTATTTCATCATCTGGGAGATATGCAATGTATTAACCATGATACCAACCATGTCATGTCAAGTTTTTGTAAGGTCGATATTTTTTGTAATTGCTTGCTCCAGTGAGCAAAAATCATAGTTTCTATGAATGGTATCATACATACACCATCTTTTTTGTTCTTTATCTTTTGTTTAATAAATGGGCTTTATGAATAAGTCACATTTGTTTTGTTTCTGAACCTTTATTTGCCAGAGCAGGCATTATCCTTAATTTATGGACGTGAGTGTAGTTCAGACACATCTTCCCCTAACTCTCTTAGACTTTTAAGAAAAGTTTTATGTATTGTGTGAATACTACATGTCCCAATGTTAATTAGTTCTTTTTTTCGGGTAGAAAGTAATGAGTCATTAATCTTTTTAAAAATTGACTTTCACTAAAAAAAACTCAAGAAGATAACAGATAATGATTTTCAATACGTTCGCAACGCTCCTTCAATATTTAACCTTCTGGATACAGAGATGGACGAAATTTTTGCATTCTCTGGTTATGGAGGGGTTTGGAATCTTTCAGATCTCAAACTCCTGAAGAAATGGCTGAAGTCCATTAAGATTTCCATGCCCTCATTTCTGTGCAACAAAGAGTGCCTACGTACGTGAATTGACTACGCTCCGTAGACAGGAATGTAGGGGTTTTCGATGGGAAGCTTCGAGCGCTTAGAATGTGTAAGAGGTTGATGATCTATCCCCTTAAAAACTTTGCTGAAGACACCTTTGAGTGTAAATTATCATACAGATTGAAGATTCCACCGTCCTTTCAGAGTTTACCCACGACGTATCTACACCTTCTAGACATAATCAGACCCACAATAGAAACTGCAACATGTGATGACAAAGGTATGAAATGCATTACCTCTCCTCCTGGGTTAATGTTGAGTTAATATCAGCTTGATCCGTCCGGTCTCTTGACCTCTCCATTCATGTCTTATTCGAGAATCCGAAAAAACAACAGGTCTGTTGAGACCGCCCTCAGATCTGTGTATGAAGGATGTTATCCCCCCTTTTAAGTGACCACTGGCATCGATTACCATTTACGAGCTGTCAGCGTCTGACCACCTAGAGGGTTCCTCCTTTTGTTTGACCAGTGATATCTATCTTGGGCCAAATGATACGCCACACAATACTATGAAAGGAAAACATTAGTCGTAAATGACACTCATGGTTCTATCACTCAAGTTAGGTAATTAGGTAAGAGGGGTCGGACATGCAGATGGCCCTGCTTCCCTTAACTTTGCCACTTTGTTTTACTGATAACATTTTCCCAAGGGAAAATTTCCAGAATTTGCTGCTAATACACCGCTGGCAACGTGAAATATCCTTTTACAATTGAAACGGTATGTTTTTAAATCCATTCTTGCGGTGGAATGTAGCGCGCATTTCGAAATTAAATTTGTGTAAACCCTATTTTTTTAATTGTGCACCAAAAATTTTTCTTCTTGAAATATAATTTAGGAACTTAAAACCCCTGAAAAGGTGACAAAATGTCAAAAAGGTGACAAAAAATAAAAAGGTGGCAAAAGGTGATGTGTTAGGAGCCCGGTAGGGAAATTTAAAAAAAGTTAAAGATCTGTTGATTTAATTGCTCTGGAAATATATGGAGTTTCATTTTAAATGCAGACACAGCATTTGCAAGATAGGTTATCAATTGAGCTTTTGCCATGAGTTTTTGTTTAAATCATTCAGATGAATTTTGTTTAGATCATTCATGTTAGGAGCCCTGCAAATGTTTTTTCAACTTTCGGATCCCCCCTAAAATCGCAATAATGAGGAAAATTTAATGTAGCTCAAAAACTAATAATCGGAATGAGCTGAAATTTTGCATCACTGTATTATAATTCTTTCTGAAGCGATTCCAACCAAAATATAATAAGGTTACAATTAAGAATTTTTTCAAACATAAATTTAATAATTATGATTGCACACTAAAACTATTTTTAAAATAAAATATTAAGTGGATTTTGTTTGGGTTGTTTCACAGTAGTATAGTACAAAATATCAAATATCAGAGAAATAGAAATATTATTTAGGAATAAATGCATTAGAAGTGTAAGAAACTGATTTAACATTAAGAGCTTCAATCTTTCTGTATTCATAACTTCAAAACGGCAAGACCTAACGACATAAAATTATTTGGTATCTGAAGTTAAATTTTTGGTTCCTATTGAAAATTATGAAGTTGGTGCTCGGTTTAATATAAAGACCCTTCTGCAAATTTTGAGAACACGTTAGTTTCTGCCAAGTGCCATCTTTGAATTTTCGCTACTGGTAAAATTACTCAAATGAAGAGGGGTGGTTTGTTCTCCCCCACGACTGTACATGTATTTCCTTCAAATATTTTTGTATAAATTAGATAAATTTTCAAAATTCAAAGCTTGTATAAATCTTTTAAGAAATGAGGAAGATTAAGAATTGCTTTTGAAGTTTTGGACATTGTGTCATGGAGCAGAGCAGTTCCAAGGGACACATAACCTAAATTTATGAAGACAGATTAAGTGCAAAATGAATATTTTTACTGTCCTTATCTTTGACAACTGATGATAAATCTCAGAAGATGATAGATTTTTTTTGTGTGCCTGCAAGCATAGTTCTACCCAGTAAGTTAAAGGTTGTCCTGGTAAGAAGCCTGTATGATTGCTTAAGGTCATAATTTGCTAATTAGACCAGGCAAGAGAATTCAAGACTTCAAAGCAATGGAGCCTGTGAATCATGTTTTTTGTTGGAAAAGTGGAGAATAATCCTTGATAGAGGTTATGAAAATTATAAATATGAATTTTGCTCTTTGGCATCATGTACTCTTGTGTGTGTGTGTTACACATTTTCTTCAGGACTAAAGCTAGTTCTTTTTGAAAATTGCATTAGGGTCATACCATGCTGAAAGCGGTAAACTTGAAAAAATAAAATAAAAATAATAGATATATTTTACACAATTTTGGGTTTAAAAAAGTATGAAGTTCTTTGGAAGGTAATAATTTTTTTTTTTTTAGAATTCAGTTGAATTTTGTTAGATTTCAGATTAGTTAGAATTTTGAATTAGAATTGGAAAAATAGAGAGTGTTACGTAAGTTACTTTAAAAAAATTTTGCATTGAATTTAATTGATGAATGACAGTTTAAAAAAATTACATGACTACAGTTATGAAAGGCACTAGAAAGGAGTGTATATACTTTTCAAACTATATCGTGTTGAACAGAACAGAATTTTATTCAAATGTTCATGAACCTTTTCTGTTATTCCTCTTTACTGTAACGTAAGTTACTACATTAAATTTAATTCTGTGAACTTAAAAATATCAGTAAATTAATAACATTCCCATCAAAGTTTAGCTTTTTATTAGTTTGTTGAACAATTCAAGTGAATATTTTGTTTTCCCATTATTCTATGATAATATATTTACACTTCAAGATCAGTATATTTGTCTAAATGTAACGCAAGTTACCATGGAATTGCTAATTATCATTTTAATCCTGTGATATTATCTTTGCAAATGATTGCATGTACATGTTAAATTAAACTTCATTTCCAACAAGTTAAACTTAAAAATTGAAAAAGGCACTATTAACTTTTCATTAATTCAAGTAGGTAATTAATTAACATCGCACTGGAGCAACACAACAGGATATTGGCGACAGTCTGGGATCAAATCAGAAGGGAAAGATCCAATGGCAACGCCATGTAATTTTGAACAATTCACCAATTCAGAGAAACAGTGCTGGAGAAACCTTGATGCAATATGGTTACCAGTCTGCTGTGGAGAGTTCTAAATCTGTCTTTCAGCTATTCTAGATCTGTAATTCAGCTATTCTAATTTTGTTTTGTATTGTATTAAAATGTTACTCCCTGTACTTGCCATATTAAAACAAACAGCTATCTAAAAATATGAACCTGATTTTCAAAAGAACTTTGAGTCAAATCCATTTTCAATATTCTATTATCTAATTTAATAGTTAACAAAACAAATTTGTATTTGCTTTGTTATTAGAAAGCTGAAGTGCAGAATTTCCCATTTCTGATGGTAAAATACAAGTATTTGCCAAAAGGATTGCATTTGTAGTAGAAACTTTGAATGGGGGCAATGTTTAACATTGAAAAATTGCCTTCAACTTGCTGTGAAGAGCTATCTGGTGTCAGAAGTTCATCTGGCATGATTAAACGGTAAGTTAAAAAAAATCCCACTGAACATGTTAAATCTACTCTGTAGTTTAACATCCAAACCTAAAACAAATTAGTTAAACATGTGGACAGTTTTTGTTGCTCTGTGATTATTTATTGCTTTAAGGTTGAAGATAAGGTAAGAACACGTTGAAAATGTCATTTTTGATCAAATATTCCAAAAGCATTTTTTTAATCTTATTTGATAAAGTATTTATTTGACGTTATAAAGTATATTTAATTTTTTTCTCCAAGTTCATTAGTTGAAGAGATAATACGATTTTAATCAAGGCGGAAAAACCGGAAGTAGGTTTGAAACCACCGGAAGTGGCCATAAAAGACCAAAAACTAGTCAAAATTTAAATTTAAGACTTACTTTTTTTTTGCAACTATAATTTTAGAAAGGTTTCTCAAATGTTTAAATGGTTTCTCTTTTGGAAATATTGTGAACATTTTTAAAGTGAAGTGAAAAACAAAATTGTTTACACAAACAGTAAAAGCAAGAAAGAGCAAACGATACACTTCAAACTGCTTTTACTCTAAATAAATATTTTTACATTATTTCCTCACTTCAAATGTTATAACACAAAAAGTTATAGACGGATTCTCGTAAAATTTTGAGAACTTGTTCTTTATAATGTTGTTTAGTGAATAAACCAGAATAATTATGATGAGTTGAAAAGTTTTTAAATTGTGGCCATTTATTTAAGAAATATGACAGTAAAACTATCAGAAATCTTGCACTCATTTTTCAATAGCTTGTAGATTTTTTTAAAACTTAAATATCCTTTTGATTCTAGTTCATTCACTAGACAAATGCATGTAGTTTATTTTGGAAACATCATTTTTCAAATTGGTTGAATAGATTTTCATGAAGCAAATTTGAAGTTTTTGACAAATTTCCTTAAAATTTCATACATAATTGTCATTTTTACAAAATTATTAATATGTAATTTAAAAATGTATAGCCCAGTGCTATTTTTTAATTACACTAAGCATAAAAATATCACTAAAATGTTTTTATATCCCATTTTTAAAAAAGGGTCTCCAATGTGTCCGGATACATTAAAAAAGCTAATTAAATATAAGAGAGAACTTTAATCTAAAGAAATAATTTTTAATAGGTACAATTGGTCTTTAAAACAGCACTTTTTTTTAATAAGCATTTGAAGTAGCAAATATCTCCCCAAAGTTTCTGTTAAAAAAATTTTGATACACTTGTCTAAAACTTTACAGTTAAATTTTTGTAAATATATAATAATTAAAAACATAGTTTTAAAAATCCATAAAAACCTAAAACATAAATTGAGAAACCTAATTTAAGAAATTTAGCACCTAAAAATTCAGGATCTATTAATAACTGCTTTTGATGTATGGATTAAATTTCAATTTGTTCACATGTAAGCATTTGAAAGTTATAATGCGAAGAAAATTGAACCCTCTGGGACACATGCAAAATCAGGATGCATCAGCTACAGAAATACAAAATTTGTCTTTGAAAAAATTACTGTAGAAAAATCAATACTTATTCATGGAATTTAGTACACATGTTCTTTTATGCACATAACAAAAGGTCATTCAATGTAACCACCTTTAGCCTATGGGCAGTTTTATTGAATAACCTCTTGTAATGTGCATGTAAAAACCTAAAAACTAATTTCAATAAATATAGGTAGGTTTTTATGAGTATTTTTGTTTTCTGTGCACTAATAGCAGGTCAATAAAACTTTTGACAAAAGTGCTGAATGTGAGTAAATATAAAAACTGTTGTAACTCAATTGGATTAATACATTTAAAGTTTAACACTTAAGTTATTGTATTGATTCTTATATTATGTACCAAGTTTTTATTATTTATGTAACTCTCAAATTTTTGTTTCCTAAGAATTTTGGCAGCTGATTTCTATGTAAGAGGAGTGTATGGATGAATGTATTATATATTGATTATATTAAGTGAGGAGAAAATAAGCATTGTAAGGGGAATTGTAAAAATACACCACTTATTTCAGTCTCTTCTGTAATGCTTCAGAATGCAATGCATACTGAAAGATGTGACATCACAGGTGAGTGCATATATCCGTGCAACTATGCGGTATTAAGTTTCACTTCACTCTCCTTCTCTGATGGCTGAGGTTGCTGCCATACGCTGCAGTAATGTAATGTAATTTTAGGGAACATATTTCTATGTAATTTAAAAAAAAAAAGTGTAGTAGCTTTCTAAATTGTATAAGTTTTTCTCACATAAAAGTGATACAAAATATTGTCTTGATTGTGTTTTAATCTAGCACAATCAAGACAAAAATAGTCCTGATTGTGTTTTAAACCATTTTATAGTGATTTGTTTATTGAAGCAAATATAACCTGTTTAAAGAGGTATTAAAAGATTGAATTTCAAAAAAGGGCATTTCAATTTTTAAAACTTATTAATGTTACTGAAAATGTAAATTCCAAACACACCAGTGCACATTTGTTAGTGCCCTATACAACAAAATGTAATTGAATGTCAAAAGATCTTAGAGGTTCTAACATTTGTGGGTGAGAATACGTCTAAATACAACTTGGTATTTGAGAAATGTCACTATTTTTCACAAGTGCAGCTAATATATATATGACATCAAAGTAAATATTCAATACCTTTCTTCTGAAACAAGTTTTCTTTTGATTTTTTGTTCTAACAACTCAAGCTGATGCATTTGCATCTTTATCTGGGCTTCTTTTTTCTCTATCTGAAAGAGACTGTTTTCATTAGACATATCTTTTTCATAAAATACAATTTGAAAAAATTTCATCAGTAAGCTCTTTAACACATGATCTTGTGAATTTCTCAATCATTAACACCATTTATAGGTAAGTAACACTTTTGATGTCTCAGAATGTTGATTGAGTTTTATAGCACAAGGGTTATTTTCGTCATGTACCAAACCACAAGACAGATAATGTTAAAAAATGGACATACAGTGGCTAAACCCACTGAAACACGACATCTCCTCAGAAAGTTGGAAGGTTTTCAACATGCCGGAAGTATAGCACTTATGTGTGTCTATGTACGAATGGTGAAATGGTTTAAATTGTGTATGGTTTATATCATATCAGCAGCTTAGTTTTAAATTTTTGAGAAGTGTGTTCACAAATAATGCCCCCACAAAAAATTACTACAAGCACAATTTTTTTATTAAAACACCTATCTTCTTAGGATCAAAAAGGGGTAGGTAACTGCTATATTTTTGTAAAAAATCAAAATTATACTTATTTTTTGTCAGATTAGCAAAATGTGTTGCACATTATTTGCTGTGTTGCAGAAATTTAGCACTTAGTTTATGCATAGGCAACCATGCAATGAAAAATGTTCAAAATCGCTGGTGTAGATGAACCAGGGTGTCTACTAAATTTCTGTAGGTCCATTTTGGGGGCCTTTTAGGTACTTTCTAAAATAAATGCATGATCTGATTTTACATGATTATGTGGGTCAGTTAGATGCAATTATACTTTAAAATCACACTTTTATTATTGCTTACAGACTAATCTCAAGAAAAGAGGACTCTAGTATCAAATTTCAGCTTAAATAAGCTGCTTTCTAAATGAAAATTTAAAAATAAAGACAAGCCATAAATCATGTCTAAGTAGATGAACATTAAACAAATAATCTATACTATATTCATTATTTTTGTATTCTGAATACTTGAAATTTTAATAAAAATTGAACAAAAATCAACAATTACTTTAAAAACATTTCGTACTATATTTTCATTTTCCTTTCAGTTTGCATAATTTCTTTGTCCAATTTCATCATTTGCAATTTTTTTCCTCATGTTTCCAACAAAAGCCACCTTTTGTTTTCTTCGCCTTAAATAAATTTGATAAAATTTCAGGACAAAATTTATGATTTCGGGACCAGTTTTCCATTTTGGGTATATTTTCAGGCCATTTGGGACCAGTAAACACCCTGTGAATAATTAAAGTATTTTATAAATAGATTTTTCTACGGTATAAAACTTATTTTAAACATTGTGGATATGAATTTCTTTTATATTAACTTAAAACCAATGCACATGCTATGCTTAAGTTAACTTATTCTTAATGTTTATTATTAGTAATCAAGTGATCAATGATTGGGTTTGGTTTGTTTCTTTAACGGCCCCTACACAAGCGGTGCTGCCTTTGCCATGTAAACCTGGCATGTAGGTCAGGAGCCTCGAAAAGAGTCTAAGATTCATAAAAACTGGTGCCAATGTTGAAAATAACTTTTCACAAGTCAAATTACAATGTAAGTATCCCTAAAATGTAACCTTCTCCATGATGAAACCAAGAAAAATGTAAAATAATTTGTTTATATTTGTTTTCCAAGATGGACACCTATACTTTTTCTATTAAGTATTATTAAAGTTTGAATTCTGTTTTAATCAGTTGCTTTGACTATTAGTTTCAATTGTAGAACTGTACATATACAAATAACATTTTGATTTTTCGGATATTAATCAATTGTTTATTTTTGTTTATTCAACACTTTTTTACCCAAATGTCTTGTTTGTTACATGATATCACTCTTAAAAACCTATATGGAGTATGTTTATATAGAGAAAAGAGTGCAAAAAGCTTTTAAAAGCACCATTCTCTGAGGTAAAACACAGAGAATGTGAATGGTGTTTGCTTATCAAATTAGGTGAAACGCCACTTCAAGAACAAGATCTAAAATCTATGCAACATCAGCAAGGACTGTTATTATGAGTTCCCTTGATCTCTGCATCCTTAATTATATGATTGGGCTTTCATTAGTGCAGGCACAAGTTTGGTTGATTTGTTTTGAGGGTTTAATGGTACAAGGGCCATATTTGGCCAGCAGACGCAAGGGAAGGAATTACTAATTTCTAGACTTAAGCTAAAAGTTAAGAAAAAGTTTGTTTTTTTAAATTGTACAGTACAAAGTCCAAAAACCTCCGGACATCTGCCATTCCGGATTATTCCCATTTTTTGTCAAAAAAACCTCAATCTATCCCCTTATCACCATACGAATTTGGTGTTTGCAATAATAAAATAGCAGATATATAAATAGGAATAATTTTTAAAAAAGGAAAAAACTTTTTTAATACAATGCAACAAATTTTACCCTTGCAAATCTTCTAATTTTTCTGTGCGGTGTATACTCTGGACATGTCCGTTATTTTGCGTTGTTTCATCAGTTAAGTCCAGGTTTAACTGCTTGTTCTTTAAAAATTGTCGGAAAGATGTAAAAAATGAAAAAATGCCAGTTAGCAAAACAGATTTTGGAGGTCCTGAATTCAAACTTTGTACTGTAATAGATTTTAACATAAACTTTTTTTTATCATAAATACCACCGCACGGAATACATACTGAAGTATTGTTAATCTTCTCACCATGACAGCGAAAGGTAATGGAATGTTACCGAAGTATGAGGTAATGGAATGGAACAGAAGTATGGAAATGATGCAAATGCATGTTGCAGAGTATTGATTGAATTACAAGCAAGTTGTTACACCAGATACAACAAATTAACTGTCCCATAAAACATCATTCACTCAAGCACGCTCCTTAAGATTTTTTTATTTCAAACTAACCACTGAGTAGCCAGCACGGCTTTGCCTGTGACAGTTCTTTTAGTGGGGTCAGGTGTGACCACTGGTCGCTAACCTCCGGTGGTTGCTACAAATTCGTATTTGGCTTGTGAAGTAAACCAAATGGGTCGTAAGAGATCAGGAAACGTAATCTGTTTACTTTTTTAACTCAAATTGACGTCACATTACAATCTCTTGCAAAAATATTAAAGATATTCAATTAAAAAATTTTCATTGATTGCAAGAAAATCATACTTTTAGGCAAAGAACTAATGTGAAAATTTTTTGCAGATTTCAAAACTGTTGAAATTTTTACTCTATCTTTTATTTTTAACGGTCTAGGAGATAGAAAAAAAGAACTGAACAACTCGAGTTAAAAGTTTATTTGGTTTTTATCGTCAGCTGGAAAATCATTCCGCTGCACAAATTGAAAAAATAATAATAATAATTTAGAATCTGTGATCTTCTATGCTGTCGCATTCAATAATAATTAAATCTCATTTTTAAATGTTCTCGATTAAATTTTAAAATTTGCCGAGACCCAAATATTGCAAAACATTTGGACGACTTGTGTGCGTAGCAATGTAGATTCGTCAGGACTTTGTGTGCAGGAAACAGACAGACACGCCACTTCCTTTTATAATATTAGATGGCATGAAAGCAAATGTTTTGCTGGTATTGATTTAGTGTAACAGAAACAGTCTTTTACCAAGTGGGTTGGTTGGTTTTCAGAGTTTTATGGCACAAGGGCCATATTTGGCAATGCTGCGCCACACACAAGACATACAACATCAAGTACGACACACACAATGAAAGTTTTACTGACACAGAAGAGAGAAATACACCTAAGAAGGAATGCACCTGACAGGAATTGAACCTGTACCGCCTACAACTCGAAGGTTGCTATCGCATTGGACATATCCACTTTGCCACGATGGCCCCTTCACCAAGTGGGAAAAGTATATTGAATCAAAGAGGAACACCCAGATAAAATAATGAGTAGTAATATATTAAAACATGACTCAAATGATTTCAGATTAGGGAATTTTCCATTTTGTTTCAGTCTTTTAATTTTGAAAATCAACCCCATTGTTTACAGCAAAAATTTGTCAGAAACAGAGCATAATTTAACAATTCACAATTTTTTACCTCTTTCATCACAGACATAATTCTTGCAAAATTTAAGTTTCAAATTTTGGAAAAGGATCTACAAACCAATCATTTATATCACAAGCGACATGTAAAACGTGAACAAAAATAGGAAACCTATAATTTATACTTTGTAAGTGGAAAACGAAAATTAAAACACGTCCAAAAGACTGAGTTGTTGTGTTGCCATTCTTTAAACATCTCAAATAATTAGTTTAATATTTTCAATTTTCATTCAAAATTATTTTATTATTTATCCTAAATTCAGAAGCTCAGGTGTTGCTACATCATCTGACCGTGGTTCAAAATTACGAGGTGTTGTCCTCGGATCTTTTCCTTAAGGGACTGATCCCGGACCGCCGTCTCAATAGCCCGTTGTGTTGCTATAGTAGGACGTTAATTCAAATTACCATTACCTAAATTCAGGAAAATAAATATTTTGTTCCCTTGTAAACATGTTTTGCGATCAATAATTTTATGCAAAAATAAACCTGCCTGGATTGAGAAAATAACTTTTTATTTAAGACACTGAAATAGTACTTCCGGTATGGGAGTTCAGCACCGTAACTGCAATACTCAACAACAACACTGAACTAGAAGTAAACACATGAAAAGTTTGTTACATATTTTGGTTTTCAAAAAGAAAAGTATTATGTTAATTGTTTGTCTATGAAAGAGCATTGTTTTCATTGGTAATTAGTGGCAACTTTAAAATTTTTTCTTGGAAGTAAGGAAATACAATTTGGTTATCGAGTTGAAATTCAGTTCAGTAAAAATTATTATAACGTCGAAAGAATAAAAAAGTGAAGGTAGTATTAATTTTACTCATCGTATTATGCTTCATTGAAATTTAATTTGTTTTTTTTTACCATCATTGTAACTTTAAATATGAATGAACTGGTTTTTTTCAATTCTACATAGAACGCTTATTTAGCGTACAATTAATTCCACGAAGAGTTATGTAAAGGTTGAATTGATTAATTTAATTACTATTCGCATAGAATTTTGTTAAAATGTGTGCTTTAAATAGCATTTCATCAAGCATATGCAGTGAAACCTGATCCTTTGTTACACATTTACCTGTAGTTAAATCCCACTTTTCCCTTTGATTCAAATGTTATACCTACTTTTAAACTAGAATCTGAACCCATATCTCATCATTTTTCGGCGACCGTCGTCTGGAATTTCGCGGGAAAGTGTTGATAATCACGAATATATGAAACAAAAATTGTCCCAGACTCTGGATATTTTACCATAAAATAATTCCAAATTTTTATTAAGCTTTTGATACATTCATGGGTTTTCTACTTACATGTTTTTTACTTCCTTTAAGTATATAAATTGCATGATAACAGCACTTGTATAGAGAAATTTATAAAATGAGAATTAAAAAAAGCATTAATGAATAAAAAGTAAATTTCCTTATCGACCAACCAATGACAAAAACATATATTCCTTTCAATGAAAAACTATCAATTTACTTTGAAAGATTGAAATCATACTTTGATTTCTTAGCACAACGTATTATCAATTTTAATTGTTCCAACTTCAAAATCTAAGAATTTGTGGAAACTCGTCTGATTGTGCATATTCATATTTTAGAGATCAATTCTCTAAAATCTCTTCTGTTATATTCATTTCATCTACAGCAAACATGAGAATATTCAACTTCAGATTGAATTTTGCATAAAGATAGCCATTGTTTGCCTATCCCAATCTGATGCTTTCACTGCATCAAATTGTGTTTTAAAAATTAAATGTTAAAATACCTTAAAACTGATGTTAAAAATTATAGTGAAGTCCAAAATCTCAAATCAACTTATTAGTCTCCATTTTAAACTTGAGTATCTAAAGTTTTAGTATAGAATAAAAAAAAATTTCTGACAAAAGCCAGTAACCATGGTAACATCTACCATAAACAATGTAAGAGACAGTGGTTCTAATAGGTATCTTAAATTCAAAAGAGAAAAGGATTGGACATCGTAAACTCTCGGAAGGAAAATTTTCTTGAACTGCTGATTCTAAAATAACTGATAGTAGGGTGACAAATGTCTTGTCCTAAAACTGTGTTGTAAAAACAAAATATGTTTGGTAAATTTTCTGTTAATGGTATGGTCATCAGACATTTCGCTAAGTTGACATTTTATCAGCAGTGTTTCTCAGACAGCAATTTTAAATCTTTTTCATCTCGTTGCACACCAAAATATTTATATTTTTTGCAAATCTGACACACAAAAAAAATTAGTGTTATTTGTTTGATTTCTGAAGAAATAATAGCAATTACCTCTTTCTTACTGCAAAGTAGCATTAAAAAAAATACTTTTGAAACAATTTTCTTTTGGATACTTTGGTACTAAAAAAGGCTCATAATTATTTATACAGGTGTTACACTAAAAAATTTTTAAAAACATATTTGTCAAGAATTTAAAACTCAACTATTGAAATGAAGTAGATCTTGCACAATTTAAACTGTTTCACCACATGTAAGGTGCTCCAGCACCGTTCTTGTAGTACTATGGTTGAAAATTGCTGCTCTAAGTGGTGCCCAATCTTTTGGCTTGCCTGGGCTGCATTGTGGTAAGAGTTGTTTTGGGCCCCATATTAAAAAATAAGTTAATACAAGACATATTTTATTTCTGTGGCTATTAAAGTTCTGATTTGGTTGTGTGACATCACAAGTAGGTAGAGTTTCTAATTGTTTTGATTGGTTGTGTAATGTCACAATACGGCCGATTTTTACTTTACTTTCATTGGGTGTGTATCAATATCATATTTATCAAATGAATAAAGAATAAAATTAGTGTAAGCACACTTGGTTGAAGAGGTTGATTGTTTTGATTAATAGTTATTATTTAAAGAAAAAGAATTAAGTCGAGTAAGTTAATTTCTTAATTAATATTTTATTTATAGTGAAATACATAAAATCTGTGATTGTTGATTCATTTAATAAATTTAATAAGGTTTATAGATAGCCACAGTGATTAACAAAAGTTGACAGATAGTGGTGAAAAAAGATTTATACATAGCCAGTGATTACACCGTCAAGTTTTAAAAAATGTATAAATGAAGTTTGATCAAAATAAATAAATTTTGTTATGCACCCAATGTATGACGAACTTTTATCCTAGTAAACATGTAATTAGTATTTGACTTTATTTTTGTGAAACACTTATGGGCAATTTCATAAGTGACGGACGTATCATTAAACAATAAAAGCATTTCTCACAATTACTAGATTCAGATATGTGAATTTTTTTTTTTGGTATTTATGTAGAGAATAACTTTTTCTGAAAGTATCACTTTTAAACATTTTTATTTTAAAAATAGATATAGAGAGAGGTAATACTTTGGTGGTGTAACAGACATATCCCTCTAGAAAAAAAGATTGTGTCACTCTGAACAACAAATGATAAAATGGCCGTTATTTACATATAAAAATAATGAAAATTTATTTTTATAAATGAGGAAGATTCAAAGATATAAGAAATACCTAGATTATCTAATTTGCATACAGCTTTAATTTTTAATAAAGATTTCAAATTGTAACTGACATATCATGTAGTGTAACAGATGCAGGGATGGGCCGTTACTTGTTTAAATGTAACTTGTTACAATTACAATTACTTTTCGTAAAAAATAACGAATTACCTGTAAAATTACTACATTTCAATAGTAACACATTACAATTAGTTTTAAGATTAAATCAAAAACTTTATTACATCGTTAGAAAATCTATTTACTGTGATACAGCAGAAACTGCATCTCTAAATTTTTGGCACTTATGTTTCTGCGAT
The DNA here is from genome assembly GCA_947359465.1 of Metellina segmentata. Taxonomy (NCBI): domain Eukaryota; kingdom Metazoa; phylum Arthropoda; class Arachnida; order Araneae; family Tetragnathidae; genus Metellina; species Metellina segmentata. Next base: position 49,335,900 of record OX375884.1, on the reverse strand, counting down.
TGGGTCGAAGATACAAACAGGCAGAACTAAACAATCTTTCAACAGCCGAGCATTGTATTTTACAAACATGCTTTTTACCGTAGGTAGAGAACAGAATGCAGACAAACTACAATCTTTGTTTTGAAAATAAGTGTATCGCTCAAAACCGGCAGAAGGATGTTAGTTTTCACTGTCTCAAATAATTCATCCTCACTGCTAGATGAATGTTAGTCATCATCAGTATAATCAGTAGGAAATGCTTCATTTTTGTGAGCACAATATTTCTCTTCTATGATTCGTTTGATATTTTCTCTTTGAAGAAATGTGTTGATAGTATCCCAATCAGAATCGGTTATGACAGGATCAAGCCAAGTACCAAGTTTAAACTTTGGGTGAAGAACACTGGAATATTGAGCGGTTCACAATACTTTAAGGAGTCCTTTGAGTTTTGTAACGCGTTACTGTAGCTAAAATTACTTTATCGAAAATTATGTAATGAATTACCTGTAAAGTTACTGGTTTTCAAATGTAACGAATTACCTGTAAGATTACTGTAAAAACTAATTATCACAAGTAATGCGTTACTGCTTAATCCTGAACAGACGTATCATCTTCTGATATACTTACACTGTTTTATGATTACAAAACATATATTGTCGTAAATGTGTATCGTAATGTATAAAATATGTTACAATAAATAAAACAAAAAAAAATTATAATTAAGCATTACCATAATGAATGACAGAGTAAAAAAATCATTATCTAATGAAATTTTTTTTAAATTTTGTGGTACTACACAACGACGAAACATTTTTAAGTTAAAAATTATACAGATTAAATAATATATCAAGTGTCAATCTAAATCAATTATCAATTGTGTCCACAATATCTTCTATGTTCACAACAGAAATGTCATCACCTTCTCCGGCCAAAAAAACTTTCGCCCGAGTCCTTTTTTAAAAACTTTACACTGATTGGACTCTGGACTGAAATCGCTTGTCCAGCAGTCTTTTTCGTTCCCCTTTTTGTAGTCAGTTTTAAAATGACTGATGAGCCGAAAGTTATACTATCATTACAGGATGCAGATTTATATTGGTCTGCTGCATTTTTGTTAACTAATGAGAAAAAATTTTTTAACCTATAAAATAAAAAAGCATTCCAGATTTTCTAGAAATTTCTCAAATGTACGCAGTATTTTTAGAATTTACCATTTCACTGCATTGAGTGAGTCTGGAATTGTTTGTACTTATGTCTTTAAATCACTGGATGGTATGTAGTATCCGATACGTTACAACTTTCGAGCGATGTATTGCCAATTGTGGTAACCTTCCCGTTTTCACGCTTTTCTTAGTTTTAAGGCAACCCTAGATATTTTCTCCTGACGATAATAAACGGGTCTCATGATTGGTTAAGGAAGAAAATACGCTTTTCCACTTTTATTTTTAATGTAGAACGGAATTAAAATTTAGACAGTCTTTGAAATTGTTGGGTGCATATGAATTTTGCTCTTGATTTATTAAATCGACTTGTTTTATTAATTTTCAAAATTTTTAGGATAAGTTTGGAAAGCAGATTGTAAGTTACAATTTTTTAAATTTGTCACTTTATTTAAATTTCAATTAAAATTTCGAAAAAAAATTTGGATTAAATTTGATTTTTGAAATTGCAGATTGGAGTTTAGAATTTTTTCCCCCTTTTGGTTGCTTATTTCCCCTTAGTTGATTTGATATAGCAGTGGATAGTGTTATTGAACGTTAGAAAATGTTTTTTTTTTTTTGCAAACATGTAGTAGCTTGATTGGGAAGAAGGTGAAATGTCTTTCATGTGAGAATGATATGATTTTAACATTGAGAAAGGATGCTGGTCATAGGTAGGAGTGGAAATGTAGAAAGATAGGACAAAAGTTTGGCAAAAGAAAGTATAACAGGAGTAAAAAATTGGAGGGTAAATGGGTGTTTGGAGGACTTGAACGAGGGACGGATAAATGTTTTATGGCTGAGGTGAAAAATAGGAACCAGAAAGTTTTGGCTGAGGTAATTCAGAGCTGAATTTTGCAAGGAACTACAACAATTTCTGACTATTGGAAGTCATATGCTGGTATCAATACCCGAAGGACAGAGTTCAAGGGTTATCGATTCGAGCATATGACTGTTAACCACTGTCAGAATTTCAAGGACAAAAAAACTAAATCTTTTACAAAATTTGTTTCTAAATTTTGTCTTATGTTTGGCCAATTATGGCCCTTCTGCCATAACACATCCAACCAACCCATGAATATTGAAGCTGTGGACAGTGCAGTTTCAATTCCTGTAATTACTCTTGAGTATATTTTTCTCTTCTGTATCAGAAAAAGCTTTTCACATGTGTGTGTCCATTAACTTGGCAGACAAAATATTGCTTTTTTAGATCACGCCCTTCTGACATAAAAAGAAAACCAACCACCACCAATCTATGAATATTGGATGAAATTTTTGACTGATTCATTATTTTACTTTTACACTGGCAGAGAGTAAAAATAGTTTGTTCATCAAAATAATTTAACATCATTGAATTTTTTCTAATATTCAATTTTATACGAATGTTTAAAAATTATGTTTCCTTGATTAATTCAACTGAACACAATGCAATAGTTATACTTAAGGTTATTCTTTTCTTTTTCTAATTTTTTTTACTAATTTTGTTATAGAGTGAAAATTTTGAGATGTCACTTTGCAGAATAAAAGGAGAAATAACCTGATGATAATGTATAAGAATTGACCATTGCTGCTATGACATCGTTTTTGACTTCATTGTATTTACTGAGCTTCAAGCAGTATGAAATTGAGCACAGTCTTGATGTTGATTGTGTTAAAATTTGTAGTAAAAATGTTTGCTCGCAAGGTCTTTATTGTGATGCCAAATCAGAATTCTATCGGAGTAGATGCAGTGATTGTAAACAGCAGTGGAAAGGTAAGAAGAGCATAAAGTGCGTTGAAAAATTATTTAAATCCTATAAGTGTATTTTCTCTTCTTGGGAGTGTAACCAGCCTTTATTGATGTTTTATAGCAATGGATCGATTGCTAGTATAGAATTGAATTCAGCTAACAACACATTGCTGAAAATTGAAATTGATGATAGTTTAAATGGAAAATTTCTGCCAAGCCGAATAGTTGATGCTATTGTTTGCCAAAACTACATATTTGTTACATATTCAGAGCCAAAACTCACTTTCATTTGTATTAATCAAGAATCTCCATCCCTTTCAGCAAAAATTTTAGGGAAGAAAAAGGGAAAAGTGGTTGGTTTTGATCCAAAAATTACTCATGTTGATCTTATTGGACCTGCTAGTAAAAATTTAGAGAGGAAACTTTCTCTTAACTGTAATAAAGATCATTTGTTAATATGGTGGAAATTTACTGGTGATGATGTTTGGCCTTGGACTCCTGTTGCATACTGCACAGATCGTGTTAATATGCTAGTTTACAAGTTTGATGGTTGCCTTGAAATATTGTGTACTGTGAAAATTAAAGGTGAACTTATTAGTGCTAAATACAGCAAACTACATTCCAATCAAATTCTTACTGTAGAGGAAGTTAAAAGTGAAAAAGATCTATGTATTAATGTTTCTGTTTATGAAATTATCAGAGATCAGTGCCATCATGCCTTTATATCGAAGCTACCAATACAAGGTAAAGTGATTTCATTTGATTGGAGCTCATCTGATAAATTACTCGTCTCAGACTCTAACAGCCAACTTCTCATTTATGATTTAAGAAAGAAAACTTCTCTTGTGACTAACCTTTTATTTGTACCAATGCAGATAGTTTGGCATCCACAGGATTGTATTGTGTTAGTGACTGGTTCTAATGGTCAAGTACAGTGTTTGGACTCAGCTTTAACTTCTATACATTTTAAAATGTATTATAAAACATTTGTGAATTATAAAATTTTGGACCTGAGCTCGCATTTTTCTCAAAGTTTTTCTATTCAGAAATTATTATGGCAGAATTCAGACTTTAGCAACTCTTGTTTATTCTTCCTTGACTCGGAAATAGCATCTTTTTTAGTTTTAAAATTCTCATTTGGAAGCATTACCAAAAATAATCTTTCTGCTTTAGAGCTTATAAGTCAGTATTTAAAATCTAATTCCATTGATGAATCAATTTTGTTACTGAGAAGTTTAAACTGGTGGCATGCAAGTGAGCTTCATTTTCAGTGCTTATCAAAAGTAGCAAACTGTTTACTTAGAAAACCTCTGAGCTTAGAGACCCAATCTGGTTTGGAATTAACCTTGGGAACATTTTATAAAAATATTGATATACTGCCCAAACGATTCATTAAATTATATGAACACAAAGTGAATCATATTGCTAGGCGTTTTTTTCACCATTTGCTACGCTATCATCAGTTTCGGAAAGCTTTTTTATTAGCAGTTGACTTAGAATCTCAGGATTTATTTTTAGACTTATCTCATGTTGCTAAAGAAAAAGATCAAACAATTTTAGCTCTTGTTGCTATTCACAAAGCTAATGAATTAGACAGTTCACGAAATAGCTGCTCTGAATCATCTTGTTCATCTAGTGGTACCTCAGAAGGCTCAACTGCATCTGATTTTGAGAACGATAATTGGCAGGCATATAGGGATTCTCAAATCGAGCTGCAGCAAAATTCTTTTCTTCAAAGTTCATCTGATCAACAGTATTGTCTTCCGATTGCAGATAAATCTAAATTGACCAACAATTGGTTAAATTCATCTGAAGCAACTAATATTTTTCAACCTTCTCTTAAGGAACAATCCACATGTATACTTTCACCATCTCCACAATACAGTTGTAAACCAACTGCTCAGCATCATTCAACTTACTCTGGTCCAAGTACAAATTCATCTGAAAGTGACAAAATTAGAATCGTCCCTACTTTAAGTACTAGACCTTTACCTGATCTTCCTTCAAGTTATTCCAGACATGCTGATTCTTATTTGAATACAAATGATTCTACTTTTGTTCCTACACAGACTAAAAGCACAGGCTTTTTACCTGAAACATCAAAGAAAAAAACTACTTATTCTCCACAATACAGTTGTAAACCAACTGCTCAGCATCATTCAACATACTCTGGTCCAAGTACAAATTCATCTCAAAGTGACAAAATTAGAATCATCCCTACCTTAAGTACTAGACCGTTACCTAATCTTCCTTCAAGTTATTCCAGACATGCTGATTCTTATTTAAATGCAAATGATTCTACTTTTGTTTCTACACAGACTAAAAGCACATGCTTTTTACCTGAAACATCAAAGAAGAAAACCACTTATTCGCAGGAAAATACCAGTCAGTATGCTAGTAAAGCTAGTGACAATGAGATTGAAGAAATCGCTGATTCTAAAATAAAACTTGTACACTTTGGTATTATATAAAACTTATAACTTAAATAATATATATTTTGCATGAAGTGAGTTATATTTTTACTTTCGAATTTGATCCATATTATAGTTTCTGTATTTCAATATCTTTTGTTTACTATTTATTTATTTTATTCTTTTTATCTATTTCCATAATGAGATGATTATACTTGGTAGAACTTAGGTAATTAATATATCAATACTTTAAGTTTTTGGGCAAGATAAATAATTATATATCTTACTTAAAAGTAAAAGATTAGATGTAATGATCTGATTTTACAGAGGGTAAATGGATGCATTTAAGTAAGTCTCCATGCACCAAAACCTTGTACAATGCAATTTTATAGTAACTGTTTAATGCAGTTCTAAAAATGAGCCATGTTTCTCTTTTAATTAATGTTAAAGTACTGAAAAATGTTACACGTTACCACACCTCATAACAACCATTTTTTTTTTTTTACCTTTAACCTGAAAAAAGTATTTTTATTAAATTGTAGTTCACATGTTTAGTGAGAGAAATGAGTTAGGAACTGTGCTTGAATAAACAATTTTAACATGTTGAATGTTAATTCCATGAACTTTTTCAATCTGTTTTTGAATAGAAATTTAAAGAAATAATACTTTGCACATTTTAATTGACTGAAGAATTCCAAGTGAGATTTGTCATAATGCATGCTTACCTTATGCTTGATTTAATTAACCTTCAGACTGCGGCAGGTACAGCAGTTGTACCATGATCGTGCCAAGAAGGAATTTAATTACTGCCAGTACAACATTTGTAACTTGAAACTTAAAGAATCTCGACAAGAAAGAATTTAGACTACGGCCGGTACATCAGTTGTACCTTGAAGGTTTTACGAATCGCACCTGTTATATCTAAAGCCATAGTCAAAAGGTTAAATTTATCAACTGCAATATTTATTTTTAAACACTTCAAACATTTGAAGTATGTGTGTTCTTTGGAGACTGATTTTATTCACTTACGTTTTTTGACTGATTTCTAATGTTATTTGACTTGGTAGTAATTCTTATATGGATACCAAATAACTATGCTCTGAAAGGCATAACTTTGTTTTGTTTTCTCTATTTGAGAAAAATTGTGTTATTGACCAAAAAAAAATGTTTTGTTGTATGCTACTTTAAAGTTTCAAGTCTTCGACTGTCAGATGCAAGTTTTGAATTAATTTATTATTTAAAGTAATGATGCTTGGGCATAATCAAAGAATTTAAGTACAATTCTTTTAATGAATAATGTCTTTCTAATGTGGTTTTGTAATTTAGTATCAAAAGATTGTTTCTCAATTTGTATCTGACAAAAATGCTTTAAAATTTTCTTTTGATCTGATTTTTGTTTTCTAGAATTATATGATGTATATAGAATTTGTTATATTCAAGAGTATTTTAAATGATATTCATTTAATTTATTTACTGTTATCTTTCACTTACTTCCAAAGACTTTGAGATTTAATTATGATACAGTTGAGAGAGAGATTAGTGAGTTTAACCAAAGGCAATATTGACTTTTAACTGTAAATAACACCCTAAATTTTAAGTGTTGTAGTATGGGACATTTTAATGTACAAAATCTATCAAAACCCAGATGTATTGAGCTTTCTCTAAATAACAAATCGTTATGCAGAAAAGACTATTTTGCTATGTATATACTTTTGTACATAAAAGTTTAATGGATAAAGTGTTGTTTTGTGCAAAGTTTTGTAAAATAAAGTGCATATTTATATCAAACAATATATTTCAAATTTTTTAGAAAAGTATGGCAGATAAATTTATTTTAAATTACATAGTTTAAAGATGCATATCTACTGAAAAGATGGAATGTTATTTAAATGTATTTTAGCGTACATGTATTTCAAAACTTAAAATTACACTATGGGCATAGTTAAACAGTAAAACTGATCTCATAATTGTTGTTGTTCAGGACAAAGCACAGCTTGTCTGTTTTTGGACCTTGCTCCATTAAATTCAGTAAACCATTTTTTGATCCTGATGGGCAAATTGCCTTAAAATATCTTGACCCTTATTTAATTTTTAGCTTTTCATGATTTAATTTTTTAACAATTAATTAAGATTTTTACTACTTTGTTGTAGATTAATTACAAATTTTGTTTAATGTTTTAGTTTCAATGAATAATTAAAAATTTTTATATTATTTTGAAGCTTGTGGAAATATTTGGATTTTTGAAGAAAAAAAAAACGAAGGTCCTCAAATGTGCATGCTTCTTAGTGTGGATGAAAATATTTACAAATTTAGTTTTATATGCATTGATATATGTAGCTAATGACTTCTGAATTGTTTTAATAGCACAAAGAAATATAATCTAAATCTTTATTACAATTTTATATGTATCCAAACAAATTTTAGATATGATCTTTATGTAAGATCCCTATCCAATTGAGTTGTCATGATATTAAATGATCTATTAATTTTGTTTTCAAACCTCTTCATTTTTTAATTAATTGAAATGAACCAAATCTCAATTTATGCACCAATTAAACTAACTTCATTTCTGTACTGATTCTTAGTATATTTGGGTTGGGCCCACTACATTTACTTAGATATATAAAATGCTAGCATCTTTTGGCTTAAGAAACAAGCTATCAATTTTAATGAAAACAATGCGATATATTAAATGCCTTTTTGCTTTAACATAGACTTAGCAAAACAAAGAACTATGTACATAATTTGAATATGTATATTTTAAACTGAACATTGAAAAATATATAGAACAATTGTGGAATCGATGTATTCGCCATAGCACATTATGTATCAATGTATTTGCTATCAGTTAAGAAAGGAATGCAGTTCAACATATTTTATAATTTTATTATATTTTGAAACAAATGTGATCTTTACAGTTGTTATTTTAATAGGTGTTGATCACATTTTTGTTAATGTTTTACAATAAAAGTGACTTACATAGAGAACACTTAAACATAAAACAGTATCCAGAAAATATTAAGTCTTTCATAAATTCATATTTATCGAAGACACAAAACTCTTGTAAATGCAATCAGTTTTTCCTTGCCACACATCGTATAACAGTTGAAGGTGAAAATGACATTCATTAGCATATTGCAAACTAGTTAACAAAATATGAACAACTTCTCAGAGTTACAAAGTTTTCATTCATGGTTATAAAAGAGTACATACACATGCCTTTATTTGTATGTATGTATAATACACATCAACCTGCGTCAGATTATGATACTTAGATAATTTCTATTAACTTTTAGGAATTTCGAATCGGTATGTAAAAACAAATATTAAGGAAAACGCTATAATTTTTATGTGTACTTCTAGCACAATTGGTACGTGTTTGTGATAAACTTTTCATTAACTAACAGCTTAATGAAGCGTTTTATATCAAATGGAATATAATTGCACCGAAAATAAATCATTTGTACATAATAAAATAGTTTCATGAATGAATAAATGCAATTTTTATTGAGTGAAATGAAATTTAAGACTGTTTTTGACAGGATCCGAAACTGACCGTTTCTTATTACTTCCAATACAAGAGAACTTGTCGATCATTGACATGAAATTCCAAGAGAACTAATATATACAAATAACTATATAGATATTTTAGTATTTTATATAGTTTTTAGTGAAGAGCGATAGTTAGGTTAGAGAGTTTGCGATATGGTTTCATGCTTAGCTATTTGTTTGGTAGTAAATATCATTGAATTGTACTTATTTCTTCACACAAATTCTCATCAGCTTTTGTATTGTTTTGTTTCTGCACCTGGTCTGGTAAAATGGCCATGACAACCTTAAAATGAGAAGGTACTTCAAAGTCAACGTACTATGACTCACTATGATATAAAAATACTTCAAATAGAAAATTCATTCAGGGTCAAAAGAGCAGGTGGATATGAATTCCGAGGGTCATATTTTTTGTTTAGTGAGTCATACAGGAATGTAGTTTGATATTTGTTGCATATAACTGGGATAGAAAATTTTTAGCTCTTATTTTTTGACTGACCACATCAGAAAAGTATCTAGGAAATTGAGGTACCTTCGTTAAGCCCATTAGCTTTACATTAATCCCATCAACCTAAAAATATTGTCCGCTTGAGAGGATGTTCATCACTAAATTCCATTAAACGAATTAGCTTTTGCATGTTTTAAGAATTTTTAGTGGATAATGTCAACTGCGTAAGCGGTAGCCATCATTAAGTTTTTCAATGCAGAAATGTTACCAGTCCTCAAGCATTCATTTCTGTTTTTAATTTTGTTTTGGCAAAAAGTCAATGCTGTTGGAATGAAGGGATAAACCAACACCTAAGCCCTTGTTGCTGTGGAAGTGAAGTGTCATTGAATTGTCACTTGCGGCAGCAACTTACCATCGCACTAAGCGTAAACACGTGGGACATGGAGATCTGGGAAATCCCAGATAAGACTACACAATGGCTATCAATCTCCCACAGAAACCTCTTACTGAGATATACGCAGGGGTATAGTGGAGCCGTAACGAGTCTACACCACTGGGTATACGATTCTATGATCACAGCTGGACGTGGAAGTTACAAATCGAGCAACAACCAAGGTTTGCACCCACTGCACAAAACTCTGGACCCAGAGTGAATTTCCCCGGTATTAACGTTTCGGCAACTAGTGTAGATGTGTCTTGAGGCATTGAAATTCAAACAAGTTCTCTTTCATTAAAAAGTGTCGTTTAGTTAGATAAATCGGTAGAAAATTCTGAGAAAGACAATTATGAATTTGAAATGAGCTTTTAAGAATATTAAAAATAGTGTTCATGCTATTCGTAGCACCCTCCGGTGCTTAACTTATAAATTATAGGTATGTTTTGTTAATCGTCGAAAATAGTAATTTTTCTAACTCTTTAACCATACATTTCGTTTTTTATTAAATTATATTTGTGAGCATTTATAGTTACCTGCTTCTCTCAATTGAGCAATAAATATTAAATTGTATTCAATACTCTATTTCGTTTATAATTAATTATAATATTATGGATAAAAAAATAGTGTGAAACAAGTATTTTTATTCAACTCTTCAATAGATAACTATGATAAGTCCGCTAAGTTATTTTAATATCGGTTTGAATTTTGTGGAATGTGTGAGTATGGACATTCATTAAGAAAATAGATGCGTGAATGTGAAAAATACAAATATTTCTAAGCTATTCGTACTTGGTAAGTACAGAACATTAATGTTAAATAAATATAACATGTATGTTTTGATATCTAGTGAAATGTTTCTTTTTATAAATTTCCGTCGAGTGAAAGTTGTGTTGCTTATGATTCGAGGGAAGTGTGATGCTCCTGTTTAATTAGTTCTTAGACATCTCGAAAATGTATAATATGTGTAAGATTTGAGATGTGCCATTTGCTTTTTTACGTTACTTAAAAAAATCTATGTGTTGCATACGGAATAAGTCATTTAAACACATATATACACAGTGAAGCTTTGCATACCAAATGCCAAGCTGTATAAATAAATAGTGACTAGATAATAAGATCACAATACCATCAAAACGCCATAAACTTTAAAAATTTCACAAATTTTTCAAATAACACCAACAATTATAGATTTGAATTTAAATTACAACAGCACACAATCCTATATTTCTAATTCATTCATGAAATTTTGCTTTTTTTAAAGAGATAATCAGTCGAGAGAAATATTTCCTCGTGATGGAACTTCAGTGAGCATGCAAGTAAGAATAGCAATTCTGTAAACCTGCTCCGTGCCTTTTGTATGGAAAGTTTCTATTAAATAGCCTCATTTTTCACATGGCCAAAGAGAAATAGAAGCTCTTAATAGACTTGACTTTGCTTCTTTTAGTGCACTAATAAACATGAAAACACCATGGAAAGACAAGAAAAACTAAGATTATACAAGTATACATCAAAAAGCGATGTAGATTTTAGCTCTTCCAGCTAGTTATATAGAAATGTTCGATCACAGGACACCAAATCAAGCTTTAATATTCATCCCATTATCTTATTTTACAATTAGGTGATGCATTTTAGGCAAGCTGCACATTGATGCAACACCAGTCCTGCGACACGAAATTGGTTGAAATACGCATGCGTACAGACATGTTTTCTGTACAGAAACTAAGAAAGCATGCGCATATTTTGTCACGAGCTGCTCCAGCGTATGGCCAGGCTTGAACCAATTCGGTCGCATTTATAGTTTTGAAGTATTTTCCACCATTTTGGGTCCGGTCATTAAAGAGATTATATCTTGATATCAATAAAACTCTGAAGTCACAATGCTTCTTTAACAATCATATTGCAAGTAACATTTATAAAACATGCATATTTAATCTCAATCACTTTAACAAGGTGTCTGTGAAAGTCAAATTACATTATTAGAATGACATACCTTCAATTTATTTCCAAACTTTTAAATTGCCTCCACAAAAATTTCTCTTACCGTTTATTTTATGCCAAATATAAACTCGATGAATTTATTATGTTTAAATTAAAATTGGAAATTGCATTATTTCTCAAAATAAGCGCAGGAATTAACTTTTTAAAAATAGATATATTATTAGTTTAAAATAGAAGGTCTGCAGTGTGATAGTTACATTTTGATGAAGATCAATGACACTCCTCTTCCTACTGTATATAATCTGGACACTCATGGTTGGTTGGGTTTGAGGCACAAGAGACCATATTTGGTTAAGCTGAGCCAAACTGCACACCCATGAAACAATTTTAGACTTCCTTGGTTCTCAAGGTAGTTGCGTCTCTGCTGAAGATGAGTGTTTCTTTTAGCTTCATTCATTACTAACTCAGAATAATAAAAAATATTTCATACCAGTGAAATGTTAAAAGTTTTAGGTACTCCACTGTACACTGACTAAAAGAATTTACTCGAATTGAAAATTCTCATTCATTGAAAACTGGATTCAACTTGTTTTGGTTATATTTCCGGTATTTTAACTTAACGTCTAAGATTGTAACTGAACAGTACTAGTCCAGATGACTTGTTTTTCGTGTAAACTTCTGAGCTACGGCAAGAATAAAGAGCTCGATACATGAAATAGCTGCCGAGTTATGGTTATGTTGAAAACGTAGTCCAGCGTCCAGAATATCACTTTCAGCCCAATGATAGCTTACTTTTTAGACGTATGAGAAAAGAACATGATAATCTATTGAAGTTACAATAAGTGCTCAAATGGTCTGTTTAATTTAAAGAAACAATTGAAAATGAAAAGCACACACACATATTAACAAGTTCTTAGCATCATTTTAAGTTGCTGAACCATTTTATGAGTTGTTTTTTGTTTTCGAACAAGGGCCAGATCTGACCTAGCTGCTCCAAGCAATATTTTTTTCCTTCAAGTAAATGGACACACATTTTATGTGTAGGGATGAATCGATATGTAGATTTGTGCCTATGACATTCATATTTTTAAAAATAAGCTATCATTTAATAATAAATCATATAGAGTTACAAACTCAATTTTATATTTTCCTTGAAATGCATTTAGAATTAGACCCGTATTTTTCCTTTTTAAAACATTCTATTTGCAAGTGTTTCACAGTGCAGTTAAAATCATTTAAATTGTTTGATGAAAAATGTAAGGCATGCATTTGTTTTCGACTTGCTAAGTTTCATTTTAAAACAGTTCAGACGGTTGAGAGCTGCACAGTGACACAGAATTTCGTATATATTCCGAAATACATGGCTATAGCCGTTGGTTAAACAAAGCTTATCATCAATGACTGCTTCTTATTTATTGATTTATTTTTTCTTACGTATAAGAAATGGGAAATCGCAAATTTACATATTTATGTGTAGATCGTATTTTTTTAAAACTACAATTTAAAAACGAGTTTGAACCATTAAACTATGCTGCAAGATTTGAATGCGCGCTGTATAAATGCTGTTCAATAAACTATTGATTAGGGTATGTCACAAATAATGTTCAAATTTGTGCTCGAAAATCTATTTTGCTTAGCCATTCGTTGTACGTGTATTAAAAGGAAAGATCGTTCGTATGTGCTTTTAAAAAATAACGAAAATAACATTTGACTTCATCGCAGGTGTACCAAAAGGAGTTGGAATTGGAATTACAAGTTTAAATCTAGAAGTATTGGCTTCTTGTCCAGTATAAAACATTGAATTGTGTTACCACAACAATCTCATCTGCTAACATAGAGCTGGATAAATTCAAAAATTGTAAGCGTAATACGCCATACATTCTCTCTCCTTCATTGTATGGTCGTTATATAACTGGAAGAGCATTTGCATTTTGCAAGACAGTTAAAACAGTGATGTGCTAGCTAGGCGAGCACATTTTAAGGCCTACAGATAGGTCATATATGAACACAAGTGGGCACTCACTTATTTGTTACTGAGTAATCTACATTTTATACAAATAAATAGTTTTGCCGTAGTCAGGTCAAATACTTCTTCAAATACAATTAAATGAAGAGTTAAAGAAGTCTTAAATTTGGTAAATTCATTTAGAAAATGGGAATTACGTCGATGTTTTGATATTTCCTTCTGTAAACTCAACAATTGCTTAAAGAATCGTAGATTGGATGTAACAAAATATTGCGAATTTCTGACATTTGGAACGATATGTTACTCATCACAATAATTTAACGATATCATTTCAATTCATTTTTTAGAAACACGTGCAAGCTGATTTTACAAAACTCGAAGACTTGAAAGTTACGGATTATCTTCTGGAGATGAAGACTGCGGGTGTGGTACAGCTTTGACATGCCGAATAGTTGGTTCGTCTATATGCTGAGTATATTTTGGGCCATACAATCCTGTAGAGGGATGCAAACGCATTTTTTCTGGGTCAGATGTTCCGTCGCTTTTCATGAGAAAGAACATTCCGAAGTTCAGCTGAGGTATGTCGTAAAGCACTGCCAGGAAAAGCATCATGAATGTCAAGCCAATCAACAAGTACCCTGAAAAGAGTTAAAGACCAGTTATCAAACGCTATGTCTAGCCAACATGTGGAGAGAAATTTTTATCGCATTCAAACCGGTACTAATTCTGGAAGATACACAACTGTGTCTAGTAACCATGATGAGAGAAATTTTTATCACATTCATTTTTTTAGGGTTGGGAACCTGTATCCTTCTAGGGGCCTTTTGACTGAATCTAAATATTTTAGCACAAATCCTTTTAGTTTTATAATTACATATTTCTTCGTCTTTTATATTGATCTCGGACCGTCGTGTTGTTCCAGTGTGACGTTAATTTACTACCTACCTTTATATTTTATTTTATTTTTTTAAATTCATCTATTTAAAATACCAAAGAATAAAATACTTTTTAACGCATAAATGCTCCCAATTTAACCGGCATAATTAGAAAATTTGTAAGCCATAGGGAGTAAATTGATGGCTAGTTGGAACAGGGTTAGTAAACCCCGAGGGCTAGTTAAAAGTTAGATCTTTTCAAAATAATATAAATTTTTTAGCATATCTAAACAAAGTTTCTTGAATTCGGCCTTAGTTTACAACATTAAATCATAATTTCGAAAACATTTGCCGGTAGCTTAATATTCTCGATAACTGTTGTTAACTGCTAATTGCCAATAACAATGTTATTGCCAATTAGCTGTTGCTACCAATCTCTACTTGATATGAACATTAAAGCCATGTTAAATAATTATTGTGCTGGATCTGTTGTTAATCTGTATAGTTGTCTGCTTTTATTCAGATGAATTAATAGTCTTGTGTACTTAAAAAATAATTTTAAGATGCAAATTTATTTGGTCACCTACAAACAAATTCCAAAATTTTTCCACCATTAAATTTGATACTCTAGACTGCAGCTTACTCGGCCTATTTAGAAAAACTGTACAACAATGGCACTCAACCGTACTTTCAAGATTCTGTTATCTTGTGAAGCTCACAGTATCAAACTTGAAACTAACATTTCATTTGATCATTAAAATTTATACTAGAGAGACGATATTCAAAAAGAAACAAATCCACTAGGAAAAGGTTCATGCTGTATATACTGTATCACTTATAATATAAATTGCGACAGTCTTTTAAAATTGAAAAATCAGTGAGAAAATGTCTTATGATTAAAGTAATAAATTAGTTGAAGAAAGGGTCATTATAAAAACCATCTCATCATTATATAAGTTCCATCAGAATATATCTTATGACTCATAAGTCATGTTCCTTTAGTCTTACTTGTTTATGCAGTTGGAAACGCATTGGTATTTTAAGCTCCTTGTTTAAATTTTCGCTACGAGATGGAATTTCACTATGATCTGTTTCCAAAACTAGCTAATTTTGAAAAGTGTCGCATACAAAAGCCATAAAAATGTAATAGATCGATAGAGAAAATATTCTTGCTTTAATGCAGTTTGTATGAAAAAACTCTATTTCATGTAGGACGCATAATACTTGTATCACAAAAGTCTTGAGGATTGTTTATAGCCGTACCGCAAATACAGATTACACTTCATTGACATCATGAAACTAATTGGCAGGTAAACATACTGAAGGCTCTTATGAAAGAGGAAGGGGATCTTCTCAAAATTTTTAGTATGGGTGTAATGGTGTACAGAAGTCGTCATCAAATGATGGATGAACAATTGCGTTTTTTAAATTGAAGTTTTAAAACACCCTGTATATTAAAGAATAATCTTTTTAAGATAAGTAATCTTTTTCGTTTTTCAAGTGCAGGAAAATTGTAGTTGTCCAATTGTATAACTATTTGTTGGACACCTAAACAGCGTGTGAACTGCACACACAACTTGTTTTGCAGTTGAGCAACGTGGATGCGAAACGGACGCGCCGGCCAATCAGCGATGAAAAAAGCAGGTGAATTGATAGGGGAGGACTGCTTTTTTGTCATTGATTGGCTGGCGTGTTCACTCTGCATCCGCGTTGCTCTAGTGTAAAACCAGCTCTTTCCCTATACCATCACTTTTAATATAGTTCCCCTTCTTTTGCTACATTGAATATGTGTTATAGTTTTTGGTGACTAACTTGTAATTGATTCATGAAGTAATTTTTGAACGAGTGAAATATATAAGATTTTTTAATGGATTTTTTCGGATTCATAAAAGCAATAAATTCTCATACCAAAATAACTTATATCTGAAGTGTCATACCTGTAGTGCACACTTTGTAGAGGGGTCTGTAGGGCTGATTGAAGTTGTCACCAGGTATTAGGTCCCCTAGACCAGTTGTCGTTAGTGAGATGAAGCAGTAGTAAATCGCATCCAAATAATTCCAGTCTTTTTCAATGGCAGAAAACACTCCGGCAGGGATGAGAAAGAACAAAGCAAAAACAATAAGCTGAAAACAGAAGATTGAACATTTTAAGATCCCTCTATCTAGAAGAATAGTTATTTCATAATTCCATAATATTTTTAATAAACTTTTAATGCTGTGTGAATTTTTAAACACACACTGTAATTTTTACCCATTTTCAAAAACAGATTACTTTTGATATTATATATATTTAAATTAGTATATTTCCGTTAAGCCTTGTAAAAAACTGTTTGATTTAGGTACCTTTTGGGATAAAAGAAATGCAAATATCAGTAATAGATATGCTTTATTTCTATTTAAAATTGTGTGATCTACTTAATTCTATGGAATGATTTAGCATTTGAGAAAAATAACTTCTCATAAAAGGAATGTAATTATATTTAGCGAACAAAAGAAAATGGTAAGTGATTATCTTAGCTTTTCCTTTACATTTATTTATCCACAAAATTTAGTAGTTTAATTTGAAATTAAAATTACGGTTCCACATAAATACCCCTTGAATATTTACAGTCAATCTTGTTTGAATGTATCACTAATTATGTATTAGTGGTATTTTGTGAATGTTTCAGTCATTCAATACTTGTAACAAATAAATAACTTTCTCTAAATACGCAAATTACTTGAAGCCATTGAGATAAACGAAAGAAAAAAATGTGAAGGAAATTGGAGCAAAACATAGTTTTTTTTAAAGAAATTTATTTTATTATTCATTAGCCACTGCGTGGCTAGCCCGTGCCCGTGGTGTAAGATATTAATCTGGTGTAAAATTTTCCGCAGATTTCAAATCCGTTGAAGATATATTCAATTAAAAAATTCTTTATTTAAAGAAAATCATATTTTTAGGTATCAATCTGAAGTGAAATTTTCCGCAGATTTCAAATCCGCTTAAGTTTTTAATCTTAAACGTCTAGAGAGGAGATAGAAAAAAGAAGTATGTGACTCGAGTTGAAAGATTTATCGTCTGGCTGGAAAATCATTCCTCTGCGCAATATCAAAGCGGAAACGAAAAAAATTATTTTCTCCGAGTTCCCCGCGATGAAAAAAACTTGGCATGGTTCCAAAGGTTGACGGCAAGGTCACGTGGGTAGAAAAAGTCTGGAATCGGGTGTTTCTTCTTCCGGAAGAAACGCGTTAAAGAACCCGCTGGAGAATAAAACTATTAAATTCATTTTAAAATGTTTTAGATTGAATTTTAAAATTCGCCGCGACCCAAAAATTGCAAAAAATTTGGACTACCTGTGTCATTGCTGCAAGTGCCATAGAATCATCAGGATTTTGCGGCAAGAAATAGACAAACAAACAGTTCCTTTTATAATTGTAGAGATTCAGTGTGGATATAATTTTTTCACTCAAAATCGTACGTAAAAGGAATTCAAAGGGTAAAATAATTACGACGCAAAATGCATAGCCCCGGGTTTTCCGTACAATCACGTGACAGGTGCTCTATAGTATCGCCATCTGTCGATCAATAGCGTAAAATATGTGCAAATGTGTTCAACAGTTAATCGAATACAAATTTTAGACGAAAATTCGAGAAAGATAGAAAGAAAGAAAACCAAGAATACCTACCATTTAAGTCATATCAATTCAAAATGTTTAAAAAAGTTATTAAAATTTTGATACTATGCGCTTCAATGATTAAATAGGGATAAAAATACTACCTAAATTTCAATTTATACTGGAGATAATCCTACCCGATTAAAACTCGCAAGCCTCGTTAAATCCATCAATGTGTCATAATTTTAATTTTAGAAAGACATTTTATGCGTTTAACGTTAATAAAAGCGACTTTACTGATACAAGCAAATTTCATAGATCTGCTGCTATCACATTCATATTTTAACTGAGAGAAAATCTGTTTTTTTTTAGTAGAATTTAAAGCTTTAGAGTACTTTTTGGCACATTTTCAAAATTCCAATGAGATTGTTTTATAAGTTCCCTCATTTATTTCCTTCCTCAAAGTAAGGATAGCAATATCTGGTTGGACTGTTGAATATGTTTCATGCTTTAGTGCCTCTCCGTTTCTCTTCCAACTGGGATACCCGGCTCGTCAGCAATAGGGAATTGATTGCCTCAACAACTCAAGTCACAAAGTTCATGCTTCACAGTTCAAAAACGATATTTTAGATTGCATTTAAAAAGTTTACTTGCGGTCCTTTAGCAACACGGAATTGATTGCCTCAAACACTCAACAGTCACAAAGTTTATGTTTCACAGTTCAAAAACGATATTTTAGATTGCATTTAAAAAGTTTATTTGCGGTCCTTTAGCAATACGGAATTGATTGCCTCAAACACTCAACAGTCACAAAGTTCATGTTTCACAGTTCAAAAACGATATTTTAGATTGCATTTAAAAAGTTTACTTGCTGTCCTTTAGCAATACGGAATTGACTGCCTCAAACACTCAACAGTCATAAAGTTCATGTTTCACAGTTCAAAAGCGATATTTTAGATTGTATTTAATAAGTTTACTTGCTTGATGGTTTGAAAAGAAAGCTAGAATAGCTCCGAATATGTTGCTCTAAATAGAAATGAAATGACAGGTAACTTTTTTACTTTTACCTCGTCAATACTTAGGCATTTATAACTAACAAACCTGTCGTAAAAGCGTTTTTGTACCAGTTTCAACTCACCCCTATTTTAACGAATAATTCTATCGCGCCTTTGATGTCAAGATTCCCTTATGTAAAAGCTCTAGGCTGCTGCCTACTCATCCTGCTAAGCAATACGGTAGGTCGGCAGTTAATAAACGTAATACTGGAGCAACACAACGGTCTATTGGCGACGGTCCGTGGTCAAACCCGAAAGGAAAGATCCCAGAACAGCACCATGTAATTTTGAACCACGGTCCGACGACAAGGCGAAACCTAAGCTGGCACACCAAACTTCCAACGTGAGGACATTTAAAGCCTTTTATAGATTTAACGTGCACCAACCCCCTTGTACACGACGGTCTTTGGCTGGACCTAGTTTCGAATTCGCAACCCTCCGTTTGCTAATCCATTGCTGTTCCAACTGAGCTTTCACGATTTAGCGATTTTTGATAGAATTTACCGACGAAATTCTTCCAAATTTGGCAGTTATCTAGGTAATCGGACACATCACAGTACCCCACAGCGATTTTAAAAAATCAGGAGGGGTTTTGGGGTTATAGCCTTACGTATGGGCCACGTAATGTTAAGCAATGTCTTGGCAATCCGGAATTGATTTCCTCAAAAACTCAGCAGCTACAAAGTTTATGTTGCTCAGTTCAAAAATGATATTTCAGACTATTTAATAAGTTTACTTGCTTGATTATTTAAAAAGAAACCTTAAATAGCTCTGAATTTGCTGCTCCAAATAGAAATTAAATGACAGATAAAATCCTTTTGCCTTTATTTCGTGAATACCTGGGTAGTTTAACAGTAAAAAGCCTGTTGTAGAAGCTTTTAGGGATGTGGATGCAAATGACGTCTTGTAGATTCGTGAACTTTAATTAGTGCAACTTTCCTTGTATACTCGAGAATAAATTAATAGCCAAGACGTGACTACTGTAATAATCACACGGAGAGCAAAGACAAATGCGAACACTTCTGCAAACGAAATATGTACATTTGCTGTTCTGCTTCATACTTATTTTTCGTCTCATAATTTTCTCATTATTCGTGCAGCTTGATTTCAAATAATAATAGTGTGATTACACTAGACTACATAATATATTATAAATCAATCATTAACAGTGGATTCTATTATTAAAAACTGTGTGTGCTTTTTGGAGTTCACAGAAAGAAGTTCTAGGCAGTCTTGAAAACCGCCATTGTTATAATATTCTCTATTCCATTGTTATAATATGCTCTATTCAAGCTTTTACCCTAAAAGACAGATTATTTAATTTTCAATTCAGTATAACTTTCAATTTCATAGATTGTTTACTGGCAAAAGAAAAATTCTGTCATATTCAAAATGTAGTTCAGATTATGGAAAATACACAGAATTTGGAACTCCATATTAAGTGTATACATGTGCTTTGACTAGAAAAAGTTGCACTTGTATTGAGAAAAACAATTTGAACAGAAAACTAGCGTTGAACTTTCACAAACAAACTCAAATGTCCTCACGTTGGCGTGGTGTGGAAGTTTGGACAGTGGGGTGGCCAGCTCAGGTTTTGTCATCTGACCGTGGTTCAAAATTACGAGGCATTGTCCTTGGATCTTTCCCTTAAGGGATTGATCCCAGACCGTCGTCAATATCCCGTTGTGTTGTTTCATTATGACGTTAATTAACTACATACCTACCTCTATGAGAAATCACACAATAATAATTACTTGAATATATTTTCTCCTAAATAGATGGGGATCTTTCCCTTAAGGGATTGATCCCGGACCGTCGTCAATAGCCCGTTGTGTTGCTCTAGTGCGATGTTAATTACAAATTACCTAAATAGTTGGCCGACCAACCGGTATAGTGGTTAAAGTGTTAGCCTCTAGATCGGAAGGTTCCCGGTTCGAATCCGGGTCCGGGCATGGATGTTTGTAAGCGTATGGTGTAGAGGCGGCTGGTGCACCTTAAATCTGTCGTGGCCGAAAGTCCTCACGTTGGGTTGGCGTGGAAGTTTGGAGAGTGGGGTGCCAGCTCAGGTGGTGCTTCGTCATCTGACCGTGGTTCAAAATTACGAGGTGTTGTCCTCGGATCTTTCCCTTAAGGGACTGATCCCGGACCGTCGTCAATAGCCCGTTGTGTTGCTCTAGTACGACGTTAACTAAAAAATTACCAATTACCTAAATAGTTGGTTTTAAAAAAAGCCTCGATAACAGTTTCAACTCTTCAAAATACAAAAGTGCTTCTGTTTAAAAAGCAGATTCCCGACTGGCATGAAACTCGATCCAGCTCAGATCGTTATGTACGCGGAGTCTGGTGCGCATTAAATATGTCACTCCGGTGTTGACCTCGTCATCGGACTGTGGCTCAATATTACGAGGTATTGACCTCGTCATCTGACTGTAGCTCAATATTATGAGGTGTTGATCTCGGATTCCCTTCGGGATTGATCCCGGACCGTCGCCAATAGCCCCATGTCCTGCTCCAGTGCGAAATGAATTCAACCACCAACTGATTCCCTACTCACTCTCTAAACAGGATACACTGGTATAGTGGTTAAGTGTTAGCCTCTAGATCGGAAGGTTCCCGGTTCGAATCCGGGTCCGGGCATAGGTGTTTGTAAGCGTATGGTGTAGAGGCGGCTGGTACACCTTAAATCTGTCGTGGCCGAAAGTCCTCAAGTTGGGTTGGTGTGGAAGTTTGGAGAGTGGGGGTGCCAGCTCAGGTGTTGCTTCGTCATCTGACCGTGGTTCAAAATTACGAGGTGTTGTCCTCGGATCTTTCCCTCAAGGGACTGATCCCGGACCGTCGTCAATAGCCCTATGTGTTGCTCTAGTACAACGTTAACTAAAATTACCATTACTTAACCGGATATGGATACTTTCTAACACAGAAGCACTTAATACCTATTCCGATAGATTCGGATAACTACCTATCGAGGTATTGGAGTGCTCCATATTACGTGCTCTTGCCCGTATTAAGAGGAAATCTATAAAAGTTTTATGACTTCCTAAGGTGTCGGTGGTCGTTATCGCAATCCTTAGGAGCATCGTTCAATTAGTTTTCACCAATAAGCCACTGCAGTATTCGTGTTGATAAAGTGGCCCTAGACGGCTTATGAAGTCATAAACACGTAGCGTCTTACCAGCTTATTAACGCGAAAACTGACACGGACGATGTTCTGTCTCAAGCGCAACAGTGATTGGATAGCAGCTGTATTGTTGGGTATCTAACGTAGTATGTACGGGTCACAGTGCTTATAAAACTTTAAAAAAATCAATTTTCCAATTTTGATGCATTTTGTGTCTAAATTTTTTTTTTTTTTTTGATTTTTAAAGAAAAAACTGTTTTGTAAATTTTGCATTAGTTTGCTTGCAACTGAGTTTTTCACATCCTTTCCTCTTGATATATAGTAATAGCAATTTCATTTTCCTTAAGGGAGACCCGAACCCCAAATTTCGAAAAAAAATTTCAAAAAGTGTGTTTTGGTTTATTAGATAAAACGATGCATCAGATATTCAAGAACAAATGGACAAAATTTCCGAGTCGAAGGAAATTGCTACCAACTGTTTTTTAACTTTTATTTGACCTTCCAACTACATAATCGAATGCCAACCATTGGCTTCGGTTTTCATGAAAACCTCCATTTATGCAACATTATATCATAGTGTATCTACCGTTGATTATTCCGAACATTTTAAATACCGTTAAGGTATAGACTCCTGGTTTTTCTATCAATCAACGAAAGCTAAATGACAAAATCCAGGTCCTTATGTGTAACATGTGGTGACGCCATTGAAGGAAACACATTGAAAAAATACTGCTAAATTTCGTCGCATGCGTATCACTACAAAAAAAGGCTCGTTTACAGAAAAAAGTAGCTGTAGGAAAAAGAAGGTGTATTTATACAGTGGTGGTTTATTTTAAAATAGTACTGATCCAATAAACTATTTTTTTTTTCAATTCATTAAACAAGAAATGTATAATTTTTCTGTGAATTGTCACAAATCACTCAGTTACCATCAGAGATAAAACTGGCTTAAAAAAATATATACAAGTTTACGGTAAAAACTCTTGTTTTGATAAGAGTCTTAATGTAATAGAAATTACTAAAAAAAAATAGTACTCACAAAAAGTTAAAAAAAAAAAATAGTACTCGCAAAAAGTAAGTTGTTTTCGTTAACTTCTGTTGTATTTTGAACTCAAAATGCGATTATCTCAAAATCAGTTTTTTGCAATTTTGACAAAATTCAAAGTAATATGACTTTTTGATATATGCACTTAGAGTTAAACTGTTTACATTTTTTAGGTCTTAAATAACTGTTTAACAGACACAGGGCAAACTTTTTTTTATTAATCGTTCAGAAAAATTTATAAAAATTAATAAACATAAAAAATTGGAAAGTTTTATAGAAATTTAACATATAATGAGTAAAATATTTTTTTTAATGAAAACTCATAAATAAATTTTAAAAAGTCTCTCCCTAGGTCTTTTGCATATACTATTACGATATTGTAGAAATTTATTTCGTACAAAAATATTGAAAATTGACAGAGGAGTAGGGTTTATAAAAAGTATGTATTTCGGCTTAAAAAAACATATTAAAATCGTAATATAAAATATAATTGCAAATAAAAACTATTTTTTTTGTTATTGGTTTAAAATATGTGCTTAATTATCACTAAAAAAATTGGTTATGTAAAATGAATAATAAGAATTTTGGGTTTTTCCTTACGGGTCTCCCTTAAAAAGATAATTTTTGACATTGCGCACCCGAAAACTCTTCAACCGCTGAACACGCCCACATGAAATTTGAAGTGGCGATGCTTTTTAAAAACTACTTCAAAATAAAACTCAAAATATTCTGAAAAAGTGACGGGGTTTAGTTGATTAATGTTGGGGAAAATTAAAGAAAATCTCACAATGAACTTCAATTAAAATAAACAATATTTAATTATATCTTTATATTGTGACATTTTTTGTTTTAACTTAACACTCCTGGTGGATGTTTTGAAGAGGTATCTTCGTCATTGGCAAAATATTACATTAACAAAATTTTGCATTATATCGATACCTTATACAGGATGATTCATAAGTAAGTATACAATTTCAACGCACATTATTCCAGTGACGATGCAAAATATTTTATGCCACCTGCAACAGAAGTGTAGGTGAATGTTTCACGTTTTCTTAGAGACAGTCACACGTTCTATGTGTGCGCTCTTAGTCACACTACACACATCGAACCTGTAACCCATTCCCGCACAGACGCGTGTTAGGGTATCTGAAGCAAGTACAGTGATAGTGGATGCGATACGTTTCAACTCTTCTAGATCAACAGGAAGAGGAGGGTTAAATACGTTAACCTTTACGTAGCTGCAAAGAAAAAAGTCACATGGTGTTAAGTCAGGGCATCTGGGTGGCCTTTGGGTTAGTGGCATGTTGTAGTCGGAGCTTCGTCCAATTCATCGGCGAATATGTTAATAGAAGTAATTTCGCATGTCACCTGACCAGTGGGGTGGTGCACCATTCAATTGGAGCATAAAGTTTTTCGACTTTATTATCCAATTGGATAAATAAAGTTTTTGACGACATCTGCCGATACACACTCGGTCGGGTCCTGGGTTTAGAACTTAGCACAAACAGCCCGTAGTTTCAAAATTATTTGAAACCAATCGTAAATGAATATTCTGGTTGGAGGTTCTTTCCCTAATCGTGATCGAAAATGCCGATGCAAAACGGCGACAGATTCCATTTTGCTCAATTTGAAGAACACAAAACGCTTTCTCCATTGCAGATGCAGGAATTTCCACTGACTAGTCACGTGACACGCTCACTATCGCCTATCTCACTTCGCTCGGGAGGGGGACACAAACTTTATGAGTGTACCTAGTTAACAGTTCGCATTTGGGAACCGTGTCTTAAACTGTTCCTGTTTTACAGCAGCTGAAAACTGTATTCGTACTTATGAATCACCCTGTACATTTGATTTTCTTTTAATGAGTAATTTTTCAATTAAATATTTATGTTTTCGCAAGAGATTGTGACGTCACGCCGATTGGATACCTTCGCAGTTCGAATTAGGCCGCATTTGACGATGCCGAGGCCATCACGGCGTTGGCCGTGGTGTTGGTATGGGAAGCAAACCAAAAGGGAATTCGTAGTAATCACGGGTGGTTAGCGAGCAGTGATCGCACTTGGCCCCACGAAAAGAACTGTCACGGGCAACACCAAGCAGTGGCTAGTGTTAATATAGTATTACAAGAGAGTGGTTGCTCCTGATATATATATATATATATATATATATATATATACAGGGTGGTCCCGAATTCATGGTACAAACTTTAATGGTAGGTACAGGACATTGTAACAATGATTTATTGTATAGGAATGTATAGTCGCAAGTGACGCGGTGAGGCGAAAACAGGGGAAATAACGGCCGAAAGGAAAAACAAAGATTTTATTGAAAGCGTTGTTGACAAGTGTCATGTTTACAGTAATTGTTCAAAATTGCGTCCACCAGTATCGATACATGCTTGACAGCGTCGGTGGAGCGATTGGCGTACACGTTCAAAGATGCCTGGTATTTCACGCACACCTGCAGCAGCTACAGATAAGCGAGCGACGAGATCCTCATCTGAGTCAACTGGAGTCTCATAAACAAGATGCTTTAGATGTCCCCATAAAAAGTAATCGAGGCTCGATAAATCGGGAGATCGGGGTGTTCAACAGCGGCTAGACATCTACTGCCCTCTACCGGCAATGATACCAACCGATCACTCCATTTCTCTTTCCTTTTATTTCCCCTGTTTACGCCTCACCGCGTCACTTGCGACTCTACATTCCTATACAATAAATCATTGTTACAATGTCCTGTACCTACCATTAAAGTTTGTACCATGAATTCGGGACCACCCTGTATATATATATATATATATATATATATATATATATATATATATATATATATATATATATATATATATAATATAATTTTTTTTAATTTTAAATTTTGACTTACAGAGATTGTTTGATTTTATTTGTGTTGAAACAATGTACTTTTGCGCTAAATTTAAAAACATAAAAACAATAATTTTTTAAGGCATCAATTCTTTTTTAAGTAAAGCAGATATGGTTTCATTCAAGAGCATTACCTTTTCAGAATCGAAATAGGGACAGATGGATAACGTTTTAGAAAT
The DNA here is from genome assembly GCA_947359465.1 of Metellina segmentata. NCBI lineage: Eukaryota > Metazoa > Arthropoda > Arachnida > Araneae > Tetragnathidae > Metellina > Metellina segmentata. Next base: position 49,309,493 of record OX375884.1, on the reverse strand, counting down.
TTCACTTGTTTTGCTTGTATGATTGTTTAAAGTACGAGTATTTGTTTAATTTGAGTTAGCGGTCTAATCTAATTAAAATTTGTGTTACGTTTTTACAGTGGCATTTTCCTTGTTTTTCTTCGGTAATTTTTCGTATTAAAACTGTGCTTTTGTGTATATTTTAGTCATAATTTTTCCTTTTTTAATTTGTATCTATGCGTTCTTTGGTTCGCTATACTTTAAACCGTTTGGAAAAAAAAAATCTAGAAAAAGCTGAGAAATAAATTTTAAAAAAAACTTTTTCTCTTGAATGTCCTGTTTCATGGAACTGCCCTTATGTCGTCTATGTAAATAAAATTAAGTGCTATAAGCGATTAAAATATAGAATATTTTTATTCATTTAAACTTACTTATCTGAGTCATTTTTAAAAAATCAATGATTTCCCTGTGTATGTATTGACAAAAAGCTTGTCCAAAAGCCGTAACATTTATTCACAGTGAATCTACGTTTATATATATATATATATATATATATATATGTGGCACGCAAAAAAGACGTTATTTTTTTATCGCGTTTTGGCAACACTGTACGATTGTTTGGTTATTACGAAACTTCGCACCTCAGTTGAATTTTTTGCGTAATCGGTTAATTTTAATTGAACAAAATTGAATATTAATCGAACTGTTACAGCTTACAAATAATATGCTGGGTATTCGATTTCCAAAGCAGCACTCACATTTCGAGTCAAAATTTCTTCAAAGTTCTGGGCATTTTCTTTGAATTCCGAATTTTTCGAGTCCTGATTCCAGAGGTACTGTATAACTTTTATGTAGTATAACAAATTTATATATGAAAAATATTTTTTTGGAATATATTTTGTAAACAATGTCTTCATTTATGCGAGCAAAGTTCGCGCAGCGAACCAATGAGGATTGAAAAGCAATCCTCCTGGGGTTGGCGAGCGTCAGCGAGCATGGGGCGGGGCCCCTAGTATCTATATTTTATTACTATTAGTTTTTAATTTTGAAAATATCGCAGTATACCTCAGAATGTACTCTTTCTTGCGGTACAGTTATTTTTGAAATTGGTTAATAAATAAGGGTTAATAAATAAGACGAAAGTTGGTGAGCGTAGGCGAGCAGGGGGCGGAGCCTCCTAGTGGTTTAAAAAGGTGAAAGCCTGATATTGTTTACATTACACAGGCGAAGGCATCGCCAAGACATGTGATATGCAGCCACATCTGGTTTAAGCATGGGCTAAAAACGTGAAGTGATGCGCACTCTATCCTTATCTCTCCTTTATGGAACCCCTAACTGGAGGGGAGGGGGAGAAGAATCTTTCCTCGCCGCTTTCCTGCTCCAGACACACCACACCAGTTTCCATTCACTGAAAGACGCGCTAAACACGTTTACCACATCGCCGCTGTTTACTAATTGAGCTACATTATTTACCAATTTAGCTATTCATCTCATTCACGCTGCCAGCAGCGTAAATATGATAAGGAGAAAAAGGTAGGTGTACTATTAACCCACCTATAGTACGGCTGATATGTGAAAAAAATTGTAAGAACTGTACCTTTAATGATAGAAGCATACGACTTGGGGCACATATATACTACAAAAATGAAGATTTAATTTTGGATATGAGGCCATCTCAGATTTCGCATATGGCAATAATGGCGGACATTCAAAATGGCGGCTTCGGAATATGTTTTGTGCTTCTTTTAAATGACAACTATAAAAGTAATGGCGAGTAATTGTTCTTTTGTGCATGTACTTTTTTATTTTTAGTAATATTTTCCATATTTTTATAAAATTTATATACCATAAATAAAATTTATTTATTATATATTTTTATATATTTTATACTTATATATTTTTATTTATTATATATATATATATATATATATATATATATATATTTATATCTTTTATACTTAATATATATTTTTTTATTATATATTTATATATATTCTATTTATATCAAAATGGCGGCCTCTGAGTATGTTTTATGTTCTCCTTTTTTTATTGTCATTTGGTGATGTTAATATCGTATTATATGTGATTTTGCGTGAATTGATGTTATAAACATGCATACATGTCATAATTATATTTTCATATTAATTTTTCCACAGGTGACACGATAAGAAGAAAAATAAGATAAAAATAGGGATGTAGTACATAAGCTGATTAATCCATTCAGTACTGATACATATGGACAATTCAAAGAAACAGAGTGGAGCAAGTGTTTTATCCGTCAAGAAGACAGGTCTGAAGTTCTTCTGTATCCAGCAGAAGTAATAGCAGTAAGCGTGAAGAAGAGGGAACTGGTTATAAGACAATTTCTGATTTATTTGTGGTGTTTAGTATTGCAGGGTATTTACCAAGGACAATAAAGGGCACAGTTAAGACAAATTAAGGGCACAGCGAGGAACACATCCAGGTCGAATGTAGATGCAGTACATAATAAACTTCCAGCTTAAGGAGGCTGGTCACAAAAAAAAATTGCTTTTGAATTCACTGAATTATTTTTACTACAACATTCTGGCGGATGAATTTCGTAGAACTATATGTATTATCCGCAGGTTCTATCCGCAGGTTCTGAGCTCTTTGAAGTTTTGCCTTATTGAACAGCAATCTACATGATTCGTGAAACTGAGCTTTATGTTGTACCAATGTTGCCTCGACACTTTCTGCATCTTCGAGACGTCACAGATTTATTGTCCTTGGTAAACACCCTGCAATACTAAACCCCACAAGTAAATCAGAAATTGTCTTAAAACCAGTTCCCTTTTCTTCACGCTTTCTGCTATTACTGTCTGCTGGACACCGAAGAACTTCATACTTGTCTTCTTGACAGATAAAACACTTGTTCCACTCTGTTTTTTTTTTAAATTTTCCAGATGTATCATTATTGAATGGATTAATCAGCTTATGCACTACATCCACATTTGTATCTTATTTTTCTTTTTATCGTGGCACCTGTGGAAAAAGTAAACATGAAAATATAATTATGACATGCACGCATGTTTATAGCATGAATTCATGCAAAATCACATATAATACGCTATTAACATCACCAAATGACAATAAAAAAGGAGCACATAAAATATACTCAGAGGCCGCCATTTTGTTATAAATAGAATATATATAAAAAATATGGTATATATTATTAAAAAATAGCAAAGTACATGCACAAAACAACAATTACTCGCCATTACTTTAATAGCTGTCATTTAACATCATCAAATAACATTTAAAAGGATCACAAAACATATTCCGAAGCCGCCATTTTGAATGTCCGCCATTACTGCCATAGGGGAAATCTGAGATGGCCTCATATCCAAAATTAAATCTTCATATATGTAGTAGTGTGAGAGAGAGAGAGAGAGAGAGATGTGCACCAAATAGTATGCTTCGATCATTAAAGGCACAATTTTTTCACACATCAGCCGTACTACTACGTCCTATTGGCGTACCTATGCGAGTACCGTTAACATATCTTATGGTATCTACCAATGGAATTTTTTTGAAATTATCACGGTACCTATATTATTTATGGTTTTGTTATTGATTTCTACTAGAAACAGCATATTATAGCAGAAAATATTGTGATAAAATGTATTTATTTTTAATAAAAATGGAGTAAAAAGTATATAAAAACAGTCAAAAATATCTTTTACGCAAAACGTCGTATCTTAAAAAATCGTAAACGTTTTTCAAGTTTGCAAATAGAACTATCTTTTAAAAATATTGATTCAGGTATTGTGTGTCTACTACAATCTTTACTACATTGTTATATTTAAATTAATTGTGGATTTTAACGTCAGTCATCCCTGAAAAAAGAGCGAAGTACCAATATTCATGTTTACATCCTGCTTATTTTTTTTAAATGCATATTTCCTAATAATAGTAGTTCAAACCCTGATTTTAAAGGTAAAAAAAATATAAACCTCCATGTCAAATACAGATGTCCATACATTTAATATTTTTATATCTCCAGTTCTAATGGCCGTAGAGGTAAAATCCGATGTGATTTGAAGAGCTAAAGTGTTGTATAATATGTAAAATTTGAAAAATGTGAAATTGAGAGTGAAAATGACGTTTTGCATGTGTACAGATACTTTAAATACGTGGCTGTTCTATTGGATGCAATCTGTCAACGCCTTTTTGATACGTCTTCATAACTCTACCAATTCACCATCGTTACATATTGAATCGATATTCAGCATGAATATCTTTCATTATATATTTCATGAATATCGCTCCATTCTTGCTCTCTCTCTCTTTTTTTTGGTCAGCAATGTTTTGGCTTTGTGATCACTGTGTGTGACTATTGTTTTAAGAATTCAAGTGATTTCCAGTCAAGAATCTGGTTCTTCATTTGAACGCATTCATTTATTTTTCAGAGAAAATTCGGCATCCGATAACAGCACTATCAGCACAATTATCTTTTAGAATTATTTTTGTGCCGTATAACAGGATAGAGATAATCCGCCAATGCGTAAGCCATACTAGGGATCGAAACAAATTGGCTTCCGAATAACTGATACCCGAGGAGAAAGGAAAGTCCTAGTCGAAAAGAACCCTAGTCGAAACCTGTCACTTCTGTTGTGTTTTGTGTCTGCAAAAGGACTTAATCACCCTGTTTAAATTATCTTTCCTGGGCTTTTTGTCTCATCCTATAATTTCGATTTGCTTCGTCTGTTTTAGATTTTCTTCCTTTTCTTTAAAAATTATATGCAAGCAACTCATCGTATTGGCGAGATAGATGTTGTAAGAAGTCAAGTTGGTGATTCAGTTCAGGGAAATTGTCAAAACACATTGGCAAAGAAAATTCTATTTGGTGTGAATTTATATACTGATATTGTGTTGCATTGTACACCGCTTGATGTATCTGCCTTGCCGTGTTAAATGTTTTCCCTTTTCTCCATTAGGGAATAAATTACATTTTCAGTGATGGATTCCTTGACTCGGGAATTCCGTTTACTGTGCCTTCTCACATCTCTCAGAATTTCTGCATTTGGTTTTCATGTGTTTTGACACTAAATTACGTATTGTTCCTCAAATACGTGACGTATTGTTCCTCAAATACGTCTAAAATTCTCAAAATATGGCACACAAAGAATTCTGTATATGATTTATACCTTTTCCTCACCTTAAAACCTGTTTCAGCTTCCTTGGTCTTTTTTGACTTTTAGAGAATGAATTCCTGCGGACTTCCAGCAAAAGGTACTAAGAGGTACCTGCGCGCCTTTTCGTGTAATGCATGCTTGATTTTAAGAATACAATCCTACGAATCTTTACCACACTTTTGCCTTGATGTGATACCTTATAAACCGAACTCTCCTCTGTGTCACTAGTTATTGATATTTTTCTTATCTTTAACCATAACAACCTTTTTCAAATGTCTTATCTTTCAGAATGAGAGTTTTTCTTAATGTAGCTTTGGGAGGGCTATAGCAGGCAGTGATCCCGAGCTCCAGAATCCATGGAGGCATTATTTAAGAAGTATTTATAAAAAAGTGGATTTTCATTTTTGAAACATTTGTCCTTGGGCAGAAATATTTTCCAGTGCCATTCGTATGAAGAGAATGTTTTCTTTTGCGCTACATCTTTAGAAATTAATGTTTGAAAGCCAAATCTCGTTTTCATCTACCCTCCCCCCCTTTCTGCAATCCAATTGCTATTAAGAAAAGATAAGAAAAAGTACTTAAAATCTAATGTACAAAATTCAGCCTTTCGGTATTCTTTATACATAGTCAATAATAAATTGCAAAAAAATTATTATTGAGACCATTTATTAACAAAACTAATATTATTCGAATGAGTGTATTTTATACTGATTATTTTATTTTTAAATGCGTAAATATTATTTTGGGCATAGTCTTGTCATTAACCTTGTTTGTGCCAGGACCTAAAACTCTGCTGCTTCTAGGAGTTCTCTCAAATTTGAAACAACATGGATCTTTAAACTGTAGATCCCTGTCCAATTAGCTTTCGTGTAGTAAATGTGACCTAATGAAAATCAACAAACACCATTGTAATTCACACATCAAATGGTACCCAATGGTTTAAGAACAACTTTCCCAATGAATTGTAAAATAATAAAATTAATCAACTGTATGGTTATACAACGTAATAGTTTAAGCGAAATTAAAAATATAAGGTAAAGCTAGGAGAGTCTGCGCACAGTTGAACAGAATAATAAAAAACAATCTAACTATCAATTTTTTGCTAAACTATTCATGAGTAATTGTGACTTAATTTGTTTTTTATGCATTTTCATTGCTATTTTGTTGTTATGCTTTAATCTAATACGACAGTTGTAATAAAACCAAGAAAGCTATTTTGCGCAATCTGTCCTTATAGGGTCGGAGAAATTGCGCACATGGGTAGAAGAGATTGTTCTTAATAAAAACTACAGTTAAATTGTTAACAATAATAATTACACTTAAAGGGGGATTACATCCACCTTGCCGCTGGTGTAAGCGATATTTTAGTGGTAACAAAAGTTAATCTGCCGCACAATAAAGGTTAATAACAACTATATTATTTTTTACAAAATTATTTTTCAGCAAATTAATTTATTACCAAAATTATTTAAAAAATTATGTTTTTTTTTTTTTTTTTCAAAAATTGTTTCAAAATTAATTTATTCTTGTTTTACATTTAATTTGCAATTTATACAAAACTTCCAATAAGCTGCGTAATCTCTCCTAGCATGAAAACGAATGGGGGAACAATGCGCCATCCCTCCTAAGTAGCAGATGCGCAAACTCTCCCATTTCGGTAGGAGAGATAGCCTTTTATTTAAACATGGCCGCTTCTAGAAAGAACCGTTGGTTGTTCGCAATGTTCGTCTAGGTCAGTAGACTCATGAGAAACTGTTTAATTAAAAAATATTTTGTACTATTGCCCTTCTATAAAAACTAGAGAAAGAGATATGAAAATTCAAGCGCTTATCTTGGGAAAACAATGCAAAATAACGATGTTTTATCACAAACGCTCGGAACAAACAACGTGCACTTTCAAGTAGACACTCCACTACTGCTGTTGTACAACTATATGGAATCGCTGCGCGCGCACTCAACTCTTTCCCCCCGACCCTCTTTGTGCATAATCTCTTCGATCGCGCAATCTCTCCTCGCTTTACCTTAGTTTTGATTTTGAACAGCATTTTGTATAACACCGGTAGTCTGAGTAGAAATTGTTTTTTTATTTGAATTATGCATTATACTATGCTATGTGTGCGTGACATCCGTAGTTATTACTTCAAAATCAATCGAATCTACTACTAAAATGCAACGAGCAACTAAAATTTCCCATTAAAGATTCTCCTTTAAAGTGTAATAAAAATAATAGTTCAATTTTTTTCATTTGTATTAAAAGTCTTTTTTAATAAAAATTATATAAAATACCAGGAAATGTGTGTTCTTTCAAAAGAGAAATTTTATAAATGGTGACGATTTCTTTTTAAGGCTCCTTTGGTTCTATAAGATCTAATTTTGCATGTGCATTTTAAAATAAATGAATTACTTTAAGATACACAGCCATTTTAGAGTCCTCCCCTTTTCATTTAATTTTCAGCTAATCACCTTTCGAAATTTCCAATTTCTTTTCACATCTGATATGACCTTCGTATCTAAAATTCAGAAATGGGAAATTCCGTTATGATATTATCTCGGAAGTTAAAAACACAAATGTTAAATTAAACACGGCCTAGTTTATACTGCTTTTAATAATCCCATTTTACTCATAATCGTCGTGAATTTATCTTATCTCTGATGAAGCACAATCAAATGCCTTCTAGTCCAATGATACTTATTCCCCTGATTCCAATTTTACGCATCTTTCAACCTCCTGTGTTACAAGGGTAACGAAGAAACCGAAAAAAAAATTGTGTAGCTGAGGAATTTATACAAGACTCGAGTCCTCATTTAAAACGCTTGTTAAAATATGGGAGAGCTATACTACATCAGTCTTGCTAATTTTTCAGTTCTGTGAAATTGATCGCATCGACGTTTACAAGGTCTGTCCAGAAAGTAATGAGACTGATTCCATAAAATTCGTTTGTTTGAAGATAATTTTACAGACACTTAATATTCTTTAAAATAGCTTCTTCCTGCATTAATACACCATTGCCAACGACTCTACCACCCATTGATGCCCGCCTGGAAGTCTTCAACTGGAATACTGTTCAGAACGCGCGTTACGTTTTTCCGCAAGCTCTTCAGATTGTCAAAACGATGACCTTTTAAGCTGGATTTTAACCGAGGGAATAGAAAAAAGTCCGGCGGTGACAGATCGGGGCTGTACGGTGGTTGTGGCAGCGTTGCGACGTTGTGTTTTGCCAGGAACTGAGTCCTTTTGCAGGCTTTTTCGTCATCGACGTCCTCTCTTCCATCTTTGAAGGCTTTGTGCCACCTAAACACTTGAGCCTTGGGCAAAGAATCCTTCCCGTAGGCTTCTTATAAGATGGCAAGCGTCTCAGTAGCCGATTTGTTTAGTTTTACACAAAACTTTATGGAGTGTCGCTGCTTGACACTCCGCTGCATTCTGAAAACCTAACGCCAGTTTCAAACACGTATCTGCTTCACGAGCGATCCGTGCGCTGCAACGGCTCAAGAACAATTGACTTCCGGTAGACTCTTAGCTGACAACACACACCACCTGTACCGCCCGCAAACACCATCCCTTTGGCATTCTGCTTGGCGAGACAAATGCAGTCTCATTACTTTCTGGACGACCCTGTATGTTTAGAATTTTAAAAATTATGTTTCTGCTTCAGTCACAATCTCTCTTTGCACTCAGAATTCTCCTTTATCCCAATTGGTGAAAATGGTGACGTTCGTCACTGATCATTGGTAGGAGCATACTCTCGGGGTAATGGAAGTAGACATTTTGTTGAATGATTTAGTTTGTCACTTAAGAAACAAGAAAGCATATATCGCTTTAAAAACATTCAAAGCTACCACTTTGCAGGAACGATGGCTCTTTACCACATACCACATTGGTGCGTAAGATTCTAAAATAAATTCTGAAACAATTTTTAAGTTCAATTAAGGATTTACACACAAAATGTAATATCTTAGAGTGCAATTTGCTGTTGTTAACCATCAAGTCTATGATAATTTTGAGTTTGACAATTACCTAAATTCGAAGATTATTATTCAGACGATAAATCTTCGCAAATGTTGTATAAATATCATTAATCTAAACCTATTTTCTATTGGTTAAGCTCTTATAAATCGCAAGAAATTGGTAAAACTGAAGGTAGAAGTTTGCGTTGAGTGCCAAATACAGCATTCTGCTTGTCTGTAGTCGCCACTTAGGAGTAACTTAAGTTCATATTCAATTGTATTACTCTGAGAATTAACTTATAAGTGGTACAGGGGTTGTATTAGTTACTCAAATGTCTGTAGCTGCAACAGTGATTCCAAGTGGATAAGTTAAACTCATTATATTTAAAAAATCATTTTACTAAGTGCCTTTTTTCCCAATAAAAATTTTTTGGTCCACACTACTAAACAATCAATCTAAATAGTTACTGTTCAGGCTTTAGATGCAGCTCTTCGTAGAAAGTCATCTTTAAAGTGATGGTTTTCCTTTCCGTTTTTTCTTAACAGTACACGTCATTCACGACTGAGGAAATAGGTCTTATCTTCATAATGCGGAAGTGGTTTCACTCAAAATAACACCACCAAAGAATGTAGTTAAAGTTTCAGTCTGTCCAGCGTATCTAGTGTTACTATACCTATTTCACCCGATAGCTGTATAGTTAGCGCTCAGGCTCTCTGTTCAACAGGCTGTGGGCTCGAATCTTGGCCAAGATATGAATGTTCATAGTAGTTCTGAATTCCCTTTAAGTCTTGAGTCCCTGTTTAATTAACTCTTGGAGGAGAAAAAGATAATTGCACAGACAATCCAAACAAATATTTACTAACTATTTCAAATAAATCGACGTAATGAGCAATTGTATCGATCAATGACTAATTGAATCGATGCAATGAGCAATTCAACAGAGTATCGCCATAACACCTACAATAATAGAAGAAAAATTATTTCCGAACAGAGTGATTATTGATCATACAGATTTGAAAACTACAAGTAGATGTATTATATTTCTGAAGTGATATCTTAAAAAATGCATTGAATATTCATAATTGAAATGTAAGCGTGTCCCAGCGAAATTTTGCGAAATTCTAACGAATGAAGAGAAGGTTAAAAATGAATCTGATAACTGCAACACTAAAAGTTTGAAAAAAAACCCACTGAAGTAAAAGGAATTGAACGAAGCTGAAACTAGATCGAAAACTTGATTTCTTGGTCTGGGTACGTTGTTCATCTTCCCATTGATGTAAATATTAACTTCAATTTCAGACTAAAAGTTAATTTTAATTGCAACAATTTTTTGACTGTTTTTTCACCAATATGCAAATTCTTGAGAAGTCTTTAATTTTGGTTTCTTTGTAAAGTATTGTATACCCATTCTACCTTCCGCCTCCCACATATTCTATATCCATTTACCCCTTTGAGGTGTAAAATGGAATCGGGGATGTTTTTCACATGCATACTTTTGCAGTCGAATAGTAGAAACAACGTATTTGCGTTCACTGGATGAGCAATATAAAAAAAATCAAAAACCTTAAAATCCAAAATTTTCTAGAAAAGCACAAATTGATATTCATTATCTAGCTCGCTCTTAGTTAAATATCTATGGGCTTGCGGTAGGCCAGTTGGAAGAGCATCGAATTAGTAACCGGAGGAAAGGGTTCGATACCTAGTCCAGACAGAGACCGTCGTGCACCCGGGGATTGGTGTACGTTAACTCCGACGTAGCCTCAAATGCCCACGTTGGCTTGGTTTGGAAGATAGGAGAGTAGGGTATCAGCGCAGGTGTTCTTGTCATCTGACCATGATTCAAAATTATGAGGCGTTGTCCTCGATTCTTTCCCTTCAGGATTGATTCCGGACGGTCGACAATAACCCGTTGTGTTGCTCCAGTGCGACGTTAATTAACAATCTACCTACTCAGTTAACTATCTAAAAACAATCCATTTTACGCTTATTTACATCACCTGACCCCAATTTTATCTGCCCCTTTTTCTTGAACTTTGATCAAGAAATGTAAAGTTTTCATCAAGATCGAAATTTTTTGTATAAAATGAACATAATATATATATTTCCCGGATCTTTGTATATCTATTATATTCATTGATTGTAGCACGCATTGATATGTATAGTACGTGCTAACTGCTAATATAAATGACCTGCAAATATATACGAAGTGGAACCTTTTAAACTAATTTTCATTACAACGACGGTCCCTGTTCTTTTCTAACACCTCCCCGTTCCCTCAGAACACGCCCTGAATAGGGGTAGAACCCCTGGCCGCTCAAGACACGTTTTAGGCCTGGCCACTTAGATGACGTCCGCTCAGGAAACGTAACTCTTTACAAGTACTCTGACCAATGCCAGCAAGTCTAATCATCCCATATTCAATCAATGTGGCTGCTTGACCCCTCTCAATTCACTATGCCGTAAATCGTTGTTTATTGTTTTTCAACCTGTCACGCTGTGGTGACAGTGGTCACTATAGAAGCAGATCTCTCGCACATTTTGAGTGGAGATGTTTGGTGACGGTCAGTAATACCATCTTTTCTCCGAAACGTATGGAGACATAATTGGCGCTAAGTGCGCCAATGTGACAAACGCGGATGATTCAAAAATCCCCTATTGAAAATGGCAGTCTTGCCTCTACGGAAACAGACAAGTACAGACAAGGGTGGAATATTCAGGCACATAAGCTTTCAGTCACGGTGTTCCAAACGTGCCACTCCCAGTCAAAGGATAATAGGAAACAAACAAACACAGGTAATTTCTTTTGTTTAATGTATTTAGCTAATGGAATTCCTTGAATTGTTTAATATTTTTAATAATTTTCAAGGGGACACACTACTTTAAAAAAATTCCAATTATATCTCCATTTATATTGTTTTAAATTAACTGTAAAGTTTCATAAAATATATGATTGCCAAATATATTTCCATCGGATGTCGGGAGTAAAATTAACTAACTTTTGAACTATTAAGTCCTTTTCTGTTTATCATGACTGCAATGTATTTGAAATGTTAGGGCATATTTCAACTAATATAAAGATTTCCAATTTCTTGTGGTTGTTTGTATGATGTATTTGATTACTTCATGCATGGAATTAAGACTTGGGAGAGTGATTATATTTACAAAATCAACTGAATTTTTTTCAGTCTCCTATTAAAATATTTGTGAAAAATAAAGAACTCTGATATACATGCAAACCCATGCATAAAATTGTGGGAAAACACTGCAGAGTAAAAAGAGAAAAAGTTAAAATTTTTTTAGAGGTAGGAACTTTAATATGCTGAAATGTTTTTTAATTTAATTTTAAAAAAATCGCCTATGTAATTTTTGTTATCTTTTGTGATACGTATTTCATGTGTTAGAACAAGGTACACTAAACAAATTTGTTATGAATTTAAAATCCAAAACAATTGTTCAAAGGGTATTATGTCCCTTTAAACCGTTCTGTAAACGTAAACAGCTTTTGCATACTTCAACTGTTGATGAACTTTGTCAGAGAAATGAATCATTAGCTATTTCATACACTACCTCGCCAATTATGTACATATGTTCATCCATATTAAATATATGAGCTTAATGATGTGCGTTAAGTAAGTTTTTGATACGCATGAGGAGATAAGCAAGCCACTGTTCCTAATTCAATTAAAGTACTTCGCTAAGTATCCGTATCAAATGCTTTGGTGGCTCCGTGATATATGTTCTGTCAGTCATTAACGGAATTATCATAATAAATGAACCTTCGTGAATGTGGTGAAACTCTAGTTTTTAAACATAAACGTCAGCTATGAAATCTACACTATTTATTACCTTCATTACTGAGTACGAATTAAAAATATGTGACTAATTTGATTTCCGAACATTAATTCATTCACATTCATACACTCAAAAATTTACTTGTGAGAATATGTATACTATGAGGTGGGCATTCTGTATTAGTAGTGAATCCTAGTTTAAACATTTAGTAATACGAAAGGGTTGAGACATTAACCCATCAATAGGTACCACGCTAAAAAAAATTTTGGGAAAAAATAACTGAATGAATACTTTATACGAATGTATTTGCACATTACAAAAATTCAGTACTTTCAGTTGTTTTAAGGGAATGGAATATTTGCATATAGTAGAGGTCATATAAGTAAAGAATCCTGATTTAAACATTTGATAATGCGGAAGGGTTCAGACATTTACCCATTAATATGCACTATGGTAAAAAATAATTTGGAAAAAATAACTGAGTGAAGATTTATCAACTTATATGAATATATTTTGTATATATAACAAAAATTTAGTACTCTTAGTTATTTTAAGGGTGAGGGGACCATCTGCCTGTCTAGAACAGAGCCATTGTAGAAAATCAGGTGCCATATTAGCTGCGAATCCTTGTTTAAACATTTGGTAATGCGGAAGAGTCGAGACATTAACCCATTTATAAGTTCAGTGCTAAAAAAATTTTGGATAAAAATTTCCGAGTGTGAATGTATTTTGCACGTAACTGAAATTTCATACTTTTAGTTATTTTAAAGGGGAGTGGAAAACATCCATCCACCTAGAGCATTTTTGACCCATCAGAGAATCAAATGAAAGAATATTTAAATACCTTAGTCTTAATAAATCCATAGTCCAGTTATAGCAAGTTGGCAGATGAGTCACTTGTTTAGAATGAGTCTATTCGTTAAATTAGGGGTTGGTCAAGCGTAAAAATAGCCCTTCTACAGTTGAGGCGATTCGTTGCGAAGTTCGTGGCTCGGTGCCAGAAGCGACAGCAGTGACTACAAGTAGGTGAAACCAATAATCACTTGTGGCGTCATACATGATTTTTTCTAAGGCAGTCCTTTCTTATGGTGAGATAACGCTTAGCAAATGCATTTTCCCGAGGTCATTGGCCTTCTCACTACAGCCACACTATTCGCAATTTATCTGTACTAGCCTTAACCCTTTCTGTGGCGGTTGGATGCCAGATGTCTCATTTCGCCTGAAAAGTTAAAATGTACTGGGTTGAGAAATTTAGGTTCGAACTTTCGTTGATTTTGCGGCCCAAAGCAGGCGAGATTACATATTCTTTTTAAATTTCTCCGAGGTCATTTGCCTTCTCGTCCGAAGCCACACTATAAAATATTGATATAATTTAGCCTTAACCTTTCCAGAGACCGTTGGACGCCAGACGTCTTATTACGCCTGAAAGGTTAAAATTTACCAAAAATTAGGTTTGAACTTTCGTTGGTTTGGCGGCCGAAAGCAGGCGAGCATACATATTCCTTTTAGATTTCTCCGAGGTCATTTGCCTTCTTATCCGAAGTCGCACTACAAAATATTGATATGCCTTAACCTTTCCAGAGACCGTTGGACGCCAGACGTCTAATTACGCCTGAAAGGTTAAAATTCACAACGTTGAAAAATTTAGGTTTGAACTCTCGTTGGTTTGGCTGCCCAAAGCAGGCGAGCTTACATATTCTTTTCAAATTTCTCCAAAGTCATTTGCCTTCTCATCCGAAATCGCACTATAAAATATTGATATGCTTTAGCCTTAACCTTTCAAGAGACCGTTGTTCGCCAGACGTCTTATTACGCCTGAAAGGTTAAAATTTACCAAAAATTAGGTTTGAACTTTCGTTGGTTTGGCGGCCGAAAGCAGGCGAGCATACATATTCCTTTTAGATTTCTCCGAGGTCATTTGCCTTCTTATCCGAAGTCGCACTACAAAATATTGATATGCCTTAACCTTTCCAGAGACCGTTGGACGCCAGACGTCTAATTACGCCTGAAAGGTTAAAATTCACAACGTTGAAAAATTTAGGTTTGAACTCTCGTTGGTTTGGCTGCCCAAAGCAGGCGAGCTTACATATTATTTTCAAATTTCTCCAAAGTCATTTGCCTTCTCATCCGAAATCGCACTATAAAATATTGATATGCTTTAGCCTTAACCTTTCCAGAGACCGTTGGACACCAGACGTCTTATTACGCCTGAAAGGTTAAAATTTACCAAAAATTAGGTTTGAACTTTCGTTGGTTTGGCGGCCGAAAGCAGGCGAGCATACATATTCCTTTTAGATTTCTCCGAGGTCATTTGCCTTCTCATCCGAAGTCGCACTACAAAATATTGATATGCCTTAACCTTTCCAGAGACCGTTGAACGCCAGATGTCTCATTACGCCTGAAATGTTAAAATTTACTGAAAATTAGGTTTTAACTTTCGATGATTTGGCTTCATAAAGCAGGCGAGCTTACATATTCCTTTTAGATTTCTCCGAGGTCATTTGCCTTCTCATCCGAAATCGCACTATAGAATATTGATATGCCTTAATCTTTCCAGAGACCGTTGGACGCCAGACGTCTTATTACGCCTGAAAGGTTAAAATTCACAACGTTGAAAAATTTAGGTTTGAACTCTCGTTGGTTTGGCTGCCCAAAGCAGGCGAGCTTACATATTATTTTCAAATTTCTCCAAAGTCATTTGCCTTCTCATCCGAAGTCGCACTACAAAATATTGATATGCCTTAACCTTTCCAGAGACCGTTGGACGCCAGATGTCTCATTACGCCTGAAATGTTAAAATTTACTGAAAATTAGGTTTTAACTTTCGATGATTTGGCTTCATAAAGCAGGCGAGCTTACATATTCCTTTTAGATTTCTCCGAGGTCATTTGCCTTCTCATCCGAAATCGCACTATAGAATATTGATATGCCTTCATCTTTCCAGAGACCGTTGGACGCCAGACATCTAATTACGCCTGAAATGTTATATTTTACCGAGTTGAAAATGTATGTTCGAACTTTCGTTGGTTTGGCGGTCCTGAGCATTTGCTACTCTATTATATATTTATACAAGAAACATCACAATCAATAAACAGATGTATACCTACCCCAATGCAAGTAAGATGGCCGATTCGGATATGAAATGGCTGATATAAATGTCCTAGCCTTGAATTAAGGAACTGAAGGAAAAGAGTTGTAGGGATCAGAAGACGTTCAACGTAGGCCGTAAGAAGAATCAGAGTAAGTGGAATTCCGATTAAGGCGTAGACTATGCAGAAGATTTTCCCTCCTTCAGACAAAGGCGCCACATGTCCGTAACCTAAACATAGAATCCAAGTCACAAAGGCACATTTTAGTAATATTTTACATGGAGCAATATCAGTCGAAGTGCAAGTGAAACGCACTAAGTCAAAATATTCAAGATATGAGTTGTTTAGCTTTTTTACATCACAATGAAATTATCTTTGAATAAAGCGAGGAGTCTTCTAAGCTATTTTTTCTTTGTATGAAGATTAGATTTTGTTCTCAAGAAAGACACTTTGGGAGAGAATTTCCTCCCTTTATTTTCTGAATTGTTTTTTGACTTAATGTTTTCTACTTGTATGTCGACGTTATACCAGTACATACCAGTGTTTTTTAAATCATGGAGCGATTCTCTCTAGGGGGCTCGAGGTTATTGCAAGAGGAGACGCAACAAGGCAACCTAAATAACTATTTTCGAAAACAAAATTCAAATCGACGCACATAACATGCTTGTTTCAAAAGCAAGTTGTAAGCATTTATGTAAGTGAGAGACTGCTGGTTTTGCAATTGCTTCATGACGCATTGGTAAAAACCAATCGTAAAGGGTAGCCCTGCAAAATTGTATGGTGTGGAGCAGAACTAGAGTATTTTCTATGTAATTGCTTTGTCTGACCTGCTGTCTGTCTACCACGAGAAGTGCGCCAAACATAAAGTATGTCCTTGTCTGTTTCCGTAGAAACGAACCGTGTCCCATTTTTCATAGGGGTGCTGGAAGAAGCGTATCAAGTTTGTCACGGTAGCCCGGTTGAAAGAGTATGTAAGTTAGAGACTGCTGGTTTTGCAATTGCTTCAAGAGCAATTCGCTTTGATAAAACCCAATCGTAAAGGACAGGCCCTGAAAAATTGTATGGTGTGGAGCAGAACTAGAGTATTTTCTATGTAACAGCTTTGTCTGGCCGGCTGTCTGTCTACCACGAGAAGTGCGCCAAACATTAAGTCTGCCCCTGTCTGTTTCCGTAGAAACGAACCGTGTCCCATTTTTCATAGGGGTGCTGGAAGAAACGTATCAAGTTTGTCACGGTAGCCCGGTTGAAAGAGTATGTAAGTTAGAGACCGCTGGTTTTTTGCAATTGCTTCAAGAGCAATTCGCTTTGATAAAACCCAATCGTAAAGGACAGGCCGTGAACAATTGTATGGTGTGGAGCAGAACTAGAGTATTTTCTATGTAACAGCTTTGTCTGGCCGGCTGTCTGTCTACCACGAGAAGTGCGCCAAACATTAAGTATGTCCTTGTCTGTTTCCGTAGAAACGAACCGTGTCCCATTTTTCATAGGGGTGCTGGAAGAAGCGTATTCAAGTTTGTCACAGGGCTGCGGTGGTCAGGTTGAAAGGGTAACGGTTAAGCAACCGGACGGCTGCGAGTTCGAATCCAACCAAGGACCGTCGTGTACATAAGGGGCTGGTGCACGTTAAGTCTGTCCTGGCCTCAAATGTCACGTTGGCGTGGTGTGGAAGTTTGTTGAGTTGAGTGCGCCAGCTCATGTGTGATATTGTCATCTGACCGAGGTGGTGTCCTAGGATATTTCTATTCCTTCGGGTTTGATACCGGAGGACATTCATTAGAAACTATGTCGGGTGGATAATTTTGAAAAGATCCGAGGACTATACCACGTAATTTTGAACCACGGTCAAATGATGAGGTGACATCTGAGCTGGCACCCCACTCTTCAAATTTCCACGCCAACGTGATTACATTTGAGGTCACGACGGATTTAACATGTCCTAACCTCCTTTGTACACGACGGTCTTTGGTTGGATTCGAACTCGCAACCCTTCGGTTGCAAATCCGTTACTCTTCCAACCGAGCAACCGCGGCTCTATGAAAAAGCTAGAGCTGCGGATGCTAAAATTGCAAAACTTTAAAAAATAATTTTGCATTCTTGATTAGTTTTCTAATTTCGAAAACCTGTGTTCTGTTGTTGAAATAGAAGTAATTTAGGTTCTAATTAATTACTTTCGTAATTTAAGGATACATTTCTCATATTTACTTATTTGCAAAACAATTTTGTTTTCTTAAAAGTATAATTTTCTAGGACCACTATGAAATTTAAGTGGGGAACGACATATATGTACAAAAATTAAGGGGCAGGGAAACGTAAGAGCTTGAAAACCACTGGTATATACGAAAAACAATGGAACTTGTTTTCGAATGAAACTCGTTTTAATTGTTTTCCACGACTTTTACGTTTTGATATGTATTATAAATTTAAAACTGACTATATATATATATATATATATATATATATATATATATATATATATATATATATATATATATATATATATATATATATATATAAATGCATGTACAACTTCTGTTCGTTTCATCATTTTTTTTAAAATTTACTTGTTCGATCTTGCGTTCATATATTCTCTTTTTAACTGTAAACGAACAGGATAATGATGAAGTTAATATTTTTATTTAAACATCATTAATATACAGTTTACAAATTCAAAGAATCTATCTTGCCTGTGTAACTTGCATTGCTTAGTTGTTTCAATCTATTTTCGTTGCCACATAGCAAGCGAGCAATGAAATAAAGATACACGAATAAATTTAAATAAGCACATTTAATTCTGAAACTGGCGAAACCTAAACATTAATTAAAAGGTTTGGAAAACGCACTCTGCACTGTTTAATGAAATCTCACCGTTTGGTAAAAAGTATAAAAGAGATTTTCAGTGTGAATAAACAAACCAGACAGAAAGGTTTCACGTTGTCCAAATAATACATATAGGGGCTACCTTAAAATTAAGTATATTGCCATTTTGGCAACATTTGGCGTTTTATCTAATTAGTGTTGACCAATAAACTATCTTTTCTCAATTCGGAATTTATTATTTGGAAATTTTACTCCCAATGTGCTCAAATTGTATTTGAACAAGCCAAACTGACGTTACGTTCAGAATACGTACAGGTAACACGCATCTTCACAGTAACACTACCAAAACATGTATTTATCTTGACAGAAAATGCCTCTTATGCCAGTATATTTACTTTTGGTAGATAAGTAGTTAGTTAACGTCACACTGGAGCAACACAACGGGCTATTGACGATGGTCCGGGATCAAAACCCAAGGGAAAAATCCGAGGACATCACGTAATTTTGAATTTACCCTGACGAGGTCACACCCTCGTCATATAACCGTGGTTCAAACGGTTATTATTGTGGTTACGTGGTTGTCCACGGTCTAGTCAAAACTGCTTTTCTGGAGTATGGTTCATCTCAATGGAGACATCTTACGGCCAAGACATCTATTATGCTACTGAGATAAGAAAAGAGGAATAACGTTATCTAATAAGAAAATTACTAGATAATCTCTTGAGGTCTCTTCAGATTACATTATGGCTATTGTGATTTCAAGTGTTGTAAACATAAATACCGATATGAAAAATTGCCTTGCGCAGATAACCTAATCTAATCACAAGTTAAACATATAAAATCCTAAAATAACCTGTCTCTGCCTATTTCTAAAATAACCCAGTTGATAGAGTTGCGGATTAGTAACCGGAGGGTTAAGAGTTTGAAACTTTATCTAACTAATCGTGGGGATTGTACACGTTAAATCTACCATGGCCTCAAATGTCCTCATGTTGGCATGGTGTGAAAGTTTGGAGAGTGGGTCGCCTGCTCAGTTGTTGTTCTCGTAACATGACCTTCGATCAAAATATTGTCCTCGGTTCCCTTCGGGATTGATCTCGGGCCATCACCAATAACGTTGTATTGCTCCAGTGCGACGTAAATTTAGCAACCTACCTACCTAAAACAACCTATTTCCAAACTTTACAATATCTCAACCCACTTTCCATACGTCTCAAGAATACAGGGTGGTCCCGAATTCATGGTACAAACTTTAATGGTAGGTACAGGACATTGTAACAATGATTTATTGTATAGGAATGTATAGTCGCAAGTGACGCGGTGAGGCGTAAACAGGGGAAATAAAAGGAAAGAGAAATGGAGTGATCGGTTGGTATCATTGCCGGTAGAGGGCAGTAGATGTCTAGCCGCTGTTGAACATGATGCATCGCAGTAGGGAAAAGCGCCATTCACAATTGTGCTGCCGTAGACGATGGGTGACTTTACGTATGCAGAAAAAGCAGACATGCATTACATGTACGGCCGTGCAAATGGTAACGGCAGAGTTGCGTTACGAATGTATCGCGCGGAGTATCCTGATCGACGAATGCCGGATCATAGAATTTTTCAACGGTTACATCGTCAACTTTGTGAAACAGGTGCGTTCGACGTCAACAGACATGGCGCTGGTCGAGTAAGAGCTGTACGCACTCCAAGGCTGGAAGAAAGCATCTTGAACATTGTGGCTGATAGACCCGAGTCAAGCACAAGAACTGTTGCGCGTGACGTAGGTGTGAGTCATCAGACTGTATGCAGAGTGTTAAACGAAAATCGCTTACACCCCTTCCATTTTCAGAAAGTACAAGCATTGAATCCGGCAGATTATCCTCGCCGCGTGAACTTCTGCCTGTGGGTGATGCAGCAATGTGCGTTGCAGCCGGATTTCGTAGATTATGTGCTATTTACAGATGAAGCGACATTTTCACGCGAGGGTGTCTTTAATGCGCACAATTCCCATGTGTGGGCAACCGATAATCCACATGCAACGCGTCGACATGCGTTTCAACAGCGTTTCAGTATTAATGTGTGGGCTGGTATTGTGAACGACTTTTTGATTGGCCCATACTTACTACCCACGCGGCTCACTGGCGGAAGCTATCTTATTTTTCTGAAAGAAGTGTTACCACAACTGCTGCATGATGTTCCGATCGCCATTCGTAACCGCATGTGGTTTCAGCACGATGGGGCGCCAGCACACTTCAGCATTGATGTACGGAATTACCTGAATGCCACGTTTGGTACTCGATGGATTGGGCGTGGTGGACCAGTCCCTTGGCCACCCCGATCTCCCGATTTATCGAGCCTCGATTACTTTTTATGGGGACATCTAAAGCATCTTGTTTATGAGACCCCAGTTGACTCAGATGAGGATCTCGTCGCTCGCTTATCTGTAGCTGCTGCAGGTGTGCGTGAAATACCAGGCATCTTTGAACGTGTACGCCAATCGCTCCACCGACGCTGTCAAGCATGTATCGATACTGGTGGACGCAATTTTGAACAATTACTGTAAACATGACACTTGTCAACAACGCTTTCAATAAAATCTTTGTTTTTCCTTTCGGCCGTTATTTCCCCTGTTTTCGCCTCACCGCGTCACTTGCGACTATACATTCCTATACAATAAATCATTGTTACAATGTCCTGTACCTACCATTAAAGTTTGTACCATGAATTCGGGACCATCCTGTATATCTAGTGATTTCTGTTGTAGAAAATTCATATGTAACTCGGCCAATTAGAGCCGAGCTAGGTGGCGCTGCCACTATACGACCCCTCCTGGACTGACGGAAATGTCACTTAGTTGCAGATGTTTTGAATAAAATTTTTGTGTCGTTGTAAAACCTCATATATAAATATGCTTAATCATACGAAGGCTGTTCAATAAAGAATGATCATAATTTTTTTAAAGGTGATTAAAAATTCAAGAAAAATAAAATTCATATTGAATGTGTAGCGGGATAAGTAGAGAATAGATAGCGCACGTTTCACGGTCATGACGTCATTGCTGAGGCCTTGGCAGCCGACCAAGAACGCCTAGTTTTACTTTCGCCGACTGCAAGAATGGATGTGACACGCGAAGTGCAATACACTGCATTGAAATTTTGTTTTCACCTTAAAAAATTGTCAGATTTTTCAAAAACCAATGTCATGTGTCTTCCCCATCCCCCATATAGTCCTGATGTACACCATGCGATTTTTTCTTTTCCCGAAATTGAAGAAACACCTCCGGGAAAAGCGATTTTCATCATCACAGGCAGTGGTAGAAGTTGCATAGGCGATTTTGAAGGAACTTTCAAAAAATGGCTTCCACCTAGTGATGCGACATGGACAGCAAAACATCGATGTTTTGAAACATTCATGTTATTTAAATTTAGTGTATTTAAACTCCCCTCCACCCCATTTCTTAAAACTGGTTTAGTACTTAGTGATGCGACATCGACAGCAAAACATCGATGTTCAACATTAAAACATCGATGTTGATAATGCATCGATCGCCCCCAAACCATCGATGTTTTTAAAATTCAGTGTATTTAAACTTTTTTCCCCATTTCTTAAAACTGGTTTAGCAACTAGAGATGCGACTCTTCGACTCCAATACATCGATGTTTTTTTATAAAACATCAATGTTTTGAAAACATTGACATCGATGTTGCATACCTACTTTTCAGATCCTCCAACATTGGCCACTTTAGTCTAAAAGTATGTTCAATTTGCTGATTATAAAAATAATGCTACTCGGTTATTTTGTAAATTTTTATAATGGTACTTTTTTATTTAAAAACAAAACATCGAAACGTAAAAACATCGACAGGTATAAATATTGATGTTACAAAAACATCGACTCCAATACATCGATGTTAAAAACATCGACATCGATGTCGCATCCCTACTTCTAGCAGCATGTGTTTGAAGACTGGAAAAGAGGTGGGATAAGTGCATTGCATGTAATGGAGAGTATTTTGAGAAAGACCATAAAAATTTAGAGGATTAGTAGAGGAAATTATTTTTTATTAATTTATGATCATTCTTTATTGAACAGCCCTCATAGTAAGTAGAATAATTATTACTTGACGTGAAATTTAATGCAAGGAAGGTGAACGGAAATAGGTAATCAAAGGGATGACCTGTTAAGGACCACCAAAGACAAAACGAAACGGTGTCGTCAGTTGTATTGTTGATCTTGAAAAACTTGTTTTCTATCATGACATGTATTTCAAAAATTTTAAGGGCCGGTGGAAGAGTAACGGACTAGAAACCGAAGGGTTGCGAGTTCGAATCCAACCAAAACAGTCGTGTACAAAGGGGGTGCACGTTAAATCTGTCGTGGACTCAAATGTCTTCATGTTGGCGTGGTGTAGAAGTTTGGAGAGTGTTGTGCCAGCTGAGGTGTGACCTCGTCATCTGACCGTGGTTGAAATTTCGTGTTGTTGACCTCGGGTCATTATCTTCGTGGGTTGATCCCGAACCGTCACCAATAGCCCGCTGTGTTGCTCCAGTGTGATGTTAATTAAAAATACCAGATACCAGACACTTAAAAAATAATTTAATTTTGTAAATTATTACGTTACCAAGCATTTAAATTTAAATTTGAAATCTAACTGGAGGAATTAGTTATTAGTTTCATGAAATTAGACGACTTCGCATATATCTTCGATATGCTTCACGTGAATTACATGGGTCGTTACAAATCGTACCTATAGTTGTGATTACTGTACTGGAGAAAAATATGGACTGGCCGAAGCTCCAATTGAGTTCGTTGCTTACGTTCCCTGCTGCGGACACACCTCGGTTGTTGGCAGCAATTATTTTCACTATAAAGGTTTCTAGATCATCATCTGTAAAGAGAAGAGATAAAAGTAAATAACCAAAGAAAGGAAATTGTCACACATTTTGAGACTGTTCATAGCACACTGTTATATTATTGTTAGTTCGACAATTTTGCTAACTTTCCTCATTCTAACTGCTTTTTTATTTCATGCCTACTTTCTAAAGTTACAAAATTATAACTTATAAGTAGGGCAACTTTTTGCAACAAATGCAACTTTTTTTCACACTTTTTTTCTACGCTGCATGTAAAGTACTAAAACCAAAATTCCTCCTACATGGGGGGTATTGTAAGTGAGTTATAACCGCATCATAAATGCAACTTTCTGCACAAATGCAACTTTCTGCACAAGTGCAACTTTTTGCATAAATGCAACTTTTTGCATAAATGCAACCACCTGCAACTTTTTAAAATGTAGCTTAAAATTAATTAATATAAAATTACTATTTCATTTTTTGCCCTCTGAACCAACCCTTCGATCGCGTGTCTGATCTTGCGAACGCCGAAGTATTACGGATCAAACAAGAAGTTCATGGAAAGAAGGTGTTCGTCCTAACAGACGAAAGTGAAATAAATGGCAAGAAGTAACTTTTAACACATTGGTTGGCACTCTTGATAATCCAGAGGAAACTTGCGTAATCGACTGCAGAGTTTGCGAGGCGAGTGTCGATCATCAATATGTTGTTCGCCTTGTAGATGACGTTTTAAAATCTCTGAATGTGGAGCGAAAGGATTTTGCGCTACTGCTATCCGATACAGCACATTACATGACTGCGGCTGTCGCAGTTTTTCAATGTGAAAGAAATTACTGGCCAAGGATCGACCATTCAACGTTCTTCTGTATTTAAGAATATATTATAATACTATTGTACACGACTAAAATTGTCAATATATTTTGAATTTTTTCATTTTTTACGAATAATTTATTTTAGAATTTAGTGTATCAAAAATAAATGCAACTTTATTTCCATAAATACAACTTTAGGGAATGATAAATGCAACTTTATTTCCATAAATGCAACTTTTCCTATTTTTACTGCAACAAAAAAGTTGCCCTACTTATAAGTATATTTTTCTTTCTTTTTCAATGACTTCATCTTAAAAAAAACCCGAAACATTTCCCCGTCAGCGTTTCCATTCATAATTTGCTTATATATAGAAATGTAGGTTTATTGAGAGAGAGATAATATAAATACTATCTTTCTTTCATAGATATAAACAGCTTACATTTTTATCTATAAATAGATTGTTTTAATTTTTTTGCTATAAACTTCACATGCTTTATTTACGTCTTTACATGCTTCTATTTGGAGATCATTTCAATGATCTCCGCAATAAGCTGTTAGTTTAATTGACTTATAGTTGAGGTAGTGCATTTTCAAGACAACTATTTTTCTTTCGTTTTCGTGACTTGATCTAAAAAAAACGAAGCATTTTTCCTATCAACTTTTTTTATTCGTAATTCGTTTAGATATAAAAGTGTACGTTTGTTGATATAATCAATATTATATCTCTTTAATAGATATAAACAGCTTACATTTTTATCTATAAATAGATTGTTTTAATTTATTTTACTAAAAACTTCACACGCTTTATTTACGTCTTTACAAGTCTTTTATTTGGAGATCATTTCAATGATCTTCGCAATAATCTGTTAGTTTAATTGACGTATAGTCGAGTAGTGTATTTTCAACAACTATATTTTTCTTTCGATTTTGTGACTTGATGTACAAAAACCAAACCTTTTCGCCATCAACTTTTCCATTCTTAATTCGTTTAGATATAAAAGTGTACGTTTGTTGATATCAATATTATTTTTCTTTAAGGTGTACGCATACACTAGAAATCACGAAAATCGACTACAATATCAATATTTTTTTATAAATCCAAAATATTATCCAATCTCAGCTTTCAAACGATGCCTAGACCTTGCAAATGTTCGAAATAGGTTTTTAGTTACAAGGGTTTTCGTTAATTACTGTCACCATGTACAGACATGTTTCCTAAACTTTAAACTCGATTTCTGAAGAACTGGGTTTTTGCAATAGGATGCTTTGTTTAAAACATGGTAACTCCACAATGAATTCACCTATTATAATTATTTTTGCATCATTATGATCGATATAATACAGTGGAGGTTTTGAGCCTCTATCAGAATATTTAGTCAAGAAATTAATTTTTAATTGATTTTTAAATGTTGAAATTCCTGAAAAAATGTGATTTTTTTTACACACTTCCTTGATTAAAAAATTGTAAAAAAAAACTATTTCTTCTAACTTGATGGAATTTCATTATACTTCGATATAGTTAAATATATTATTGCGCTGATATAAGATTACTAAACAAAGGAGATTTCGAAAGAAAACCCGGATTACTTCTGTCACTGCCATCGGAATTATAACCTTGTGACATTTCTTTACCTGCGTGTTTAGTGGTAATAAAAGAGAAATTGAAACCCTTAAGGAAACCTTAATTGAGCAGATTATTCAGCGATCCATCACATTTATAAAGCCTTTGTACATAAATAGAAACACCCATTAGGTGATAGTATGGATACGGCTTTGAAACTGCTTAGAAAGGGAGAACCAACAATGGTTTATGTCAGAGGCTCTCAAACTTTTTCTGTCAAGGAGCACCTTTGAAATTGGAAATTCAACGCGGAGCACTAAATTGTATCTCGCAGCTATATACTGTATTTAGTAAATAGAACGACAAAATAGCATTGACGATACAAGGTAGTACACAAGGTAAAAATTTGAAAATAAATTATAAATAAAACTGGGGGGGGGATAAAACAAATATTGCAGATACACAATTAGTTATTTTTTAAAATTTGGTATTATTACATTTGTATATATAAATTTAATGATTAACTATAAATATAATATAATGATAAAATTAATTAATAACATAAATTTAATGAGTAGGATGAGGCTGTTGTCTGGTTCTGTGTTGTTTGGCGTTGCCTTTTGACGTAAATTTGTTTTGTCGACTGGCAGACGATAAACTGACAAATTGAATGCCGACTACCTTTTTATATTGTAAATGTTTCACCTGATCGGTGATAAATGATTTATAATCGATTTATTTTCTTACACACCGAGAGCACAAAAGATCATAATATACAAATATTTGTGTTCCATTTTTAATCGTAAAAGAAATTTGTAATTTTAAACTTTCAAATATGTTTAAAAATATTAAATCACCTAATAAAGGTACAAATAAGTTAATAAAAAATGTCAATAGCTATTTCGATGGAGCAAAGTGTCCACTAGCATCATGACAAAAGTAAACAACAAAAGAAAAATTCATGTTTCCCTATCGTTTATTTTTACCCCATCTAAGACACTAGTGGATGGTATTCTGCTATGCGCATGACTTGGAAGTACTACTTAAAAAGTGAGTGTGGTGACATTCTAAAATAACATTTTATTTGAGTTTTCCGTTTGGCTTCACCGAATTAGGCAATGGCATTTTTTTTATCATGTTTTCATCTTTATTGGTTTCTTCTAGAAGTTTTTAATATTTGACTACAATTTAACACAATCGATTGTTTCTTACATTCTACGGCTTAAAAACCGGTATTGGAAATCGGCGTTAATTACCGTTTCCAATTTATCAATATCTTATTTCTAAGTTATAGTATTTCATTATTATTTTTTGACTTTATTTGCTTTATGTTTCTAAGATGACATTTTACACGACTGTAGCAGCTGCTAATGGAATTGGTAATATAGGGCACAGTGAAGTTGAAGAATTATGAGAGCTCTAAAATGAAACCAAAATTTTACACGAAAATAAGAGCTTAATTCAAAAATTTGAATTAGAGAAATTTTGCTAAAATCAATTAAGTGAAATATTAATTCATCAATTGTATATTTGTGTTATATTTTTGGTTTTATTTTCAATTATTGGAGGACTCTGTTATTTTCTCATTTCAGTCATTATTTTGATAGAAATGGAATGGGTTGACTCAGAAAGTTGCCTTGGAAATACTTATCTTGTAGGTTGAGCTTTCTTAAATCTGAATAAGATATTTGATTTTAAAATATTAACCTATTTTTTCTATAATGTGCAGTATATAGTATGTGTATATAAACACTGTTTCAGGTTTAATTTTGGTACACCGATACAGTTTATCGAAATTAGGCTGTTTTTCTGTTTGATTTGAATGCTTAAAAAATTCTCATTAGAATTATTTCGTTTCTTATTTTTTATAAGCGCTATTAGTTACTTAAAAATTACTAAAATCACTAGAAAGAATGCAATGGTATGCCGAAAAAAATAAATTTTTTAACCGAATTATAAAAATTCAGAAGACATTGTGAAACTTTTCTAAAGGGTTTATTTTAATCATGGGTTACTTTAATGCATTTAATACTGCCTGCTTTGTTATTTTACTGGCGATGGAAGGAAAACCATCATTAAGTGAATGACGTACTTATAAGTCTTAAACTCTTAACAGACCATTTTTTGCATTCATCGGAATAAAATGCGTATAATTCTGTCACTAAAGAAAATATTTCATGGAATATCGATTAGCAGAACCTTTCAAAACCGTGAAACATTCTAACACAATTAACGTATATTAAGTTCGCTAACATTCCAATAGCTCTTCCTATTTTTTTGAAAGATTGCTATGGCAACGGAAGCAGTTTAAAAACATCGCCAAAGGTAACGAAATTGAGCTGTTTTATGTATTATGTTTAACGCGTTTGAAGGATGAAAATCGCTTTTTAAATTAATAAAACCAAATTAACCCTTCAAGTGATTTTGACGAGGCATCTCGACCATCAAAAGAGGACCAATTTTGTTGATGACAATTTTGTAATTTGCTAATTCACCAAGACACTGCCGACTTTTTAATGATGACGTTCTGGCCAGTTTTCTTCTGACCTGATGTTCTGGTCAGATTTCTTCTAATGTCGAAAAATCTCGTCCATCGAGATCTAGTTGGCTTTGCAAATGACGTGAAACCTCGTCGAGGTAGCTACCAGGAAGGTTGCGTTTGTTGGTTAGACGTTTTATGACGCCAAAGCCGCATTTGGCCAAGTTACGTCAAACATGTATTTTTATATATATACTTGTATCATTCAAATACGTAATTTAATGAAAGATCAAAATAAAAATAAAAAGCATGTGTATTTACCCAGAAAACGAAAGTCAAAACTAAAGTTAGAAGAAAAGTTAAAACTAACCATGCAAGCGCGCTGAAAGCTGCAGACATAGCATGGTAAGGAATATATTTTTCTTAAACAAGAGGAAATTCAAAACATAAAAACCAAAAGGAATTTATTGAAAACGAAAGTATTGGTGGATCAGGGCGTCATCAGGGAGGAGCCTGACCCATACAACACAAAATGGTGTTTTCTACGAATATGAGCCGCAAAATGCTAAGAAATTGCTCATATACTCCCCCAAACACCATTAAAAGCAAATATACAAAAAAAAGATTGAAATAAGAAAATTTAAATCAAACCTGCAGCAGCAGTCGGGAGACCGGCAACACCAAGCCAGAAGATCGCAACAAATGCCGCTACTCACTTAGTTCACAACTGCTGCTGCAGGTTTGATTTAAATTTTCTTATTTCAATCTTTTTTTGTATATTTGCTTTTAATGGTGTTTAGGGGAGTATATGAGCAATTTCTTAGCATTTTGCGGCTCATATTCGTAGAAAACACCATTTTGTGTTGTATGGGTCAGGCTCCTCCCTGATGACGCCCTGATCCACCAACACTTTCGTTTTCAATAAATTCCTTTTATTATATATATATATATATATATATATATATATATATATATATATATATATATATATATATATATATATATATATATATATATATATATATATATATATATATATATATAAGGATATTTTTTGTACGTGTATATGTGTATATTTTCTATACAAATATACACCGTTTGACCAATCCACACCAAATTTGGTACATTTATAATTTAGAACACTGCGAAAAACATAGGCTATTACTTTCCTGTCGTCAGATCAATCTATAGCACTTAAAACTATGAAAATTGGCACACAGGTAGTCCTAAAAGTGCCCCTCGAAGCCTCAATTTTAAAATCTAAAGTTTGTTTTCTTGCAATAAGTGAATATTGAGACACGGAAACACGTTCTACAGGGTTTGTGTATTTGAGTTAATACAGCGAAATGTCGCGGACATATTTGAGCATTTCTGTATTTCATAAATATCAATATTTTTCTGTCTTTTTCGAATTGCTGTATTTCAGCTCAGGAAGTCGAAATTCGACACCTTGCACATCTTTCGTTTTTCAGAATTCTGAATTTTTTCATCGCAATTTCGTTTTTGTTTGCATATGTCTTAATCTTTTGCATATTGCAAGATATTATTCAGGAATTAAATGTATGTATTTGCATCCGAAGTAAATTGTAGAAGCTATAAAAAAATTTAAACGAAGTTAAAAAATATTTTCCGTACAACTTAAATGATTGAAGTTAAAAAGTATTTTCTGTACAATTTAAATGATTGCATTTTTCTATGTAAGAAAAATGATTATTTTAGTTCATTTTTCACTCAACATTTAACCATTTATTCAGCTAGTTTAAAATAAAAAAGTAAACTGTGGCGCCCAAAAGTGTTGCAACAGTCAATTTATACGCGTGTTAGCAGATGTGAAGAGCAGCGTTTATTACTGTTGCCTTTGGAAACGAACCATTTCACTAAAAGTAGCAATCGTAGCGAAACCCTTTGAAATCAGCTAAGGTGCCACGAGGGGAAATCTCGGCTTGGCATTTTTCCATTCACATTCATTGAAAACACAGAATTCTGTAAATGATAGCGAGTTTCTCTGACGCATCGCTGTGAGTGCTTCTGTAATTCAAGGATGGGAAAGATCGAAAGAGTTAGCAATGAAACCTCAAGGTCGGGTTAGAGCGTAAAAAAAACTGTCGAATGCTCCGCTGTCACAAACAGTCTACAAACTTTTCAAGAATGGTGAAATATACATTTGGTGGCAGAAACAAATCCCGTGTGGGAGTCCTGCACTTGAGGGATTGCGTCATGTTTTATTAATACGGGAACACGATAGTGGCGGATCATTCTCAAGGCACGTTCCTTTTTTTTTTTTTTTTTGCAGGAGAGCCTCAAAACCTAGAAATATTTTTGTGAAATCCTCATCTTTCATGAAAATGTTTGTTTTATCAGAACGGAAAAAAGATAGTGGAACTAGGCACGCTTCTGTTTTTGAGAGCCTCAAAACGGAAAAACATTGTTGTGAAATTAGCAACTAGTGCTGCGACATCGACTCCAATACATCGATGTTTTTTTTAACATCAATGTTTTGAAAACATCGACATTGTTTTCGCATTCCTACTTTTCAGACCCTTCACCCTTGGTCACTTTGGTCAAAAGTATCTTCAATTTGCTTATTATATTAATTATGCTGCTTGGTTATTTTTTAAATTTTTATAACGGTACTTTTTTCATTTAAAAATAAAACATCGACAAGTATAAACATCGATGTTACAAAAACATCGACCCCAATACATCGATGTTAAATACATCGATGTTTTTAAAAAAAACATCGATGTTTTGAAAACATCGACATCGATGTCGCATCCCTACTTTCGAGTTGCTTAGATCAGTTCTGAGCGTCACAGAACCATTACGTGAAGACCCTCTTAAAATTCATATAATTGTAACAAATACATACGATCGTTATTAGACAAATAAATTTAATTAGAAAAACTATTACGTATTTTTAAACAATTACTGATACATATTGAATATTGTAGTATCGTGATATTTATTTTAACGTTCGCAACTATTGTAACTATTGTAACTAATTTCATATTTGTTTATTTTATTACTTAAATAGAAACAATTTAATAAATATTTTTGTAATTAAATTATCTTAGCGTGTTTTGGTCAGTAAATTCCAGAATTATGGACAAGGGGCCTCGTAAGATACCTGCGGCTAGGCCCTCAAAATTACGTGATCCGCCACTTGAACAAGACAAAATTAAAAGCTATTCCGACGACAGTTATAAACCTTTAAAAATAATCAATAAGAATACCTAAAATGGAATTATAATAGAGAGAGAATAATTCAAGGTTAACTACCTTTACTTTGTTAAATTATTGCTCAAGTCTGCTGTAGTAAGCTAAATTAGCTATTTTGAGTTGAGAGATGTCAGTGACACTTTTCTGTCCAAGTGTTTCGACGAGATATCTCGTCCAACTTCCATCATTTTTGCTAAGGACGAGATGTCTCGCCGAGACAAAACTGACCTATTACTCCAGGGGGAATGAAGATCCAAGGAAGAGAAACGATTTGTTCCTTGCTCGGAATTGGTGACAGTTTGGAATACGCTTTTGCACCAGAGGTTGCAATTAGGGATGCGGCATCGAGAGCAAAACATCGATGTTCAAAATTAAAACATCGATGCTGATAATACATCGCCCCAAAAACATCGATGTTTTTAAAATTCAGTGTATTTAAACTTTTCCCCCATTTCTTTAAATTGGTTTAGCAGCTAGTGATACTACATCGACAGCAAAACATCGATGTTTGGAAACTTTGATGTTCAAAATTAAAACATCGATGTTGATAATGCATCGCCCCCAAACTATCGATATTTTAAAAATTCAGTGCATTTAAACTTTTTCCCCCATTCCTTAAAACTGGTTTAGCAACTAGTGATGCGACATCGGCTTCAATACATCGATGTTTTTTATAAAACATCAATGTTTGGAAACATTGACATCAATGTCGCATCCCTACTTTTCAGACCCTTCACCCTTGGCCACTTTTGTTTAAAAGTACGTTCAATTTGCTGATTATAAAAATTATGCTACTAGGTTATTTTTTAAATTTTTATAACGGTACTTTTTTCATTTAAAAATAAAACATCGACAAGTATAATCATCGATGTTACAAAAACATCGACCCCAATACATCGATGTTAAATACATCGATGTATTGAAAACATCGACATCGATGTCACATCCCTAGGTGCAATTTCAATATTATTTTGCATTCAACTACAGGGCAGTTTTCGACGCGAAGACAAACCATCAACAGGATTAAAGTTTATTAATCCAAATATATATGAATGGATGAGAAAAGGCCGGATAAGTTACCAGATATATTATTTCTATATTGTTTTGGTACTCAATGATCTTCTCTCAGTGCATTTAATTTTATACATTAGTTTCACGAATGAAAACAAGTAACGAGGGAACACACGGACATATGCATGTTGTATTAAAACGAAGCAGTCATAGGCCTTGTAGTGAAGATTTAAAAAACCGATTATCAAGGAATAATGTAACGACAGTTTTTATTTTTAATACAGCAAGCATTAGATAAATATCCCTAGCTGCAGTACACAATAAAAAGCACAACATCAATTACACACATACAAAACAAATTAACATAATCCTCCAAGTGGCTTGGACGAGATATATTCGTCCATCAAAATACGATCAATTTTGATAATGACAAGATCTAGTCGTCACAATATTGCCGACTTTTTTTATGACAACGAAATCAAGATCTGGTCCGTTTTCTTTCTATGACAAGATATCTCGTCCATCAAGATCAGGTCCGTTTTCTTCCAATGAAGAGATACCTCGTTCATCAAGTTTCGGACGTTTGAGTACTGACAAGGGACTTCGTCGAGACAACCACCAGATGAGGTAAAGTATTAGAATAATACTGTACAAGTAAAAGCAATTAAAAGAACTGAGAACTAATAGTCAAAATAATGAGAGTTAATAACTAAAAACACCAGGAGGAGAAATTATTCTTACTGATCTCGACTCACTGTTTCTTAAGAAGAAATCTAACCTTCATGGAAAGAAAAAATGTCGAAGTGGACACACATACACACTTCGCCAGCATAAATATCGCTACAATATAGTCTAAAAAAACTAAAAACTCATCTTTTGAAAGTTTTGACTTAATCTGTTACACTTGTAAGTCAACGATATCATAGTTAATCCAACATAATATTAGTCAATGCCAACTAGATCAAACGCCAAACATCGCCATTAACTGCTTTACCTTGATATGTATCAAATCGGAGCATTTGGGTTACGCGTAGCAAAATCTCCGCTTTCCATCTGGTTTGTTTACCTGAAAATCCCTCTAATAGATTCAACAAAATATTTCAAATTGGTATTATCAGTATATTCTGAGGTCACAATTATTCAAATCACAATTATCGGCTTTAGAACTTCCAACTCCCCTTAATAAATTAAAACCATCGTACATTGGGAACAAAGAGGACTAACGTCAAACTGGAAGTGCGGCATAAGTAGTCAAATTGCTAAGTCCTTTTCTCTGTCGACATTCAAACAGCCGCCCGTTGTAAACAGTATTTACTCTCACACCCAAACACATCTCTAAGGAGAGAAAAATCGATGCAGGTTCACCACATTTTCTATTCACTTCATGTTCTCAAGGTGAAAATAAGCTCCAGCGTAAGTAATGAATAAAAAAGATAGATTGTAGTAAAAGGAAGGGGACAAAAGGAAAATAACGGTAGTTTTGTTGCTAAAAACTGGTGAAAATCGATCCCTTTGGGTTGTTAGATGTCGCCTAGTAATTTCTTGGCGTAATGCCCAGTTACTCGAACAATTCGTTCTGCAGCTATAAGTAATTCTATTTGATGTTGATCACACGTGCTATCAAAAGCAGTCGTTGATGGTTAACTTAAACGTATCCTCTATAAAACATGTAATCCTAATCTGTTATATTTTTATTTTATTTTCGCATTGCTTTGCTAGAGAACAAATATGAAATCTACCGTACATGCCTTGTAACAAACCAGATACAATGCCCGTTGCTTTATAAAATCGCTTCTGTTCTTCCAAATTTGACATTACTCGATGTTGTCTGGCATGTTTGGCGCAGCTTGGCCATATATGGGATTTTGCCATAGGACTCAACCAACACATTTGAGCGATTTGTTTAATTTTCAAACAACTGGTTTTAAAAGCAAAAGAAAAAACTTATCGAAACAGGTAGCCAAACACAAAAACTACCAATAAAGATGAAAAAAGATTATATACACGCATTTCTGAGGAACAGAAGTTCACCATCCGCAGGATCGAAGGTGATAGGCTCTTTCGTCCTGGTGATGGTGGACTTTTCTGTTCCACTGAAATAGCTAGAGATAATTTTTTATCATCTTGTTTTCATCCCTATTGGTTGTATTTTAAAGTTTTTAATGCTTGACAAAACAATTTATTTGTTTGCTTTAAATCAAACCATTCTTATAACTGCTGATTCGAAACTTAGTAGGAAATTAAGTACTACTTTCCATGAAAATAAACCATAGAAAATGTCCATAGTTCATAGATAAAGTAAAAACCATGACACCATAGATAAGCCATAGTGAGTAAAGACGTTTATCTGTCAAATAAGAAAATAATATTGTACGAATATAATTTTTTTTAAATATTAAAAATGTCTAACGTCACGACGATGTTTTTCTTGTCTGCCTTTGGGAAACAGATCTAGGTCCATGTAGTGCAAAAAAGTTTCTTAACTACTCTCCCTCTCCTAAATAAACACTTCATGCAGCTGAATAGTCCCGAGTGAAATGCAAGACATTGCAAGTTTTTTACTTAATTATTTTGTTCAGCTGGTACCTTGCTGGACGTTGCCAAACTAAAAAAAATAATTTTTATACGTGAAATGTTGGTTTTATTTACCTTCGATTAACAAAGAAGACGCATTCATTTGAACAACCCGTTCCTGGGGAGTTTATAGTGAGTGGTTGATTTTATTAGTGGGGGTTCAACGCTGTATAAAAATTATTCAACATGTATGTTTTTTTTTTAAAACAAATCTCTGAAATTCTTGCAAGTTAAACTTTTTCTTTATCTTAAAATTCTCTCTCCCCTCCTAAAATAAACCTTCTTGCAGCTGAATAGTCGCCGGAAGATTACAAATGAAAAATAAGTTTTCGACTTAATTCCTTTGCTCAGTTGCTTCTTTACTGGAAGTTACCTGACTAAACAGTTTGATTTTTATATGTGCAATGTTGATTTTATCAACCGTCGATTAACAACGAAGACGTATTCATTTGAGAAACCCGTTGCGGGGAATTTGATTACATTAAGCGGCTGATTTCATTAACGTCAAACGCTGCACAAAAAAAAGTCCCACACTTGTAACTTCTTGAGTACGAATTTCTGAAATTCTTGAGTTGAACTTTTCTCGTTCTCTGTCTCGCTCAAATTGGGAAGAATGCAGCTCACTAAAAAAACAACCTAAGGATTACGTACATAATTGACGCTGCAGAGAGAAGTCAAGAAGAAATGAAAAAGTTTGAACATAAAATACATGATGGAGCGAAATAAAGTTAGAACAAGCAAAGACAGATGGCATGCGTGGAATTATTGATAGCAACGAAAATAAATGCGATTGTTCTGGGAATTTGTAATTAATAGCTGGGAAGTTGTGTGTGTGCGCGTAAAACTAATTAGTTGAAGAGTCGACATTTAATTGCATTCCTTACAGACTGTTCCATCTGGTTCTCTGAAACTCATTAGTTTGTTTTACTTGGTCGGGCTGTTCTGCCTAATTTTATTAGGAGCAACAGTTTTTAAATGTTGTATTCATTTAAGGAAATGAGGTTCTACACACACATTTTTCGTATTTTATCTTCCATTGAGGAACTTAAATAATATTTCTAATCTCTGTGGGTTTCATGTCGCAATATGTTTATTGTTTACATTTCCTGCGTAATTAACAATAATCAGTTACGTAATTGAGATTCATGACCGATTAATGGGGAAGAGCTCATTGGTCTCGAATTTGTTGCAAGTAGGCCAAGTACTTATCTGGAAAATCTTTGAATTTTGCTGAAACCTTTGGATTAAATAGCATCCGATATTTCTTTATCAAATGGTTCGTTTATTGCAAGCATCAATCTCGACATCTGTTGTGATTAACCTTTTCTGTTACTGTGTAATGCGCTGATCTCAAATTGATCTAGTGTTTTAATGTCGCAATGAGTTTATTGTTTACATTTACTGCGAAATTAAAAATTATCTGTAACGTAATTGCGATTCATAATTGATTATTGTTGGAAGATTTCAGTGGCTCGAATTTGTTGAAAGTAGGATAAGTACTTATCTACAAAATCTTTGAGTCTTGATGAAACCTCTGGATTAAATATTACCAGATTTTCTTTGTCAAACGGTTCGTTTATTGTAAGCTTCACTCTTGACTTTTGTTGTGATAAACCCCTTTTCTGTTTCTGAGTAACACTGATCTGAAATTAAGAAGAAAAAAAAAAAACTCGAGAGATTTAAATACGAGAGATTTAAAATTCATCGTAAAACTTATCTAGCCTTTTCAATCATCACCTAATCCGAGAAATTAATCTAGTTTTATGCGTTGTTGTTCAAGGATTATCCTAAAAATTACACGATCCATACGTTTTCAACTGTCCATCGTAGTGCAAAATGTCGCTTCTTCATGCATATTCATCTTTTAATACAAATAGGTAATGTACACTTAGGTTTAAATCTACCGAAATAGAAACACTTTAAAAGGGAATATATTGCTTACAAACCACTTCGCTACCCCGGCGTTGTCCGTGCTAGTTGCTTTTGTGGGGTTATTGGTTTGCTTCGCAAACCAAATGGGAATTTGTAGCCTATTGGGTAACACCCATAACGGAGTTGAACGTGGTGTTGGTTTGCGAAGGAAACCAACGGGCAACGCTCATTGTCAAATGCGGCCAAATTCGAATTGCTAAAATATCAAATAGGCGTGACGTCACAATCTCTTGCGAAATTATAAATATTTAATTGAAAAATTATTTATTCAAATAATGATGTGAAATGTATAAGGTATCTTTCTGGTGGCAAATTTTCCGCAGATTTCAAAACCGTTGAAGTTTTCAATCTATCTTTAACTATCCCGATTTTACAAAAAAGAACAAATCAATATGTCAGCCAAAATGTTTTATATTTTTTTTACTTTTCTTCGCCGAAGAGAAAGAGAGCAGGAAATGTAATCTGTTTATTTTTGGAACGCGAATGTTGGCGTGACGTCACATTTTCTTGCTAAAATATAAGAGATGTTCAATTTTAAAATTTTATTTATTTAAAGAAAATCATATGTTTAGGTATCGATCTAAAGTGAAATTTTCCGCAGATTTCAAATCTGCTGAAAATTTTCCTCTGTCTTGAACGATCTAGTAGATAGAATAAAGAACTACGTAACTAAAGTAAAAACTTTGTTTTTTATCGTCTGCTGGAAAATCATTCATCCGCGCAAAATAAAAACGGAAAAAGTAAATTTAGAAACCGATTTTTTATGCTGCAGCCATTCAACAGAAAAAAATAATAATTAAATTTCCTTAAATTCATGTAAAAATGTTCTAGATTGAATTTTAAAATTCGCCGCAATCCCAAAATTGCAAAAAAATTCGGACTACCTGTGTGCCAAATCCCATTACTGTAAGTGCCATAGATTCGTCAGGTCTTTGCGTGCAGAAAACAAAGTCAGACAAACACTTCCTTTTATAATATTAGAATTAATACTAGACATGTTTAAAAGCAGTTTAAATGAAATTTTGCATTTTAAGTTAATAAACGAAAAAAGCTGTATTTTAAAAGAGAGAAAAGAGCTGATACTCCCTAAGTAGGTAGTTGAATTAATGAAGCTCTAGAAAAACACAACGGGCTATTGACGACGCTCCGGGATTAATACCGAATAGAAATATCTGAGGACAACACCTCGTATTATCGGACCAAGGTCAGATGACGAGATGGCACTCCAACTCTCCAAAGTTCCACACTAACGAAAGGACATTTGAGGCCACAACTGATTTTAACGTGCACCAACTCCCTTGTATACGATGGTCTTTGGTTGAATCGGGTTTTGAACTCGCAAATCTCCGGTTTGTAATTCGCTTTTGTGCCAACCGGACTGCTGCGGCATACCACTGAATCATTTTAATAACCATAAGATCTTTATATGTAATGATCCCTTAATTTTGGTACTTAGGCTGAGATTTTTAAGAGAGAGGAAAGCTTTTTAACCAGTTTAGCTTTTATACAGGGTGTTTTAGTGAACCGTTTCAGAACTTCTAAGAGGGGTAGGGTACATCCTGACAACTCGAAATCATATAGCAATGTGGGGTCGGAAATGCTTTCCTGAAGCGGTGTTGTACACAGAAGCACCGTAAAGAAAAGAGACCGTAAGTGAGAAATCGTTTTAATAATACATGAAAAGAAGCAAAAGGTACATGGATTAAAGTAAGTGTTCGAAGTTTCTTCCACGGGCTACAATGCACGCCTCATATCTCCGACGCATGGACATCCGAACATTCTGGAATACTCCAGGCATATCTCGAATTTCTCCGGCAGCTACTGCAATTCTTGCAACCAGCTCCTTAACATTGTCAACAGGGGTGTCATAAACTAGCGATTTCAGATGACCCCAGAAATAAAAATCAAGACATGATAGGTCAGGTGACCGAGCAGGCCAACGCACGGGACCACTACGTCCGATCCACTGCTGACCAAATGTGACATCCAGGTAGTTACGAACATCTCCGCTATAATGGGCAGGGGCTCCATCGTGTTGGAACCACATTGTCTGTTGCGTCGATGCAGAAATCTGTTCATCTCTCAAAAGTTGTGGCAATACTTGCTGCAGAAAGAGCAAGTAGTTAGGTCCGGTTAGACGAGACGGTAACAGGTAAGGTCCGATGAGGTGATCTCCCATAATACCGGCCCATACATTGACCGAAAATCGAATCTGTGCTGCACGACGTCGTATTGCATGCGGGTTCTCGACCGCCCAGATATGGTCGTTATGCGTGTTGAAAATTCCTTCCCTTGTGAAGGATGCCTCATCGGAAAACAACACTTCAGCAGGAAAAAGGGGATTTGTAGCACATTTTCCAATGTATCACTGTGCGAAAGCAATACGAGGTGCGTAATCCTCCGGTTGCTGTGTCTGGACACGCTGCACGTGAAACGGATGCATGTCTTCTTCTCGGAGAATCCTCCAGACGCTGCAATGGGAAACTCCGACTGCGTTTGCTACACTTCGTGTACTCGTTCTTGGATTCCCCTGTACATGCTGCAGCACATTCTGTTCGACGTCTGCAGTCCGTGCTGTTCTTACCCTGTCCCTGTCAGCTCTTTCTAATGAACCTGTCTCAGCTAACCTCTGGTGCAGTCTTGCAAAGAAATTATGACTGGGGATACGCCTCGTCGGATATCGTTCCGCGTACAAACGCTGTGCGGCTGGCCCACTACAATTTGCAGCCCCGTACGCCAAATGCATATCGGCTAACTCTGCGATCGTGTAATCATCCATCCTACTAACTTGGCGTTCTTGTGCGAAATGAAGATTCCCTACACGAAAGCTCGGGATTTTCGCACAACGCCGTCTACCGCGTCAGGAAAGCATTTCTGACTGCCCATTGGTATATGATTTTGGTTCGTCAGGATGTACCCTACCCCTCTTAGAAGTTCTGAAACGGTTCACTGAAACACCCTGTATACACACCAGCTATAAGCCGGGATGTTTTATTTTAAAAATTAAATACTTGATGGACATTTAAATAACTTAACTGATATACGATGGTCTTTGGTTGAATAGGGTTTGAACTCGCAACTCTTCGGTTTGTAATTCGCTTTTGTGCCAACCCGACTGCTGCGACATACCACAGAATCGTTTTAATAACCATACGATCTTCACATGTAATGATTGATCAATTAATATTATAACTTAGGCTGAGATTTTTAAGCAAGGAATGCTTTTTACCCAGTTTAGCTTTTATATACACACAATCTATATGCTCGGGATGTTTTATTTCAAAAATTAAATACTTAATGGACATTGAAATAACTTATTGACTGAAGTTGAATTTATTGTTTGAATTTTGTAACTATCCAAGTTTATTTTTAATCAATGTAAAGGAATATTATTATTTTTGCTTACAGATACGTCTAAAGTGCCTTGTGACGAAAGAAAATGTTATAAATCTAGCCGGATTTTTCAATTCTCATTGAGGAAAACAGGATACTGTCGTTTAATACAGAAAATTTACGCATCGTGCCGCTTTCACTTGTTATCAAGACATCCGTGGAATGAATCGTGAAAGAGCTATTTTGAACTTGAAAAGTTGCACGATACAGAATCCAGAGCAATCGTGAGATAACGCAGCTGTGTGAGAAAGGTACTTTCTTGACGCGACTACGACCGACTACGAGACAACTCTAATCATTCTTTACTGTTGATTGCTGTTGTAAGAACGAGTTCCAACTATCCTATCTGCCAAAAATCTTATCTGAAAGGGAAGGAAAAGCTTATTGAAGTATATAACTTTGTCAGTTTGCTGCGGAGAGTGAATCCAGTCACTCATCGATCATTGGGAATTATAGTGCGAAATTTTGGCGCTTGAGCAGAAGAAACTGAAAGCATGTCCATTTCCAGTTCGAATTCATCTCCCGCAAAGGCGCATCAAGGGAACTTCATGTACCTCCAGAATCCAACAGAAAAACTGGTATGCGACCAACCAGATTCTCCCAAAAGCTTCATCCATGAAATAATAGATAAAACAAAGGATTCAGAGGCTCCTGTGGAATTTTTCTCAGGTTCACCCAAACGCACAGCGGAACAAGCAGGACTAAATACTGCCTCAAGCGAAGCGGTGGGTCTAGATAGTCCGAAGAAAAGCAGAGGCGAAGAGGAAATCTGCGAAGAGGAATCCAATTTTGTGAAACTCTTCGACACGGCTCTTGATCTTTTGAAGGGATCTAAAAATCTTCAAGACGATGAAATAAGGAACGGTGTAGATGCGATAATCAATTCATTCCGTTTTAGTGAAGGAAACCAATTTTCGGATGTAGATTTTGAGCAACCCGAAAACTTTTGTGGCTTCTTGTATCGTTATGGTTCT
Organism: Metellina segmentata; assembly: GCA_947359465.1. Classification (NCBI taxonomy): domain Eukaryota; kingdom Metazoa; phylum Arthropoda; class Arachnida; order Araneae; family Tetragnathidae; genus Metellina; species Metellina segmentata. The sequence continues at coordinate 49,267,937 of OX375884.1, read as the reverse complement.
TGCGCTGCTGGGCTGACAAGATGTAGGATTTTGGAGGCCCTAAAAAGTTGTGAAGAGCTTCAATCTCGGCTTAGAGTTCCTTCAGTTAAAATCATAAGTCTTGGAAGCGGTCCTGGATGTGATGTTATAGGACTTTGCAGTGCTTTGTATGAACATGTGAAATACCGAAAGGTCAAATTAACTCTTGTAGATAAATTCAAAAGCTGGGCGTTAGTTTTCAGTACTATAGAATCTTTAACAAGGCAAGGTGAATACGGAAATGCAAGTCTTATGTTCCAGAACAGTGACGTTAGTACAGTGTTTTTAAGTAAAGATTTATCTTATGACACAATGCAGGCAGGACCATATTTCTCAGCTTTAAAAGAAGCAGATGTCATATTGCTAAATAAACTGTTTTCTATTTTATCGGACGATGAGAAAGAGACCATTGCTAAGGTGAGTAATATCTTTATTCATTTGTAATTCTGTGTGAACACGTTTAACAAAAATAATTCAGCTTTATAAAGTCCTTTCATTTAAAATACGAGACTCTCCTTTAATTTTCAAAAATGTATTGATATAATAAAGTAAACTTTTATTCATCTTTATGAAATAAATATTGTTTTCAATAGGTGAGTAAATAAGGTATACATTAAAAAAATAGTTTTTATCACTTTTTGTTAGAGCATTAAGATTACTTGTATTCTTGTCTTAAAACTAGTGGTAACTTACGCTGATTCCTTCATTTTCCAAAATTATACAAATTTTTTTTGCACTTGTTTCTTATGTAATTAGTAAAATTTAACTTCCTTAAATCCCCGCATGAACAGAATATTACTCCGAATAAATATAAAAGAGCCCATAAATAATTGCACAACATACTAGCAAAAAATGTGTGTTTATTCATTAACTTATTTCTTTTCCATGTCCAAAAAACTTTTTATTTTATTTAATGAGTTTTACTTTCAAGTGTATGCACATATCTTCCCGGTTCTTATGAAATTGAAGTGATATTTACGCAGTAATTATCGCTTACTTTGGGATACTTTAAATTCTGAAGAACTAGGGCATTGCTGCAATTTCTAACTAAACAATAATTGCTGCTAATCCAGAGAAACATTTTTTCTACTCTAAACAATTCGTGTCAGAAATATTCTTTTTCGTTTGTAAAAATTCCCTTCAATATGCAGTCCATTGATAGTATATTTAGGTACAATACCACACATTTACTAAATTAAGTGAAACATTTTAAATTTACATCAGTTACTAATTATCTTTGAGCACGAAAATTTTCTATTCTTAATTCAATTCCCAGAAACTGTTGTGAGCAACACATCATTTGTGGATAAATGTGCTGTATCATATGATACTTTACCTTACAAATTAATGTATGTTTCAATTATTTCACGCTTAATTTAAGGTATTACTTATTCTTCTGTTCATTTTATATTATTTGAAATATTTCGTAACATCATTAAATGTATAACTTGTGATTATTAAGGTTATAAAATATTAAAAGATAGAAAGATGTAATTTTTAAAAAGGATTTGTTAAAGTTGCATTATTTAGGTGGCGTGGGAATATAATAATAATAATATGCATTCAACCTAATGATAAATACTCTTCGCTTTTAGTATTATATTGATTTGAAACCCTTGGCTTGTTGGAGAAATAACCTTTGAAACTAGACGGCATATCTTTACTCTTTAAAATTGTTCAAAATTGTTCCAATGTTCATGTCTAAATGTTATTTTCTAATTATTTCATTGACTGTACCTTTCAAAGCAGAATAAAATTCAAAACCTCTTCATCTGACAGTTGTTTAAAATGACGTATTGTCTTCGGATTTCCCTTCAGAGTTGCTCCGACCGTCGCCTATAGCCCATGGTGTTGCTCTAGATCGATGTAAATTTATCTAACCCACCTACTTACACACCACTTGCTAACACCCCAGTTTTTTAGATATGTTGTCAGTACTTAATGCTTTTTTGAGATAAGTGTGGGTATTTTGAATTTTAAACTAGAAAAGGTTTTATTTCTTTTGTGGGCCTTTTTACCAATCTATAGGTAAGCCAGGTTCTTAGGTTCCACATTAAAAGGCTGGAGTTTTCACAAAGGAAATTTATTTCACATCCGCATCGGCTCTGTAGATTTAACCCTCCCGATGGTCGTCACGACGTGGTATCTAGCCATTACAAGACACTAACCAGATCCTGATGGACGAGATATCTCGTCGCTGGAAGAAAACTGACGAGATCAAGATCTCGTCATCGTCAAAACGTCATCAAGATCTTGATGACGTGATATCTCCTAGTTAGCAAAATTGGTCAGATCTAGATGCACGAGATATCTCGTCGAAAACACTTGGAAAGGTTAAGATTGCTTTCCTAAAAGGTACTGGGAGTTGTAGGCAGTGCAGGTTCGATTTCTCCCTGGTTCTATTTCCCTTTTCTGTGTCAATAAAACTTTCCTCGAGTGTTCATTGCTTGATGTTGTCTCTCTTGTGATTGGTGCAACATGGCCCAAATTAGGTCGTTGCGCCATAAAACCCAACCAACCCCAAAAGGTACTTTTTAAAATGAATCAAACATTACATCTAAATCCCAGATTTATTATTTTCACCAAATGATTAAGTATGCTGTCGCTAGCTACTTTAGCGAAATAAATTGTGTCGTATAATCATGTGCCTATTTTAAAGAAACGAATATACTATATACTTATTAAGAGATTCCGATGAATTATAAATTAATGAATTACAAATTTTTAACTGCAAACATAGCTATTATGAATAAATATTTACGCAAATAATGATATCTGATCACCCATTTTAACTTTTCATAACGTTTATAATGATTTCCTGAAAATTCGATATTTTTATAATGTAGTACTTTGTGTATCAACCTCTCCAATTATATTTAGAATTAATGGTAGGTAGGTATTTAATTAACGACGCACTGGAGCAACACAAATTATAATTAATAGAAATTATAATTCAGAAAATAAATTTATCCAAAATTTCTTCCTGATTAGGTATAGTTCCATGCTTTAAAAATCTGAAACGTAATCCGTTTATTCCATTTTGAGGTACACAATGCACAAAAGACTCGAGCTCGGAATCAATTCAGCCATGTTCCAAAGTTTACCCCTTTTTGCATGCAACCACGTAGAGTGAAAGGGGAAAAACGTATTAAATTAAGGCATCTCAAGGACAAGAGTAATTTAGTTTGGGAGTATAATGAAGGTAGTGGATGTTTCTGTCAGCTTTTACTGAAACGTCGACAGCTTGCTTTTGTCGTATAACCGATCTTTCATTCTTTTTTGTCATACTCCCCTCTCCACTAACAATTATTTTACTTTGTCACAATATGGGAACGAACGAAAGATTCGGGATGTAGTAAAAATAGACGTGGATTGGGTATACGGTGTAACGCCTAGTGTTACCTAAAATTTTGTAAATAATATTTTAGTTTGAAGTTAGGTTTCTTGATATAAATACGGTTTACACGTGTAGAGAGAAAACTGGAAATATTAATACCTAAATTTTGATTCACAACTTTGAATACTAGTTAGGACTTGATTAAACCTTAGTTGATGTAAGTTCGATTTGAGCTAGTGTTATTTCTCGTCTCGTTTTATTTGATTAGTCGTTGGACTTCACGTGTATTTTTAAAATTAAAAACAAAATATTTTCTCAATACTTTTTTGGTAATAGTCTAGTATCCACATATTCCGGAGTTTTTCTTTCATGGGCCAACATGACTTGGCGCCAAAACTTCGAAATTTTTCGTACTTCGGAAAATTTTCTTCCTAAAGAAAAATTCCTTAAATGTTTTTTTCCGTCCGCTGTAAGATTAAAAAAGAAACTAATGCTTTGTTAACCTTTGGAGAATTTCAAAAAATCGCTAAATTTTGAAAGTAGGAACTTTTGAGACGATTTTGCTCAAAAAAAAAAACCCTAGTTGCGAAAGTTGAAAAATGATAGTTAAAGTCGCTATTTGAAACCCGGGGCAGGGTTGTATGGCAGATATTCTATCAAATTAAAGTGTTTCTGGAAAAATAGAAGGGAAGTCAGAGTACCACTGCTGTATCATAAGCATCAAATGTACTTATGAAATAAACAAAGTATGCGTGTTAAACGTACTGTAAATACATAAAAAAAAATTCTTCCTTTACTCAACTTCGCTCCATTGTGCCACCAGCCTTTTCCTATACGCCATATTAAATATCTTTACCATCAATTTTTTTTAGACTTCATCACCAATTTTATCGGATTTGTTCAGACATCCTCTGCTGTATTCATCACTGTTTACATTCCCACATCATTCAGGATTTTTATTTTGTCGTATTAGCCATTCATCATCATATTTAAATGATATTTCATTTAGTTTTATCACTTAATATGGAAGTGCACCATCTCAGTTCGTATTTCATATCTAGGCTATGAAATTTTTGTGATTAAAGTTTTTGTCTTCGGTTGCTCACTTAGTTTTATTATTTGCTTCCTTTATCCACATATTTTAATCACAGGCATCTTTTATTAGAAGAGAGTACTGTGTAACTCATTTCAATACTCGTTATATTTTAGTTGATTGACCAATTTTTAATCCTTTCCATCACCATTACTTTTTAATAAATCCAGTTTAAATCTAAGATTTGGTTGGGGAAAATCTACACAAAATACTTAAGTAGCACTATTTTTCTTTATAATTCCATGCAGTGGTTTTATCTTTCATGTCTTTAATACTACATCCTCATTTTATTTATTTATGTCATCCATCAAGTCGTTTAAGTTTTTTGTAATAATTTCAAGTAATACTTGTTTTAAATCTACTTTTTTTTTATCAAACTTTAATTTAAGTATTTTGTTAATTCTTCTGGATGCTATTGTCTTGCTTTAGGGGCAGTTTGTCCGTTTTCGGACTTTCCGCTATAAAACCGAAACCAGCCTACACATATTTTAAATTGTACATTTTACAAGTTTTGCTAGATCTCTTATGTAGTACAATTTTACATTTTTAGCATTGCTTTCTTTGCCTTGTGTTTGGTACTGCTTGGAAAATATATGACCCTTGTGCCATTAAAATTCGACCATTATTTATCGAACGTATTTTTTAAGTATTACCAATCAATAGGCCGCTTAAGTAATGACAAATGTTTATTTTATGATATTAGACAATCATCTCTATTGCTCTCCAATGTATCCTGATTTATTTGATACACATGGTTACCATAGTTAAGACAATTTTAAATCTGGTATGAGGGTGAACATACATTTGTTTTACAGATTGTAATACCTCTCCAAGTAATTTTGACGAGGTATCTCGTCCATCACGATCTGAATAATATTTGCCATTGACCAGGTATCTCGTTATCAAGATACTGCCGATTTTTTTAATGATGATGAGATCAAGATAGGGTCAGTTCTTTTAATGTCAAGATATCTCGTCCATCAAGATCTGGTCATCTTTTCTATTGGCAAGATATCTCGTCCATCAAGATAGGATCAGTTTTTTTAATGTCAAGGTATCTCGTCCATCAAGATATGGTCAGTTATTTAATGTCAAGATAACTCGTCCATCAAGATCTGGCCAGTTTTGCTATTGACAAGATATCTCGTCCATCAATATCTGGTCACTTTTTTTAATGTCAAGATATCTCGTCCATCAAGATCTGGTCATCTTTTCTATTGGCAAGATATCTCGTCCATCAAGATAGGATCAGTTTTTTTTAATGTCAAGGTATCTCGTTTATCAAGATATGGTCAGTTATTTAATGTCAAGATAACTCGTCCATCAATATCTGGTCACTTTTTTTATTGGCAAGATATCTCGTCCATCAAGATCTGGTCAGTTTTTCTACTGTCAAGATATCTCATCTCGTCCATCAAGATCTGGCCAGTTTTGTTATTAACAAGATACCTCGTCGAGACAACCAAGGGGATAAACTGTTGACAGTTAGTTTGTTAATTTACGGTCGTATTTTGCAACTGGAAGGCTAATTACATCGCAAATGATTCCTATGGGATATTTATATAGTGATAACTATACGTATACGTTCCTACGATATAATTTGCTTAGAAAAATATTGCTTGACCCCAACTTGACCAGATTTGGCCCTTGTACTCTAAACAACCTAACATACAACTTTCCGTTAGTTAATTTAGTAGATTTCATGTATGAAAAGCTATTATTTAAATCTAATAAATCGGATGACTTTTAAATTAAGTTCTATATTTGTTAAGACACTTTCACTGAAATATATTGTTATTGAGATGTTCCTGCAACAAATTGAGTGATTGCAATTTGTAATAAAGATAAAAATTGTTTATGTAAACATAATAAAACATTTTCCCAATATTATATAGCGTTGTGTTGCTCCAGTGAGACGTTAATGAAATATACATACAAACCAAAATTAATTAGTACTGACACAAAATATTATTCAGTGGATTCTTTTTAAGGTCCATGATACAATTCTATTGTTAATCAGAATTAGTGCATTGTCTTAATCCCTTTCTCTTACATTTTGCAGACAATTGTTGGAGCAATGAAGATCGGAGCTATATTGCTATACATCGATTCTCCTAGTTATTACTTTGAGAACTTGGAGCTTATCTACTCTAGCAGCATAAATGAAGGATACAAGTTTAAAGGACAAGCCATAAATAGATTTTATCGCTTTATTGCATGGAATTCTAAGGCACAAATTCTCGTCTTTAAGAAACGATCCTCATAACATAATAAACACTTTGTATATACTTTATATTTTGCAGAAAATTCTTTTTATAATTAAAGTATGTATGATTCAAAAATCAAATAATAAACATTGCAATAACTAATTTTGTGTTGGAATATTATTTGTTATTAGATCTTATCATTAAATTTATGTGATAAACGTGATATAATTTATTCATATATATTAAACATACCATAAAGTTTCTCGAAATTATTCAGCCATTTTAAATTTCGAAACAATTTTCTAAATTGTTAACAAGTCCTTTTAAAATATTTAAACCCCAATGTAATAAATATGTATACAATACGCAGTACTTTTTAACACATTGCACAGTTTAGTCATAATAAACTGAAAATGCAGACGCCATTTAACTATGCATATGTTATTATTGTGCAGCAGTCATTGGCTTTGTGGTAATGGTAATTAATTAACGTCGCATTGGAGCAACACAACGGGCTATTGTCGATTCCTTTTGGTGCGGATTTAAAAAAGTTTATTTGCTAGCACTGCAAAAGACATAACGTAACGATATGATGAACAAGAGTTGCGAATTGAGGACTCAGTGACTAACTTGACTCAGTGCCACAACTACTAGAGTTTTGTGCTAAATTATAAAGAATGTGTATAAGGTGCACAGTCATCCAGTTAAAGCTTGAGGTCTGCAGAGGTATCCGAGGTAGGAATGTTCTGACGTTATAATAATCAAATATAGCAGTTGTATAATTAAGCGGTTGAATTCTACCAACCTTTTCATTAAAGATTTGTTTCTGGAATTGTTCACAAATTTTAATCGCAAGACAAAATTCGATCCACGTGTCGTAAATTCGTCCGAAGTATGGATCAGATGAACTTTTCAAAACATCATGCATAGTTGATGTAAAATACGTCCTAATTTTCTCTAATTTCCCGCGTTTCGGTTTTCATTTTACTTATTAGCGCATTTTTTTTCTTCTTATAAGTGCATTTAGTCACTTGTCTTTGAATGCAGTAGTTTAATTTGTTTTTTACCTTCTACTACTTTTCTTTTTGCATTTTTTTCATTCTCTCGTTGTTGTTGTCTTGTCTTTGGCGCAGATTGGCCTGTAGGAGAGGAAAAAATTTTCAAGATAAATCTCGTAGTATTTATTCCAAAGGTTTACGTTGACATAACTGCATTCTGAACTGACAAATCGTCTGTCAAGAGTGGGAGGCTATGTATGATGAATAGCAATAAACCCAGTCGCAATGTTGACAAAAAGACCAACCGATCGAGAAACTAGTCGTCTTTCAAACCAGGACGTGTGGTAAGCCTATCAATAATTAATATCGCTTATGATTTAAATCTGCTTCTAAAAATACAAACACATTAAAAGAAATATATGTTGCTCACAATATGTACGTTTAAAAGTATTCATAATGCATTTTGATTACAAAATAAACTAAAAGGAAAAAAGTCGAATTTTAAAAGCTTATACACTCTGGAAGTGTATTCTTATGTTTCGTCGTTTACGATCCATAAAGAGTAATCAAAACTTTTAATCGTTTGTATCCTGTGTTCCTTTTCAATACAAATTCATAAATTTCGGCATAAACACTGCATTCAATCACCGAATGATTGGAACCCAAAACCTACAAGATAGTGAGGCCTTAACGCTTAAATTTATATTAACTTAGTTGGTAACACCTAAGCTGGTGATCCAGATAACGTTGTGACATCATGAAAATGCGTGTTATAATGAGACTCTTGAAGACACATCAACCGTGTTGGTAACCACTGAAAGTATGGTTCAGACATTGTGAATATGAGACTGCTGGACACATTGAGTATGACCTTGTCTCGAAGACTCACCCATTCAAGGTTTAGCATTTCTAGCTTTCAGACACTGTGACTACTGTTGACACCATAAGTATGTCCTTGATGGAGATTTTGAACCATTAAGTTTTTAATTTTTATATGTAGTTCTCATGTTATATTTAAAGAAATATCAATTATAAATAAAAATGGCATTCATAAAGAGATTCAGAAGAATTTATGTATTTTGAAAACCCTTTTATAACCCTATAGGCAAATGTTTACTTTTTAGACTACTTCACTTAAGGTTCATGAATGGTAATTAAAACTTGTTTCTTTTCAATACAATTTAATAAATTATGGAATAAACATTGCATTAAAACACCGTATGATTGGTTTACAAAAACTTGCAAGTGAATACAAGACATTCATTCAAGTGCAGACCTGCATTAACTTGAGTATGAGTTGATAACACTAAAGTGGGTCATCTAGATAGTGTTGTGACATTATAAAGATACATATGGGTGATAGAGATGCGACGCGAGATCAACCTTGTTCCTAACATCTGAAACGACGGTACAAATATTGTATTTATGAGTAATAGGGACGCCTTAAGTATGACTTTGACCCGTAATGTTTTCTAACTTTCTGTCGAAAGGATGATTCAGACAGTGAGATTATGACCACTGCTGATTAGCGATATTAAGCGAATCACAGAACTGCTACTCATTCACTGATATTTTTGAATCTCAGTTCTAACCAGTTACGGGGATATAAAAAAAACAGTGATTTCGTAGCAGTGATTGAGAGTATCGGTGATTCAGTAATAGTGATACCTTGGCTGATCACTTTGCTGATATCGATTCTGTTATTGTTACTGCGATCGGTGATTGAGACCGGGATCAGTGATTGTTAGAATTGAAAACTGTGACTCAGTACGGTGATTTGGTAGGAGTGACAGCTGGTCAATGACGTATTTGGGTTTCTCTGGAGGATTTTCAACCGGATGCTAAAGAAGTCTCTAAGACACTCCAGAATTACCCGCATTTGGCTAAATAAATAGGAAGCTTGGAAGTTTAAAGGAAAGTTTAGAGAAGAAAACATTTTTAAAATTCGCTATTTTAAATGACAAATTATTTTTTGTTCTTCAACATTCTTTTATTTATTTAGTTATGAGAACACTCGAGCTAGAAGTTTTCTATAACTTACCAATAGTCGAGATAAGATAAATTAATTCAAACGATTTTGAGAGAAAAATATATTATTCAATTAATTAGAAACAAATTTATAAACTATTTTAATGCTTCCTCTTGATCTTAATGTTTGATTAATTGAAATTTTTTATTTTTATTAAAAAAAATATCGATAGATTTTAATTTGCAAAAGCCTGTATTAGTTTATTGAGGGGGAAAAGTACCTTTAGTCCATTTGGTTTGCTTCGTAAACCAACACCACGGGCAAAACCGTGATGGCTTCGTCATTGTCAAATGTGAACAAATTTGAATTGCGAAGACATCCAATCGGCGTGACGTCACAATCTCTTGCAAAAATATAAATATTTAAAATTGAAAAAGTATTTATTAAAAGAAAATCAACCGTATAAGGAATCTTTCTGATGTAAAATTTTCCGCAGATTTCAAATCCGGTGAAATTTTCAATCTATCTTTAACGATCTCGATTTTACAAAAAAAGAACTAAACAATGCCAGCCAAAATTTTTTTCATTTGTTTTGCTTTCCTTCGCTGGAATTGTTTGAGCTCAGGAAATGGAATCTGTTGATTCCTCAACAGGGAAGGTCAAATTCGTATGGAAAAAAATATAAAAGTTACAATTTCAAAATTATTTATTTAAAGAAAATCACATTTTAAGCTATTGTTCCAATGTGAAATTTTCGGCAGATTTTAAATCCGTTGAAACTTTTACTGTATCTTTAACGATCTAGGAGATAGAAAAAAGAACTAATAACGCCAGTTAAAACTTTATTTCTTTTTTTTCGTCGGCTGAAATCGTTCCTCAGCAAAATCAATCCGAAGCGTAAAAAATACGTTTATAATCTGTCATCAAAATTGATGTTGCCATTCTAAAGAAAACAATAATAATATTAAATGTCATTAAATCAATTAAAAAATTTTCTAGATTGAATTTTGAAATACGGGCTCGCACAAAAATTACAAAACTTCGGACTACCTGTGTGTAAAATCTCATTACTGTAAGGCCCATAGATTCGTCAGAACAATGTGTACACGCAGACAAACAAACACTTCTTCTTTAATAGTAGAGATAAGTTAATAAAATGGTTCTCATACAGTGTTTCAAAAGAAATAATTTAATTGATTACTTTCCGGAAGCAAGTCTTATATTTTCATTTCGATCATCAAGATTCTTTTAATGTTACTTCGTACATTTTCCCTTTTCTTTTCAGGACTTTCGTCTCCATTGGTCCATCTTAGTAATGAATAAATAATTATTGTATGTATAATGAATCACTTTTATATGTGTAGTAAATGAAGCTCCGAATTTGTGAATTCACCTCAATGGACGAATCCTGTGGATCGGAGACGGATCTTTCAATACAATGTCAGCATTTAGAAGTAGTATTTACTACTTCTAAATGGCGAGACAAAGATCAGCAGATATATTTTAAAAATTGGATTCTGTGAGGTGCCTACTCAACTCCTTTCGAGATGGCGCTGCGACCAAGCTGTCGAGAGACCAGCAATGCGAGATTCGAAAGGCAGTTGGTACTCGAAACTTTGTTAACAGGACTGGACTTTCTTTTCGTACACTTGTATCGATTCATGTTCCTAACTTAATTTCAAATGCATTTTTATGTTACATCTTTTGTATACTCTTAAGTAAAGAATAAATTGAGTTAGTTATGTTAGATACCTCATTTGGTGACCCGGACGTGAATTGAACCCGCAACCTTCTGATCTGATAGTTATGTTAGATACCTCATTTGGTGACTGGACAATTTTCAACGAAGCCTTCTGATGCAAAAGGTTATTACCCTTCATGACCGCTGTATACTAAAGTATGTGCTGTTTTTGTTATATTCACGGAATGCTCTGGCCAATTGCTATTTAACTTAGTTCTATTTGTAAGTTTTAATTTTCTTCCCTATCATTATCACAAGGGCTCGCAAAAATGAAAAATGCCGAGGTTAAAGTCGAGACCAGTACCATAGAAACTGTTTCTAGAGTAGCAGTTAAATATGTTAGATACCTCATATATTCTGTATTGGAAAAACTGGATTGAGAAACACTTTCGAGTGGAAAGCACACGAAACCTTCTTTATAGGTACTGGCAAGAAATAAAAAAACGCTTGCAAAAAAGATTTATGAGGAGGATAGACATTTGAAGATCGAAAACAGCAATTTTTATTCATTTGGCAAAATTAATCTTCCAAATGAACTACACCAACACCAGGATAAGCATATCAGAATATCGATGAAAGACATTTGTTTATTCCCAACTGTTGAAAAACAAATGACTCACTGCTGGTTATCAAGTTAGATAGGAGAGCACGAAAAAGAAACCGAAAACTTCCGATAGTGTATGATTAAACAGTTTATGGCGTGTGTGTTAGAGAAGGAAAATTTTCCTCGCCAGTTCTATTTAGCCCTTTGACACCATTAATATTCTGTTGTTCAGGAGTATTCCAGATTCTCACCCCCCTAGAAAAAATAAAACACATATCGAACAAATCACATTTATATGAAATGGTAGGTGTTCACCCGAAAGGTTTATTGAAAAAAAAACCTTTTTTATATGCCCTACAAAATTTTTACAAAATAGGTATTCGAGTAAATTACAAACGCCGAGGTAACATGTGGCACGTTATTGTTGTTGAAGAAAGACACTCAGTATAATTTTTCCTTGTAAGACTTTGACTGTCAAGAAGCTGCGGTAGGCACGTTTGACTTCACGTTTGTTTTTGGTATGTATTTAATTACCGTCGCACCGAATCGACACAATGGGCCATTTCGATCGGTTTTGGAATTGCGTAACAATCACCGGGGGTTGGCGAGCGTTATTTTTTTTTTGTCTCAGCGATCGTCACGCACGTCGATTGGATCTCTTCGCAATTCGATTTTGGCCGCATTTAACAATGAGCGTTGCCCGTGATGGTTGTTATGCAATAGGCTACGAATTTGCTTCGCAAACCAAATGGGAATTCGTAGCTATCACCAGTGGCTAGTACCTTGTATTTAAGAGTTAGCGCGATCCATAACATAGCAAAGAATAGTGTCTCTGATCAACATATAGGAATGACTTAATAACTTTATATGGATAAAAATACCCATTGAAACACTGTTCTAAATAATAGTTGAGAATTTCATACCGATAGGTAATGGTAATGGTAATTTTAGTTAACGTCGTACTAGAGCAACACAACGGGCTATTGACGACGGTCCGGGATCAATCCCTTAAGGGAAAGATCCTAGGTCAACACTTCGTAATTTTGGACCACGGTCAGATGACGAAGCAACACCTGAGCTGGCACCCCACTCTCCAAACTTCCACACCAACCCAACGTGAGGACTTTCGGCCACGACAGATTTAAGGTGCGCCAGCCGCCTCTACACCATACGCTTACAAACATCCATGTCCTGACCCGGATTCGAACCAGGAACCTTCCGATCTAGAGGCTAACACCTTAACCATTATACCGGTTAGTCGGCGAGAATCGCTTCTTGAACTGAAAAATCACTAAATAGGTAGTAATGTGCATAGTTGAATTTACGTCACCCTGGATTAACGCAACGGGCTATTAGTGACGGTCCGGGATCAATCCCGAAGGAATAGATCCGAGGACAACACCTCGTATTTTCGAACTGGCACACCACTCTCGAAAGTCCCACGCGAACGTAATGACATTTGAGGCTACAACAGATTTCAACGTGCAGCAACCCCCTTGATCTTTGGCTAGATCGAGTTTATAACTCGCAAAAAACCCTTCGATTTGCAATTCGCTTTTCCTCCAACCGGGCTGCTGTAGACCACCATTGAATCGGTTTCAATAATCATGGTATTATCTTAATATGTAATGATCGCTTAATATTAGTACTTCGGCTGAGATTTTAAAGGAAGGAATGCTTTTTACCCAGTTTAAAGCTTTCATATGGCACACAAGCTATAAGCTCGGAATGTTTTATTTCAAAAATTAAATGGTTGATTAACATTGAAATAGTTGAACCAAGTAGTCTTCTCTTTTAATAACTAATGTGTTTTACAATATTGCAAAAAATCATACTTGATTTCAATTTATTATACTTATAAATAATTTATTTATAAAATAATTTGCTAACTGAAGTCCAATTTATTGTTTGAATTTTGTAAATATCCCAATTTTTTTTTATTGAATGTAGAGGAATTTTCTCTTAAGTGTCTTCTGAAGTGTGAAGTCTAACGTGCCTTGTAAAAAATGAAAATGTTATAAACCCAGCCGGACTTTTCAATTTGAGTTCATTGCAGCTGTTATTCATTAAGCATAATTTTATTTTGTGAAATACCTCATTGTGCCCTAGAGAAAATTTTACATGAGCTTTCTGATTGGGGAAAAACTGTCGTTTCCAACAGGAAATTTACACATGTGATGTTTTCACTTGTTATCACAATGACCGAGGAAATGAATCGAGAAACAGCAATTTTGAACTTGAATAGTTGCACGATACCAAACCTCGAGCAATAGTGAGTAATGTTATCAATTGTAAAACGTTAAGTGCGTCATAGAGTCTAAATCTCCGCAGCTCTGTGAGAAAGGTACGTTCCTAAACCAGTACTTACAAGTGATTGCTGAAGTGAGAACGAATTCCAACTATCTTTTCTAACTGATAAGATAAGGTAGTTGCGACGAGCTTCTTGAAGTTTAACTTTGTCAGATTGCTGCGGTAAGTGTATCAAGTCAGTCCTTTGCGAATTAGAGTGCGAAATTTTGCAAGGTGCGCGCTTGAGCAGAAGAAACTGAAAGCATGTCCAGTTCCAGTTCGAATTTATCTTCCGTAAAAGCGCAACAAGGGAACTTTATATTCCTCCAGAACTCAACAGGAAAACCGGTGCGGGAACATCCAGATTCTCCCAAGAGCTTCATCCATGAAATAAGAGAGGACATAAAGGGTTCAGAGACTCCCGTGGAATCTTTCTCAGTTTCACTCAAACGCACAGCGGAACAGGCAGGACTAAATACTGCCTCAAGCGAAGCAATGGGTGGAGATGGTCCAAAGAAAAGCAGAAGCGTCAACCGCGAAGAGGAATCCAATTTTGCGAAACTCTTCGACACAGCTCTTCGTCTTTTGATGGAATCTAAAAATCTTCAAGACGATGACATAAGGAACGGTGTAAAGACGATTATCGATTCGTTCCGTCAAAACAAAGGAAATCAATTTTCGGATGTAGATTTTGAGCAGCCTGAAAACGTATGCAGCTTCTTGTATCGTTATGGTTCTTGCGCTGCTGGGCTGACAAGACATAGGATTTTGGAGGCCCTAAAAAGTTGTAAAGAGCTTCAATCTCGGCTTAGAGTTCCTTCAGTTAAAATCATAAGTCTTGGAAGCGGTCCTGGATGTGATGTTATAGGACTTTGCAGTGCTTTGTATGAACATGTGAATTGCCGAAAGGTCAAATTAACTCTTGTAGATAAATTCAAACGCTGGGCGTTAGTTTTCAATACTATAGAATATTTAACAAGGCAAAGTGAATACGGAAATGCAAGTCTTATGTTCCAGAATATCGACGTTAGTACAGCTTTTTTACGTAAAGATTTATCTGATGACACAGAGCCGGACGAAACATACTTCTCAGCTTTAAAAGAAGCTGATGTCATATTGCTTAGTAAACTGTTCTCTATTCTACCGGACAATAAGAAAAAGCCCACAGCCAAAGTAAGGATTATTTTATTCATTTGTAATTCTCTGTGAATACGTTTAACAAAAGGAATTGAGCTTAAACTTTTTCTATTCAAAATACGAGACTCACATTTAATGCTTAAATAATCTGTGGAGTAAAGTAAACTTTTCTTTATCTTTATTAGATAAATATTTATTTTCAATAGGTGCTTAAATAAGGTAACATTAAAAAATATTTCTTACCAATTTTGTTAGGGCATTTAAGATTGCTTGTATTCTTTTCTTAAGACTAGTGGTAACTTACTCTGATTCCTACATTTTCCAAAAATAAACAAGCTGATTTCGCGCTTGTTTCTTAAGTAAATAGTAAAATTAGCTTCCTTAAATCCCCACATGAACAGAACATTACTCGCGAATTAACATAAAAGATCCCATAAACAATTACGCAACATATTATTCAAAGATGTGTGTTGGGTTGTGTGATTTCACTTCACTAAGAAATCAAAACACTGACCAGGTGACTGTAAAATCACTTGATTTATTCACAAACGAGTACACAACTCGATACATAACTGCGAGATTGATCGCACACTTCAGCACATAAATTTGCCTATGATGTTTTCCAGATTAGGTATAGTTCCATACTTTAAAAATCAAAAACATCATCCGTCTATTCTATTTTAAAGTACACAATGCACAGAAGATTCAAGCTCAGAATTAAATCAGCCATGTTCCAAAGTATACCCTTTTTCGCATTCAACTCCGTTGAGTGAAAGAGGAAAAGGTATTAAATTAAGGCAACTCCAGGACAGGAGTAATTTACTTTGGGAGTATAATGAAGGCAGTGAATGTCTCTGTCAGCTTTTACTGAAATGTAGACAGCTTGCTTTTGTCGTATAACTGGTCTTTCATTCTTTTGTCGTACTCCTATCTCCTCTAACAATTATTTTACCTTGCCACAATATGGGAACCCGGACAATGAACGAAAATTTCGAGATGTAGTATAAGTAGACACACGTGGATTGTGTGTGCGGTGTATTGTTATCTAAAATATTGCAAATAACATATTAGTTGGACGTTCGTTAGGTTTCTTAAAATAAATAGAGTTTATATTTGCAGAAAACTGGAAATATTAGCATCAAAATTTTGATTCACAGCTGTGAATACTAGTTAGGACACAATATCCGCAGATATTTTTTCCGTCCGCAAAAGTTATAAAAGGAGCTATTGCTTCGTTAACCTCTGGAGAATTAAAAAAAATTAAAATTTTTTTGAAAGTAGGGGCTTTTGAGGCGACTTTGCTCAAAAGGACAACCCTAGTCACCTAGGTCAGTGCTCCTCAACCTTTTTATCAACGCGGACCGGATCAACGTTTGATAATTTTAACGCGGCCCGCTGAAGGGGTTGGGGGGGGCGATACGTTGATTGTTTATATTTTAGATTGATTTGATTTAATAATTTTAATTTAATTGGATTTAAACATGCCTTCAAAATAAAATACAGTTGCACCAAAAAATGAATATAATGTGATTTAACATTTTAACTCACTAGAACGCTATATCAATAAAATAGTTTACCAACCACAAAAAAACCACGAAACGCTCGAACTCTTTTAAAAGCAAAGACAGGTGATCGTGCACCAACTAGGAGAATGAATGTTTAGGCTCAGTCTCGCCTAAAATCCCCGCTAATGTCTGAAACATGTCCAAAATGCCTCTGTTCACACGCCGTCCCCACTACTTCAGTTTGGATTTAAATGCAGTTACTTTGTCTGGCAACTTGAAAACAGTTGTCACATTTGTCAAAATTGGAAAATAGAACATACAGAATTCAGAAATCATAATTGAAGCTCTAGTAACAGAACAAATTTCAAGTTCTGATTTACCGCCTCCTAATTTGAGTGGACATTTCATAGATAAGAACCGCACAAACCCGAGATAAATACACCAAAGTAAATAAAATGGAAATAATTTAATATTTCTTGGACGGCCCGGTACCATTTGATCCACGGACCGGTACCGGTCCGCGGCCCGGGGGTTGGGGACCACTGACCTAGGTTAAAAAATAGTAGCAAAAGTTTCTATAGAATCTCCAATAGCAATCATATATCTTCACACTCAATTTCGAATCTAATTAAAAATTTAACTTCAGATACCAAATTTCATGTTTTCAGGTCTTACCATTTCGTAGTTCTGAGTACAGAAAGATTGGAGTTCCTAATGTTAAATCAGTTTCTTACACTTTTATGCATATCTTTTTAAATAATATTTTTATAGCGCTGATAATTTGTAACACATTACTGTGGTTCAACCTATTTAAAAATGGAACTGGAAGGTTAATTATATCCAAATGAGATATTTCTATAATGATTTCTATACACACGTTACTAAGATCGAATTTCCTTCACATAGAATTATTTCTTGGCCCAAGCTTGTTCAGTTCTGGCTCATGTGCTCTAAACAACAAACCAACCTAATATACAACTTTGCATTAGTTAATTTAGTAGATTTCAAGTGTTGGAAAGCTATTATTTAAATCTAATAAAAATCGGATGAATTTTAAATTATTTTATTCAGATGTTCCCGCAGCAAAATGGGTTATTGCAATTTGTTATAAAGGTAAAAATAGTTTATATGAACATAATAAAACATATTTCCGATATTAGTTGTCGTTGTGTTGCTCCAGTGAAACGTTAATTAAATTCCTTCAAACCAATAAACTACTGACACAAAATATTATTCAATGATTATGTTTTTTATGTTCATGATTGAATTATACAGGGTGGTCCCGAATTCATGGTACAAACTTTAATGGTAGGTACAGGACATTGTAACAATGATTTATTGTATAGGAATGTATAGTCGCAAGTGACGCGGTGAGGCGAAAACAGGGGAAATAACGGCCGAAAGGAAAAACAAAGATTTTATTGAAAGCGTTGTTGACAAGTGTCATGTTTACAGTAATTGTTCAAAATTGCGTCCACCAGTATCGATACATGCTTGACAGCGTCGGTGGAGCGATTGGCGTACACGTTCAAAGATGCCTGGTATTTCACGCACACCTGCAGCAGCTACAGATAAGCGAGCGACGAGATCCTCATCTGAGTCAACTGGAGTCTCATAAACAAGGTGCTTTAGATGTCCCCATAAAAAGTAATCGAGACTCGATAAATCGGGAGATCGGGGTGGCCAAGGGACTGGTCCACCACGCCCAATCCATCGAGTACCAAACGTGGCATTCAGGTAATTCCGTACATCAATGCTGAAGTGTGCTGGCGCCCCATCGTGCTGAAACCACATGCGGTTACGAATGGCGATCGGAACATCATGCAGCAGTTGTGGTAACACTTCTTTCAGAAAAATAAGATAGCTTCCGCCAGTGAGCCGCGTGGGTAGTAAGTATGGGCCAATCAAAAAGTCGTTCACAATACCAGCCCACACATTAATACTGAAACGTTGTTGAAACGCATGTCGACACGTTGCATGTGGATTATCGGTTGCCCACACATGGGAATTGTGCGCATTAAAGACACCCTCGCGTGAAAATGTCGCTTCATCTGTAAATAGCACATAATCTACGAAATCCGGCTGCAACGCACATTGCTGCATCATCCACAGGCAGAAGTTCACGCGGCGAGGATAATCTGCCGGATTCAATGCTTGTACTTTCTGAAAATGGAAGGGGTGTAAGCGATTTTCGTTTAACACTCTGCATACAGTCTGATGACTCACACCTACGTCACGCGCAACAGTTCTTGTGCTTGACTCGGGTCTATCAGCCACAATGTTCAAGATGCTTTCTTCCAGCCTTGGAGTGCGTACAGCTCTTACTCGACCAGCGCCATGTCTGTTGACGTCGAACGCACCTGTTTCACAAAGTTGACGATGTAACCGTTGAAAAATTCTATGATCCGGCATTCGTCGATCAGGATACTCCGCGCGATACATTCGTAACGCAGCTCTGCCGTTACCATTTGCACGGCCGTACATGTAATGCATGTCTGCTTTTTCTGCATACGTAAAGTCACCCATCGTCTACGGCAGCACAATTGTGAATGGCGCTTTTCCCTACTGCGATGCATCATGTTCAACAGCGACTAGACATCTACTGCCTTCTACCGGCAATGATACCAACCGGTCACTCCATTTCTTCTTTCCTTTTATTTCCCCTGTTTACGCCTCACCGCGTCACTTGCGACTATACATTCCTATACAATAAATCATTGTTACAATGTCCTGTACCTACCATTAAAGTTTGTACCATGAATTCGGGACCACCCTGTATTGTTAATCAGAATTAGTGCAATATCTTAATCATCTCTCTTACATTTTGTAGACAATTGTTGGAGCAATGAAGAAAGGAGCTATATTGCTGTTCATCGATTCTCCTTATTATCACTTTAAGGATTTGAAGCTCATCTACTCCAGAAGCACATATGAGGAATACAACTTTCAAGGAAAAGCCATACATAGATTTTCTAACCCTATTTCACTTCATTCTAAGGCACAAATTCTCGTTTTTAAGAAAGGATCCTCATAACCATAATAAACTTTGCATGTACTTTATATTTTGCAGAAAATTCTTTTTATTATTAAAAGATGTATATAGTTTCAAAATCTTGTAATAAACATTACAATAACTACTTATGCGTGTTAGAATATTATTTGTTATTCGAGCTGATCATTAAATTTATGAGATAAACATGAAATATTTATTCATATGTATTGAATGTACCATAAAGTTACTCAAAAATATTCAGCCATTTTAAATTTCGGAACAATTTTCTAAATTGTTTACAAGTCCTTTTAAAATATTTAAACCCCAATGTAATGTAATAAATGTGTATATAATACGTAATAATTTCTAACACATTGTACAGTTTAATAATAATAATTGAAGATACTGACTTTAACCATTTAAATATACATGTGTTATTAATGTGCAGCAGTCATGGGGCTTTGTAGCTATGGTAATGGTAATTAATTAACGTCTTACTGGTGCAACAAAAGGGGCTATTGCCAACGGTCCGGGATCAAACCTGAAGGAAAAGATCCTAAGACAACACCTCATAAATTTGAGCCACGCTCAGATGATGAGATAACACCTGAACTGGCACCCCTCTCTTCGAACTTCCACGCCTCGCCAAAGTGAGGACAATTGAGAACACAACATATTTAACGTGCACCAAACCCAGAGTACACGGCGTTCTTTGGTTGGACCTAGTTTCCAACTCACAACTTACCGGTTGTTAATCCGTCGTTACTCACTAACCGCGGCTGGATTTCAGGAAAAAAAAAGCAAATTTGGTTCACCGGCTTTGTCCATCAAAGTGAATTATCTATTTCGAATCTTCATTAACTATGTATACAAATTGTTATATAATGTACCATAAATATAATTATTTATCTACTGCTAAGATGGAGAAGGGGTTTCAGTCTAATGCAAAGTTATGAAAAGGGAAGATGAGTTTAAGTTATTAAAGATTGGTTTTCAAATAAAAAATATAAGACTCGGAAAAAAAAATTTTTTTTTGGTTTTAGAAATGCATAATTTCTTTTGAAACTATATATGAATACATTGAAAAAAATTGATATTTCTTTATATATGACAAGAGAATACTTATAGAAATGTAAAACATCGGACCAAAATCTCCGTCTAGGATATTATACTCATGGTGTCAACAATAATCAGTCACATTGTCTGAAAGCTAGAAAAGCGGCTAAACTTTCAATGGGTGAGTCTACGGTACAAGGTCATACCCAAGGTATCCGGCAGAAGTCATCATTACAATGTCTGAATCATCCTTTCAGGTGTTACCAACGAGGATGGTGTCTTCAAGTCTCTCATTCACACACCAATCTTTATCATGTCACAATGTTATCTGGATCACCAGCTTAGGTGTTATCAACTACGTTGATGAAAATTTAAGTGTGAAAACATCACTGTTTTGTGGGTTTTGGGTTCCAATCATTCAGTGTTTGATTGCATTGTTTATTCTGCAATTTACGAATTTGCATTGAAAAGGAACAAAGGATATAAACGATAAAAGTTTTGATTGCTCTTTATGGATTGTAAACGATGAAACCTAAGAATACGCTTCCAGGGTGTACAATCTTTTTATTTCCCTGTAAAATTCAGCTTTTCCCCCTTTTACTTTATTTTCGTAATGCAAAATGCATTATGAATACTTTTAAACGTACCTATTGTGAGTAACGTATTTTTATTTTAATGTGTTTGTATTTAGGAGCAGATTTAAATCACAAGCTGTATTAAATCACAAGCTTAATTATTGATGGGTTTACCATATGTCCGTTGAAAGATGACTGGTTTCTTGATCAGTTGGTCGCTTGGTCAAGATTGAAGCTGGGTTGTTACTATTCATCAGCCATAGCTTCCCACTCTTGAGAGACGAATTTTCCCTTTAGAATGCAGTATTGCCACGCAACCTTTAGAATGCTACGATATTTATCTTGTAGAAATTTCCCTCTTCTATTCAGACTAATGTAGATCCTTATAGGCTCTAGGTATTGGGTGTTGATCATTGTTTGATTGAATATAATCTTGCCGTTATATAAGGGCTTATAAGGCTTACCACATCTATAATATGCTGTACAATTCTGGGCTCCATATATGAGAAAGGATATAGAATTAATTGAAAGGGTTCAGCACAGAGTTACAAAAATAATAAAGGGGATAGCAAATATCGACTATAATGAACGTTTAAGTAAGGTAAACATGTATACACTGGAAATAAGAAGAAGGAAGGGGGATTTGATTCAGCTTTTCAAGTTGGTAAAACAAGGGGACACAGAGGGCTTAAATTTCAATAGGGATAACAGAACAAGTTGCCATGGGTATAAATTGAATGACACATTTTAATCGGGATTTAAGAAAAAACTACTATCTTAATAGGGTAATAGACAAATGGAACGCGTTGCCAGAAAATATAGTTAATTCAAAGGGAGTATACGAATTTAAGTTACAATTGGATAGTCAGTGGGAATTGGGGAATTCATAAACAAAGGACCAGCCTTGTTGGGCTTGAGAATGTAGCTTCTCGTCAATATTTGTATTTGTATTTGTATTGAATGATACTTGGTCCAAAATTGAAATACCGCTAATAGTGAATCCTAGCATTTTTAAATTCAATATCAGTATTTAGAAGATGAAAGAACTTGCACAAATAAAGTTGCACATAAGAAAGATATCATGAGCTCTTTTTAAACTTCAATCGGATCTTGTATAAAACTCGAGCAACCGTCGTGAGTGTATCTGAGAGAGACTCGTTTCATAAATTTCAAATTTTAAGTGGATCCTGATATTTCTTTCCTAAACTTAATTTACAGTCCTATGTGTTGCTCCAGTGCGACGTTAATTCACTACCTACCCGTCTTATAGTTTACCAAACGTCGAGAAGCCCAATAGAGTTCTGAAGTGAAAAATACGGCTTAAAAGCGATAACTACAGAGTTTACAATTCCATGGTCAGGGATTTTAGGGCAATCCTTCAAGAGTCTCCAGTCATTTCACCTAGTTCACAAAGGGGACAGGTAGCTGATATCACAACTTCAACACGGTGAAACTGTCTTTGTAGGTAGCCATGCCCTGTAGGAAGTCGAAAGCAAGCGACTGCAACAGCTCTGGGCGAGGAACTTGGGAATACGAGCTTTATTCTTCAATAAAACACTCCAGTCCTATCCTGTAGACATATCTTTGCAGATTCAGTGATTTAAAAAATAAAATATATATTAGTGAAATGGTACTCTTTACACATTTGTCTTGTTGAAGACATAGCTCTGAAACAGTGAATACAAATGCATGGAAAAATCCTGCGGATAGCAAACATGTCTTTCCATACAATATCAGTATTTTGGAAGATAAAAACCAACTTGCACGAATGAATATGAAGAGGCTTCGCGTAGAATGTTTTAGAATCGAATCGACAGTTACTACAAAACTCGAGAACCGTCTTGTGAGCCAATGGGTTGAGCCAAGGAAAGGTCCAAGCGAATGAAAGAATTGTAGCAATTCGTGAATATTCTGAAGTGAAAGCGTAAACAGGATCCGGAAACAAAGCATCCGGAAAGATCGACCCCAACTGTGTTATTGTCCTATTCATATCCATTCAGACGCAGACAATATGCCAGAATATTTATTAACAGATGTCGATAATGTTATATGTATGTTTATTTCCTTGAATATAAGTCTGGTCAAATATGCCCCTTGCGCCATAAAACCTCAAAACCCACCAACCAACCTTAAATATGAATATGCAGACAAGGACTTTATCATCAAATACAGTTCTTGTACATTGAAGTCATGTCAGATATATTTACTTTCATTAAATTTGATGAACGCATCGACGAAATATTCCTTATCCGATACTATATTAATATATCATTGGTGGAACTCAAATACGATCAGCGACTATTTGCCAATGCTCGAGTTACTAAATTGTCGAATATACCAGTCTGTGTAAATATATTGACTCTACGGAAAGCATATTGGAACGATTAGCTCGTAGCTTAATTGCTTTGATATAGGTACTACTTAATGTTTACTGCGTTTCAATGATGAAAGACTTGCATGGCCCACACTATTACAATAATAACTAATTTCGACTAAGCAGCTTTATAAGAGTTTGAGCCCTTCTTGTACGTCCATTTTGTTTTTATTTTATTCATATCTCCACTATATACATGCTTTATTTGAAGTATACATGCTTTATTTCAAGCTCCTTTATTAATTACTTGGGGTCAGTAAAATATGATACATGAAACGGATTTGTTTAAAGAACGATTTAAAAACCACTGTAAATCGAGTAACCTTTTCAATTAAATAAAAACTCACACAAAATACAATTACACTAACTGAAATATAATCCTAAACGCCATAAGGTAATTGAAGTAAAATGCATCAAACTATAGAATAAAAGCGACAGCCAATCAAAATAGAAAATGACAATCGAAAACGCATGTTTTTTAAACAAGATATACTTATTATCTTCACATTCACAAAAATCATTTCTTATCTTTTCTTACACAGTAATTTAGAAATGATGTGGTTTTTTTTTGTATAGTTAACTGCGCAATTAGAAATTTAAAGAAAAGCTCCTAAGAGCTACTGCTTATCCATTGAATTTTCCGAGTCTTCTCGAGAATAAAATCTTATTACATATATTTAAACGAGTTACAAAATAAGAAAAGTAATGTCGAGAAACAGTAGCGTATACAGGATTTTAGTTCAGTAAGGAAGGCAGGTAGGTATTTAATTATCGTCGTCGCTATATATATATATATATATATATATACACACACACTGGTGTAAGAAATTAAGAGAATTTCCAGACTTGGTCGATTATCTCTAGGACTACTGTACCGATTTTAATGAAATTTTATATGTACATACATTGATACAATACAAAACAAATAACCATTCAATAATTGTAATACACACGCATGATCGTGCGTAACACTCGTTGGAGTCGGAAAGTATGAAACAGTGGTTGCAGAATAAACAAAAAAATGGGTTAATAGATGGGTTAATAGGGGGTATGGTCCCCTCTTACAGATATACAGGTCTCGCAGCGCGATTTCATACTTGAAATAAGGCAGTTTATTATTTCCTGTGGCAATTGGTCCCACGCGTTCAGAACCGCTGTTTTCATTCCATGGATGGTACTCGGAGGAGGGTTGCGAGTTGCAATTACACTCTCCAGAGCGTCTCAAACTATGTGTGAGAGGGTTAAGGTCTGGAGATCTGACTGGTCAATCCATCCGGTGAATATCCTAACTCTCTAGAAATTCGTCGACCAGAAGAGCTCTATGTGGCCTCGCGTTATCGTCCATTAAAATGAACTCAGGGCCAACTGCGCCCCTGAAAAGGCGAACATAGGGCTCCAAGACCTCACACCAGTCACACTGCCTCTTTCAAAGACATGGAGAGGTGTGCGGCCATCCAACATGATGCCTGTTCAGACCATTATACCTCCTCCGCCATAATGGTCGATTTAGCGGACATTGGAGGGTAGGTAGCGGGTCTCTGGTTCTCTCCATATGAACGTACGGCGAGAATCAGTGTTTGGGTTGAACAGGGACTCATCAGTGAAGAGAACGGTCGCCCATTGATCCATACTCCAATCTCTATGCTCTCTGAAATTCACCGAGGTGTGCTAGTGAACGCAATGCTTCTTAACTTACGCGCGCTTATAAAGCCCGTTTCTCTACTGGCTCCGTCTACACAACCGTGTACGCTTACGTATTTGACGTACAAGATTTTCATTTTTGTCTAGAAGCAGTGGTTTTACATTCAGTTCAGTTCTTTTCATGAAATTCGATAAAATATACAAATTCTCTTAATTTATTTCACCAGTGTATGTATGTAACATTAAAAAATGATTCGTGAGAAAATATTTCGAGGTTAGCCTGCACCTCCGAGTATTTTTTCACGTGTCTTTTAACATTTCGCATCCCATTGCATCAGAAATAATTAATTTTTGCAAGCTAAGCTAAATTCATCTTCCCACGCATTGATCCATCTGTTCCCATCTATTTACTATAAGATGTCCCATCAAATGATACCATATAAGGCAATGAAATCTGTCTGAGTGTTGCTGATCAAGGAATAATTAATTTGTTGATACGCAACTTGTAACTTGTTGCGCCATCTCTTATAACACTCGAATCATGACTGTGGTCTAATAAAGACGTCATTTTCATTGCTCTCTGTTCTGCTCGTATTTTATGAGTAAATAAGTAGTGACACTTATAAGAAAGTCGTCACATATAAACAGAAGCTATTCGCACATTTTTTAGACGATTTTGGTTAGCGGTAATAAAAAATCGTTTCCTGCAAAAGATATAATTGCAGTTGTACTATGTTTTTAAAAGTCAAAATTATCGTCTGCGGCTTGAGAGGTTTTTTAAAATTCAAAATGGCGTTTTTAACGAAGCAGTGGTTCGAAGGCTATATTTATGCTCTTTCCGAAGAGAAATATTCATATTCCGTTATCCAAAAACGATGTGAGAGTCATGGTTTTGTGATATTTAAAGCGTCGATAGGTAATATCGTCAACAAGAAAGGAAAAAAAAGTCAAATCGGAGCCTCAAGTGGGACAAACATTACAAACAAGTATCCAAGGAAGAAATGGACATATTCGACTATTGCAAAGGTACGTTGTTTAATGTTTAAAAAAAAATCCCCCTAGTCAAAGGACAGTTGCAAAATCATTCAAATGCTCGGTCTCCACTGTAAACAAAATGATAAACGCTGATTTAAATCTTAAGAAAGCGAAAAAACGCAATGTGCAACGTCTTTCTCCAAAGCATATCGCTGTACACAGGACACGCTGCCGAATTCTATATGAGAAACACTTATCCAAAGAAAAATGGAAAAAAATTGTCACAATAGATGAATCATGGGTGTATTTAAATGATTGCAGCAAAAAAAGAGCCATTTATTATCATAAAAGGGGAGAAAAAAATTTAAGTACACGGTTCACAGAATGGAAAGAAAGTTTTTCTAAGGGATTCATGATTGTTGCTGGTTTTTCATATAATGGCAAGTTAAAAATAAAGAGAGTGGAAAAGAATGTCAAGATTAACTCCAAATACTATCAGGAACATATTTTATCGCCAATTTTTCTGAATGAAATACCATCGCTATACCCACAGCCATGCTTTTCCATGCCATCAATCTGTGGAACTCCATCAAGACAAAGCTAGCAGTCACTCATCAAAATCCACTGTAAATTTCCTAAAAGAAATGGAACAAAAAAACGGTATCAAGGCCATACCCTTCACTGATATCCCTACTAAATCTACCGATGTATCACCTATGGAGTTTTGTGTTTCGGATTTTTAATATCTGCATTATCCAAACGTCGTCCCACAACCCTTAAGCTTCGGTTTCCTAAGAAAGCGTAGCCGTGATCTAGCGGCAGTGATGTAGCGGTGGGTGAAGTCACTAAAACGTTGTTTATATTAACACATGGTGTTGGTTTCCTAGAGAGCGTTGTTTGTGAGCGTAATGAAAATTATCGGAGCCGTCATTTCCATGACTGTCGTCATAGCGGTCTCAAACAGTTGAAGAACGTTTTTTCTCTTGTAGTGGCCATATTTCATTTCCTGCTCCAAACGATTCGAGCGAAGAGGAGAAAAATAAATAAACACTTTTGACTGCCATTGATTAATTCGTTTTTGTAAAATCGGGATCGTTAAACACAGAATGAAAATTTCATCGGATTTGAAATCTGCGGAAAATTTGACACCAGATCGATACCTTAAATGTAATTTTCTTTAAATAAATAATTAATTATTTAATAAATAATTAAATAATCAAATGGTAAATAATTGAAAAAAAAAAACTGTTTTTGATATCGATCTGGCGTAGAAATTTACGCTGATTTGAAATCCGTTGAACCTTTCACTCTACCTTCAATGATCCCGAAGTTAGAAACTTTGGACTAGAGAATAAAAAACCACTTTGTTTTGCTTCTCGTATAAAATAAACCACGACAGCCGTCTGTGTTGCCCATTCTCCAACGTATTCTCTCTGTCCGTCTAAGTTCACACCTCAGGATTCTTGTTTAGACGGCCGAAGCTTAAACGACTATCCTCCGCGTATGCGTTAAGGCGGAGAGCGTCTTGTCTACTTCATTAGAAGGTCGACGTTTTAAACGAGGCCCATGCGCAGATAAGAGCACGATCACGAGCAATTTAAACCAGCTGCTGAGTTTAGTGTTCTTATCTAACTGTAGGAGATTGACAACGCTTTGTCAAGTCAACTAGCAGATCGCTGCGTAGTGTGAATCTAGTCACTGCTTCGGAATTATCCTGAATTTTGAAATACATGCGTTTCGAGTCTAAAATATTTGAAAAAAATGTCTAACTCCGGCTCGAATTCTTCAGACTCCGATTCATGTCAAAACACGGAACATTCCAACCCAGATTCCCAGAAGAGTGTCTTCAGTGGAAAAAACGATGCTGACACACAGGATTCAGGAACTCCTACTGAATCTTTATCAAATTCAACAAAACGCACAGCGGAACATGCAGGACTAAATACGATGTTAAACGAAGGAGTGGATGGAAATAGTCCAAAGAAATGCAGAAACATCACCTTCGAAGAAGAATCCAATTTTGCGGACCTTTTTTTCACTGCTCTCAAACATATAATTGAATTTAAAAAAATTAAATTGGAGTTTATAGAGGAGGTTGCTCAAATGATCAAAGATTCATTCCATTATGACAAAGGACGCCGATTTACTGATATTGATTACAAAATATCAGAAAACATATACGGCTTCTTTTATCGTTATGGTGTTTTGTCAGCTGGTGTTGTAAGATGTAAAATTTTGGAGGCCCTAAGTGATTGTAAAGAGCTTCGATCTCAATTGAGTGTTTCTTCACTTAAAATCATAAGTCTTGGAAGTGGTCCTGGATGCGATATTATAGGACTTTGCAGTGCTTTGCATGAATATAAGTACGGAAAGGTCGAATTAACTCTTGTAGATAAATACAAAGGTTGGAGGCCAGTTTTCAATGTGATCGAATTTTTAACAAGGGAAGGTGAATACGGAAATGCAAGTCTTATGTTTCAAAACAGCGACGTTAGTACAACGTTTTTACGTAAAGATTTATCTGATAACACAGATCAGAACGAAGCATATCTCTCAGCTTTAAAAGGAGCTGATGTCGTATTGATAAGCAGATTGTTCTCTATTTCAGATCACCTAAGGAATGGAACCATTGCAAAGGTAAGGAATATTTTTATACATTCGTAATCTGAAAATACGTTTAATAAAAAGAATTGAGCTTAAATTCCATTTATTTTAAATACGAGGCTCAAATTTAATTTTTAAAAATCTATGGACCTAATAAAGCAAGCTTTTGTTTATCTTTATGAAATAAGTCCTGTGTTTTAAATAATGTAAAATGTCTTAAACATTAAAAAAGATTTTTTAGCACTTTTTTTAGGGCATTAAGATTGTATTCTTGTCTTAGGACTAATGGTAACTCACGCAAAGATTCCTTCATTTTTCAAAATTATACAAGCTGATTTCGTGCTTGTTTCTTAGGTAATTGGAGAATTTAACCTTCTAATAATACCGCATGAACTGAAAATTACACGTGAATTATTATTAAAGACGCTTATAAATTTATACGCAACATACAGTCTAGAGAAATTTGTGTAAGGCTGCTTATGTTTATTCACAAACGTATTTCTTTCCCATTTTCCAAGAATTGTTTTACTCTATCGAGTGAGTTTTACTTCCAAGTGTGTTCACATGGCTTCCCGATTCTTACGAAATTGAATTGATATTTAAGTCTTAATTAGGGGATGTTTTGGCTGCACTTTAATTCAAGAAAACTAGGATATTGCAGTAGTTTCTAACTAAACAATAATTGCTGTTAATCCAGAGAAGCACCTTTTTCTTCGTGTCAGAAATATTTTTTTAGCTGAAAGCAATTCCCTTCAACACGTATTTTATTAGGTAAGATATTCACGTAATCTACAATTTACTGTGTTGAGTGAAACGTTTTAAATTTACATCAGTTACGGACGTATTAATGAACAAAACAATTTTCTAGTCTTATTTCAAAATTCAACTGAATATATCGTAGTGAGCAACCACATCATTTGTGGATAAATGTGTTGTATTATGTATGAAGCAGTGAACTATGCTTGGTTTACTTTTTTCATTTTTTGTTTCAATCATTAATGATTAAGAAAATTCATATAAATGTCAAAATGCATATAAATTTTGATTTTTTACCTAATAATTAATAGTTAGTCTCTTAGCAGCTGCATAATAAAGTTTGTTTTAGTGTGTTAATGAGTTTCTGTTCTAAGCGAACGATTTACTTAATACAATTTGTTCACTATGTATATTTGACTAACTTGGAATCGAGACTTAAAATTCTAAAATCTTCAATTTTAAAGTTTTTGTTCTGAAATTTTTTCTGGGTATACATTGTATTTTGCAATTACAATAACTATTTTATATTTTCAATAGCTTAAATTTAAAAAAAAATTAAAATTTAAAAATGTCAAAATTTGGACGTTGGGCAAAATTGATATATCTCAAAATATTTTATAACAAATCACTTCATTTTTGCATTATTTAACTTCTAGGAGTTCATACTATATTGTCTTCGTAATTTTTGGTTAAAACAATTAGAAAAAAATATTTTGTTAAAAAACTACATAAGACATATAGTATACAAAGTTCGAAAAATTATAGGAAAAAAACTAATATATATGTACACAATTGCTGAAGACAAATTAAAGAACTATAATTGAAAAGTAAATGTTGAAAATTTCGTTCATTTATGACAAGTAGGTCTTAAGTTATATCCATTTTTACAATTGAAATCCCATTTAGCACAAAAGGAGAAAAAGAGCGGTTCAAATTATGCAGTCTCGTTGGATTTGCAGCTGTCATGTTTACAAAAATTTGAATAGTTATGTTTCTACTTGTGGTAGAAATAAAATTTAGGTGTCATTTTAAACAGAAATATCTATATTGTTTTTTTAAATAATAAATTAACTGGACTTTTTTTCATATTTTGAGTCGCAGACTCCTTAAAATAATGTTCAGCGATTCTCTTAATTTTGATAACCAATTTTTTTAAGTTCATTTTTTAAATTCCGTTCATAATTGTAGAAAAAAAATATTTTTAATCTTTATCCTTTCTCTTACATTTTACAGACTGTTACAGAATCAATGAAACAAGGCGCTTCATTGATATTGATAGAATCTCCTATAATTGCTGATGCTACCAACCTATTCTTCTGTGAATTGGATAAAATCTACCGAAGCAAAATAGATTGGCAGGATTACTACGTTCAAGGAAGTGTTCACCCTGGTGTGACAATTGCAGAAAAGTCTAACGCTCAAATTTATGTAATGAAAAAAAATTCAAAGTAGCGTGATAAAGTTTGTATTTACTAAATAGTTTCCTATTACATAATTCAAAAATATTACAATACACATTGATATGACTACTTGTGTTTAATGTTGTATTTTTGTTATTAAAACTCACCAGTAAATGTATGCAATAAAAGCGATAATGTATTCGTAAATACTTCATACATAAATTTATTACAAGTGTTTTTTTTTATTTTTTATTTTAGATCAATTTCATCAATTGCTTGAATATATTTTGAAGTATTTAAATTTAATCTTAAATATTTACATACATTCCACAAATATATCAATACAATGCACATTTTAGCGTAAGAAGGAACTGAAAATAGGAAACCATTCAAATAATTTAATTTATTTAGCCTCAAATTAATGGGAAAATGCACTTAAATTTATTGGAACTATAAATGGTTTAAAGGCACTGGGAAATCACAATTCTTCAAAAAACGAATTTTTGATTTCAATTGCATTTAATAGAGGGCACAAATACGAATCGATTGATGTATCACTTATTATGTAAAATGCATTTTAAGTTACTAAAATTAAATTTTGAAATTATCCTTTTTGGTTTCGGTTTTAGGTTTGAAGTTTCGGTATTGCCGACGATGGATAATATTTTTTATAATATTTTATATTTTTAGTATTTTTTTGTATAAATATACATTTTAATCGATTGGAAACAGGTTTAACTGCGACTGTTATTATATTTAACCGATAATTTTGTTTACTTGTGCTTAGGAAAGTTCTTATCGGAAAGGTAAGGAGATGCTTTTTTGTCGTTTTCTCAAAATGATAAATTTTTATCTTCAGGTGCGCTCTGTGAAAAAACTATTAAAGCTATCAGTCTGAAATTTTGCATACACATGTATTTCCATTAGGCAATTATGTTAAAATATAAACTATTGAGGAAATATGAACACACATTTTTTTAATGGATAATTAGTAGGTATAAAATCAAAACTTTTTCATGAATTGACTTAAATTGTGTCTAAAAATTTTTTTTTCTGGTTATTTTCAACAAAAAATATTTTAATGAATTCAAGAAACATTTCTAGTGACAGGGGAAGATGTTACTACTCAATATATATTAAACATTTTTTACAGAGCGCACCCAAAGTGAACTCACGTTATTGAATTTTTTTTCACCAAGTTCTATATAAATGCTCTCTACAAAATATTTTGACTTTAAAATTTTTTATTTTTAGCTTGAATTAGTATTAAAATGCATTACAAACATGTGTGCAAAAATTTATATTGGTACTTATAATAGCTTAAATTTTATATGCATTCAAATATTGGTCACATTTTCATGATTTCTGGCCTTTGGTGACTTCCCGGTGCCCTTAAAAATTGGCCCCAGTTTTTAATATATTCATGAGAGTTTGTTTCAGGTAAGTAGAATTACTGTTGTACAAGAATTCTACTTTTATATTTATTATGTTTTAAATTTAGTTTTTTTAACAGCTAGGATCTTAAATTTGTAATAAACTGTTCTAGAGAGAAGAATAACTTAGAATTACCGAAGGTGCAATGAAACGTTTCAATAAAATAAAGACATTATAAGGAGAAGTAAGAAACGTAAAACTATTTGTCAAATCAAATAATTTTATTGTTCTTAAAACTACTGTATTTTTTCGTGAATAACTCAATTTAGCTTTTTAAGATCTTTAGTACTTAAATTGATTATGTACATATATTAAAATGAAGCATAATGTATTCGGGAGGAAATATTAAAAACTATTTTAAGATTTTATTTGATATTTCTTTGACTGTTGTTCGAATTTAGCAATTTGATTATTTCATACAAATATATAACACACAATTTAAATTATTAATAAATAATATTCTTCTTGAAAATAGTGCTCCCTTGTCATAGTCAAGAGCCCTTACATATTAAAAACTACTTTTCTGTAAAAAAATAAT
The DNA here is from genome assembly GCA_947359465.1 of Metellina segmentata. NCBI lineage: Eukaryota > Metazoa > Arthropoda > Arachnida > Araneae > Tetragnathidae > Metellina > Metellina segmentata. Next base: position 49,234,754 of record OX375884.1, on the reverse strand, counting down.
CAAATTTAACCATAAATGGCTTATATGAGAGGTCTTGAAATATTACCTTATCACATCTTAAAATTCGAATTTAATTCTTTTTTCTTTATAAAATATTTATCATTCGAAGTTTATTTTAGGATGCTGTAAAAAGATATAAACATAGGAACTTATTCTCTTTTTACTCCCATCAAATTACATAATTACCATTGCATCAGTTGGAATGAAACCATTTGAAAGAAATTCTGAACTAAAAGATCAACTTTCTTGTATTGATTAAAATAAAATAGTGCCATGATGTCAGGATATATTTGATCTTTAAACAAAAATATTTATAGCAATAATGAGTCATGATCAGGAATTTCTCCTTTAAAAAGCATGATTTTTTATTCAAAACAGAAAATAATGATTTACAAAAACTATCGATTTCATTTAGACTAAATTTTTAAATATGTAAGCATTTTATATTTTTTCAAAAGAGCCGCAAATGTAGTGTGTTGGGATAAAGATCCAATCATGATACAAAAAGTCCCCGTGTAAATAGGTTCATATTTCTAAATGACGAAAAATGAAAAATATGCTTAGAGTAAACTTTATACCGGAAAAAATGCCTTTTTTTTGCATACAACATTTGGATGAACAATTCATCGAAGGAGAAAACAGTATGATGAGAGACAATTCTTTCTCTTTCTTTATCTGCACCAATTTCTAAACAAGGAGCTTTTCCCACAACTTTTAAGGGGCAACCGAATTGTTTGTCTGTTTCCTTACATTAAAAGAGAAAGACCCCAGAGGAGAGTGGAAACGACATTTCTAAACAATGTGATATTGGAATCAAAAAATGGTGTGATGATATCATTAATGACATTTATTAAAGCTACTAATCTACACTGAATGCAACATGTACAGCATGCAAATCATTATATAGAATAAGTTTTTTCGTTATTGATACCACGATATGCCTAAAATAATTGTAGCCTTTGCTATTAAAGATAATCTTGCAGTTATTGTTCACCGTAATATGGAGAAGAAATAACTCCAAGTTATACAGGAACACACAGGACACAAAATTAATTTTAAACCAACTCAATTTTTCGTCTATTCAATGAAGCCTTTGAAGTAAATATTTAAAAATATAGTTGAAGCTTTTAAATTTTGCATTTAAAAATTACAGATGAATCTTAATAAAATGTATTAAAATTTCTTAGCGAAAAATTCCAGTTATTGTTTGAAACGTATCCTACATATTATTGTTATTATCATATTAGAAATAGCCCCATTCTCTCATTTTACCTCAACCAAATTCCTTTGGAAGATTAGACACATATTTGATTTGAAATGTATGAATTTTCATGTCTTTTTGGTTTTCTTTATTACTGTTTACCTGAAATTAATTTTTTCCCAAATAAGTAACTATTGCAATCTAAATATTAATGAGAAGTTGAAAGTTTTTTACCATGCGAATTCCTTTTGTTTTATTTTCTATTGGTAACATAATATTTTTTTAAACAAGTCTTGAACCATTTATATAACACAAAAATAATTAAGAAATTTTATATGTTTTATTCATATAAAATAAATACATAATGCAAAAAATTCTAAATTTTTCTAATTAAAATTAAAATTTCTTTCATACCATGTTTTAAAATCATTGTTTAGAGTTTATTTTGTTTTGTTTTTTCGCGAAAGTAAATAACAAATTCATTTTTATAGTAAAAATAATTTGTTTTTAAACGCTTTTTGATATTTATTTTTAGAAATTCAAATTCTCTTTGTATCTTTCAAATTCAGAATTACCTTAATTTCTTACTGTCAAAATGCAAAGTAAAAGTAATAAAACTTATAAGAAACTTCCTGTCTTTATCATTACTAAACAAACAGTGAAGTGAAACTTCCTATCTTTAACATTTCTAATCAAACAGTGAAGTGAAATTTCCTACCTTTAATTTACTAAACAAACAGTGAAGTGAAACTCCCGATATCGCTCGGGACATCACAAATGGTTGTATCAAGCTTGTTACTTATCTAGTAAATAGTCTTGATAGGACGCCGTAGGCAGACACTGTATCACAAGTGTGGCTTTCAGCTATGTAGTACGCCTTACGGATGAGTTTCCACTTTGGTAGAAAGTTGTGTGGAAGTTTGGATAGGTGTACGCAATTAACACACTATACACAATTAACGGAACACAACACAATGAACAAGGATACATATTTAAAAATTTTTTTAAAAGAAACGTCTTAGTGGGCTACTAATAATACTATAATACTCGTATATAGATCTACGAATTTCGTCAGAAAAGCTCGGTTATTTCGAGAACTTTCGACTTCTCAGCTCTCACAGACATAATCAATGTTGGAGTTGAGAAATTCCATCATTTAAAGGATTTTGTGGTGGCAGTGTCTATTCTTGGCAGTACTTGAGTACCGATAAGGGTAGTTTAGTAGAGAAGGATTCGTCAGATGCCACGGACTTGTGAGATCACAATCAAAATGGTAATGTATGGGATCACCTTCCCAACCTCAGATTGCACAGTGCACTTGTTCTTAGATGGAAACGGCTTAGATTCGCCGGAAATGAGCCATGGCCTGTGAAAAATTGTACCAGTTTTGAGTTCTTGTATATAGGTCGGTTGAAATCTTCGGAGTGAATTGGCAAGTGTATCTGCCTTTGGTAGAAACAAGGGATGCGACATCGACAGCAAAACATCGATGTTCAAAATGAAAACATCGATGTTTATAATACATCGACCAAAAACCATCGATGTTTTTAAACATCGATGTTTTTCAAAATCAGTGTATTTAAACTTTTTAGAAAATAATATTTACAACAATTTGACATAGGAACTCCTAACTATAACTATTATTAGGAAGGTACATTACAATAATTATTGTTAGTTATTATTATTTATTTATCAACTTATGGGGAGAAACAGGCCTATAATTATTGTCTGCCACAAAATTTGTTATTTATAGTTTGTCAAAAAATAAGTTTGTTAACTTTCTCCACCTTAAGTCGACTTCTTTTTTCACTAACTATCCCACCAGTTAGGGAAAAACTCTTTCTGATGGAACGGATGTCGCCATCACTGACAAATACTTAGTGGCACGGTTATTTATCTTAATTTATTTCATTCAAAAATAAAACATCGACAATTTTAACACATCGATGTTAAATAAACATCAACTCCAATAACTCGATGGTAAATACATCAATGTTTTTTTTATCAAACATCGACATCGATGATTTTGAAAACACCGACATCGATGTCGCATCCCTACTTTTCAGAAATTCACCCTTGGACACTTCTGTCTAAATATATGTTCAATTTACTGATTATAAAAATTATGCTGATTGTTTTTTTTTTTTTTTTTAATTTTTATAAAAAATGGTATTTTTTTATTTAAAAATAAAGCATCGACACCGAAAAACCTCGATGTTACAAAAACATAACAAGCATCGATGTTTTAACATCGATGTTTGTTATGAAACATCGATGTTTTGAAAACATCGACATCGATGTCGCATCCCTAATAGAAACATCCCATTTTGCTTCCCGGAAACTTAATAGAAACATCCCATCCCGGAAACTTAATGACAAAATCCAGGTCCTCATGTAAAACATGTGGTGACGCCATTGAAGGAAACACATTGAAAAAATAGCGCTCAATTTTGTCGCATGCGTATCACTACAAAAAGGCTCGTTTACAGAAAAAAAATAGCTGAATAATACGAATTTTGGATTTTTCCTTACGGGTCTCCCTTAAGCATATTCCCATAGCACAGACTATTCACCATTTTTCATCTGTTTTAAGGTTTATTAGTCACTTCCTAATTTTGTAAATTTGTACTACCAGTTTGACTAAGTTTTCATCTGTGTATCTGGAACATACACTTTGCGTATGCAAAAGGGAGGGACATTTGTGATACAATCACTATACAATCTTTCACTAAACATTGCTATATTATTTAAATGAAAATGGAACTTAGATTTGTTTCAACATTTGAACGGGATTACTAAATAAAAATCACACTGTAGTTCTGCTTTTAAGCAATTCTAAGGATACTAATAAAATAAAATTTTAAATTGAGTAGAAGTATTTTCGATGGTAGAGATAACAGGGTGTATCAGAATGCTGTATAAAACAATAATTTGTGAAATTATTGGGGAATTAATGCATAAATACCAAATTGATAAAGGGTATTTATTACAACTTTTACTTCAATCTCGTAATTCTCAACACCACAGACAACGTAGTGATATAAGGTATTAATCTGGTGTAAAATTTTCCGCAGATTTAAAATCCGTTGAAGATATATTCAATTTAAAAATTATTTATTTAAAGAAAATCATATTTTTAGGTATCAATCTAAAGTGAAATTTTCCACAGATTTCAAATCCGTTGAAATTTTTACTCTATCTTTAACGGTCTAGGAGATAGAAAAAGAACTAATTGACTTCAGTTAAAAGATTGTTTGTTTTTATCGTCTGGGCTGGAAAATCCTTCGTCCGCGCAAAATCTAAACGGAAACGAAAACAATAAATTTAGAATCTGTGATCTCTTCTATGCAGTAGCATTCAATAATGATTACATTTCATTAAATTCATTTAAAATTGTTCTAGGTTGAATTTTAAATTTCGCAACGACCCAAAAATTGCAAAAAATTCGGACTATCTGTGTGCCAAATCTTATTGCTGTAAGTGCCATAGAATCATCAGGATTTTGCGGCAAGAAACAGACAGACAAACACTTCCTTTTATAATATAGTAGAGAGGAGTAAATACAATAATACCCCGAAGTTACAAGATAGGTAGGACCAACGAAACACGCTAAAGTCGAAATCGCGTAAATCGGGGTACAGTTTCCATCAATCGTAGCATCGTAATCGTGCTCATAGATTTCGCCCGAAACTCGTCCAATGCGTATGACAGCAAGAAAAAAACTGAAGATAACGGACGGGAGTATTTCCAAACGAATAAATCAAGAACCGCTTAATTCCGGATATTACTGTATTACAAAACTATTTATAACTATTAATAATAAGAAAAATTATAAAGTTATAAATAGTAAGAAAATGTTGATATCACGATATTGGTAACCCCCACATGGGGAGCTTTTTTTTTACAGGAATCAATATATTGAAGCCAATCTCGGAGATTATTGGGAGAACGAGTCAATAAGTTGTTTCTAATTGGCTCTAGACTCCAATAACTCCGGTATACATGTGAAGCACACTATGTTAAAAAAACAATTCTGGTTGGTTTATTGGATTTTATGGCGCACGGGTCATATTTGGCCATACTGTGCCAAAGACAATATTGGCAATGTCAAATAAGGGACAGACAGCAAGAGGATAATTATGCTGACATAGAAGACAGAAATACAAATTGTAAAAATCAGTCCTGAGGATAAAAACGGAGAAAAATTAAAATCCCTCAAGACCGTTTCTGAAGAAAACTAACCTTTATGCAAGAGAATAAACTGTCTTATTGGACACTTCACTAGTCTAAAAATCACTACATTCTGTTCTAGAAACCAAAGACACTAACGTCTGAAAATTTTGACTAAACGTGTTTTACTGCTAAGTCGACCATATATTGTGTGATCGAAACTATTTTAACTATTTCGTTAATAAAGATTATTTGCATTTTCGTAATTTCATCGCTCACTTTAAAGGGGTCAACAAAAAAAATAGGGTCGACGTGGTCGGGTCCCTAGTAAATGGCGTTCTTGACTGCATTCTTACGGTTTGATATTCGATGTTTGTGTCAAACTAATAATTCCTGTTTATCGATCGTTGCCATGGTTACTGTAGAAAAGGCAGTGTAGACCGAAGATTGAATGTCAGGAGGTATTCCTAGTGTTAGGGTACTGAAATTTAAGTAAAAAATAATATCCAAGTTTTTAAAGTGTCTATGTATTCAACATTTAAAACGATCGTAAGTAGTTGACGATACCAAGTAGTAGTTGTCAAGTATTTCAATCTTCTGAAGCAATTGATCAACTCAATCCATAACTGAAACACATTTGTATAAAACGGATGAAAATTGTACCCATATATCTGAATCTAAAAATCGTATCATAATTTATTGAGACTTCATCAAAAGTTAATCAATATGAAAACTCGTGATTTAGAGACTAGGTAATAAAATGTGATAAAAAAAGATTAATTTATGTAAACATATACAGTACAGGATTTTATTATTCCATTTGTTGACGAAAAAATATTTCCGAGTCAACTGTATATTTCGGATTATGCACTTTAAAATTCCGAAATAGTGAATTCAGCAAGAGAACATCAAAATATTATAATTAACTCGTAATTTAGAGGCTCATTATAATAAAATATGAGAATAAAAAATTGATTTATAAAAACATAGCACAGGTTTTTATTATTCAATTCGCTGACAAAACCATTTCAGAGGCAAGTGCATATTTTGAATTTCACACTTTAAAATAAAGAAATAGTGAATTCAGCAAAAGAACATCAAAATATTAACTTAGTCTCTTGGTTAAAAACTTTACTTACCCTAGGGTTTCTCTTCAAGGCAAAATGTACATCTAGGATATTTATTTAAAAATTGTAAAATATTAGATTGACAAAAGAACCCAAATATATAAATAAAGTATGATACATTGAGAAGGCCTCTTATATATATATTCTTACAAAAGCTGTACTTCATATATTTTTATGCATGATTCAGTGTATCGAAAGAGAAATCCTCTTGGGAAATGTTTTTTTTTTAATTTTAGAAAAAGCTGAATGGTGTTGAAATGTAGCTGTCACTTTTATCAAATGAAAGTGACTCCATAAAAGATTTTTTCAGGAAAAAAGAGTCATATCTCTGCGCTATCTAGTATTTTGATTTTTGAAAAAGCTGGGTTGTGTTGAAATGTAGAGAGCACTGTAAGTTTTATCAAAATAAGTGGATCAACAGAGGGACTATATATATATATATATATATATATATATATTATGAGTTACAAATTCGGACAATAGATGGTGCTGCAATCTTGATTCCCCTCCCTCTTTAAATAGTGTGTAAATTGTGATTCGTAAACAGGCGTCAAAATCACATTGCAATGGATTCGAAATGGCCACCTTGAACAGCAATCACTTGACGCAAGCGAAAGGGGAAGTTTGAAGCCACCTGCAGCAATGTGTGGACTGAAATGGATACACATGCCACACAGACGAACTGTTCTCGCGCTTGAGAATTCTTATTGTAAACAATGTCCTTCAAATAGCCCCAGAGAAAGAAGTCGCATGGATTGAGATCTGGTGATTATGGAGGCCAGTCTGGTCCTTTGCCGGTCTCTTTAGAATAATTTAGATAAATGATTCTGTCACTGAAGAATTCGTCAAGGAACGTGAACATTGAAGAAGTGTGGTGTGGTCGTGCACCATATTGAATAAATCACGAAGTGTCTGGAGCATCGTCGTTCCTCCAATGAATACATGACTTGAATTTCCTCCTTCTACAGGCTACTACTAAACTTCCTGCCACACTGTGCCAGTGGTAGAGACTGAAGTTTGAAAAAAAGCTACTTCTCATAGTAATTTATGCTTACAATGACTACAGCGCCATCTATTAGACAAAATTATAACTAATGTTAAACCGTCTATTTCAAATTCCAGACCTACCCATTAAATGTAACACTTGTTTCACATTTCTTTCTTCCACGGTTTCGTAGTTATGTCATTTCAAAGTTGAGGAGTCCTTTCTGAAACACCCTGTATTTCTATTTTAATCGATAAAAATTATTATTATTATTCAATGAATATTTAACAGTGGGATGCTTATAAATAATTTACTCAATTGTTGTACAGAAGATACTCATTAGTAATAAGCAAATACGCGGGAAAACAACCAAATGTATGTTACTACGGCGAATTTTATTGTTGTTAAACACGCAAATAAATGTTGCTAAACACGCAAAGCAATTGTTGATGAAAAAGAAACAATTCTGGCAGGCCTTTTGTGTGCCTTTCCTGTGTTAACCCTCATAGTGGTTGTCTCTACGAGATATCTCGTCATTAGAGTAAAACTGAGCAGGTCTTGATCCCGTCATCATCCATCGAAATCACTTTAAGGGCCGAACTACGTTTTGATGGAAATCCATTTAAGGGTTAAATTGGAATTTTTATAATAGATCACACTGCATTTCTTTGTTAATTAAGAAAGGTTGAATTTAGGAAAAGGTACGATAAAGCTTATCAACATTTGGTCATGTGTTTTCGACCGACTCGCACGGGCAAAACCGGGCTAGCCACGCTGTGGCTTGTCTAGAATAAGGAGGAAAATAACCAACAAATCAGAGTACTGCATTGAGACAAACTATTACATATCTAAGAGATTTGCAATCTGGAAGTCTATCTATACTGTATCATTAAGAAGTAAGCGAAGAAAAAATGTGTCATGTGTACAAAATCCGAACCTTGTTGATTACACACAGTATTATCATGCATACCAACTCTGGATCCAAACAATTAGATGACGAATCAACATGCGATAACCGATATCAGACTTCCATCAAGCGAAATTCTGTGTGAATTTGGAGTGAAGGATAAACCAGTTGTAAAAGCAACGGATTAATGACCGGGGGTTGTGAGTTCGGAACTCGGTCGTGTATGCGGGGGATGGTGCACGTTATATCTGCTGTGCACTCAAATATACTCACGTTGGCGGCGTGTCGTGGAAGGTTGGAGAGCGGGGTGCCAGCTAAGGCGAGATCTCGTCATTTGACAGCGGTTCAAAATTACGTGTTGTTGTCCTATTATATTTTCTTTTCTTCCGGGTTTGATTCCTGATTGTCCGTTGGGTTGCTCCAGTGCGATGTTGATTAAATACTTACCAACCCTCATGAATTTCTCTTAAACATACTCTTGCATTGTAATGCGTTATAAGCACTACACGGAACACACCAGACATACCTAGAGCATACCTAAATAGGCGACACCTGGAGAATCCGTGTTATACAAACAGACGTGCACCTTTTCGATGGCGTCAGAGATAAAACTTATCTTACGATATCTATACATATTCAGGAATAAATCTTCAGTGTTTGAACAAGTGTTGCACGGGAAACGCCTCCAGTAGGGTGTAAAAACACATCTGTGTTATACCAACAGCACATTTTCATGCTGGTATAAGCGGTATTCTCTAACATTTGAACATTTGGTTGTAAGTAGCTACTATTCTAAGTACGATGGCTTGCTTAAATATTATAATTGCTCTAACTAACACCAATACACACTCCAGTGCCTAGTGTCGTGAGACACTGTACCAGTATACCGAGGTGACATGTCTACCCAGAATGTTAGAGCACATTACTTATATACTTCATTACATCTATACAGTATATACATTAAACCATCGTACTAGGTTATATATATATATATAACCTAGTAGGATGGTTTAATGTAATTACTGTATGGACACATTGAAGTATATAACAAAAAACACGCAAAAAAAACCATTTTAAACAACAAAGAACCAAATAGAAATTTAATGCCCCTATTTATTTGTTTACAGAATAGAAATGGAAATTGTATGGTGAATTTAAGGTTTTATTAATGATATTATTCCATCTGTTGTTGATAATACTGATAACCATAAAACAATACTTATCCGTTAAGGATCTACGAAATAATGGTAATGGTAATTTCAGTTAACGGTCGTACTAGAGCAACACAACGGGCTATTGACGACGGTCCGGGATCAGTCCCTTGAGGGAAACATCCGAGGACAACACCTCGTAATTATGAACCACGGTCAGATGACGAAGCAACACCTGAGCTGACACCCCACTCTCCAAACTTCCACACCAATCCAACGTGATACCTACGAAATAAATTTATTATTACACCTGTTGATAAATCATGGGGTATCTATGCTTTTATTTCTCTCTATATTAAAAAAAAGTTACCGCCGCCACCGCCGCAGGATTGAAAACTGTGTTGTTTAGCTCAATTCTTAGACGGTTTCCCGAGAAAGTACTGATCGGAAAAAACGAAATTAACATGGTTTGTTCTTCATCGTATTCCCTGGACAATTATTAAAATTTTTTTCCGATGCGGCTATTAGTTTAGGGTTTATTAAGTGTCAAAATTGAAAAAGCGAAATTTCTTCCGCCAGTGAGCAAAACACACAAATTTTCAGTCTTCAGCCGTGAGTTTTTTTTTAAGAGTACCTCTCAAAGTAAATTTTTGCAGCTCGTCGAGGTTTTTTTTTTTTTGAAATTTCAATTTGGTTCTTGATAATATTTTTTTGAAATTAGGGAAAAATCGGGATATTTTTGTTATTTTTATGGTTGGTTTTTGGGGTTGGCGAGCGTTAGCGAGCAGGGGGCGGAGTTCCCTTGTGTAAAAATTTTTATTTAAACTTGCTTAATGCTGAGCTTAAGAGCTCAGATACTTATTCTGTAAATCCTCATATAATACTATTATTAAACATCATATCTTTAAATAAGAGTACAAATTTCCTATCATCATATTATTGTACCTTACATTATTATTATTTCTAAATTTCAAAAAATCGAATTAAATTCCGATATATCACCTATGGTACTAATACTTATAATACTTATATGATTAAAATTTTCTGTTTCGAGCGGCAAAACTGACATTGATGTCTACAGTAAACGTAATGATTTTAAATTTCTAGTTATTATATTTATATTTTGGGACTAATATTTCTAAAACAATTACTATAATACTATTGTTGGCCAACTAGTTCGTATCAGAAAGATTTGTAACTCTGAATCTAACTTTCTTTTACAGTGTAATAATCTCAAAAACACACTCTTCTCAATACTAAATACCCTTTTCCTTTCTTTAATACTACTTTGAAAGATTTAATAATATCAATAATTATATAACCGATTAATTCTATTTGCCTACTTCTTCTAGAACGTGTTAGTTGCCTTTCCAATTCTATTGTGCTGTATTTTAATTTATTTTTTTAAATAGGGCTGGAGACGAACACAGATTTTTATATTCGATTTTCTTAAAATAGAAATCGGAACACTCTCGGTTCTGATTAACTAAACAGGAACAATATCTCTTTTTTGTAAACAAACGCAACCATTTTTATTTTTAATTATGTAGATAGTTTCAATGTAACATGAGTTTAACTGTCACTAGCCACTGCGTGGCTAGCCCGGCGTTGCCCGTGATGTAAGGTATTAATATGGTGTACAATTTTACGCAGATTTCAAATCCGTTGAAATAAAAAATTATTTATTTAACTAAAAACATATTTTTAAGTATCAATATAAACAGAAATTTCCACAGATTTCAAATCCGTTGAAATTTTTACTCTATCTTTAACGGTCTTGGAGATAGAAAAAAGAACTGACTTCAGTTAAAAGATTTATCGTCTGGCTGGAAATTTATTCGTCCGCGCAAAGTCAAAGTAGAAATGCAAAAAATAATTTTCTGCGGATGAAAAAAACTTGGCATGTTTCCAAACCCATCACATCTTGCTGTCCGGTCCATTACTTTAGCGAAGTGTTTAAGGAAAAGGAATTGAATCAGTAGGAACTTTTGAACCTTACAAAACAAAGCATTTCAATATTTTAATCCTTGATGAACAGTACAGGCATGAATTAATTGTAATAGTAAATCAAATCTTTTAAAAGTTCCTTTGTTGGAAATATGCTTTCAAATATATTCACCCCGCGGCCTAAATTAAAAAAACCCGGGCAAATATCCAGAGTGCCCGTGCATTACCAAAGGGGTTGCCCTGTCCTTTTATTTCTATCTGTCCCTTTGCTGAACAGTTAAACCACAGCATTCTGAGAATATCGCTATCAAAGAAACATTTTAGTGCGGGATTGAGTGCGATAAGCCTCCGGCCTAAATTCCGCCTGAAAGGAAAAGGGAAAAACTCCAAGATAGCCGGAGATAGTATATCGATGTCCCATAGGGTATTGGCGCCAACTTTAGGAAATTATATTGGCTGCCCAAATTAAACCTCGGTTTCTTCACATTAGAGATGGGCAAAACTGTTATTTTACGATAGCAGTATTAGCTGTAACTACCTATTCGTTTTTCGCGATAGCAGTTGTTTTATAAACAGTATTAGCATTTTTTCTACACCTGTTATGAACTAATACTAACAGTTAGCAACTAAATGTAATGGTTATTATTAAGTGTTAGAAATCGACAATAACGGTATTTATTAGTTAGTATGAAAATATTAACGTTTATCGACAAATGTTATTGAGATAGCAGTGGAGCGATTTAAATCAAATTTAGTTTTAAATTAAAAGGTTAAAAGTTTCAAAACATTTCATAAAAAACAAAAAGCTGTAAAACCAAATAATTTTTAAATACTTGATGGCGAATTTAAACAGTTAATAACTAAATGTAATGGTTATTATTAAGTGTTCGACATCATGTTACATCATACAACACATGTTAATTAATCGACATCAATGGTATTTATTAGTTATTAACTGTTTAAATTCGCCATCAAGAATTAAAAATTTTTTTGCAGCCTTTTGTTTTTTATCAAATATTCTTTTCTGAACTGATCTGGTTTTAACTGAATATTTAAAAAAGTTGTAGTCCTACGCTCCAAACTAACGAATCAATTATTAGAATTGAGCCATTCGTTTTTTATATAGATCATTACTATTATTACATCTATAGTTGTATTATTATAAACCTCAGGTTTGGGAGGCCGATTCCCAAATACGAAAATATAGGGGATGCAAGCTTGGCCACTTCTAGGATCCTCAAATATATTTTTTATTATATTGCCCCTTTGACTACGTCTAATATAACTGGCATGATTCTTATAACTTTCAAGGAAGAACTGCTGTACCGGCCGTAGTATAAAGTTTAAATGAACATAAATTATTTATTTCGTCGATAAATTCATGTTTGCTAATTTTAAAATGTGCTGCTAGAGAATCGAAATTACAAATTTCGCTGGAGCTTTCCAAGTTGGGTTTTTAAGGAAATGTACTAAGTGAATCTTTTGAAAAATATTTTGCTTGTTGGAGTCTCCACTGTAAGAGAGGCTTTTTAGTCAAGTTAAATGTAGGTGGCGTTTATGTTTCTGTGGTGGAATATGCTTTATATTATGTATTCAAAATGTGTCATACTTTTTGAATACGACTTCAGCACTTCGCCAGTAAAAATTCCGATATTAAATTCTAAATTGATGTATGGTAGTTAAATGACCAACACCAATTAGATTAAATGCCATTTGAACTACATTTTGAGGTAACCCTGATTTGCACAGCACTAGAGCAATTGAGTAGCGGGAATAAAGTCTTCAGATTCCGTCTATTTTGTTTGCTAAATCTGAAAATCCCTCAAAAAATTAGTCTAGTAACATTTTCTCTACAGACACGTTTGATGTGTTCTGAAAAGGCAGATGCGAAAACCAGAAACTTTCACCTTGTTTGTTGACCCGATTGGATAGCTGTTCGATTTTAGTACTTACGAGGATTATATCACTGAATGTTGTTTGTGCGACAGGTGTCTACTTACACAGTCATCTTAGTAACCTTCATTACAATAACGACTTTTTCCACTCGAGGGGATTTTCGGTGTGAGCGTTTTCAGAATTATGTGGCAAGTTTAGTGAGCGAGATTAAGTATGCGACAGAAACATGGGGATTTGTCAGGAAGCGGTCGAAATTTTCTTCTGTAGCGATACCGAAATGTTATGAATGGAAAAGAATATCACTGCTTTGTCTATGAAAATATTCACCTGTTCTTAAATGAGTGGAAATATTCATGTGAAATTCTAGGAATGTTGCATGTTCCATTCGAAAATCATTAAAACTGATAAACCATCAAAAAAGAGTCCTTCAATTTATTGCCACAAGAAAAGCACCAGCAATGGTCAAGCGGTTAAATGCGGCCCAAGCACTTGATAGCGAGGTCAAATCTCATATGTTCCGAAGACGTGTTGATTGCTTGAAGTTTTATGATGTCTGTAAAACGATATATAAACTCGGGACATCTTCCCCTAAGCCCTCCAAGAAGACATGCCTCTTCCCATGGTACACGGTGGGCGAGTGGATAAAGGAGCTTCGACGAGGTATCTCGTCCAAGATGTGCTCAATTTTGCTAAGGACGAGATATCTCGTCGAGACAAATCTGCCTTGTCACTTGAAGGTCAACGAAGACCCAAGTAAGAAAAACAAATTATCCCTTCCCCAGAGGTGGCGAGTTTGAACCAAAGGCTGGCTAGTACAGGGCATTTTTCGACACGATGATAAACTACTAGGAGGTAGGGTTGCGACATCGACAGCAAAACATCTATGTTTTGAAACATCGATGTTCTAAATTAAAACATCGATATTGATAAAAACATCTTTCCAAAAACATCGACGTTGATAAAACATCGTTCCAAAAACATCGATGTTTTTAAAATTCAGTGCATTTAAACTTTTTTCCCATTTCTTAAAACTGGTTTAGCAACTAAGGATGCAACATCGACAGCAAAACATCGATGTTGATAAATGCATCGCCCCCAAACTATCGATGTTTTTATAATTTAGTGAATTCAAACTTTTTCCTCCATTTCTTAAAACTGGTTTAGCACCTAGTGATGCTACATCGACAGCAAAACATCGATGTTCAAATTTGAAACATCGGTGGTGATAATGCATCGCCCCCAAACTATCGATGTTTTTAAAATTCAGTGTATTTGAACTTTTTTCCCCATTTCTTAAAACTGGTTTAGCAACTAGTGATGCGACATCGGCTCCAATACAACAATGTTTTTATAAAACATAAATGTTTTGAAAACATCGACATCGATGTCGCATCCCTACTTTTCAGACCCTCCACCTTTGGTCTAAAAGTATGTTGAATTTGCTGATTCTGAAAATTATGCAACTTGGTTATTTTTTAAATTTTATAACGGTACTTTTTTCATTTAAAAAAAAACATCGACAACGTAAAAACATTGACAAGTATAAACATCGATGTTACAAAAACATCGATCCCAATACATCGATGTTAAATACATCGATTAAAAAAAAACATCGATGTTTTGAAAACATCGACATCGATTTCGCATCCCTACTAGGAGGGTTAAGAAACTGGTAGACTGGAGCGTTTATAACGGATTTGGATCTCGAATGTGCCGAAGTCGGGTTGGTTGCTTAAAGTTTCCTGATTTCTTCAAAACGAAATGTAAATGTGGGCCATCTTCCCCGAAGACCTCCAGTAAGGCATGTCTCCCCACAGTTCATGGTGGGGACGATGTGGAGCACCTTCCATGGTACCTGGAGTACCCTTCCCGGTACCAGGTGTAAGGCACAGGCTGCCATGTTCTCGCCAATTAGTGCTTGAAGGGTCTATGATACAAATGTTGCTAGCTGCGGGGGAGAATTCTGCAGAAAACTTCACACAACTATAGTCCTAAGCCGCAACTTTGGTTCAAACAGCTGCGCGCATGAAAAACGTGATATCTCAAATATAAGCGATATCTAGTGAGAAGTTGAACTACTAAATGAAAGAGCGTAGATTAAATGTTATTGTTAGGTCATTGGATTACACTTTACAAGCCTTTTACTTCAGTTATCAACTGCCATTGTGAAGTTAACTGTTGCACCTAATTTCGTTAGCTTCAAACTTTCTTGACCACCTGTTATCACAACAAGCTGTTCTGTGTTCCCGCTGGTGCACATGACAGGTAATTTATTGTTTTCATGCGTTTAATTAATACTTTTACTGAAAAACTTACATTTCATTGTTGTTGTAAAAATAATAAAAAATCACACTTCAAGTTCAACTATGATCCAGTAATTTTTTTTTTTTTGGCTTCAGAATCTTCATCGAACTTTTCAGACATTGAATAGACCTTCGAAGATAAATCAAAGCATGAGTGATGGTTATTTTCCTGTATGAGAGTAATTTGTAGTGTTATTTACGAGGGAAGAATATTGGCCTGGGAAAGTTACGAAAGTGGAGGAAAATGGGGTTTATATAAAATGCATGGCAAGATCTGGTAACTTACGGAAGTGGCCAGATAAAGAAGATAGCATTTTTTATCCAAAAGAGGATATTAAACTATCCATAAGTAGGCCAAAGAAGAGAAGCACCAAAAGAGAGCCTTTCCAAGTATCTGAGCTCGAGGACACATAAGTCGATAGTTGTACGAGTATGCAGCCTTTGATACATCATGTAGAGATTGTGGTCTTAGGTAAGGTTTCGTCAAGTTTATGTGCAGAGCAAAAGCTTCATCTCCCACAATCACATAGAGTACAACATTATCCGTACCGGATAGTGCTTTTGGTGCTAGTATATTGAATGTATTATTTTTTTAAATCTTATCCCCTATTTTTGCTCTTTAGGTAGATACCACCATCTCCTTCTCTACCATAGGAACCGACATCAATAGCAGTGAATTTGCACTCCGCATCAACAACGGCTAGCAAAATCATTGAGTAATGCTCTTTATAGTTAAAATATAACGATCCACTGCTTTTGAGAGCTTTAAATCTTATATGTTTTCCATCTATAGCACCGACGCAGTTCGGTACACCAAACAAATAAAACAATTCGTGATTTATCTGAGAATGATTTTGAAAAGAATACATTTGCCTTGATTTTGATTTAGTTTTTATGTAGATTTCGTTTGATTTAAATAGCATTAATTTCTTAAAGTGTGTAAGTGGTGTTAAAATGAATAAATAAATACCTTTTATTGCAGACTTCAAAAATATTATATCTGTGTTTTATTTTAAAGATTATTGAATAAAGATTAAAGAATATAGTTGCAAAACAATATCCCAACTATAGTTCTTTATCAATTTATTAAGGTAAATATACGATGGACTATAGTACATAGGACTATGTGTGCTTGATAACACAACTATGGTCTAAAGTTTACCACAAAATAAATAAATATATAAGCTACATATAGATTAACGAAACTACTTAATACCAATTTCTGGTCTTTCTGAATGTTATATCAACAAAAACTCTTTCGAAAAGCTTTATTTAAAATATTGTTATAAAATCTTTAAAATTTTTTTTACTTTTGGTTCATAGTTGTGTGAAATTACGGTAATTAAAATGGCGAATCATCAAAACAACCTTATCTAGAAAGAAATAGCAAGTCATTTTATTAAACACAAAATAGCCTTCTCACATCAATCATAGAAAGAAGACCAATTTATACTGTACCAAAGTTTTGAGGTAATTCACGTAACTTTATAGCAATCATAATTTAATGTCAAGTTAGTGCGTGAGAATTACAAACTCGCGTGTTAAAGAACAAATAATTTTATTATCCATCAACCTCAATCACGTTGTAAATCCTTCTTTACGAGTACGACAGACGAGCATTTTTAACGACATTTTGGACAAAAATGGCCACATGTGCGTAAAAAAGGAAAAACCATTATGATCGATAATGATCTAAAATGGTTAACATTAAACAATTTTTCTCTTAATTTTACCTAAAAAAAATTGAATATATCAGCAAATTCGATTTTATCAAAACTCTAGTAGCTCCTGGAGATGAACGTTAATTTTTATTATAATAAAATTACGTACAGATTAGTAGCTGCCTTTTTTCGGATGTTATCGTAGAAAATGTTGCTACTTTGTTAAAATATATTACTGTTAGCATTTAATGAAATTATTAAACTAATTACTTCGTAAGATATTTGTTTTAAAAATTTCCCACGATTCTTCCAAATTAATCTAATCATAATGAAAAATCGAGATGAACAGGAAATGATGAGCTTTTTTTTCCAATAGAGGAGAAATTACGTAAAGGATATCGCAGATGGCAAATATGCTAATGAGAAAACATGCGGGATGTATGAATTTGCGGGGCAACGAACGGGTTGAACGATTGTTTAGTGATTCCATTTCCTGTGAGAAAATACTTTGATTCTATTTAACACATCTGTGATTGTATATGAATATAAAGTGTCTTTGGAATATCCCATTCGTAGTTATTGCACGAGATGTTCTAGTTTATTTTATGCATTCACAATGACTTCTGTTATTTTTCATTTTTCATTTTTCATCAATTTTTCTTTCGTTTCCAGTAATGCTCCGGTGGTTGTCTAGACAAGGTATCTCGTCGTTATCAAAACTGACCGGGTGTTGATGGACGGAATTCTTCATCCTTAGAAAAAAATTGACAAGATCTTAGTCTTGTTGTCATAAAAAAATCATCAATAACCTGATGACGAGATATCTCATCATTAACAAAATTGGCCGTGTCTTGATGGATGAGATATCTAGTCGAAAACAGTTGAGGATTATCCCCCTCAAGTCTTGGTGCTTGCCTAACCTTGGTGAGGGGGTACTGGAAGGAATGGGAGAAATAAATCGGAAAATATTCATCGGATGTCACCTTAGGCATAAAGACAATTTCAATATTCCCAGCTAATTGCTAAGCCCAGTTACATATTGCAGTTGCATGGGACAAAATATACGACATGCGTATGCGTAATCTATTTCTTTAGGCAGAACATGCTGGTACACATGCATATTTCAGCCAATTAAGTGTCTCAGGACTGAAGTTGGACCAATGTGTGGGTTTCCATCTTAGGAGGACAAGTCATAATTCATATTTTTTGGGTGGTTCGCCCAATGAAGTTGTAACTCTCATCGTTATGCATCAGTCACCTTTTCGAGTGATCATCGCAAACTGCTTTGGCCCGACTCCGAAGGGATCACACCAAAAGTATGCTTTCCCAGCGCACAGACAAAGGTTTAGTGTAGGCTTCTATGCTGCCACCTATAGCAACACCCTCTCATATCCTTGATTGCATCTGTCTTTTTGTATCAATTGGTGGAAGACCAAAATATAGTTTTACATGGCGACAAAATCTAATGGACCAAGTCTTTGATTACATCGGTGCCTCTTTGAATTTATCGATGTAAGACCAAAAGGAGGTAGCTTCACTTCCGTTCATGCGACAAGATATAATGAACCTAGTTTAGCATTTTCTAGAGCAGAGGATAAGGAATTACTACAAAGTTTTAGTACCCAGAATGAGTTTTTTGAATCCTCTAAGGGGTTCTACGATGTGCATCAAGATCTAAACAATTTTGCTAATGACTATATACCTCGTCTTCAAGATGTTGCCAATTTTTATGGATCTGGACGGTTTTCTTCTAATGACGAGATAACTCGTCCATCTAGCTCTGGGGAGTTTTGCTAGCTACTAGATACTTCGTCGAGATATCCACCAGCAGGGTTAAATGATATGAAAAGAACCAAACATCTCTGATTCCTTCCAATCACTGATCTCGGAAAGTTGAAATGATTTTTCTTTCAGCGCACATTCATACGGGGTAACAATTTTTAAATGTTCTACCAACTGTTCTTAAAAGTCATTTATCCGTGCTGTCTATAAAGCGTAAAAACTACGTGAATGCTGCTGATGTTTTAGTATTAATTCCTTAGAAAAATCGGAGCTTTACTTAAGTTAAAGAGTGATTCTCGTTCAAAGCAATGTGTGCCCGTCTTGAATATTATTTTATTCTTCCTTCGATTGCTTAAGGATGAAAGGTTTTCTTAACAATATTAAAGGCTGTGTTGGAGATCCATAAAAATTTGCGTGTGTGCACTTTCATTCGTTATGCACGAATAAATTCATTTTAAGATAACGGTTATGATAAAGCTTTTGAAATTCGTCGGCAGTTCTAAATTTTGCATGGGAAAACGGAATATCTGAAGTGTACTCTGATTTTAAGCTATGTGGAGCACTTCCAAGACCATAAACTTTAAAAGCGTTGCAGTAATTCTTCAAGAGATGTTTTTACTGGCAATTTATAAAAATTTATAAGCCTAGACTTTTGAGGGAAACTGAAGATCTTCATGTTGAGCAGTAGAAATGAAATTTTTCTTAACGTAGATTATTTTCACAAAAACTATAATAAACAACTTATTTAAATAATTTACGAGTAAAGGAAAATGGGTCTTATAAATGAGATAATCTTAAAAAACATTGCAATCACTAAACGTAGTCGAAGGACGGCTAGAGGCCATAATGTTATTTACGGAACAGTAAAACTTTTCCCAAGCCAAACTATAATGGACGTATTACTTAACCCTTCTTTGCATAATGGTGGAAATTTCCATCATAACATTGAATGCCCAAAAATTATATAAAAGAACAAGTTCACTTTAAGTTGATCGTGTCTGGATACCTTTTTAATGTCCATAGCATAAAATAAAAAAATAAAACATAACTGTCAAAAATAAGCAAGTGTCACTATCAGTAAAACAAACTTGAAGTTGTCATTCCGCTGTTTGTTGTAGTTGCAATAAATGTATGATTTCGTTTTTAATTTTGTTTTATTATATTTGAGTTTCTATTGTGCTGAAAAAGTGAAAATGAGTGGAAGAAAGGTTTGTAACATGTGTTTCTGTTATTTTTAGAGCAATTTCTGAAAAAGTTTGCGTTTAATTTAAAAAATACCACATGATACCATCATATTGTTTTTTGCTAAATTTATACTATAAATATATACTAAGATTTTTTCTAACCATTTTTCCTTAAATTTTGAACATAAATTATATAATTTTGATTTATTTCACCAATAAAGAAAAAATCATGCAAAGAAGGGTTAAGCCTTTTATGAGCAAAACAATTTGGGTTTTATAAATGATATAGCCACAGGGTGGCCAGCACGGCGTTGTCAGTGACAGTTCTTTTCGTGGGGTCAGGTGTGACCAATGTTCGCCAACCCCAGATGATTGCTACGTATTCTCATTTGGCTTGTTTCGCAACGAACTCCACATATAACGCCGTGATGGCTTCGAAGTGGCTATTATCAACAACGTAAATCAAAACAAGCTTGAATTGGAAAACTTGGCATGATTCCAAAGGCATTCGGACTAAAAACGCTTGTGACGTCAGCGGTCGAAAATCGCAAAATTGGCTCGCTTCTTCATTTGAGGTAGGGGTAACATCACATTCCGGAATGCAGAAAGAAAAGTGAAAAAAACAAAGAAATTAATTTTAAAATGTTCTAGATTAAATTTTAAAATTCGGGCTAGACACAAATATCTCAAAAAATTTGGACTACCTGTCTGCCTAATTTCATTGTTATAAATGCCATAGATTCGCCAGGACACTGCATAGCGAGGGACAAGCACTTCCTTTTATAATAGTGCAGATAAGCGTAAAAGACACTACACTCACTAAACGGAACCAAAAACTCCTAGAGGAATCAATGTTACTTACCAAACAGTAAAACTATGCACAAACTAAGCAATAGTAAACTTATTATTTAAGGCTTTTACGAGCAAAAAAATTATATTTTTTTATGAGATAATCTTAAAAAAACAATGCACTCACTAAACGTATCCAGAGGGTGCCTGGAGGTCACAATGTTGTTTACCAAACAGTAAAACTATACACAATCCAAACAATAGTAGCTTATTACTTAAGCCTTTTATGAGTAAAAGATGGTAAAAAAATAGATAATCTGAACCCTCCTGATGGTGGATCTCGTCATTTTGTCAAAACTGACCAGAGATCTTGATAGACGAGATATCTCATCATTACCAAAAAACTGATTAGATCTTGATCTTGTCATCATAAAACAATCAACAATATCTCGGTATCCCGTCCGAGATCAGGTCATTAGCAAAGGTGGGCATATCTCGATGAACGAGATATTTGGTCCAAATCACTTGGAGGGTTAAAAAAGATACAATCATTAAAAGAAGTCAAAGGATGCCTAAAAGCCACAGAGTTAGTTACTAAGCATTAAAACTATGCTTAGACCAAGCATTAACACTATGCTTAAACCAAGCATTATCAAACTAAATACTTGATGAGCAAACAAAATTGTTTTGATATTTTGCTATAATCTTAAACAATACAATCACACTAAACGGAGCCAGAGGACGCCTAGAGATCAGAATGTTATTTACCAAACAGGACCAAATCGAAAAGTTTATTTGTACTAAAATAGAGAGAGAGAGAGAGCACTATACAAAATTAAATCACAGTACTTATTAAGTGATTGCACAGTCAGAGAAACTAGGAGTTGGAATCACCTAGAGATGAGTCATCATATGCTGAGACTGAGCTTCTGTAGTAATGAGTTTTCATCAGCATGTAATCTGAGAAAGTGTATTTAAAAAAGTAAATTCTCCCCGAAATATTTTTTGCGTTGAGGAATGCTTTATTTTTCTAATTTCGTAAACCCCTTACTCTCAAACCCAATAAATAAAATGCACTATCTCTTTTGTTGTAATTAGATTGAGTGGATGCTTGAAATTGCTCCTTTGAGTTTGGACTAAGAAATGTGAATTGAAGTTTATTAGTTTACGAGTTTGGCGAGGCTGGAGTGTTATATTGCGTAACTTTTTAACAGTAAATAAATTGGTGTAATCGTCTTGCCACTTCATTGACACTTAGATGAGCATTCGCCTAGATCCAATCTTGCTTGAATTAAATTATTGATTGCTTCCCGTAATGAATTTACTAGTACTGTCATGGGTCAACAGAAACAAGACTTGATTTATTAAATTATAGTACTTCAAGACAAAGAGTTTTGTAAAAGAACGAAGGGAGAAGTCTCAGGACAAAAAAAAAAGGATTCAAGTAAGCATAGTTATCTTTATTGACATGAAAAGTTCGTTGAAGATTCATCTGGAATTTATAAAATTCAATCATGCTTTGAAATGAGGGCATAAAGTGTTTACCAAGTACTGAATCTGAAGGGGCGGCCCAGTTAGAACAACGGATATAGCAAGGTTATCAGTTCAAAACTCGGACCAGCGAAAGACCGGTCCGAGTTGTATCTTATGTGCATGTTAAATCTGTCGTTCCCTGGCGTGGTGTGGACTAGGGATGCGACATCGATGTTTTTTTAAAAACATCGATGTATTGGGATCGATGTTTTTGTAACATCGATGTTTATACTTATCGATGTTTTTACGTTGTCTATGTTTTATTTTTAAGTGAAAAAAGTACCGTTATAAAAATTTAAAAAATAACCAAGTAGCATAATTTTCATAGTCAGCAAATTGAACATACTTTTAGACCAAAGTGACCAAAGGTGAAGGGTCTGAAAAGTAGGGATACGACATCGATGTCGATGTTTTCAAAACATTGGTGTTTTATAAAAAAACATCGATGTATTGGAGCTGATGTCACATCACTAGTTACTAAACCAGTTATAAGAAATGGTTAAAACGTTTAAATGCACTGAATTTTAAAAACATCGAAAGTTTGGGGGCGATGCATTGTCAACATCGATGCTTCAAATTTGAACATCGATGTTTTGCTGTCGATGTAGCATCACTAGGTGCTAAACCAATTTTAAGAAATGTGGGAAAAAGTTTGAATTCACTGAATTTTAAAAACATCGTTAGTTTGGGAGCGATGCATTATCAACATCGATGTTTTGCTGTCGATGTAGCATCACTAGGTGCTAAACCAATTTTAAGAAATGTGGGAAAAAGTTTGAATTCACTGAATTTTAAAAACATCGTTAGTTTGGGGGCGATGCATTATCAACATCGATG
This sequence comes from Metellina segmentata, assembly GCA_947359465.1. Taxonomy (NCBI): domain Eukaryota; kingdom Metazoa; phylum Arthropoda; class Arachnida; order Araneae; family Tetragnathidae; genus Metellina; species Metellina segmentata. The sequence continues at coordinate 49,211,281 of OX375884.1, read as the reverse complement.
TTTTGCTGTCGATGTTGCATCCTTAGTTGCTAAACCAGTTTTAAGAAATGGGGAAAAAAGTTTAAATACACTGAATTTTAAAAACATCGATGTTTTTGGAACGATGTTTTATCAACATCGATGTTTTAATTTTGAACATCGATGTTTTGCTGTCGATGTCGCATCCCTAGTGTGGACGTTTCGAGACTGGAGTGCCAGCTCAGGCGTTGTTCTCGTCATCTGACCGAGGTTCAAAATTACGAGGCGTTGTCCTTGGATATTTCCCTTCGGGATTGATCCCGAACCATCGGCAATAGCCCGTTATGTTTCACCCGTGTGACGTTGATTAACCACCTGCCTGAAACGGAAAAATGAATAAAATATTTCTGCGGAAATGAAACTTCCAGAAGAAAAGCTATTTGACCACAATTTATCGATTGGGTATTTTCCTTCCAGTGGACGCATTGCGAAAACTAATTTCCCTGCAAAGAAGATTAATTGCTAAATGAAACAGACATAAGAACTTGTAATTAGGTAGTTATTCTACGATAAAGCAAATATTGTACTTATGTCTGCAGAATTATGTAGAAACGATCGCGAAATAGGAAAATAAAAAAATTTCTTCAGTAATCATCTTAATGGTGTATATCTATGAATCGATTAGTTTAACTCTGTTTAAAAGAGTAATTCAGTTTTCATCAGAATTATTATTTTACTTCGTTTATTTGTGCTTTTATGACACCAGTTATGTTATTCGATAAGTTGGTATTTTTCGTTTCGTACTCACAACAAACTTTCAATTCAATTTCCTGAATGGTGATGCATAATGTATGAAAGCATTAGCAGAGACTTGCAGGTTATTTGCATAAAACGACAATTACTAAGGCATTTCCCAAATATTGGCAGTTAACAACTTTGAAAATAGTATTAGTTCTTTTATAAAATTAAAAAAAGAATCGGTTAAAGTTCAAAACATCATTTTGTTTGTATGAATTGCAGTATAAATTAAAGATAAAAAATTATTAAAAGTTCTTTACATCAGCGCTAATTCCAAATTATGAACGAGGCAAACAAAAAAATGTCGTAATAAATAACAATTTTTAAATAATATTTTACTTTGCGAGTAATGGAATCTTTCGTGTTTCTAAAAGTTCTTTGGTTCGTAAAATATCACTATTTTTAGTAAATTGCCGTATGAATTAAAAGAGAAATTCAAAAATTATAGCTTTACATTAGAATTCATTCCAAATCATAAATGAGGCACAAAAAAATATCCGAAGTAAAATAACACTGTTTAAATAAATTTTGACTTCGAATATAATCTTTCCTATTTCTCGAACTCAAATTTATCTTGTTTCGATTCTTTTAATTTAAGAGACCGTCGTGTTGCTTCAGTGCAAAGTAAATTCAACACTATCAATCAACCAATCTTTCATTTTAAGTGCCATTTTATTTTAAACCAAACTATATATATAGTGAAGGACTCGGCAACGTCTCCAAAGTCATCTTATAAACAAAACAAAAATGAATTTTCCATGAAAATTGAAATATATATCAAAACATATCCATTAACATTGATACAAATTCAAACTCAAAAGAATCTACCAACTGGAATAATTTTGACCTCCCTTATTCAAAATGAAATTTTAAAATCTCTAAAGCAATCATTCAGTCTCCTGAAATTGAAAATGTGAATTGTGATCTTAAAATTCAATTCCACGAAATAGAGAAAAGTCATTTCCTTTCTGGTGCTTAGAGAGAAAATTGATAACGTGTTTTGATGAACAAACTTCCAACACACAATGGTGAACAGGAAGCAACTTATAAACTCAATTTGGCCGACACATTTTCCTTTCTACTTTAAAACTTTTGTAAATATCTCCCGTGTGACTGAAGTAGCCAGATACGAAACTGTAAAGGGGCTACAATCTATTTTGAAATCGATTGAAATGTAGGGCACATCTGAAAATCAGTGACATAGAAAAGGGGCTTAGGTGGGCTTAAGTCCCTCTTAGGATAAAATACTTTTTCTCTGTAAAGCCGAATCACATGATCCCATTTAAAGCTGAAACACGAGATGTCCTTTAAAGTCGAATTTTAAAATTGTTCTTCAAAAGTATCTCAAGATGAAAATGTAAGACTGATAAACTATACAAAACCGCATTTTTTAAAACAGTATTTAAGTCCTTCGTAGGATAATACACATTTACCTCCATGAAGATGAATCTTATGATCCCATTTAAAGATGAAACACCAATATCTCCTTTAATTTTAAATATTGTTCTTTAAAAACATCGAGATGAAAACGAAAACAAGGTATATAAAATTGTAAAACATCACAATTTTTTTTCGAACAAAACTCAAGTTCCTCTTGGAATAATACACATTTTTCTCTGTAAATCCGAATCACATGATCCCATTTAAAGCCTAAACTCACTATCTCTTTTGAAGCCGAATTTTAAATTTCGTTCTAAAAACATATCAGGATAAAAATGAAAAACCGATTTTTAAAAACGTATAAAACCCTTTATTTTTTCAGAGCATTACTTAAATTCCTCTACGCATTTTTCTCAATGAAGCCAAACCACATTAACCCCGGCTTGGCCAAATATGACCCTTGCACTACAGTGCCTAAGACCAGCCAACCAACGACATGATCCCATTTACAGCCCAAAAAAACACGTGATCTCTTTACAGTTACAGATTACTTTGGGGTCTTTTTGAATTCCTTTCACTCAGTTATTCCTTTCAGAAGAGAGATTACTTATTTTAACTATAAAACCAGTTGTCAATCATCTTAAGATTAATCTGCACGGCGAATTCTGGAGATCAAAGCTTCTTGCACCGACTTTAACCCTCCAAGTGGTTTCGACGAGATACCTCGTTTCGACGAGATGGTACGTACGAAATATCTCGTCAATAGGAGAAAACTGACCACATCTCGATCTTGTCATCATTAAAAAATATGCTGCATCTTAATGGCAAGATATCTCGTCATTAACAAAATAGGTAAGATCTTGATGGACGAGATATCTCGTCGAAAACACTTGGTGGTTTAAGGGAATGGTTTTTTTTTATCCTACGCCCAGCTCAAATACTGGCCTTTCGGCCATACGCTGTCTTGCCGTCCAATATAGCGAAGAAAGTCCTTGGGGAGAAGTATCCCTGATGTCAATGTCCTGTAAATTAGAGCACTCCGCAAGGTGTTGTCTGTTCATAAGACCATCGCAACAAGCGGACAGATCGGGGAGGTAGCCACACCAATCCTATATAGGTGCTGTTGAAGGTAATCGTGTCTAAGGTGTCGTGTTAAGGGAATGTAGCGAACAAGCTAAACTGCATTTACACTGGGATGTTTATTGAGTACAGAGGTTACGATACTCAGACGTAGAAATGAAAGACAGCAAGTTTGTGGACAGCATCTTATTAGCTTTAACGATTTTACAGTTTGACAGCGCTGTATTTGTATAAATTGACCGAAGGTAGATAATCAGATTAAAATCTAAGTCAAACATAGTAAAAACGGAAATCCGTCAAAAAAACATCGACTAAAACAGACAGAACATCGACTATATAAGAACTTAGAAAAGATCATCAACGACCATTTGTCACTTGCTGATGGTGGACGTCTAGCTATATTTTTATAATGAAGATCTTTTCAAAGTTTTGCTTCATAGAATGCTCTCAAAGTTTCGACCACCTACAGTAAAAATCATGTCTGACGGCGTCGACACATGGAAGGAGGGGTTGTCGGTCGTGTCTGACCAGCATCGTGCCTGTTTCCAATGTTCCGGTTTCACATAGCATCTGATGCAAACGAGTAAATGTTTAGTGATCCGGGAACCATTCCGAAGAGAAAGATCTAATGCCAAGGTCTCGAAATTTTGAACCATGGTCAAATGACGAGAATAACATCTGAGCTAGAACAACACCTCTCTAAACTTTTACACCACGCCAACGCTGGGACACGACAGATTGTACACGACGGTCATGGATTGGATTCGAACTCTCAACCCTCCGGTTGCCAATCCGTTACTCTTCCAACCGAGCTACCATGGCCCCTGATACTTCTTGAGACCCTTCAATAATTTTTTAATGGTTGCTAGGCCCTTACTGGAAATGAAACAAAATTTAAGATGGCTAATGACTTAATTGTTGCTACTATTAATTTGAACTTTGTATTGTTATTTGACCTCAAATTAATATATTGCAATGTTTTAAAATATGGTTAAAACTGTATACTTGTGTACTCTTAATAACGTCCAGCTGGGGAGTGTTGTGAAACATGAGTAAACAATCAAAAACGCGCAGATGGCGCTGTTTGTTGTCTCTTATCCGAAATCTCCAGAACTATTTTAGTTGATTGTATATGATTGAATTGATACCGATCAGCTTTGTGCTGAATTTAGGGGATGTCCCCTTACTCTTACCTATCTGTTTTTCGACTGTAAATATTGTAATTGCTATACTCATTAAAATATTAGAATATTAAACCTGCTCCTGCTCAATTTATTTATTGCCCGTGTATTTTAAAATCACTGAACCACCTTGAAGAAGAAGAATCCAAAAATTGTCAAACGCCTGGCTAAATAAGCAAATACTTATCTAATGAAAGTAAATATGTTTACCGAATTCTGAACGTAAACAAGCGTGACTATAAAAGGAGGAAATGAGTAATGTGTTATCACTTTCACCATCCGACATCGTTTCATGTTGCTAATCACAAATACAAATGGCCGAAAATTTTAATCAAATTGCTTTATCAGAGAAAATTCTAACTAATGGACCTGCCAAATCCACTGGATACGAGTAAACTTATAATTCAATACAATATATGTATAATAGTTTATGGTTAGTGCATGCTCAGGACTACGAACAGAAATATGCTTTTTAACCATCCAAGTGATTCCAGCTACATATCTCGTCCATCAAGATTTGATCAATTTTGATAATGACCAGAAATCTCATCCTCGAGATATTGCCGACTATTTTTTTATGAAGACCAGAACAATATCTGGTCAATTTTCTTCAAATGACTAGATATCTTGTCCATCAACATCAGGTCAGTTTTGATAATGACTGAGATACCTTGTCGAAACAACTTCCAGGAGGATTAAGGACATTTTATGGTGGACAGAAAAGGGAACAAGTCCTCTTTTGGGTTACCATATGGTAACCGAACTTGCGATTAATGGACTCTGATGAATGAATTGTAAAAGTGATTTTTCTCTTAACAGTGTTGCGGAATTTCTACGCCAAAACTTCTGACAAAAATCCCTTACCAAGTGAATGTAATTTGCAAGAAATATGAATTTCATCGCCTAATATTCCTCTCTCGTCGTGAGAGTGCCATTTAGTTACATTGAAACCTGAACTAAAATCAATAGTTTATGCCGTTTCAGTTATCAAAATAGGACTAACGTCCTTCTTAAATGTGTTTGGTTTCGTCAGTCTACGGTATTATTAGCACAATAATGGATTGTGACAGAGGCTAATTTGTTATCCCAACCACTACCTGCTTGTTATGAAACACGGTTTGCATTTTTTTTGGTACAGTGAAAAGGAATGCACTCCTAATTTAGAGAGTTTTTGACTGGTAAGAATGAAACTAAGTATTAGGTAGGTGGATATTTTAATTAACGTCGCACTGGAACAACACAACGGGCTATTGGGATCAAACCCTGAGAGAAAGATCCGAAGACAACGCAACGTAATTTTGAACCACGGTCATATGACGAGATTAAGCATTAGATATGTGTAGGAAAGAATGTAATGTGCTATTACAGAAACATACATTACATTCAATGAAGAATTTAACGTTTTTATCCCTGAAGTACTGTACTCTTTTCATGTTAAATTCAGCGAAAATTCAAAAAACTAGAAGTACCTTGTAACATTTGTAACATAACTGTTACTGATATGGTGTTACTTGTGTAAAGGACGCTTACAAGAGGGATGACTTTAAAGCCGAAGCGGGTGTGGAAATTAACAATAGATAAATCACATTTTTAATTTTAATCATTTAATCAATAAATCACATTTTTTTTATCGAATGTCTCTTTAAATGCTCATACTAGTGAATTTGTTACCTTTGAAGCTCATACAGTGAAGAATTGAACGTTCTTATCTCTAAAGTCTTCTACTCTTTTTATGTTCAATTCTGCGAAAATTCAAAAGACGAGAAGTGCCTTGTAACATTTGTAACATAACTGTTTCTAATATCGTGTTACTTGTGTGAAGGACGCTTACAAGAGGGATCACTTTAAATCTGAAGCGGGTGTGGAAATGGAGCAATAAATCACATTTTTTTATCGAATGTCTCTTTAAATGCTCATACTAGTGAATTCGTTCTCTTGAAACTATACCACCTATTATTTTCTTCTATGAATCTAAAATAAGGAAAGGGTAATGGGTTTATTTTGTGGAGGAAATAGTAGCGTAATTTTTAAGTAGCGTAGTAAAATTTTGTCAAAACCTTATCAAAATAATGTTTTTTTTTTAATGTTATGTACCTTCATACGCATTGAGACTTGACGGTACAGAACCATTAACAAATTCAATCATATAAAGACTCAAATTTCTAACTGTCTCTTCTCATGCAGACTTTTACGGCAGGGAAAAGATACTCCTGTTATGTCTGGTATCGGACAACACTCATATCTTGTAACTCGCAGTACACATCAAATGTGTAATTTATGTAATTGTATTTCATCTGTATTACACATGTTAGTTGAATGTCATATTTTCATGTATCAACGCCATTTATGTTTAACTCCACGAATCTTACCCTCAAACATGCTCTTAGCAACTATTTTGCTTATAGAAAATTGCCTTTAGCTTATATTTTATATAAATCTTTTATAATTTACTTTCAACATTGTTCTGTTAAATATTTTATCTATCTTTTATAATCTTATTGCAGATAATTTGCTGACCCTGGAAAACTTACTTTGACATTTTAATTTGTGTATGTAATTTCGATTTGTATCTTTTTAAATTTGTTGTATGGTGCTCAGTATGACTTTCGACTCCTAGTGCTAATTATATTATGAATAAGAAAAAGACTTTTAAAACTTATAAAATATTGAAAATTCTATACTTGGTTCTTTAAATTCCTTTCTAATATTCTATCTCTGATCTCATCTTTCCGTCTTTAAATGGTTTGTTTTCTAGAAATTTCGAATCCCCTTTTGTAGTATTATTCTATATGTTTTTTACATATAAACATACAAAATAAATACATACATACTGGTAAACAAATTGAATTATTCTTAATTGAATGTGTACTTTAAAAATTCAGTTACGATTAAAATATTTGCGTTTCTTTCTTTTATAAGAGATACATATCCACAAAGAAGTTGCATAAATTGTTTAATAAAAACATTTTCTCTGTAACTTTAGCTTTTTGCTGTTAAAATAATATTATGAGCAAATCTCAACAGTAACCAATGCTGGTGTAAGTAAAAGCAGCAGAAACCGACTGTGATTAACATACTGAGAAAGTATTTCGTATATGTTGAATCAGTTTCCAAAGAAATATACTCATAAAGTGTTAAATACAAAATAACTAAGTTATTGCCTACTATATTTATGTATCATCCTTTTTAATAAAGGAACTTTACATATATCAACTATAACATCAATTAAGATCTCAAATCTGATGTTTCTATAATTGGGAAACAAATAATCTAAACAAATAACTTCTATAAAGAGGTGCCAATTCGAAAATAAAAAATCGAACAAATTATCTGTAATAACAACTGTAAAACACAAAGTTTTGAAACAGTATCATTTCAAAAACTGAATTGAAACAACATTTCTTAAATATTGAAGAGTAAAACATAGTTTTAATATGTATGGATTGTATATTTGACATTAAGAAATATAAAAGCGAAATATTTGTTATTCTAGTATAAGTTCTATTATTCACGTTAAAATTTATACACACAGCATAAAAAAAACCTCTATAATACATAACCCTATAAAAAATATTATTGACGACTTTTTTGTATAAGTATAAAATAAAAACATTTTACATAAAAAAAAAAGTGTATTTCATATAGTTTTTTAATAAAAATGCCACACGCATGATTATTACGTAAAGTAAAATTTCGTCCATCAGTTTTTTTACTGAACTTGAATATTTTAATATCAGCCTATTTTTTTGAACGAATTAAATATATTCATACAAAATAAAACTTCAGAATGAAATAAATGCATTCAAATGATAATAAGCATAATTTCGATGGATTTATTTAAACAAATAAAACTTAGATACATTCTCCATATGCGTGAATTGGGGGAAAAAATGATAAAACCGCTCGTCAACCCAGTCTACCCCCCACCCCCCGCAATGCCGCTTCACTGCAACGTTCCAGTTGAAAAAAACTTGTTTGCTAAATTGCGGAAAACTCTTCACAAATCGAAATAATTGAACCAAAGTTCAAACAAACTTTCACTCGCTTTTTAATACCACAGGTAAAAAAATATTCGAATATACCGAACCACAAGGGATGAACATATGGCTACCAAACTCTGAACACCTTCAACTTCCAAAAAGAGTCCAATCGAACCCGAAATAATTTAAGAAACCAACTCTAGTATTTATAGGTTTTTAAATATCTCTCCGTTATTTAATTACATTTAGAAAAGAACAGAAAATTTTGTTGGACCTAATAAACCTGAAACGGAATTTTAGATGAGTTTGTGTACAGAAATAGAAAAATTAATTATTACGTCGATTGAATAACAAATAAAAACCTTTAAAATGTATTTGAGCACCGTTCGCTTATTTTAAATGAAGTGTTGAAAAAATTTATAAATCACAAAAGAATACTAATTCTAGTATTTGTGTTTTTTAATATATCTTCGTCATTTAATTACATTTACTAGCAAACAAAATTTCGTTCGACCTAATAAACCTGAAAGGAATTTTCGATGAATTTGTGTACAGAAATATCGAAAATAATTATAAGAAACCTGTGAAGGGTACTTGAGCACCGTTCACTCATTTTAAATGAAGTGTTGGAAACATTTATTTCGGAGTTTTTCAAAGTCACAGTCTCTAGTCATAAGTCATTTACTAGAGAACAAAAAATTTCGTTGGACCTAATAAACCTGAAAAGAATTTTCGATGAATTTGTGAACAGAAATATCGAAAATAATTACTGTGCGGATTGAATGACTAATAAGAAACCTGTGAAGGGTACTTGAGCACCGTTTACTCATTTTAAATGAAGTGTTGGAAACATTTATTTCGGAGTTTTTCAAAGTCACAGTCTCTAGTCATAAGTCATTTACTAGAGAACAAAAAATTTCGTTGGACCTAATAAACCTGAAAAGAATTTTCGATGAATTTGTGAACAGAAATATCGAAAATAATAACTGTGCGGATTGAATGACTGATAAGAAACTCGCGAAGGGTACTTGAGCACCGTTCACTCATTTTAAATGAAGTGTTGGAAACATTTATTTCGGAGTTTTTCAAAGTCACAGTCTCTAGTCATAAGTCATTTACTAGAGAACAAAAAATTTCGTTGGACCTAATAAACCTGAAAAGAATTTTCGATGAATTTGTGAACAGAAATATCGAAAATAATAACTGTGCGGATTGAATGACTAATAAGAAACTCGCGAAGGGTACTTGAGCGCCGTTCACTCATTTTAAATGAAGTATCGGAGACATTTATTTCGGAGTTTTTCAGAGTTACAAGAGAGGTTTACTCAAATTTCTCACCTGTGAGGCATGAGTGCTCCCTCAGAAACTTCGCCCTCTCGTTCCGAAGGTCACGAATGATGCTGATCTCTATCGGAGCTTCGATCGCGGAGAAAATAGACGCCCCGATCACCAAAAACAGCAAGTAGAAAGCCGTCAGGATGGCCAGCCGAATGTTGCTCTTGCTTAGTGCCATCGCGAGAGATGGGGATGCAGAACTAGACAGAGAGAACTAGGAGAGGGAAGCGACCTCCCGTCACAGCATCACCCGCCTGGTCTGTCAGTTAGTCACCAGGACACTCCAACGGACCAGCATCCTCGCTCCATTGCTGCAGCAGGCACCGCGAAAGCTCTGAGATCCCGAAATTCAGTTCAGATTTCCTCTGTGGGGAAGTCGGTGGCTTTCCGGAGCATGTCAGCACGCTGGTGTGGAGCGGGCATTCCACGGGAAGACAGCAATGCGCACTCGGCGAAAGTGGCTCCCTCTGTTCCGTACTTTCGGTTTCAATGGGACGCGAGGCAGGGAAAATAACGGTCCGCCGCGCAAACACAACAAGTAGTTGGGCGGATGGACTTTACCTCGCGCAATTAGATTCACAGCTTGGGCTGCTAATTTCGGTCGAGATTAAAACGGGCATGCTGTGAATTCCAGAATGGGAGTTTTCTGGGGATGGGGGTGCAATCTGAGAATTAAGTCCCGGAGGAAGGAAAACGGCGCTCTTTTCGGGGTTTTTTGTTTCTTGGCATTAAAGTGCGTTTCTCCCGAATCCAGTAACTATTCAGTAGCGCAGACAGGATTACGATTAGGAATGGTTACGAATGTTGAAGTATTACTTCCGAAATGGAAAACACGATCGGGAAATTAAATCCCATTTGAATGGTGTTCTTTTCGTTGTTTTGTATTTATTCTTTTTCAATTAAAGCGCGTTTATTCTTTCCGGCATTAAATGACTGGTCAGTAGCGCATACAGGGTTTCAATTCCTAATGGGGACAAATATAGAAGTATAATATCTTGGGCAATAGAGTATAATATATCAGCGAGAAATTATGTCTCATTTGAACAGTGCTTTGTTTTTCTTTGGGATTAAAGAGCGTTTGTTCTCTCCCGAAGTTAACAACTGGTCTATATTGCAGTCAGGATTTCAATTCATTGTAGGAGCAAGAGTAGAAGTATATATTTTCGAAAGGGAAAATGTGATCATAAATTAAGTCTCAGTTGAATGGTGCTTTTTTTCGCTGTTTTGTATATTTAAAAAAAAAATTAAAGTGCGCTTTTTCTGTTCGGAATTAAATAACTTATCAGATTCACGGCAGAGTGTCAATTCGAAGTGGGAACAAATGTAGAAGCATAATATATTGGACAATCAATATACCATCCAGATATTAAGTCTCATTTGAACTGTGCTCTTTTTGTAGTATATTTTTTCTATGGAATTAAAGAGCGTTTTTGTTCTCTCCCGATGTTAACAACTGGTCAGTATTGCAGTCAGGATTTCAATTAATTGTAGGAGCAAGAGTAGAAGTATATATTTTCGAAAGGGAAAATGTGATCATAAATTAAGTCTCAGTTGAATGGTGCTTTTTTTCGCTGTTTTATATATTTAAAAAAAATTAAAGTGCGCTTTTTCAGTACGGAATTAAATAACTTATCAGATTCACGGCAGAGTGTGAATTCGAAGTGGGAATAAATGTAGAAGTATAATATATTGGACAATCAATATACCATCGAGATATTAAGTCTCATTTGAACTGTGCTCTTTTTGTAGTATATTTTTTCTATGGAATTAAAGAGCGTTTGTTCTCTCCCGATGTTAACAACTGGTCAGTATTGCAGTCAGGATTTCAATTAATTGTAGGAGCAAGAGTAGAAGTATATATTTTCGAAAGGGAAAATGTGATCATAAATTAAGTCTCAGTTGAATGGTGCTTTTTTTCGCTGTTTTATATATTTAAAAAAAATTAAAGTGCGCTTTTTCAGTACGGAATTAAATAACTTATCAGATTCACGGCAGAGTGTGAATTCGAAGTGGGAATAAATGTAGAAGTATAATATATTGGACAATCAATATACCATCGAGATATTAAGTCTCATTTGAACTGTGCTCTTTTTGTAGTATATTTTTTCTATGGAATTAAAGAGCGTTTGTTCTCTCCCGAAGTTAATAACTGGTCAGTAGTGCAGTCAGGATTTCAATTCGGAGTAGGAGCAAGAGTAGAAGTATACAGGGTGGTCCCGAATTCATGGTACAAACTTTAATGGTAGGTACAGGACATTGTAACAATGATTTATTGTATAGGAATGTATAGTCGCAAGTGACGCGGTGAGGCGAAAACAGGGGAAATAACGGCCGAAAGGAAAAACAAAGATTTTATTGAAAGCGTTGTTGACAAGTGTCATGTTTACAGTAATTGTTCAAAATTGCGTCCACCAGTATCGATACATGCTTGACAGCGTCGGTGGAGCGATTGGCGTACACGTTCAAAGATGCCTGGTATTTCACGCACACCTGCAGCAGCTACAGATAAGCGAGCGACGAGATCCTCATCTGAGTCAACTGGAGTCTCATAAACAAGATGCTTTAGATGTCCCCATAAAAAGTAATCGAGGCTCGATAAATCGGGAGATCGGGGTGGCCAAGGGACTGGTCCACCACGCCCAATCCATCGAGTACCAAACGTGGCATTCAGGTAATTCCGTACATCAATGCTGAAGTGTGCTGGCGCCCCATCGTGCTGAAACCACATGCGGTTACGAATGGCGATCGGAACATCATGCAGCAGTTGTGGTAACACTTCTTTCAGAAAAATAAGATAGCTTCCGCCAGTGAGCCGCGTGGGTAGTAAGTATGGGCCAATCAAAAATTCGTTCACAATACCAGCCCACACATTAATACTGAAACGTTGTTGAAACGCATGTCGACGCGTTGCATGTGGATTATCGGTTGCCCACACATGGGAATTGTGCGCATTAAAGACACCCTCGCGTGAAAATGTCGCTTCATCTGTAAATAGCACATAATCTACGAAATCCGGCTGCAACGCACATTGCTGCATCACCCACAGGCAGAAGTTCACGCGGCGAGGATAATCTGCCGGATTCAATGCTTGTACTTTCTGAAAATGGAAGGGGTGTAAGCGATTTTCGTTTAACACTCTGCATACAGTCTGATGACTCACACCTACGTCACGCGCAACAGTTCTTGTGCTTCACTCGGGTCTATCAGCCACAATGTTCAAGATGCTTTCTTCCAGCCTTGGAGTGCGTACAGCTCTTACTCGACCAGCGCCATGTCTGTTGACGTCGAACGCACCTGTTTCACAAAGTTGACGATGTAACCGTTGAAAAATTCTATGATCCGGCATTCGTCGATCAGGATACTCCGCGCGATACATTCGTAACGCAGCTCTGCCGTTACCAATTGCACGGCCGTACATGTAATGCATGTCTGCTTTTTCTGCATACGTAAAGTCACCCATCGTCTACGGCAGCACAATTGTGAATGGCGCTTTTCCCTACTGCGATGCATCATGTTCAACAGCGGCTAGACATCTACTGCCCTCTACCGGCAATGATACCAACCGATCACTCCATTTCTCTTTCCTTTTATTTCCCCTGTTTACGCCTCACCGCGTCACTTGCGACTATACATTCCTATACAATAAATCATTGTTACAATGTCCTGTACCTACCATTAAAGTTTGTACCATGAATTTGGGACCACCCTGTATATTTTCGAAAGAGAAAATGTGATAAGAAATTAAGTCCCAGTTGAATATGGTGTTTTTTCACTGTTTTGTATTTGTTTTGCTTTTTTTATTTAAAGTGCGCTTTTTCTGTACGGAATTAAATAACTTATCAGATTCACGGCAGAGTGTGAATTCGAAGTGGGAATAAATGTAGAAGTATAATATATTGGACAAGCAATATACCATCGAGCAATTAAGTCTCATTTGAGCTGTGCTCTTTTTGCAGTACATTTTTTCTTTGGAATTAAAGACCGTTTGTTCTCTCCCGAAGTTAATAACTGGTCAGAAGTGAAGTCAGGATTTCAATTCGGAGTAGGAGCAAGAGTAGAAGTAAATATTTTCGGAAGGGAAAATGTGATAAGAAATAAGTCCCAGTTGAATGGTGCTTTTTTCGCTGTTTTGTATTTTTTTTAAACTAAAACTCGCTTGTTATCTCCGGAATTGAATGTCTTGTCAGAAGCGCGACACAGTGTCAATTCGAAGTGGGAATAAATGTAGAAGTATAATATATTGGACAATCAGTATACCATCGAGATATTAAGTCTCATCTGAATTGTTCTCTTTTTGCAATATTTTGTTTTTTTTGTAAAGTTTTTTCGATCTAATTTTATTACTGGTCAGTAGTGCAGTCAGTATTTCAATTCGAAGTAGGAGCAAGAATTGATGAATATATATTCGGAAGGAAAAATGTGATGAGAAATTAAATACCAGTAGAATGGTGCTGTTTTCGCTGTTTTATATATATTTTTTTAATTAAAGCGCTCTTGGTTCTCTCTCCGGAATTCAATGACTGGTCAGATGAACGAAAGAGTTTCAATTCGGAGTATGAACAAATGCAGAAGTATGATTTTTTCGACAGTGAATATACGATCGAAAAATTAAGTCTGATTTTAATGGTGGTCCACAGTTTTGTTTTCATTTGGAATTAAGGCGCGCTTGTTTTCTCCCGAATCGAGTTACTATTCAGTAGCGCAGACAGGATTTTTCGATTAGGAATGGTTACGAATATAGAAGTATATATTTTCGAAAGGGAAAATGCGATCGGGAAATTAATTCCCAGCTTAATGGTGTTCTTTTCGCTGTTTCGTATTTATTTTTTAAAATTAAAACGCGTTTGCTCTCTCCGGAATGGAATGACTGTTCAAAAGCGCGGACATGATTTCAATTTGGAGTGGGATAGAGGGAAATGGTGAAGTATTATTTGTTCGAATGGAATAGATCTTCCGGAAATCAAATCCCAGTCCTCTTTTTGGTCTTTTTTTTTTTTTTTTAATTAAGCGCTTTTGTATCTTCGGAACTGAAGAACTGGTCAGTTGCGCAGACAGTTCAGTTTGGAGTGGGAACAAATCTAGAAGTATATTTTTTCGAAAAGGGAACATGCGATCGGGAAGTTAAGTCCCACTTGAAAGATTCCCTTTCGGGGTTTATGAAAGGTATTTGTTCTATCCGCGGAAGTGAATAACTGGTCTGTAGCGCAGGCAGGAATTGAATTATGAGTGGGAACAGATGTAGAAATATAATTTTAAGCCAAATAAAGATATGGACTTTGTTAGGGTTTTAAAAATTTCGTAAAAGTTCTCATCTTATATTTATTACCGGAATAAAATTTTAAAATAAAAGATTTTTGTAAGAATAAAGATCAATCCCTCTGTGTTCGACCTAATTCAAAAGGTACTTTTCATCGACAGTTTTTGGTATTTATGACAGTTAAATCACAAAAACAAGTATCCACTTTTGTTTTTTGGACTTTGTTTTTTATTTTTCTGTAAATTTTGAAGAGTTAATACGGTTTTGAGATTACAATAAACTGTTACAGATCACTTAGCAATTGTTTTAACCGCAATGACACCCAATGCCCCATTCAGAATATTAATTTTTAGAGATATATAAAAATATTAAATCAAACTCCCCTGTCTCTCGAAAGTCCTCACGTTGGGTTGGTGTGGAAGTTTGGAGAGTGGGGTGCCAGCTCTGGTGTTGCTTTGTCATCTGACCGTGGTTCAAAATGACGTGGTGCTGTCCTCGGATCTTTCCTTTAGGGGATTGATCCCGGACCGTCGTCAATAACCCGTTGTATTGCTCTAGTACGATGTTAATTAAAATTACCTTACCTTACCTTTCAAGGTGCTTAATCCCGTAGAGCCCACCCTCTTGTTATGGTAATAACAATACTACCATTGAAGTAGTAGACAGCAGGTCATTTCGAAAGGAGCCGAATTCAAAATTTTCCTCATTGAGATTTGGAGTCATTTTAGACTTAGGCTGGCTTTTCATCTTATATTTTCTTGAAAGTCTGAAATTATTTTACTAAAAGTGACACACTTCGGCAGATCCAAATAGAGAGGGATTGTTTCAATGGTTATGATATGTTTATAATGACAATGAATAACGCTGAGCTGGTATTCAAATCTTACAAGTAAAGGCAAGTTCAGAACTGGATCGAACTGTAAAAATGTCGTGTACGTGGTTGCTGGTGCACGTTGAATCTGTCGTCGCTTTAAATGTCCTTACGATGGCGTGGTGTGGAAGTTTGGAGAGTAGCGTGTCAGCTCAGTTGTTGACCTCGCCATCTGACCGTGGTTCAAATTTACGAGGTGTTGTCCTCGGATCAGTCCTTTCTGGATTGATCCTGGAGCACTTATAGTCCGTTGTGTTGCTCCAGTGCGACGTAAATTCAACACAATCTACCAAGTTACTTACCTTTAAAAAAGTCTTTTAACTGACAACGCAATAATGTACTTGGTGCCATGAGAAAAAAGGATAACCATGAAAATTTAAGTAAAGAGAAAAGGTGGTCCCTTAGTAGGCTGTATGACCTCCTGCGACACTGATGCAGGCTTTGCACCTCCTTTATATTCTGAGAATGAGGTTGCGGATGAGTTCCTGATGTAGGTGTGTGTTTTAATTAATGTCACACTGGAGAAACAGAGCGGGCTATTAGCAACGGTCCGGGATCAAGCCCTACGGGAAATATATTCGAGGACAACTCCTCATAATTGTGAACCAGGGTCAGATGACGAGTTCACACCTGAGCTGGCATCCCACCTTTCCAAACTTCCACACCACGCCAACGTGAGAACATTTGATGCCAGGACTTACACTAGCCTCTATTGTAAACGGCAGCCTTTGGTTGAGTCTGAACTCGCAACCATCCGGTTGCTAATCCGTTACTCTTCCTACTGGGTTACCCTGTCCATGATTTCCTGCTGTAGCAGAACTCAATCCTACGTTAGAGCCAGTACCATCCTATTCCAAATTTAAAATACACGCAAGCTATATACTGAATATCCTAGGTTGTGGAAATTGCCACAGACTGTTTGATTTTGAGGTTGTAACTTTTTTAAATAATTGTGTTCCGTAAATTTTGAGTACCAGTTTAGAACTGAGAGCAATTTCTTGTATTGTGAAGGTTTCGTTAAATTTTCGTTTCGCTTTTTATTCACCAAACCCTGTCGGTTGAAAAACATGTGAATCCTTTGGATTGTTCTGCTAGATTTATGTTTCAATTCAATAATATTTTCACTGCCAACAATGAAAAAAGTTGATACTTCGTAGAAATTTTCACGGGCTAGAATTGCAGCTGTTAATCCGCCTGGTGATTGTCTCGATAAAGTGCCCTGTCAGTAACGAAACTGACCAGATCTCGATGGACGAGATATCTCGTCATAAGAAGAAAACTGTCCAGATCTTGAATTCGTTGTCGTAAAAAATCGGCAATATCTTGAAGATTGAGTACATAGTCATTCAAAATTGGTTAGATCTTGATGGACATCGCGAACCCCTTGGATCTCTGATTTCTGACCAGATCATGGTCTTGTCATTAGCAATTTTGATCAGATCTTGATGGACGAGATATCTCGTCGAAACATCTTGGAGGGTTATTCGAGTAAAAAATGGATGATTGGGGTTCTTTTGATTGAATTTTGCTTCAATCATTGTTGTCTTTCGACATCTATTGAATAAAGTGCCATTTGTTCCATGTTTGGTTACGAAAATGAGTTTGATTTACTATAGTTCTGAATTAACTTGTGCTGTTGAACTTGATTCATGAATGACGAATAGATAGAGTTTTGCAACAGTATACCAAACTCAGTCTTGTTCTCCATGAATATTCAAAACACTTTCTCTACCATTGCATTTGGCTGTTTATTCTGTTAATTTTCAACGATTACTTATGTAATCAGCTCTACATAAGCATGCATTGGATCTCTGTAATACGTTTTAGAAAGATTCTGCTTAAAATTTACACTCTCCTCTGAAAAACTAGTTTTTGTAATATCGTATTCAATCAATAAATTAGTTGAAAATAAATAACGCCATTTTCATTGTTGCATTCCATGGGAAACAGAAAAATCAAACTTTTTTATCTTCTTTCTGATCCGGAAGTAGAACTCAAGCCGGAAGCTTCCGCTTCTGCAATGTTAAATAACAAGCTGGCATTTATTGATTTACTTGGACGTATTCTAGTAATTGTGTTCGTCTTATCTCCTCTCTAATGGCTCCGCATTCAGCTTGATTTTTAAATGCCCATAAACATTTTAAGAGTCCCTTTCATATTTTGCCCATATCATCATTGACTAAATTTCGTATGTGTGAAAAATTAAAGTTAACAAAACATATTTTCTATTTTGCTCTGGCAGTTCGTGGTATGACTTGGCAATTCCGTTGCTAGAATTGGAACAGGGGCCGGATTTGGGGAACATAAAAATATGTAAAAATGCCTTTAAAGTTCCTTAGAAAATTGAAAAAATATACAATATTTCTTATACTTTTTTTTTTTAATTTTACAGATTTGGGGGCATTTTTAAACATTTTACTCGTGATTTTTACATTATTATACATAATTTATATATTAATATATGAATAGCGTCATGGAGTTTTTCCACACACTGATCCTTCCATTCACACTGATCCACTTTCATATCTGTGAAAAATTAAAGTTACGAAACTTATTTTCTAGTTTGCTCTTTCAGTTCGTGGTATGACTGGGCAATTCCGTTGCTAGAATTGGAACAGGGGCCGGATTTGGGGAACATAAAAATGCATAAAATGCCTTAGAAAATGAAAAAATATACAATACTTTTTATACATTTTTTTAAAAATTTTACTGATTTGGGGGCATTTTTAAACATTTCACTCGTGATTTTTTTCATTATTAAACACGTAATTTGTTATACATTAATTTATATATTAACGTATGAATAGCGTCATGGAGTTTTTCCACGCACTGATAAATCCATTCACACGGAACCACTTTCATATCTGTGAAAAATTAAAGGTAACGAAACCTATTTTCTATTTTGCTCTGGCAGTTCGTGGTATGACTGGGCAATTCCGTTGCTAGAATTGGAACAGGGGCCGGATTTGGGGAACATAAAAATGCATAAAATGCCTTAGAAAATTGAAAAAAATATACAATACTTTTTATACATTTTTTTTTTAATTTTACTGATTTGGGGGCATTTTTAAACATCTCACTCGTGATTTTTTTCATTATTAAACACGTAATTTTTTATACATTAATTTATATATTAACGTATGAATAGCGTCATGGAGTTTTTCCACACACTGATAAATCCATTCACACGGATCCACTTTCATATCTGTGAAAAATTAAAGGTAACGAAACCTATTTTCTATTTTGCTCTGCCAGTTCGTGGTATGACTGGGCAATTCCGTTGCAAGAATTAAACAGGGGCCGGATTTGAAGAACATAAAAATGCATAAAATGCTTTAGAAAATTGAAAAAAATATACAATACTTTTTATACATTTTTTTTTTAATTTACAGATTTGGGGGCATTTTTAAACATTTTACTCATGATTTTTACATTATTAAATACGTAATTTTTTTATACATTAATTTATGTATTAATATATGAATAGCGTCATGGAGTTTTCCACACTGATCCTTCCATTCGCCCGAAACAATTGATAGCTGTGTGTTGAGTATTCATCAAGGGTAATCGAGTTGGGCGTGGCTCATTAAGAACATATCTTTGAGGGAGCGTTGCACCTCACGTTGATGTTTGTTTAGGGCCCAGCATTTCATTCCAATGTCAGCCGCCGCTGGTCACGTTCACATCTAGGGTCTTTTTAGGTCACACAGCTGTCGTAAGTTTCACAGGAATTCGTGTAGTCACGGTACACCCATCAAATGGCAGTACGTGAAAATCCAAACTTCAGATCTACCTCAGAAATGCTATGACATATCTCACAAGCTTAAATCGTGGTAACTTGCCATTATCACAGCCGGAAGCAGTTCTATATCTTAATATATACTCAGGGCAGACGCAACCATTGATGTGCATAGGTGGCGTTGCTATGTGATTTGCATAGACTCGTCCGTAAAAGTTTTTCTGGCACCTCAGTCTATATACAGTGAAACCCCGGTTTAACGTATTTCAAGGGACAGAAAAAAAATAACGTTATATACGGGAAAACGCTAAATCGCGGGCGGAGAAAAACAAAACATAGAGCCTGAAATAAAGACCAAATTAATAATATGCATTTTATTTCTTCTTTTACAATAGTTTATTGTTTATATCACTATCATAATAGTTTAAAGAAATCTGTTAATTTGGTTTGCGTTTTGCTTTTACTAGCGAAGTCATTAACATCATTCTCCACAGATATGTTTATATATGCTCAGGGCAGACGCAACCATTGATGTGCATAGGTGGCGTTGCTATGTGATTTGCATAGACTCGTCCGTACAAGTTTTTCTGGCACCTCAGTGTATATACAGTGAAACCCCGGTTTAACGTATTTCAATGGACAGAAAAAAAAATAACGTTATATGCGGGAAAACGTTAAATCGCGGACGGAGAAAAACAAAACATAGAGCCTGAAATAAAGACCAAATTAATAACATGCCCTTTATTTCTTCCTTTACAATAGTTTATTGTTTATATCACTATCATAATAGTTTAAAGAAATCTGTTAATTTGGTTTGCGTTTTGCTTTTACTAGCGAAATCATTAACATCATTCTCCACAGATGAGTTTTTGTAAGTTTTTTAGTATATCTAATTTACAACTGTCGCATTTGAAGAAGATATTCATAACGAACAAAAAATGACTCTTCGAGGTTTTCTATCTTCGCGATCGTTAAAGATGGAATAAAATTTTCAACGGATTTGAAATTTGCGAAACATTTTACGGAAATTACCTCATGAAGACCGAATTTTATGCGAATTTGCGACATGCCCGTGTCTTGTCGGGTGAAGGTGGGACTAATTCTTAAAATTGTTTTTTCTTTTTAATGTTTTAGTATCAGTAAGGACACGAAAATAACAGTCACGGGCAACGCCGTGCTGGCCTGACTATTTCAAGAAAATCGCTTCGAGTTCTCAATGCTGAAAAAACGTTTCATGCGGGAAAATATTTTGAAGTGATAACATTAAATACGGGAATTTATAACATTGAAAGTATAGGGAATTATTTTGGACCAAAGAAAAATGACGGTATATGCGGGAAATCGTTAAATGCGGGTGACGTTAAATCGGGGTTTCATTGCATGTGTGTGTGCATTTGTGTGTGTGTCATAATAACATAAATCATAAACCTGAAGTCATGTCAAGATTGATATAAAGCAGCCGGAAAGAATGATTCACTGAGACGGAATATAGCGTTGGTCCCGAAAATGGTGAGGCAGAAAATTCCATAATAATAGTTTATTTAACAAAAGACAATTGGTAACATCATAATGCATGGAGGTGTGATCTGTGTTTGGGACAGCTCTGAGATCATCAGTGAAAAGGGGTTCATGAAAGAATGAATAGTTTACAAAGAACTCTCTAGAGGATAAAGATTAAGCGAAAGGTTATTTGACCAGGGTATCTATCAATACAGTTCATTGGCGGTTGACGAAGAAGTAAGTTGATCTTGCACCGGTTATTTGAAAGGAAGAGATAAACATTTCGAGTGAGAGGGTTTGTCAGAAGTCAAGGCAAGTGAAATGGTTAGAGTTCAAAGGTGAAAGAAGGTGGCATCTAAACAAGTTGGTTAGTTAGTAGTTACGTCAGATACAAGAGCAGCATAGCGTGTTGTTCCATCTCAACATGTAAATCCTTTATACTGTGCGATCCGGTTGCATTACGCTTGCCATTAATCTCTATTGCACAGTGTTGCAAGTTTTTTTAATACACAGGCTGTTCACACATTTTTTAGACATATATTGTATTCTCAAAACTAAATTACATACAATTCTTGTGTTTTAAATGTTCTATTTGATAGCCCTTATTCTGAACTATCTTTCGACACTGTAATTTCCAGGATAATAAGGCCTTTTGAAGTGTCAGAAGAGGTATTCTATCCCATTCCTCCTGAACAGCTTTCCAGAGTCCTGTAAGGGTTGTGGGACGACGTTTGGATAATACAGATTTTAAAAGTCCGAAAGCGCAAAAATCCATAGGTGATACATCGGGAGATTTAGTAGGGATATCAGTGAAGGGTATGGCCTTGATACCGATTTTTTTGTTAGATTTCTTTTAGGAAATTTACAGTGGATTTTGATGTGGGACTGCTAGCTTTGTCTTAATGGAGTTCCACAGATTGATGGCACAGTGGGTAAAGCGAAGGTATTTCATTCAGAAAAATTGGCGATAAAATATGTTCCTGATAGTATTTGGAGTTAATCTTGACATTTTTTCCACTCTCTTTATTTTTAACTTGCCATTATATGAAAAACCAGCAACAATCATGAATCCCTTAGAAAAACTTTCTTTCGATTCTGTGAACCATGTACTTAAATTTTATTCTCCCCTTTTATGATAATAAATGGCTCTTTTTTTGCTGCAATCATTTAAATACACCCATTATTCATCTATTGTGACAATTTTTTTCCATTTTTCTTTGGATAAATGTTTTTCATATAGAATTCGGCAGCGTGTCCTGCATTCAGCGATATGCTTTGGAGAAAGACGATGCACGTTGCGTTTTTTCGCTTTCTTAAGATTTAAATCAACGTTTAGCATTTTGTTTACAGTGGACACCGAGCATTTGAATGATTTTGCAACTGTCCTTTGACTAGGGAGATTTTCTTTTAACATTAAACAACGTACCTTTGCAATAGTCGAAAATGTCCGTTTTTTCTTTGGATACTTGATTGGAATTTTTGTCCCACTTGAGGCTCCAATTTGACGTTTTTTTTTCCTTTTTTGTTGACGATATTACCTATCGACGCTTTAGATATCACAAAACCATGACTCTCACATCGTTTTTGGATAACGGAATATGAATATTTCTCTTCGGAAAGAGCATAAATATAGCCTTCGAACCACTGCTTCGTTAAAAACGCCATTTTGAATTTTAAAAAAACCTCTCAAGCAGCAGACGATAATTTTGACTTTTAAAAAAATAGTACAACTGCAATTATTTCTTTTGCAGCAAACGATTTTTTATTACCGCTAACCAAAATCGTCTAAAAAATGTGCGAACAGCCTCTGTGTTTCCTACTGACCATTTTTTATATTCCTTGGAGCCGCTATAGGACTGTATCATAGTTTAGGAAACCGTGCTTTAGATGGTCCATATTTTGGCATAATTGAACTTCTAAAAAGCAACTTGGGGGTGCAGAAGTATTATGTGGTCTTTTGTATCAAGAACCACAGGTAAACCTAGTGTGCCCTTTCTCTTTCTGGTTGTCGTGATTCATCCACCAATAATAATATTTCTTGGAAGAATTCGTTTTGCGTTAAAAGGAAAAAGGGAAAAACTGATTAAAACCAGAAATAAAATTTGAGCATTGTGCTATAAACACGAAAAGTGATCAAACGTGTTTTATCGCATAATGGCCATATTTGGGCATGCTGCGCGAAACACAACTGACGGACGCACACACAAGAAAAGTCTTACTAACACAGAAGAGAGAAGTACCAGCAGTGAAAAAAGAAATCTTAAGACACTGCGTTTCTAGAATTAAAGGAGATTGCAAACAAATCTCTCTCCATACGGGTATTGTCTTTCATTGGTTGGGTTTTATGGCGTAAGGGCCATATTTGTCGAAGCTGTGCCAAACATCGCAATGTGTACGGAATCATAACAAAAGACGACGTATCAGCAAAATCCAAGCCCTAAGTATCAGTACGTTTTTCATATGCGGCCTAAAACTATCAAAATATGTTTTATTTAGTTGAGTAGTTGTGTTATACCTTTACAATTCCGCTGAAAGAAAGGGAGGAACACGATCGTATATCATAGAATTAGCTGTTGTCAGATAAGAACTTCAACTTACACTCTGAGAGGGACTTAAAATCTGTTGTCTGGCCTACATTTAAGCAATCCTGGGGAATACTGAAATTAGTTTAAAATGTAATTGTGTATTTAAAATTCGAAAAAATGTGCTAAACAATAACCTAGTTTGTTACAGACATTGTTTGCTTTAATCCTCATGGAGGCTGCCTGGACGAGGTATCTCGTTATTAACAAATTGACTAGATCTTGATGAACGAGATATCTCGCCATTAGAAGAAAACTGAAGAAATCTTGATGTCGTAATTTCGTCGTAGTATCTAGATGGCGAGATATTGCGTATTTAAATTTGTTAGATCTTGATGAATGTTATATCTCATCAAAACTACCTTGGAGAAAAGAAAGAATAGAAGGTTTGAGACCTTAATTACTGCTCTGGGAATCCGTTACGTTGATCTATGATACCTGGAAAATTGTCTAGACAGCGTAAAAAATAAATTACAATTTAATTATAATTAAAGGTATCTGCATACCACCTTTAAAACGCCATTTTCACCTAAATTTCATTTTTTTATTCAAATTTTACTTATTATATTGCAACTCTGGCTATTCAAATCATCTCGGATTTTACTTACTTTACTATAATCATTAGAACTGGAGATATAAAATTTAAAAAAAGTATTGACATCTATTATTGACATGGGGGTATATATTGTTTCTAGTTTATCCTCTTATTACAATTTTCGCTGAACGTTACCCTCCACAAAGCACAGTATCTCAGAATGCATCAACAAAACTCTTTTGAAATTTTTTATGCATGTTCTGAAGATTATAAAGTATTGATCGAACTAATCTTTTTAAAAAACATGCATTTAGAAAAGTTGAGTAGTGAGTGAGTAGGCTGTAAACCTGAATATGTTTTACATTTTGCTCTTTTCGTGTTATTTCAAGGGATGCTGATGTTAAAGACCACAATTAATTTAAATATAACACTATAAACTCACTGCCAAAAGTTAAGCTCGGAGAAGAAAATGTTAATTTCCAGAACCCAATCTGAATTTTAGAGGCTGCAATTTGCTGCAGAGGTAGATGTAAGTATGCAAATGTGTTATGTAACAGCCAATCATGATTTCGTGTCTAGAAGTATTCAAAAAAGGCAGTCGTATAAGAAGCCAGCAGTGTTGCATGTAAGTGCTGATAAAAAGTGACCTCCGAACGTATGCAGTACCTTAAATATCTCCAGTCATTACGGCTTTATTAAAAAAAAAGCCTTAAGCTTACGCGTTTTGATCGTAATATACTTCCGTAAAAACTTTAATAAGGCTTTCCAATTAGTTTGCTACCAGCTCTTTTCTAGTGTATTTAATTTTCTCAAAATTTTTTACTTAAAGTTCCAAACTACAGACCCGAACGTTTTTAATATATAGTATTTCACTTAGCTATTGACAATTTGATAACATTTATTCCCTTCTCTAAACGATATCATTTAACCGTCCTAATGTTCTCCTTGACGAGATATCTCGTCATTACCAAAATTGGTCAGATAACTTGATGATCGCGATATCTCGTCAAAACCACCCACTTGGAGGGTCAACGACCGAGTTGACTCCGGTGGCAACGGTATAGGTTGCCTATACGTGCCCTCTTACGTGGGGGCCTTAATACCTAGTCTTACACTTGAATTTATAAAACCAAGAATTTCATGTTTTCTAAATCAACTCTATGCACAACATATTAATTTGTTAAAATATGTAGTCACGAAAAAGAAACAAACCACCTCTCTTTATTCCAGCAATTTTAATATTAGAGAAAATTCAAAGATGGCGTTTGACAGAAACTAACCTTATCTAGAAATTTAACTGCACAGAATTTGCATAAGGTGCCATCTTCATATTAAATTGAGCCCCAACTTCATAATTTCCAATGAGAACCCCCTATTTCTTTTTACACACAATTTCGAATCCATGCCAATATTTTACTTCAGATACTAAATTTTATGTCTTTAAGTTCTTACCGTTTTAAAGTTATGAGTACAGAAAGATTGGAGCTCCTAGTATCAAATCAGTTTCTTAGACCTTTATAGATATCTTCCGAAATAAAATTTCTATAACGCTGAAATTTTGTACCGTGTTACTGTTAAACAACCCAAACAAAATCCACTTAATATTTTATTTTAAAAATAGTGTTTAGTATGAAATAATGATTACTAAATTAACGTTTGAAAAGATAACGAATTATAACCTTGTTACATTTTGTTGTGAATCGATTCAGAAAGACTTTTAATATGCCCATACATAATTCCAGCTCATTTCGATTGTTAGTTTTTGAGCTACATTACATTTTCGCAATTATTGCGATTTTAGGAGTAACCAAAAGTTTATAAAACGTTTGACAAACCTTGGATAATGGTTCTCGGTTCGTTTGCACTTGCATCGTAAATATAATAACGTAACTCTCAAATCGTTTGCACTTATGTAATAAATATAATAATTCTCTGGATTGCTGTAAAATACGCTGGAAATATGTAGTGTTCAAATTAGAAATTCGGGTAGCGATAACTACAATCAATCTCGATCTACAAATAGCGTCTTCATATGTGGAGACGATCCCTGAAATTGAAAGTAACTTAAGCATTGAATATATCGGGAAATAGAGATAATAAAGTCATGAAATTTCATATTTAGACTAATTTAACGATGCAGGTTCTTATTATGGCATCAAAAAAAGGTGTTTCCGATAAAAATTTCGTTGTTTGTGCAAAATTTGATATAAAGACGTCCCCTTATGCAATTGTTTTCGATTTGAATTTGTAGAGGATGTTATTCCCTATTGAATGGTACCTTTGAATTTGTTCTATGTAGTATGAATAGTGTTCGAAAAAAGTAGGTGATTCGGAGTTTTTTCTCCGTGACTTCTTTCATTGACTTTTAAGTAGCCGCCGTAGAGAAGTTATTTCAATTAGCAAAATAGTCTCCATATATTCGCTTCAATCAATGACAAAAATTCCATCTATGAGCTGTCAGAAGTGGTGAAGATATTGAAAACCAATTTCCCCTTTTGAATTGAAGCCTAAATCGAAGGTTTCACAAAGCAATTTTGGATAACAGTTATAAAGTAAAACTGTCAGGGAAAATAATGGTTAGTTAGTTGATTGGGTTTTATAGCGCAAGGGCTGTATTTGGACAAACTGCGCCAAGTAAAAGACAAAGAACATACAGTAAATCAACATACACGCACAAGGAAAGTTTTTAGAGACTCGGAAAATAATTGATGCGTTTTATTAGTTGCGTAATTGACTCAAAATATCCACCATCAACATCAATGCAGAGTTGCAATTTGTAATCGTAGAACACTCCGTAGAACACAAGCTCATTTCCCGTTTCATCGAAACAGGTGTTGCGAATGTGGAATAATAAAAACAGGTGTCGAGAAAGAGCCCCATCGCGTTGAAACCATGTATTAGATAGATGAACAGATGAAACCTTAATCAAACTGGTAGTAAATATGTAAAATTGCAAAACACGATTCAAATTGTCAAGAAGCAGTTTTGATGGAGCAAAACGTTCATCATTAAAAGACAGAAATAAGCCACGAGAGTTTAATTGTGTTATTCTAGAATAGTGAATTTAAACATTATTCTAGAATAGTGAATTTAAAGGTTATTCTAGAATAGTGAATTTAAACTTTATTTTAGAATAGTGAATTTAAACGTTATTCTAGAATAGTGATTTTCAACCTTATTCTAGAATAGTGAATTTAAACTTTATTCTAGAATAGTGAATTTAAACGTTATTCTAGAATATTGAATTTCAACGTTATTCTAGAATAGTGAATTTAAACGTTATTCTAGAATAGTGAATTTAAACTTTATTCTAGAATAGGGAATTTCAACGTTATTCTAGAATAGTGAATTTCAACGTTATTCTAGAATAGTGAATTTCAATGCTATTCTAGAATAGTGAATTTAAACGCTATTCTAGAATAGAGCAATCTAAAAAGTGAGTTGTGGGCAACTCTATTCTAGAATAATATATTTAGACTCCCGTTTTCTTCTAGTAATTTACTGTGGTAATGATGGTCGACGTTTTGCCCCACCGAAATGACAACTGACGAGTTTTTGTGCACCCAAACAATGATGGAATTTTCCAGGAGGAAAATGCGCCATGTCACAGGGCCAAAATCGTTCGCGATTGGTTTGAGAAACATTCTGGACGCTTCCAGCGAATGATTTGGTCACCTAGATCGCCAGACATAAATCCCATTGAACATATAAGGGACATGATCGAAAGGTCAGTTCTTGCACAAAATCCTGCAACAGGAAACACTTTCGCAATTATGGACCTTTGTAGAGGCAGCATGGATGAATATTTCTTTATGGGGACTTCCAATGACTTGTTAAGTCAATTCCACGTTGAGTTGCTACACTTCCCCGGGCAAAAGGAGGTCCCACATGATATTAGGAGTATCCCGTGACTTTTGGCACTTCATTGTATACTACTGGGTGTCCTAAAAATTCCCGTACTGACGATTCGTGAATTTATCATACAAAAACAACAAACTTTAAAACAATTATTTTTATGCCAATAGTGAAAAGTACTTTTAACCTAACGTAGGAAAAAAATTGAACTTACATTTAATAATAAATGTTCAAAATTTCTACCCTTTTCTTGGAGGCAAAGCTGAAGTCGTTTGCGCATATTTTTAGAGATGCGTTTCAAGATGCTGGGAGTGGCTTCTTGTATCCTTTGAGTAATGGCAATTTTCAGATCACCTATTGTTTGGCGATTAACTTCATTACTTTGTTCTTTAAATATCCCCACAGAAATAAGTCAGGGATGCTCAGATCAGGGGAACGAGGTGGCCTAAAGTTTCTAGAGATGAGTCGATCGCAATACCATCGGTAATAATAAAGCCGTTTATCATTGTCCGGTGGCTTTAGCTCCTGTAACATTTTTACACGATAAGCACGAAAATGCAAAGCTCTTAAAGCCTTATGTATCGATCCCTGTGATGTGCCCTTTTGTTGGGACAAACGCCCCACGGATTGATGAGGCGATTGCAATATCCTCCGTTGAGTTTCTTGTACAGTCTGGTGTAACGACTTTAGGTCTTCCACTCCTGTGTTTTGTGTTCCACTGAACCTGTCTCACGAAATCGCCGAACGAGTTGATATAGAGTATCATTACTCGATATTGCATCATTTGGATATTTATGTAGTCAAAATTCCTTACATCTTTCATATGATTTATATTCAAAGTAAGCCTCAAACAGTGCAATTCTCTGAATGCTTGATAAACTCATCTTGTAATGAAGAACAAAATGACGTGGAACTTTATTACCTTACAACTTGAGCGCTAAGAAAACCAAACGATAAATATAAAAGATTCGATAAAACTATAAGCAGACGATAAAATTCAATAATTCAAAAGTAAACACGGGCGATATTTTTTTAAAGTTGGAGTACGGGAACTTTTAGGACACCCTGTATATTATACATGCAATAAACACTATAGGGGAAAGTCGGGTAAGATAGCGAACTTAAGCTTTGGAGATTTTTCCAGGCCTTAATATTTGTCGCAAGAGAGTTATTATTTCAGCAAAGTCTTCTTACAACTCTTTAGTTTAAAGTTATATATATATATATATATATATATATATATATATATATATATATATATATATATATATATATATATATATATATATATATATATATATATATATATATATTTTTTTTTTTTTTTTTTTTTTTAATTTTTCTCAAGTTTGAGAAGTAATTTTTGTCATCTTAGCCGACATTGCCATCTTTATTTCGAAAAAACATAAAAGGATATCAACTCATCAGAAAAAATTAGAATGATACATTATTTAGCACGTTTTGATTAGCACTTTACGAATATCACATGTATAAATCAAAAATACTTTCTCCGTAAACGCTATCCCTTTCCAAGCAGCAACTAAATGTTACATCGGAATCATTCAAAAACACATTAGACAAACAGTGCGGCTCTTTAGACACTTCAGTGCGGTTCTTCAGCCATTTCAGTGCGGCTCTTTAGCCTCTCCAGTGCGGCTCTACCACGAATCGATTTCAAATAAATGCTGGCAGTAAATATTCCGCTGTTGATGCGAGGAAGAAAGCAGTTGAGGAACTTCAGAAGAGTCAAGATAAATCAAGTTCTGTACTTAATTATTGGGTGCAATCTTCCAACAATGTTAATATTGCTAGCTTTATTGTTAGTCAAGAGAGGCGAACCATACACAGACGGTGAATACATTAAAATTTGTTTTATAAATACATCCGAAGAGCTATTCCAGGATTTTAAGAACAAAGCAGAAAGTCTAAAAAAAATTAGAGTTACCACTGTTTGCTAAAACAGTAAAAGGCAGAACGGTCAAATGTAATATTCTAATATAACCAATTAGAAAATCGAATATCTTAAATTGGTTTCAGCTTTATAAATAGCTTCACGCATCTTGTGACATAAATGACACAAGGCAAGTTTCACTTTTTATTCGATTTATTTCGTCTTCGGGTTCTAAAGAAGGATTTTTAAGATTATTGCCACTGAGAGGTCAATAAATCATCTAGTTTTATTTAATGTTGGTAGCTAGTTCAAACAGACTCTTAAAAACATGGTTCTTGAAAAGAAATTTGGCTCTCAAAAGAAATCTTAATTGTTGTACTCCTGATCTTTGGCTCTTTTAGATTAATGAGTTTGCCGACCACTGCCCTAACTAAACAAACTAAAACCTCACATAAATGTTCTTTTATAATTGTCCTATTATAATTACATAATAGTAAAACAGAGGGGGTCGATAAAACAAGAAACTCTTGAAGGGTCTACAGTCAATGACGTTTGGCGACCCCTGGGTTAGCCTAATGCGCTAACAACCTGTGAGTTGTAGGTGATTCCTGTAACGTTCCATGGTGTATTTCTCTCTTCTGTGTCAGTAAAACTTTCCTATGTCCATTACGTGACTTTATTTGTAATTGACCAAGTATCAACCAATATTGGTTGTTCACAAAACCTATCCAATTGGCCTAATCCCAATCGGTAAAACCTCGTTAGGGACTTGGAACCGGGATGCGTGAAATGTACAGTATTATTAGCATGAATACTTATCATTCTCTTTTAAAACATTTCTAAGTTACGGTACAATTACTAACTATCATGAACTAACATCATGTCTGAACTATTATGAAAACTTTCTATACCTTATTTTGAAACTTTACAGATTTAAGTTGTGTGTCTGGATCTGTGTATTTAAAGAAACAAGCCTAGATACCATCTTTTGGGAATATTCCTTTTATATATTCTAAATTCTATACATAAAATACGATACCAAACAAACAGTTCATTTTTCATTAAAAATACACTGACGAGCCAAAACATTATGACCACCTTCTCAATAAAGCGTTGCACCTAAATTGGCCTGCAAAACAGCTGCAACTCGTTCTAGCGTTCGTGGTCTGTTCTACCATAACTACGGGTCCCAAAGTCGCCCATGAGAACGTCCACAAAGCATAATATCGCCACCACCAGCCTGTGTATGACCTGTTGTACAAGAGGGGAGCAACTGTTCGCCTGGCAGACGGCGTACCCTGACACGACCATCGACGTGATGAATGAGAAATCGAGATTCATCTGACCAGGCAACTCTCTTCCACTCATCCATGATCCAGTCACTATGTTACCGGGTCCACTGTAGGCGTAGTTGACGATGACATTTGGTCAACAGAGGCACACGAGTGGGACGTCTGCTGCACAGTCCCATATCTAACAGTGTCCGCTGAACTGTGTGTTCCGAAACACTTGCGCTTGGACCTGCATTGTATTGGGCTGTCAGCTGAGCCACTGTCTCGCGCCGATTTTGCTTTAACAAGCGGGACAGTCTCTGACGTCCTTTTTCTTTGATGACGCTTGGACTACCAACACCTTGGCGTCTACTGCTGGTGTCACCGTCATTTATCCACTTTGCATGAATACTAACAACGGCAGATTGTGAACAACCTACCAATCTTGAAGTTTCGGTGATACTCGATCCAAGTCTTCGGGCCATTACGATCTGCCCTCTATCAAATTGGCTTAGATCAGCAGCCTTTCCCATTCCTCGCAAAAGTAAGTGCAAGAATGATTACTTACCTTCTCCAGCAGCAGTTAAATACCATTCGCACTAAATCACGTGCCTTCCACGTCATTCAGACGAGTTCATTGAAAAATGTGGGTATGGTCATAATGTTTTGGCTCGTCAGTGTAGATTTAAAATGCATTCAAAATACTAATACTGTATAAAATATGACGCAAAATTCAAATGAATGACATTAGTTAATTTAGGTGTATTAGTCGCACAAACTTAAAGTGAGTGTTTGAATTTCTGCCTGTATTAAAAGAGGAACATTAACCCTTCTTTGCATGATTTTTTCTTTATTGGTGAAATAAATCAAGATGATATAATTCATGTTCAAAATTAAAGGAAAAATGGTTTAAAAAAATCTAAGCATATATTTATAGTATAAATTTAGCAAAAAACAATATGATGGTATCATGTGGTATTTTTTAAATTAAACACAAACTTTTTTCAGAAATTGCTCTAAAAATAACAGAAACACATGTTACAAACCTTTCTTCCACTCATTTTCACTTTTTTAGCAATAGAAACTCAAACATAATAAAACAAAATTAAAAACGAAATCATACGTTTATTTCAACTACAACAAACAGCGGAATGACAACTTCAAGCTCGTTTTACTGATAGTGACATTTGCTTATTTTTGACAGCTATGTTTTTTTTATGCAATGGACATTAAAAAGGTATCCAGACACGATCAACTTAAAGTGAACTTGTTCTTTTATATAATTTTTGGGCATTCAATGTTATGATGGAAATTTCCACCACTATGCAAAGAAGGGTTAAAAAGAATATAATGTACATTTTTTTTCAATATTTTCTACCATGTAATTTAGATAAGCATTCCAGATTCAATTTCCAATTACCATTTATAACAGTGCCGTACAGAGTACTTGTTGTGTCAAGAACTAAAATGAAAAAATGGCCTCAACGCTATAGTTTGAAGCAGGAAAAGATTGTCGAGTGTTATGCTGGGTGTATGGGACTCTATCATCATTACCCTTAAAATAATTCAATAATAAAAAATTAAAATTAAAATTTCAAATTATTTTTTAGATGTTCAATTATGTTAGAGCGGTGAAAAAAAGCTAACTGAAAACTGTTCATTGACCCAAGTGGTTTCGACAAGTTATCTTGTCCATCAAGATCTGATCTGCTAATGACGAGGTATCCCGTCATGAAGATACTGTCGAGTTTTCGTTGGTGACGAGGTCAAGATCATTGAGTTTTCTTCTAATGACGTGATTATCTCGTCCATCAGGATCTGGTAAATTTTGCTAACGACGAGTTACTTCGTCGAGACAACCACCAGGAGGGTTAAAAACCAATTTTATCAGAGCATTTAGTCAACTATCAAAGATTTCAGTTTGAATTTACAAGAAACCACTCGAAAAAGACTACGAACAAAGAAATTCTGTGGCGCAACTCGAGGCTTTTAAACATAAATATTGATAAGTATTTTGTAACTCTAGAATGTTGCATCAGATTTTGTGATCTAGCAAACTGGCACTTTAGATCCAAAGAGAGAGAGAGAACAAAAAGGGCCGGGGCTCTTGAGCCCCTGTAGCCCTTCCATTCTTCACGGCCCTGATTTACGACCGAACAGCCTTGTGTGGAGGAACTTTTATGGAATCGGGCTTGGATATTGATCTGAAGGAATCCATAAAAACCTCAGTGACCAGACAATCTGGGTTAAGTTGTAATCTTGCAGCTTAAATTCCCGCTTGTAGAGGCCTAAATAAGCTTGTTGTAAGTAGCGCTTACACTAGATGTTAAGGTATCTTGACTTTTTATTCGTTACTTTTTTTACTTTATTCTCTTCGTGGAGAGATAAATGTTTAAAGTCGAATTCAAGCATTTTCTTGAATACAGTGTGTGTGTGTGTGTGTGTGTGTGTGTGTGTGTGTGTGTGTGTGTGTGTGTGTGTGTGTGTGTGTGTGTGTGTGTGTGTGTGTGTGTGTGTGTGTTAAAGCTTCTACTATAAAACCTGTTACAAATTACCTACACAATTATGTGTGTGAGATAAAGCTTCTACCATAAAACCTGTTACAAATTACCTACACAATTTTTTGCGTGTGAGAGAGAATTTGCGTTATTGTGTATGCGATAAAGCTTTTACCATGTAACCTATTACAAATTGCCTGCATATTCCTGTGTGGGTGGTAAAGCTTTTATCAACTAAACTATTACTAATTACCTACACATTCTTTTTTATTTCCAATGGCGTGTGTTTCTAAAAGATTGAATGAAACCAAACAACAGAATAAATAAATACAAATAGGAACAAGTCTAACCCCCCCCCCCCATTCGGTCCCTTGTTCCCCAATATTGCTCCCACATTGAAGTAAAAGAAGCGCAGGTGTGCACGGTTCATATCTTTCTGAAGATAGCATAGCTTGCACGATTGATTGTAGCAAGTGTTTAGTAAAGCAATCACGACCAGTACAAAGTAGAATTCCGCTACGGCTCTCTTGTTGTAAGATTGTAAGAGTCCCGGTTGTAAGAGTTTCGGTTGTAAGAGTCCCGGTTGTAAGAGTTCCGGTTATAAGAGTCCCGGTTGTAAGAGTAACGGATTAGTAACGGGTTACGAGTTCGAATTCATCCAAAGATCGTCGTGTACAAAGTGAAGGTGGTGCACGATCAATCTGTAATGGCCTCAAATGTCCAAATGTTGGCGTGGTGTGGAAGTTTGGAGAGTGGGGTGCGAGCTCAGGTGTTGTCTCGTCATCTGACCGTTGTTCAAAATTATGTGGTGGTGTCCTCGAATCTTTCCTTTTGGGATAGATTCAGGACCGTCGTCAATAGCCCGTTGTGTTTTTCCACTACGATGTTAATTAAAAATACCTACCTGCCTATCTTCATTGGTCATTCAGAAAGGTCTGAGATGTTGTTCATCCATTATTTCATGGAAATTTCTCTCCAAAGGATATTTTGCTAGAATATTCTTGAAATTAGTCTTAGTTATTGATTGGATAGTATGATAGTGGATCTCAGCATTTGATGTCTAAGTAATCACTGCACCTTTTAGGGCCAGCAGATCAGCCATCTATTTTCCCGCGATACCGCAGTAACAAGATATCCAGGGCAGACAAGCCTCTTTACTAGGTTCATTAGGAGAGACTGGCATTTCTCAATGCCTGCTGAAAGATGTTCTTTGGAGGAATTAACTTAATTGCAGGGCAGTATTAGTCTGAAACGACGACAACCCCGCAAAAGAGATTAAATTGGCACTAAAGCTGTAAAAGGGGCTCTGGATATAATCTCAATCTCGCCATCAAAAGACTTATGTATTTGTTTTAATGATTCAATTTTTTTGCTTTTATAAGGTATCTGATTATGTTGGAAAGTCAATTTTTGACCAAAATTTTATTTTTTATTTTATTCAATGTTCTTAAC
Organism: Metellina segmentata; assembly: GCA_947359465.1. Taxonomy (NCBI): domain Eukaryota; kingdom Metazoa; phylum Arthropoda; class Arachnida; order Araneae; family Tetragnathidae; genus Metellina; species Metellina segmentata. The sequence continues at coordinate 49,176,118 of OX375884.1, read as the reverse complement.
ATATATTTATAGACTTTTTTTTTCTTTACACACCTGTTTTGATTTTGTCTGTACGGTGAACAGAAAAGGAGTAAGAGCAATTCCAATAGATCGTGACAGCTGTTTTTTAATTCGCTTTCAAATCTTTAAATGTATTTTTCTGATTATGATTTTGATCAAAAGTTATGCACGAGAAACGCGATAACAAAAATGTACAGTTTATTTTTGAATGAAATTTGTTGTCCTGATTTGTATAGTTTTTGTAGAGTTCGAACTAGAATATCAGAGTTATCTTGAATTGAAAACTTTTTAGTGGGATTTCAGCGGTGTGGAGTAAGGAAGCATTTCTAAAATTCATGTTTTCCTCCTACATTATCTATTTCTCTATATTAAAAAAATTTACTGCCGCCGCAGGATTAAAAACTCGCTTTTTTCGCTCGATTCTTAGACGGTTTCCCGAGAAAGTACGGATCAGAAGATTACGAATTTAACATTGTTTGTTCAAAATTGTTCAGGGAACAAGAGGGAGAAGATTTTTTTTCCAATGCGGTTATTAGTTTATTTATTATTTATTAGTTTAGGGTGCATTAAGTGTCAAAGTAAAAAAAGCGAAATTCGATACTCAAAGCGATACGTTTCGTTTTTGACGGCCTTCTTAACATTACATATTTGATAGGATGGATAAATATATAAAACATGAAAACACGTACAAATTTTCAGTCTTCAGCCGTGAGTTTTATTTAGAGTACTTCTAAACGTGAATATTTGCACCTCGCCGAGAATTTTTTTTTTGAAATTTCAATTTGGTTCCTGGTAATATTTTTTTGAAATTGGGGAAAAATTTTGTTACTTTTTTGTTAAAACTGTCATATCTATAGCTTAATTAATTTATTTTATTTGTAAACATCACAGAAAACCTTAGAATGTATTCTTTCTCTTATGGTACAATATTTTTTTTAAATAAGTTAATAAATAAATTCCATGCGATTGTTCATACAAATTAGATTATACAAATTTAGATCGTAATACCCTATACAAAACTAAAACTGTTATATCTATAGCTTAATAATTAGTCAGTGCCTCTTAACAGTGCCTCCCAATTAAAAATCTCAAGTTTGTTTTTCTGCAATAAATGGGCATAGACAAGGAAACACGTACTACACGGTTTGTGTACTTCAGTCAACACAGGGAAATATCGCTGTTATATTTTAGCTGTCGCGGTAGGAATCACGTTCTACAGGGTTTGCATATTTCAGTTAACACAGGAAAATGTCGCGGTTATATTTGAAACCCGAGCAACGCATATGTGTGTGTGCGTGTGTCACGAGTGGAAAGGAATACTGCATATCTTTTTATTCAGGCCTTATCTTATATATTTAGGAGACTTCACGCAAAACATTCTAAGCAAATGAAATCATAAATTTTTTATTTGTAATGCTTTTCGTAGTAATTTTTTCACCTAAATTTTCTCATTTTTACCGATTTTTTTATTAAAGTATAATAATCCAGTGATTTTTTGTTTCATCATGAGTTTTTACCTTAATTTAAAAAGAAAAATATAGTACAATTTGAACATTAAAGAAAGGGCACCGAACTTTGTCAGATATTAATGCTTAGTAACCAACGCGTTGATAAAGCAAACGTGCCGAAAAGAATATCACAGAATTCAAAGTACATAATTTCAGTTCCCAGAAAAGTTTTCCTTTTCAAACCACAGCCCAATCTTTTTCCTGAAGGAGAGCTATTTCATTCCAGTTTCTGTCCTTTGCAGACGGCTTAGAAGAATTTGAAGCAGTCACGCACATCATATCCGTAAGAAACAAAGGACCGATAAAAGTCCTTTGACTGAAAACTCAACTCCGCTTTATATGCTCTTTACGCCCCATCAAGGTTTTTAAAGACCCTTATCTTATCTCCGAAAATGGGAGTCTAAGTGAGTGAAAAAAAGATTAATATCATTCCATTTTGTTACAGAATAAATGGACCCCATCAAACGCGGTAAAGTGCCCCTGTATTTTATTTCAAGTACGTAGATAGCATAAAAGGAATTTAGTTCCGGTGAAGGATAATTGGAAGGTACGCTTTGAAAGAAGTTCAAAATCATTTTATTTGAATTCCAAGTATGCAAGTATAAAACATTCTAATCACGGAAAAACGCTAAATATTAATTCAATTGCTCTTTTTGATGAATAATCAAAGTAAAATTAGTCAAATCTATGTCGTGCGTGAAGAATAGTTATAATAGCTGTCATTTTTTTTAAAGTACGTCATAATTCCGGACATTGAATCAATAATAAATGTAACGAATTTCTTCAATCCATTATTCGTTTCTCGATCGAGTTCCCAGGTACATATTCATTAATTCATTAATTACCACTTCATTCAGAGCCTGTGACTAAACCTCTGATGTGCCTGTTGTCTTACTCACTCTGCAATGCCTTTTCGCACATACTTTTCCCTCTTCTGATTTCAACTCCAGACAGCCCGGACTTCTCATCCCTGGGACCGTTATTCATGCTCATAAAGTCATTATACGGTGTCTTATATAAGGATTCCCAGATACCAAGGCAGGTCGATTTATCAAGTGCTATATTTTCAATACTGGAGATTGAGGCCACTTCGGGGTCAGATTCTCCATGACCTCATCAACACTTTAATACATCAGGTTTTTTTTTAATTCTTAATCACAATGCTCTTGCCTGCTATGTTTTAATATATGTGAAGATATAGTTGAGAGAAGTTCGATTAGGTATACAACTTTGCTTCCGCCGTTTTTTCCCGAAATTCGAGGCTTTATTGTAAAAAGCTGGTTATACATTCATGATCCAAAGTATTGTCCTTCGGTGACCACTACTTTCTCCTATCTTTCGAGCAGCGTACGAATCCCATTTTGAAAAAACTGGTCATCTTTTGAAGCGATCCACGAATCGATCCAATTTTTTACTTCTTCATAAGACCAGAAGTGCTGGTCAGCCAGGCCGTGTGCCATTGATCGAAACAAGTGATAGTCAGAGGGAGCAACGTCTAGAGAATACGGCGGGTGGGATAGGACTTCCCCTTTACAGTTTCCAAGAATGTCTTGACCACTTTCGCAACAAGGGGTCGAGCATTGTCATACTGCAAAATCACTTTATCGTGTCTTTCGTTGTATTGCGGCCGTTTGTCTTTCAATGCTCGGCTCAAACGCATTAATTGCGTTCGATAACGATCGCCTGTGAATGTTTCGGCCGGTTATAACAGCTCTTCTTCTCCTTACCATCTCTCTTCCACCGCTTTGACGGTCTTCGACGTGAAAATCACCGTTCTTGAAGCGTTGAAACCACTCCCGACACGTTCTTTTACTAATAGCGGCCTCATCATAAGTATTTGAGAGCATTCGATGAGCCTCAGAAGCAGATTTTTTCATATTGAAGCAGAAAATTAAAACCTCCCGCAAATGACGAGAATTTGGCTCGTAAACTGACATTTTCAATCTTGAATAACTTTATGATGCAGACACAAATCGACTAATGTTTCTATGGGGTTATGTTGCCAGATGTCCAAGTTTATTGTATGACGTCTATGATCTATTTATTTCGACCACTACTTGCCGCTAAAGCCATCTATAGGAAAACGGCGGAAGCAAAGTTGTAAACCTAATATTAAGCTCAAAAATAAAGTTTTAGATATTAACAATTAAAATAGCCATTGAATAACTTTCAATTGTTATTTCAACTCTCGATTATTGCTGCATCTGATTGGTTAGTGGTGTTTATCATGCGCAGTAGGTAGCTTTAACACCACCCTAGTCCTCTTTTCCATTGATGCTGCTCTCAATCCAACTGATATGAGTAGTTGCTAATTGTGCATGCTATGTGTTACGACAATGCGTCTAGTCATTAGCAAAATTTGTCAGATCTTGATGAACGGGATAGCTCGTTGAAGCCACTTGATGGGTTAAGGATATCCTGCCATCTTCCATGCAGACACTTCACGGTGATAAAATCTATTCACCATGGTTACACAGTTCGTTGTTGAGTTAAATAATATTCTTTTATTACGCGTGTTCTATTCAACAAATGTTTTGTTATTGTTGTAATTTTAATTTGAGTGATATCTTGTTGCCATATGAAAGTAATAAGATTTTTATGTGATTATTTTCATTACGAGATGTAGGTCCACAAGCGCCACCTAGACTCACTAGAGGGCGCTGTTCGGTAATCCACGTATTCAAGCTGTCCGGCGAGCATAACAATTCGTAGTCTCAATTTTGAGTATCTTCTGTGAAATTGCACAAATGTACAACTATTTTCAAACTGTAAAATAAAGGCAAGAAAAATGTTGCCCCACTCTTCTAGTCTATCATTTCTGCACTTCGCTGAACCCTCTAGACCAGGGATGGGCAAACTACGGCCCGCCGGAAGGTTTTATCCGGCCCGCGGATACAATTTTCATTTGCCGGTCCGACGGAAATTAAAAGAAAATATGATTTATATATTATATATCCATCTCCTTTTCTACTTTGCTTAAATATTCTTTTTTTTCTTTCTTTTTTTCAAAGGACTGATGATCTTTTTATTTTCTCTATTTTTGTTCTACAAAACATATATCGACGGAGACAGCTTTCAATTGGCACAGTGTTAAAAGCTGAAATTCTTTGTTAGTTATAGCTGTAGACTGGCGCCAACAAGCGTTATCTCTTTCTCGGGGAGCAGACATATGGGAATCCAATATAGGTGAATTAGACTTCACATGTGGCAGACTGCGCATTTTAAGCTCCAGCCAGCGGCTTTTTCTTTTGGCGCGAGCTTTAATATTATTGATTGCGTATGGAAAGATTGCGGACATATAGCATCATTGTGAATAGTGGTGAAAGTATTAAAAGTATAGCGTAGCTAGTGCTTGTTTGGGTTATTCGTAAAATATTTCAACCCCAAAATGGCTACTAAAAAACGTCACGTTGATTCAGAGTGCCGTGCTTTTAATGATGAATGGACCTGGAAATATTTTTTTACAGTTATTAAAGATAAACCAGTGTGTCTTATCTGCAATGAAGCTGTAGCAGTCTTCAAAGAACATAACATTTCCCGTCTCTCTCTCTCTCTCTCTCTCTCTCTCTCTCTCATTTCACATCTAAGCATAAGAATTCCAATTACGAAGCAATGTCCGAATATGAAAGAAAACAAAATGTAGAAAGTCTTTGTAAAAAATTATCAGGCCGACAAAATTTCTTCAAGAAGGTAAACACTATCCAAGAAGCAGCTTCCTTCAAGTTACATTGTAGCATACAATATTGCTAAAAATAATAAAGCTCTCAGTGATGGGGAGTTTGTTAAACAATACATGCTCCAAGTTTGTGATGTTTTATGTCCAGACAAGAAAAATAATTTTGAGACTGTAAACTTATCTCGAAAAACGGTCGACTTCTAGAATCGAAGCCATCGATAAAAATTTGACATCACAATTAGAGTCAAAGATTGGCCAGTTTAAATTTTGCTCCATAGCTATGGATGAAAGCACTGATATAAATGATACTGCTCAATTAGTATTATTTATAAGAGGTGTTGATGAGAACTTTGAAATTACCGAGGAACTGACGTGCATGCGTTCTTTAAAGAGAACTACAACGGGATGTGATATTTTTCGTGAATTTCAGTAAGGGCTTTTAACTTTGAAAGTGCCTATAACAAATGTATCTAATATTATAACCGATGGAGCACCAAATATGACAGAAAAAAAATCTGCATTTCTTGGACTCTTTAATCAAAACTATCCCGGGAACAATGTTGTTTTTCTACATTGTGTTATACATCAAAATGCTCTGTGTAAATCTGCATTGAATATGAAACCCGTGCTTGATGCAGTCGTGAAGCTTGTAAATACTATTCGATCTCGTGGGCTTACTCACAGGCAATTTCGATATTTTCTTCAGTCCGTGCAATCTGATTACTCTGGTGTACTGTATTACACGAAAGTAAGGTGGCTTAGTGCAGGATGTGTTTTCGAGCGAGTTTGGCAGCTGGAAGACGACATCGTGTCGTTATTCCATGAGAAACGGTGTTCTGCGGAGTGTGAAATGTTAGAAGATACAGAATGGCTTTCGGACTTTGCATTTTTCACAGATCTTCTTTGTGATATGAGCAACTTGAATGTCAAGATGCAAGGGAAAAATCAATTTATCGACGATATCTGGGCCCATCTCAAAGCTTTTAAACTAAAACTTAATCTATTTGCTGGTCATCTAGCTAAGAACGACTTGTCTCATTTCTTGAGGTTAAATTCAATACCCTCAGTGAATGAAGAAAAAATTAAGAATTATTAAGATGGCTTGAAAAAACTGCATTTTGATATCGAACGCAGATTTCAAGATTTCAGTGCCATTCAAACAGAATTGGATATTTTTACCATGCCTTTCAACGTAAATTGTGAAGCAGTGAGGTCAGATTTGCAGCTTGAATTAATTGAGTTGCAATCTAATAATCATCTTAAACAGTTGTTTCTAAATATGCCAAAGTTCTACAAATCATTATCGAAAGTAAGTTTCCCAAATTTAATATCTCACGCCCAGAAAATCAGTGCTATGTTTGCTTCATCTTATATATGTCAACAAGTGTTTTCAACTATGAACCTTAGAAAGAATTATTTCAGAAGTAGACTGACAGATGAGCATTTAGCCTAGTAACAGTACAACTCACTTCGAACCTCAATATAAGGAACTTTTAAAAATTAAATCGCAATTTCATTCATCTCATTAACATATTTAAATTGTAATACTTGTGTATAATGTTTTTAAAATTTTAGAAAAATTTATCTTGGCCCGTCAAATTTTTTTTTTCGATTTTTGGCCCGCGACGGAAAAAGTTTGCCCATCCCTGCTCTAGACCATGGGTAGCCAACCTGCGGAACATGCGCCAAACGTAGCGCATTGCATTCTTGCGCCTATTTCTTTTGAAGTAGGCGCCATAACTGAATTCATCTTCATATTTTCAACACCAGAGTGCTCTCTGTTCAATTCATATAGCCTTCTTATTCATCAGTTCGTCGCAATTTTTTGGCAGTTTATGATTGATGTTGTGTGTGGTACGACGTACCTTGTGATATATTTGTTCCTTTTCAACATTTAAACTTTTAAAATGTTGTACTTTTCTATGGTTTTTTTTTTAACATTCCTGTTATCTATCACAGTGCAAAAGAAGCGCAGAAAGTGATAGTAAGCGTGAATTTAATGAACAGTGGTAGAATGAGTTATTATATATAGCAAGTCCAACAGGAAAACCGTTTTACAATGTTTGTGAAACTACTCTTTCACATAATACAAGACATGATCTTAAGAGACACTATAAAACCAGAGCTCGAAATACCCGGGTGCACAGGTGCACTGTGCACATAAAAATAAAATTGTGCACCTAATTTTTTCCCGCCAGTTTCACACAGTGCACCTAACGTTAAAAAAAGGGAGGAACGTGTTTTTTGTTATCTTGATGTTTGAACAAAATATTAGTATCGACATCTCTCGCTCTAAAGGAACGTAATTAAAATTCCTAAATACATACTAAGCGAAAAAAAAATCGCTGGGCCATAACGGGTTTATACAGCAGGAAGGTTTATTTGTGTCACTACCACCAGAACTTTCCGATGATCGAAACATTTTCCAGATGGCTCTATTGAAGTGACTGTCGCGACAGTCGTGCGCCGTATAGTTTCGATATGTTTAATTATTTTTTATTTATTATCTACTACGAACCTATATAAACATACCCAACTAATACAGCAGTTTACATTACATTAATACTCTTATATTACGTTTTTTTTTAATGTGCACCTAAGATATAACCTGTGCACCTAATTTAAAAACTTAGGTGCACAGGGTGCACTTGTATTAAAAAATCTATTTCGAGGCCTGCTATAAAACACAGCATCAGACTTACATAGAAGAAAAAATGAAGCTCGTTCTTGGGCCGGGGTCACGAAAAGAATATGTGACTAAGAAAAGGAAGAAATCAGAAGACAGTATTTCTGCTGAAGTAAGTTGTGAAGACTAAACGATGACAGAACCGTCCTATGAAATTGCTTCAGCACTGGTGAAAAAAAGAAACCTTTTTCTGACGGAGAAACAATTGTTAAGCCTTTTCTCCAAATATTTGCCCGCCATCTTGGTTATAAAGGTTATTGAAAGGACAGCAGGGGGGGGGGGAACGAAATTGCCTTATCAAGGCAGACAGTTACGAGACGCATCGAGAAACTCTTTCAGAATGTATCGCAGCAACTAGAAGACGTCCATTCTTCTATTTTCTTTTCTCTAGCTTTGGATAAATAAACGGGTATATGTGACGAAGAACAGTTAAGCATTTTTATAAGAGGAATTGATGATAATTTTAATGCCTGAAGAACTTTCCAGTCTGGAGTAATTATTGTATGGTAGAACAAGAGGATCAGACATATTTCAAAAAGTAAACTCATACCTAGAAAATCTAAAATTAGGTTATAGTAAACTGTTCAGTGTGTGTTCTAACGTAGCGCCGTCAATGATAAGTAAAGCCAATGGCACTACAACTTTGCTTGAAAATTATTTAAATCGTCTTGTACTAAAATATCACTGCATTATGCACTGTGTAGGAAAACTTTAAAAAATGCAGCATGTAAAACCTTTGTGAAATGTGTGAATATAATTAGAGCAAAAGCATTGAACAGACGAGAATTCAGAGAATATTGTGAATTGTTAGATTTGGAATGTAGTGAATTTGTCCTTCATTGAGAGGGTGCACTGCATTTCTAGATGATAAGTTCTGAGTAAATTTTTTAAATTGAAAAATGCTGTTTATATTTTTTTAGAACAGGAAAATGATCTACCTGATGAAAGAACTCTATTATTTGATAACAACTGGTTATTTGATATGGTATTTTTAGTTGATGTTACTAGCCATCTCAATAATCTAAATTCTAAATTACAAAGCAAGATTAAATTATTCACTAGCTTTTAGTAAATATCATCAATTCATTTAAAATTAAATTAAAACTGTTCATCCCTCAGTTAGAAAATCAAGATTTTAGTCAATTTCCACACTTGAAAAAGCAGAGTGGATGTGCTGCGGATAGTAACAATTTGACCAAATGTATTAAAATTAGTTATTGCAAGGGTCATTTGAAAGTCGTTTTCATGATCTGGCTAAAGAAGAAAACTTCATGCTCGCATCTATAAACCCATTTTCACTTAGTGAAAAAAACGTTATGAAGATGCATAGTAACATACAAGGGGAACTTATTGATTTAAAAACCAATTCATGATTGAAAGTGAAATTTGATGTGTTTTTTCATATCTAGATGCTTCTGACATGATTAATTTCTGGCGTTCCCCTGTAAATACATTTCCAAGAACTTAGAAAATTTGCAAAAAAAAAATTACATACGAGAATGTCGATTCGTAACGACATACAGATGTGAACAGCCATTCTCATCCATGAAATCTATTAAAAGCGAAACGAGGCCTCGAATGACTGATTCAAATTTGAAGAATTCTCTGCTGCTCTCGGTAACAAATTTAACACCAAACATTGTAAGACTAGGGAAATCGAAACAAGCTAAAAATTGTTATTGATGGTAAGTAATGTTTATGTGCTGTATTAGATATTGTTTTACATACAATAATTAAATCATTTTAAAATGTTAATTATGTCTATAAACATACTTTTACTAAAAAGGTTATAAAGGATATGCAAGGGACTCCTAGTGAGCAGAGAACAGACGACTCCAAGTTCCAGCCTGGTCACCCTCTCGATATTTCTTCTCGCTCAGAGCTCTCTCTCTCTCTCTCTCTGTCTCTATCACATCAGACAACTGTGGTCCAGAGTTATCTTCACCAAACGAGACTCTTCCGCAACTGTAGCACGAACCATCAGCGGGGTCCATGACAGCGATCGACCTCTCGTCAAAGAAATCATCTCTCATTATTGTAGATTGGTGCTCCAATAAACGAGTGTCTTTTGAACTGGCGTACATTAATTAATTAAATTGCGTGATTGAGTTATCCCTTATCGTCCCCTAAGCTAAGCAGATCCTAACCCCTGTCTCTATTTACCAACCCCAACCAGTGAGCAGAGAAGAGACGAATCCAAGTTCCAGCCTGATCACCCTCTCGATATTTCTTCTCGCTCAGAGTTCTGTCTCTATCTCTTTCTCATCTCATCAGACAACTGTGGTCCAGAGTTATCTTCACCAAACGAGACTCTTCCGCAACTGTAGCACGTACCATCAGCAGGGTCCATGACAGCGATCGACCTCTCGTCCAAGAAATCATCTCTCATTATTGTAGATTGGTGCTCCAATAAACGAGTGTCTTCTGAACTGGCGTACATAAATTAATTTAGTTGCATGATTGAGTTATCCCTTATCGTCCCCTAATCAAAGCAGATCCTAACCCCTGTCTCTATTTACCAACTCCAAACATGAATGTAAGAAGGTAGAAAAGTTTTTGAGTTGTAATGCGCATATGAACTCGAATGTAAAAAAATTCGACGCATGGTAAGTAAAAGGTTGGCCACCCCTGCTCTAGACGATCCGAGTGACATATTAACAACCTTTACTTGAACAGAAGACATGGGGAAATTTTAAGCCCGCTGATTCGTTAGTTTCAAACTGTCGACTATGACGTCCTTACGTGACATCAGCAGCAGAGGCGATGCTTCACGTGGACTCGGTAAGGAAGCTTGTTTCTACTTCCTCCAATCAACCACACTCAGAACCATCGCCAAAGCCTGATGGTTTCAGTGAAATACCGAAATAAGACACGATCTTAAAATTAACTCTCTTAAAACCCACATAGCAAAACCTCTGCAACATAAATAACGAATCCCAACAACAGATCCCCAGTAATAATGAAAAACTCCCGTTTCCGTTTTCTGTTCTGTTCAAGGACCCAAGTGTCCTTTAAAGTTCAAAAATGGACTATTTTTAAATTGTGCATGTAGAATCTACACTGGAATTAAAAAGGCATTTAAACATAAAGTATTTACGATCACAATTACGAGTACATGGCACAAACCGTTGAACTGTCGCTTGGTAATCATCTAAAGCTGTCGCTTTCTTTTTTTTTATTAGTATTCTATTTTCGGTCGAAGCAGTTTTAACTTTTTCTTTCGCAAACATTGCAAGTAAATACTGAGTGAGTGATGGACGTCAGAGATCACGGGGGGAGAAACCAACTAATCAGCTGGCTTAAAATTTTCCCCATGTCTTCTATTCAAGTAAAGGTTGGTAATATGCGATCTAGGTGACACTTGAGGCGATGCATCCCAATGTGAATGCGGTTTAAGTTAGCGTTACTATCTCTAAGTTTTCACTGGGAGTTTTAAAACAGTGCGTGATGCTAGGTAGGTAGTTTATTAACGACGCACTAGAGTAACTCACCGGGCTATTGGCAACGGTCCGGTGCTATTGGCAACAATCAATCCCGATGGGAAAAGATCCAAGGCCACCTCGTAATTTTGAACCACAATCAGATAACGAGAACAACACATGAGCTGGCACCCTACTCTCCGAAATTCCACACCATGCCAACGTGAAGACATTTGAGGCCACGTTAGATTTAACATTCACTTTTTCCAACCCCAACCATGAACGTAAGAAGGTAGAAAAGGTGCTTGAATTGTATGGCGCATCTGAACTCGTAAAAAAATTGACGCATGGTATGTAAAAGGTTGGCCACCCTGCTCTACATGATCCGGGTGACGCTTGAGGCCATACATCTCAATGTGAATACGGTTTAACTTAACGTTCCTATCTCTAAGTTTTAACTGGGAGTTTTAAAACAGTGCCTTGCAGCGAGCGGTTTTTTAACAAGGGCTTGAATACGAGATGGTAGGTAGGTAGTTAATTAACATGTACTGAAGCAACCCAACGGACTATTGACAACGGTCCGCGATCAATCCCGATGGGAAAAGATCCAAGGCCACCTCGTAATTTTGAACCACGGTCAGATGACGAGAACAACTCCTGAGCTGGCACCCTACTCTCCGAAATTCCACACCATTCCAACGTGAAGACATTTGAGGACACAATAGATTTAACATATACCATCCCTCTCGTACACGACGGTCTTTGGTTGGATTCCAACTCGCAACTTTTCAGTTGCTAATCCGTTGGTCTTTCAACTGGACTACCGCAGTCCCCTTTAATACGTGAAAAAGGGGCTCATGTTTTATTTCTGAAAGGGTAAACTTCTCTAGCTATTGTGCGTGATTATTCTAAACGTACAATCGTAAAATTTTGATATCTTTTTAAATAAGTATATAATGGTAACTGGTGGTAATTAGTAATTAATTAAAGTCGCGCTGGAGCAAAACCGGAAAAGACGAACTTTACAGAGTTTTAAGAACAGTATTAGTTGTATCAGGGCTGTAGTGGAGGGTATACGGCGGTATACGCCGTATACCCTCTGGTTTTTCCTGCAAATTCCGTATACCCTCTGCTTTTTATTAAAAACTACGAACACCGCTTTGTTTTTCCAATAAAACATCGCGCGAAACATCACGTGAAACGCAGATAGCTGCAGAAGCAAAAGAAAAGTTTCTATTTCAAGATATCACCTTGGTACATAATTCCAAAATCGTACCTATTAATCAAAAGCAATTCATTTAAAGTTGTGTCGATAGAATGAAATTCAGACTTTGTTCTGATGTTAATGAAGAAAATTGTCAATTTTTGAAGGATATATCCATGATTGATCCAGAAAATATAAATACAAGGGATATTCGCCATGTAGAAAAGGAGTTGAAAATGATCTGTTGACGTTTAGGTATAGATGAAATGTGCACTATTCAGGGTTTGAGGGACCAATGAAATCGCCCAAATTGTTCCTGAAAAATTAAAGCCTCTTTTAAGAACAAATGAAATATTTCCATGTTTCACGGCCGTTTTCAAACGCGGGTTTAGTTTAATGAATACCTACCCGGTCCTTAGAAAGGATTTCCTACATATATGTACATGTATGTGTGTGTGTGCGTGTACATATTTTTTGCCGCCACCCCCTTCCCCCCGCCCCAGGAAAGTATAAGTAGTAAGTACATGTTTCGCCTCCCCATGGGAAAAAATTATGCGGGTGTCAGAGTGTAATATACAAAGAGTGTACCATCAGAGGGTATTATACCATGGGGCCCCTGCATATACTAGTGTAGGGGCCCACCTTGATATACCCTCTGATTTATTTACGACTACAGCACTGTGTAAAATGGTTTAGCTTCAGCATACAAGGAATTCATACTTGAGCAAGCATGAACAAAACATTTTATTGTGTTTTTGAGGTTTTTGAACAAAATTTGACAAGACATTTTGAAAATCTAAAAAATTCTATTTCCAAATTTCATCATTAAGGCATTTTTTAGAAGGGCCTTTCTAACAAAAAAGAAAAAAGGGCAAGGGACAGTAAAAGGCGAGATGAATTTATTAACCCGTACGTCTAACATTTTCTACTAATAGATGGCAGCACGATATTTCTGAAACTTTTCGTTTCAAATGTGCTTTACTTATCATTAATGTAATGTGCTTTTGATTTTCAGGTTTCTTTACTGTTTTTGCATAAATGAACGATTGAAAACAGAATAATTCCCATGGTTTATTTTCGTTTTTTATGAACCTGATTGATTAATATGTCCGTTTTTTATGATGATTTCTGTCCCCCAATAATTTTTTTGTACCAAAATGCCCATCAAAGGTGTAAGTTTTCGGAAAAAGTGTGCTCCATTGCTTTCACCGATTCTTTTAATTATTTTAGTTTGTTCCTACAGCAAAATAAAGAGTTTTGTTCTGAATCGTCAATAGATGGCAGCACGTACCTTGTGGAAACATAAGCTTTCATGAAAAATATGATTTTCCATTTCAATTCAACGGATTTAGAAGAAAATGCACTCGTATAATAGCCAGGAAGACATTTGCACGAAAGAAAAATAAATCATTTTTTATGTTAGTAAACATAACAACTTATGTTTGTTAACATAATACAACATATGTTTGTAAACATAATACAACACATGTTTGTAAACATAATACAACACATGTTTGTAAACATAATACATTAGTAAAAATCTGACCAATTTTGCTATTGACAATTTTTCTGACCTCATAATCCAGTTATTTCCGATTTTTTGATGATGTTGAAATCATCAAAACGTGGTCAGTTTTTCTATCAACGAGATATCTCGTCCATCGAATTTAGTCAATTTTATAAATGACGGATTACCTCGGCATTAATAATACCCAATCTACTCCGTATTTAAAATTATCTGCAAATTAAATTTTCTTTTGCCTACAGAGCTGCAGAGAAGTCAATAGTCAGCCATACCAGAAACAAGCCGATATATGTAACTGAATGTTATTGTTGACATAATATTTTGTATTCCCCTACAGGTGGTGGACAAAATAATAGGAACATCCATTTCTAAATACGTAGTGATTAGACCTTTCAATACAGCCACGCCACTTATTGTAGCAGTCTTCCATCTAGTGGCGGCGAAACCGAAGGAATCAGCCGAGCATTGGCCTGTGTGAAAGTTGTATGAGAAAATTATGTTACCAGCAAAGCGCCGTTGTGTCCGACCCCTCCTATGTACAAAGAGGCATGTTCATCAGAGCTCGCCTTGCTAGAGGGTCCTTGACGAGAACAGCCAAACATTTAGGTGTTGCAAGGACCAGTGTGTCAAGGGTTATGACAGCCTACACAAAACTACTTTTAAAGATTTCATCTACGAAGCAGGGCGAAAGGTGAAGTAGACCGACAGGATAGACTAGTGTTGAAGAGGATTGTTGGCCGAAAACGCAAGACTACAATGCCGCAGATGAACACCCATCTCCAGAATCCCGTAACAACTAAAACTATTCAACGGGAACTGCATGCTGCGAACATTCATGGCAGAGTGGCTATTCCAAAACCGTTAATGTCACCCGCGTAATGCTATAGAGCGACAACAGTGGTGCCGAGACAACCAAACCTGGACAGACACAACAGTAATGGGAACAGGTAATCTGATCTGAGGAATCATCATTTACACTGTTTCAAACCACCGGACGTGTGTATGTCTGGCGATAACATCGGCAGAAGCATTTCATTTTGACTGTCTGGTTCCTACCGTTAAGCACGGAGGTGGCTCTTTTAATGTGTTGGGTGCGATATCTAGGCATGGCTTGGAGCCACTCGTAGTCATGAGAGGGAAGATCAAAGCAGAGCATTATCACAGTATTCTCGGAGATCATTTTTACACCTATGCTTCATACTCTGTTTTCTGGAGAACATCCCTTTCGAGAATGGGCCAAAAACTTTCACTGATACCCGTGCCAGAAAAATGGAGCGATATGAGGACTTCGTGCAGCCATTGCAACCAAATACAAGAGCTGCCAGATTGTCCCCATCATAGTTGGAAGCTTGGGATCGTGGGATCCCCAGAATGACCCCTTCATCCGCAAAGCATGCTCCAGAACATATGCCAAGCTGATGAGGGCTCTCTGTGTAAGTGATGCCATCCGGATATCTCGGGACATCTACTTCTCCCACATCTCGGGATCGCCACCAACACCATCCAAAATGTTCCATCCGATTAATACCATTCGAAAGCACTTTGATAAAAGATCCCATGTGAGAAACTGTAACCCGGAATTCTTTTCAAGAGTCAAAGCAGCAGAGTCTCCTATTCCTATGACCCCATTTACACCAGAGGAAGTGCCTAGGCGAATTAAAAAATTTGAGAACACAGGGCCGGGCCCAGATCGTCTTACTTATAGGCACTGGTGCACCATTGATCCTGAAGGAGAAACTCTGGCTGCTATCTTTAACATCTGCCTTTTGAACCGAAAAGTCCCTCAACATTTCATAGAATCGCACACTATCTTCATCCACAAAAAGGGTGACGTGAATGATCCCTCCTGTTGGCGTGTGTTCCAAGATGACAATGCCCCTGTTCACATGGCTCGCTGTGTTCAAACATGGTTTGATGAGCATGATAATGAAGTGGAACATCTCAGGTGGTGTACTCAGTCTCCTGATCTCAACATTACTAAGCCTTTGTGGTGTTTTTTAGAAAACAAAGTCCATTCTCGGTTTCCACTTGCACGCATAATATCTTAACTCGAGAACCTCTGCACGAGGAATGGGTGCGAATTCCCTTGAACATTATACAAGATCTTTATTTGTCAATTCCACGTCGGATGCAAGCTATAATTCAGGCCAAGGGTGAGCCACTTCCCTACTAATAAAAAATTTACGTTTTTTCACAAGTGTTCCTATTAATTTGTTCACCACCCGTATCTTTACTGTAACTTGGCTTAAATACAAACTTACATAAAAATTTCCCTGTTAGCTTCAATAATACTTTGAATGCGATTAATTTTCAATGCTGCTTTGAATTATTGTTTAAAGCGCATTATGTATAACTAAAGGAAATTGTTTTTATTCATTGCAAGACAAATGTTCTGGATCTTCACCAGTAGTGCTTGGAATTATTGTCTAAAACGCTTTATGCATAATTAAAGGAAACTATTTTTATTTATTGAAAGACAAATATTCTGGATCTTCGCCAGTTAAATGATTCAATTATCTCAGACCATGATTTGTTTTCTTGATAAACAGGTTGCATATAACAATGGAATAGTGCTGCCCATCTCGTTAAAAAATCTACAATATTTCCTCTTGATAATGAAATCTTGAATCTCACGTAGTTTTTCCTGTAATCTTTTTTAAATAGATCACAAAAGAGAAAAGATGTAATTTCAGAAACTACGGAGTCTACAAAAATAACCGTCAAAAAGATTTGAGTAACTTAAAAATGTGTTACCCCAACACATTTTTAACAATTGTTTTTTGTTAGAAATGGAAAACAGAACTGCAATGAAACAAACCATTTCATTTAGTACTCTCCGCTATATACAAGGTTGATTCACCTGTATGGAATTTGCGCATATTTCTATGACTATCATACTGTCTATATATTTTCTATAACTATCAGAACCCCAATATTCCCCCTATTCTATATCTATCAGAACGTCTGTATCTTTTCTGACTGTTAGCATATTAAGGTCTGGTGATAAAAAAATTGCGATTTTACTTACTAATACGGAATTTTTAGCGAATCACAAAGGGAAAAAATTTTTCTTGTTTTGTTTTCACTTGATAAGTGAGTATGAATTTATTATTGTAATGTTTTACACAACAAAAGAGGGCCCTAATGATTATCCCTTCTATCGTTTTATCCGTACCTGCTCTTCTACCTTTTGATGTTTTCTTCCCTCGTAGTATTTTGTATTTGGAGCAGCTTGGCCAGGCAAGGCCCTTGCACCGCAAAACCCAAAACAATCCACTATGGAGAGGAACCTTTTAATTTTTATAATTGCATTTCGCCATAACTTCACAATTCTCAGAAATCTGAGGAGTTTTTCAAAGAATTACTATAGCTATCTTCCCAATATTTTCTGTGCAGTCATGTACTAATACTGACAAAACAGAAATAATCCGAAGAAAATTTTGGCATCACAAAAATATCATCGAAGCAAATCGATACCCCCCCCTCCCCCCCCTAAGACAGCGCATAAAAATCTTAAATTCCAAGCTGCACTTTCGAATACAGTTCGTAGGAAATTCTAAGCGATGGGTGGTAGACCCGAGATATTTCGAGAAGTGAGATGTTCAGGGGACTGGGAGAAATATCCGTATATTTCGGGTCAACCACTTGCCGAGATGGAATTTTTCCGGGCTTATAGTCAAAATTAACTTTTAGAGCTTTGTCCCATTCCAAGCTCCACAACCGATTACAATTCAGAGAGGTTTTAGTGTGGTGGTGTAGGCATACACCGAAAAACTATTTCGAGAAGAAAAATGTCCGACTGTTTCTGGTCTGCTGCTTGCTTTAACGGAATTCTTCCGAGTTGTTATTCAAACTGAACTTTCACAGCTCTGTCCCCCTGGAAGTAGCACTCCCAAGTACTCTTCGGAGGAGGTTTGAGAGGTGGGAGGTACAGCCGAAATATTTCGAGAAAAGAATGCCCGACTATTTCGGGTCTGCTGCTTGCCATGAAGTAATAATCCCAAGTTGTCATTGCCGACCAACAGGTATAGTGGTTAAGGTGTTAGCCTCTAGATCGGAAGGTTCCTGGTTCGAATCCGGGTCCGGGCATGGATGTTTGTAAGCGTATGGTGTAGAGGCGGCTGGTGCACCTTAAATATGTCCTTACCGAAAGCCCTCACGGTGATTTGTAGAATGGGGTGCCAGTTCAGGTGTTGCTTCGTCATCTGACCGAGGTTCAAAATTACGAGGTGTTGTCTTCTGGTCTTTCCCTTAAGGGATTGGTCCCAGACTGTCGTCAATATCCCGTTGTGTTCCTCTAGTACGACGTAAACTAAAATTACCATTACCATTACCCAAGTTGTCAGTTGAACTGAATTTTCAAAGCTCTGTTCCCTGAAAAGTGGTAGACCAGAGTACACTTCGGAGGGGGTTTGAGCGGTGGGAGGCATACCCGAAATATTTCGAGAAAAGAGTGGCCGCCTATTTTGGGTCTGCTGCTTGTCATAAAGTAATTTTCCCAAATTGTAATTTGAACTGAATTTTCAAAGCTCTGTTCTCTTGAAAAGTGGTAATCCAGAGTACACTTCGGAGGGGGTTTGAGCGGTGGGAGGCATACCCGAAATATTTCGAGAAAAGAGTGGCCGCCTATTTTGGGTCTGCTGCTTGTCATAAAGTAATTTTCCCAAATTGTCATTTGAACTGAATTTTCAAAGCTCTGTTCTCCTGAAAAGTGGTAATCCAGAGTACACTTCGGAGGGGGTTTGAGCGGTGGGAGGCATACCCGAAATATTTCGAGAAAAGAGTGGCCGCCTATTTTGGGTCTGCTGCTTGTCATAAAGTAATTTTCCCAAATTGTAATTTGAACTGAATTTTCAAAGCTCTGTTCTCTTGAAAAGTGGTAATCCAGAGTACACTTCGGAGGGGGTTTGAGCGGTGGGAGGCATACCCGAAATATTTCGAGAAAAGAGTGGCCGCCTATTTTGGGTCTGCTGCTTGTCATAAAGTAATTTTCCCAAATTGTCATTTGAACTGATTTTTCAGAGATATTTTCCCCTGGAAGAGGTAGGCCCAAATACACTTCGGAGGGGGTATTTCGGGTCTGCTGCTTGCCATGAATTAATTTTCCCAAGTTGTCATTGCCGACCAACCGGTATAGTGGTTAAGGTGTTAACCTCTAGATCGGAAGGTTCCTGGTTCGAATCCGGGTCCGTGCATGGATGATTGTAAGCGTGTGGTGTAGAGGCGGCTGGTGCACCTTAAATCTGTCGTGACCGAAAGTCATCACGTTGGTTTGGTGTGGATGTTTGGAGAGTGGGGTGCCAGCTCAGGTGTTGCTTCGTCCTCTGACCGTGGTTCAAAATTACGAGGTGTTGTCCTCGGATCTTTCCCTTAAGGGATTGATCCCGGACTGTCGTCAATAGCCCGTTGTGTTGCTCTAGTACGACGTTAACTAAAAGTACCATTACCATTACCCAAGTTTTCATTTGAACTGAATTTTCAAAGCTCTGTTCCCCTAAAAAAAGTGGTAGGACAGAGTACACTTCGGAGGTGTTTTAAGCGGTGGTAGGCATACCCCGAAATATTTCGAGAAAAGAGATGCCCGACTATTTCGGGTCTGCTGCTTGCCATGAAATGATTTTCCCAAGTAGTCATTTGAATTGAATTTTCAAAGCTCTGTTGCCTTCAAGCTGCATGCCCGAGTACAGTTTGGAGGGGTGGCAAACCTGAAATATATCTAGTAGCGAGAATTCCGGGGTTTGGGGATGATGTCCGAATATTTTGGGTCTGCTGGGGGATTGCCATGTAGGAATTTTTCCGAGTTGTATTCGAACAGAATTTTATAAGTTGTGTTCTGGCAATGCCCCTGGAGTGCTAACCTGCCGGCGATGATTCAAATATTTCCATAATCAAAACAGTAAAAAAATTATCATAATCTTATTTTAACTTAATAATTATTTAATTTTTGTATTACCTGCAATGCATGGCGCTAAAGAATTTCGAGTTCACTTCATCACGATAAGTATTCTAAATAACTTCAAAGGAATTTATGGCAAGTGCTGTTATCCGCATTCTTGTTTATATTGTATTAGGCATAAGGGAGTTGTGTCAAGCTTTGTGAAGCCAGCTTTTCTTCTTATCTCATAAGCTTAACTTTCATCGAATCGCATATACAACCTTGAATATGTGTATCCATTTTTTCAAGATACCTACTTTATCTACTTTTGAAAATACACAACCCTACTCAAAAATACTATCTTTGTTGAAAGATTGCACTTACCCTTGGGACTTGAAGATACAAAGAAGTAGCTCCCAAGTTTTATCATCAGCCCTACTCGTTAGGTCCATTTTGTCTCCGCGAAAATAACAACGCTGAATAAATATTCAGTAAAAATTGCCGCTTAAGGCAGTTAAGGGACTGAATACCGATCAAGTTACATTATTAAAGTCAAAAGGATTGAACTGCGTCCATTTATTGAACGGCTTTTAAATAAGGAAAATTAAACCTTAAATTCTTAAACAATAATAAATATGCATTTTCTTGTCATTATACCTACATAGGCTGATCATTCGCACCATTTTGAACACGACAGTACCCCGGGACTTTTTTTTGTCATATATTTTCGCTCGATCCGTCGGTCGTTTTTAAATTTTAAAAAAATCTATTTTGTCACGTTTTTAACAAAAACTATAAATTACCTTTAACCCTCCTGATGAAATAATATTTTTGTCTTGATGAGGAAACTCGTCATTAGTTTTATCGCGAGGTATCTCGTCAATAGCAAAATTAGCCAGATCTTGATGGACGAGATACCTCGTCGAAACCAGTTAGTAATTGGTAATTTGTAATTAACGTCGTACTAGAGCAACACAACGGGCTATTGACGACGGTCCGGGATCAGTCCCTTAAGGGAAGAAAACCACTCGAGGGTTAACATAGGTCAATCATATTCTAATCGTAAATTAAGTGCAAAGACACTGAAGGTCCGTTGTTAAGATAATGAAGGCTAGTTAGTTATAAGACAAAATTGTGTCACGAAGTGTGAGACGTTTTATAATGTGTTGAAAGATCGTAATTTGTTGCGTAAGATTATTTCATCGGAGAGATATTCATGATACGGATTGTGGTGAAGAACAATCCCTTAGACGTCTACCTAAACTATTGTATGCTGTTGTGTGTTTTATGGCGCAAGGACCGTATTTAGCCGTCCAAATTTTTGTATGAGTTCTGCCACTGAACAATAAGGGCAAGCTAATCCATGCTTTATGCAATAAAGAATTTTGTATCATACTTTTTTTTATGAAATCTGGATATTCCATAACAACTGTCCTGTTTTTGCCAATCCAGTGTCCCTTGATTGTCTCCAGGAAATATATATGTTAGCCTATAACTATAAATACTTAAAATACTTGGTAAATAAATATAAGTTTATATCTTACTAGTTATAACTTAATAAATATTACTTTTTCCTCGTGTCCTTTGTAGAGTCCAACCTTTTATCCCTCACAAACTTTTGTGGTTACAATTTATACTGTCTTAAATTATTTAATTGTTTTACTAAAACATATTCATAAGGAAGAAACCCGGAAAGAATACTATCTTTTACATTTACCACAGCAATTACGCACCATTCATAGTTTCATTATTTCGAACAATTTTAAAACAATTCAACTGGTGGGTCATGCATATTTTTACCCTCCTGGTGGATGTCTCAACAAGAGTGGCTGAACCGCTCTAACCAGAGATCGCTAAGGCGTTGGCTGGGGACGCTGAAAGCCAGCCGGGTGCTCAGGCTTTTTAGTCTAGTTGTGGTCCGGATTGAAACCGGCAGGCGCTCGCTGCTTGGACCGTGAGGTCACTTGACCAGTATGGGCTTGGTGGGCGGCGGGCGTCTTTGGCGAGGGTCGAGTGCTGGTGATTTTACTCGCAAAACAATTCAAAAATGTGGGTGCTCGTTCTTTGGATGAATGGTTAACTTTAAACGTTGATTTCATGTTGGTTTTGATGCTAGTGGGTGCTTTGTTGGGCAAGGAAATTCAGCGGATGTCCTTTGCTTTTCTGGAAGAAATTGGAAAAATTTTCCCGCAACAATTGTAAGAGGGTAAGTTTAATTGCTCTTAACTTTTCATGTTTGTTTGTGCATTCATCATTTTCAATTCCAAATATGCAAATCTCAGTAATGTATATTAAAAATACTGGACCATGCCCGTCCACCCTTCCGGTCCAGTGGTTTATATACATGGAAGCCATCAGTTAAGAGTGTCTCGCCGGCCCGTAGGGCAGCGAGGCAGCCGGCAGGCGGGGACCATGCGTTATACGCTGTGACTTATCTACAAGAAAGAAAAACACATTTTAGAGACTAAATATTTATTTAAGTTTAGGTCCCCCTATGTTCCTATACGATGAGCATGCATGATCCGAAGAAATGTGCACCGTAATTGAAAAGATGGGCGGGAAATATATTGGAAAAAAAAACAGGGAGCAGAACACACACATGAGCACAAAAATCAATGGGAACAGGAAAACAATTCCTCATTTTCAATTCCATATATGGAAAGGTTCACCGTGTGGATTTTGCTCGTACTGGATTTGGCGAGAAAAGTTAGTTGGGGACAAACGCGTCTCGTAAACTACATCTTAATCAAAGTCTCAACTTAGTTTGTGCTTGAAAAAATAAAGGCATCTAATTTTTTCCACTTTAATTTTTCACTTACATGTAACAGAATTTTCAATGCATAAAAACCAGTTGATATAGCAGAACACGAAAATTCAATTTACAGATCCTAGATTCATCACCTGAAAATTAAGTTCTTTATCACAGAAATGTGATTTGAAGTCATCAGATACAAAAGGTTATCACATGTTTAAATGTTTGTTGTGCATTTTATAAAGGTAAGATGATTCAAAGTTTTCCTTGTTTCGCAACAATAGCAATTACGATTATCCATAGTCCGAAAAGAGAGAGTCCAACAGCCATGGTGATTGTTTTGTATCTTGCCCAGGGCTCTAATGTGATATTCTTCTTCTTCAGACCGCAATCACAGGGCACGTCATTAGGACACACACATGACTTTTTGACGGAAGATTGCTTTGCTTCGTATGAACTTTCTATTTTGGAAGCACACTTCTCATTCCCTGCATCACAACCTGCATTTACCTGAAAATAAAACGAGTTCGCATGAAACAAATTATTGTAAAGTTCGCATGTAACAAATTACAGTCAAACCTTGTTAAGACGAATTTCTCGGGACGGAAAAAAATTGGTAATAACCGTAGTTCGTGTTATTAGAATTCCGAAAATAGCATTATTTCAACAATAAAATAAAAAGTAATGTATTTGCATTACTAACTGTACAAATCTTGGTTCACAAATAAATGGTGTTCTTCATCATAAAGATTATACAGATGATTCTTGATGACAGAGATATTTCTGATTACTCAATCTTCGTCTCGAAATAGTTTGATATTGATTATTTTTTTTGACATTCTTTAAGAAAATCTTTGATGCGGTCAACGCTGTTTAATTCAGCTGATGAATTTAACAGAGGAATCTAGAAGGAATGCACGCTAGGAAGAAATTCTTAGCGTGAAGAAAACCTGTTTGGATATGATTGAAAAGAACCCGTTTGCCCTTAAGTTTCGAACATTTGTTTGTCTTAACCTGAGATTAGTTTTAATTCCTCTGAAACGAATGAGAGAGAGTTAACATAATTGGAATTTACGTTTTGACGGGGATTAGAATTTTGTTGGTATTACCAGTAATTCGTACTATAGTTCGTCTTAATGAGGTTTGACTGTACAGGGTGATTCAAAAGTAAGTATACAATTTCGACGCACTATATAACAGTGGCAGTGTAAGATATTTTATGTTACCTGTAATAGAAGTGTAGGTAAATGTTTCAAGTTTTTTTAGAGATAGTCACACATGTTCTACGTGTGCACCCTAAGTCACACTACACACATTGAGTTGGTAACCCATTTCTGTCCAGACGTGTGTTAGGGTACTGAAGCAAGTGCAAAGATAGCGGTTGCGATATGCTGTTACAACAGGAAGATCAATAGGAAGAGGAGGGTTAAATACGTTATCCTTTATGTAGCCCCAAAGAAAAAAGTCACATGGTGTTAAATCAGGACATCTGGGTGACCATTGGGTTAGTGGCATGCTGTACTCGGCGCTTCGTCCAATCCATCGGCGAAGATGTTAATTGAAGAAATTTCTCATGTCACCTGACCAGTGGGGTGGTACACCATCCAATTGGAGAAAAAAGTTTTCGACTTTATTATCCAATTGGATGAATAAAGTTTTTGACGACATCTGCCGATACACTCGGTCGTCCTGGCTTTGGAACTGTGCACAAATAGAACGTAGTTTCCAAATAATTTGAAACCAATCGTAAATGAATATTCTGGTTGGAGGTTCTTTTCCAAATCGTGATCGAAAATGCACAACGGTGACATATTCCGTTTTGCTTAATTTAAGAACACATAACACCTTCTCGACTGCAGACGTAGCCATTTCCACTGACTAGTCACGTGACATGCTCACTATCGCCTACGTCACTTCGCTCGGGAGGGGGCACAAACTTTATGAGTATACCTAGCTAACAGTTCGCATTTGGGTACTAACTGTTCCTGTTTTACAGCATCTGAAAACTGTATACGTACTTATGAATCACCCTGTATTTATAAAGCTATGCGACACACACACACACACAACGGTTAATAAAAATAACTATGAATTTGTTGATTTAAAATGCGCAATAAACCTGATTTTCATGCTAGTTTGGTGCACTGTCATTTCATCACTTGACCATGCCTTTTTAATAAAAAGCTATGATAAGATAATTATTGTTTTGCATAAGGTATTGATATTAAATAAAACACACAACTAGAATTTCAATAAAATGAACAAAACACTAATTACCAATGTAAAAACAAACGTTAGTACTTAAACTGTTGAAGCTTGATTGTGAAAGCTTCATGGTAACTATTTGATACGCATATGTGATGTGTGTTTAAATGCGCTGTTAAAAGTCGCTTATGCGTCTGCTCATGAATTAAAGATAATGACTTCGAGCGGCATTTGACATACAGCCACAAGCAGAGCGAAGTGTTTCTGTATTCTAAGCACAAGTCATTAACGCGTCCTTCGTAGCGATGAGGCAACGTCTAGAAAAATTGTATTGCAACTCATAAAATGCAAATTTTAAATTAAACCATCAAGGAAGTATATTGAAACGATATGTACGTGAAAGAATAGAATCACAAGTAGAGTCGGAGCGAGATCTTTTTGGCAAATGAGCTAGTGCCGTCGTCCACTGTCCAAAACAAAATGTACGTTAAAATACACTAGTACCAAATAGGGATGCGACATCGACAGCAAAACATCGATGTTTCAAAACATCGATGTTCAAAATTAGAACATCGATGTTCAAAATTAAAACATCGATGTTGATAATACATCGACCAAAAACCATCGATGTTTTTCAAAATAAGTCTTTTCCCCCATTTCTTAAAACAGGTTTAGCAACCTCAAACATTAATGTTCGTCGGGGGGATATTTAATGTGTTATTTTGCGTGTTTATTAATTTATAAGTAAGACTTTTTTTTAGCTGTCAAATCAAAGTAAAAAAATTAATAAGAAAAATTTACCGATCTTTTATTTTCAAATTGAATAGTATAAAAGAAAATAATACGAGTATTTACAACAATTTGACTTAGGTACTACTAACTAAGTATAATTAGGAAGGTAAATAATAACCATTATTGTTAGTTATTATAAATTATTTATCAACTTAAGTTGGGGGGTAAACATAAGAAACTTATTTTTTACTTACTGTAAATAAAAAATATTGGGCCTATACATACTATGTCCCAATATTTGTTATTTACAGTTTGTAAAAAAAGAAGTTTGTTAACTTTCTCCACTTTAAGCCGACTTCTTTTTTTTTTCACTAACTATCCCAGTCTTTCTAAAGGGACAGATGTCGCCATCACTGACAAATACTTAGATGGATGGTAATTTTTCTTAATTTTTACTATGGTGCTTTTTTAATTCAAAAATAAAACATCGACTGGAGAACACATCGATGCTACAAAAACATCGGCTCCAATACATCGATGTTTTTCATACAACATCAACATCGATGTCGCATCCCTAGTACCGTAGTAATTTGGGGACGCGGTTGAGACAGCAGCGGATGAGAAACCGGAGGGTTACCAGTTCGAATCCAACCAGGACCATCGCGTAAAAGGGGGGCTGGTGCACGTTAAATCGGTTGTGTTCCCATATGGCCTCTCGTTGATGTGGTGTGAAAGTTTGGAGAGTGGAGTGCCGTCTTAGATGTGACATCCTCATCTGACTACGTTTCAAAATAACTTGGTGTTGTCCTCGGATCTTATCCTTTGGGTTTTGTCCTGGGCAGTCGTTAATAGCTCGTTGTGTTGTTCCAGTATGACGTTAAACCTACCAAATAGTCGCCAATAGTCCGATGTGTTGCTCAAGTGCGACGTCAATTCAACTACCTACCTACCTTGTATATGTGTATGTATGCCGACCAACCAGCCGCGGTAGCTCAGTCAGTAGAGCGTTGGGCTCGCATCAGAAGGGTTGTAGGTTCTGTCCTCGGCGGATCCTACAATTCTGATGATTGCGAGATCGGCGCTTCGACCTGGCTAAAGACCGTCGTGTTCACTAATGGTGACTGGGGCACGTTAAATAGGTCGTGGTCACAATGTCCCCCATGTTCCCATACCAAATCAATACCTCTGGGGGTACCTGATCAGGGGGTTATCGGCCTCTGATTGGGATCTAAATTACGATGTGTGTGAGTGAATGGATGTATGAAAGGAACCTTCCTGTAAAACGGATGTGTCATGTATATCGAGCAAAGTCGGACTTCCTCCCAATGGGGCTCAATAACATGGAAGGCGCACCCCCATCGCCTCTTGCCGTCTTAGACGGGCCTGGCACTCCTCTGGTCTGCCAGTGTAGGCATAAGAAACAACAACAAACAACATGCCGACCAACCGGTATAGTGGTTAAGGTGTTAGCCTCTAGATCGGAAGGTTCCTGGTTCGAATCCGGGTCCGGGCATGGATGTTTGTAAGCGTATGGAGTAGAGGCGGCTGGTGCATCTTAAATCTGTCGTGGCCGAAAGTCCTCGCGTTGGGTTGGTGTGGAAGTTTGGAGAGTGGGGTGCCAGCTCAGGTGTTGCTTCGTCATCTGACCGGGGTTCAAAATCACGAGGTGTCTAGTACGACGTTAATTACAAAATTACCAAAATGTATAAGTGCATGAGTAGGTAATTGGTAATTTTAGTTAACGTCGTACTAGAGCAACACAACGGGCTATTGACGACGGTCCGGGATCAGTCCCTTAAGGGAAAGATCCGAGGCGACGGTCTAGGACCAATCCCAAATGGAAATCGGTAGCCCGGTAGATAAAGAAGTGCTTTTGAAACCGGAGAGCTGTGAGTTTCAAACTCGTCGTGTGCGTGGGGGCTGGGGCACGTTAAATATTTTGTGACGTCAAATGTCCCGAAGTTGGTGTGGTGCGCAAGTGTGGAGGTGGGACACCAGCTGAGGTGTTGACCTCGTCATCTGACCAGGGTTCAAAATTAAGAGGTGTTTTCTTCGGATCTTTCTCTTAGGTGTAGATCACAGACCGTCGCCAATAGCCCGTTGTGTTAATACGCTGCGATATTAATTCAACTACCTACCGCCGTAGAATTGAAATATTTATTCCCCAACTATAAAAGTTGTAACGCGATATTTATCTCCTCTTTTGGTACCTAGAAAACTTCACACACAAAAAATAGGACCAGGGAGTATCTGTGATGCATTTGGAAAGAAAATAGCTCAAGAGCATCTGATAACAGAGATAAAATGAAATATTCGGTAAAACGAAATAGGATCAGTAAAAAGATAACACTTTCCTCGAGATCTCTGTTCTACGTTTAGTGATATAAAAAGGCTTATACTCTCTCATGGTTATTGATAAGAAATACTGAAATATATAAATGAAGCTTTCTCACTCGACCTTCCACTTTTTACAACAAAATGAAAACTTATTTAATCTGCAGAGCAAATGGCTTTCTCGCCTTTGACTTTGGGATGAGCAAAAATAACAAGAATTTATTTTCATTCTTAAAAGTGAAGACCCATTTTTCCAATTGTTTCTCTCTATACGTCATCTGACCATGCTTCAAAATTACGTGGTGTTATCCTTGGAACTTTCCGCCGACCAACCGGTATAGTGGTTAAGGTGTTAACCTCTAGATCGGAAGGTTCCTGGTTCGAATCCGGGTCAGTGCATAGATGTTTGTACGCGTATGGTGCAGAGATGGCTGGTGCACCTTAAATCTGTCGTGGTCGAAAGTCCTCACGTTGGGTTGGTGTGGAAGTTTGGAGAGTGGGGTGCCAGCTAAGGTGTTGCTTCGTCATCTGACCGTGGTTCAAAATTACGAGGTGTTGTCCTCGGATCTTTACCTTAGGGGATTGATCCCGGACCGTCGTCAATAGCCCGTTGTGTTGCTTTAGTATGACGTTAATTAAAATTACCATTACCTCGGTAATAATGTAATTTTAGTTAACATCGTACTAGAGCAACACAACGGGCTATTGACGACGGTCCGGGATCAGTCCCTTAAGGAAAAGATCCGAAGACAACACTTCGTAATTTTGAACCACGGTCAGATGACGAAGCAACACTTGAGCTGGCACCCCACTCTCCAAACATCCACACCAACTCAACGTGAGGACTCTCGGACACGACAGATTTCAGGTGCACCAGCCGCCTCTACACCATACGCTTACAAACATCCATGCCCGAACCCGGATTCAAACCAGGGACCTTTCGATCTAGAGGCTAACACCTTAACCACTATACCGGTTGGTCGGCTGTGTTTACCTCGGATCTTTCCCTTAAGGGATTGATCCCGGACCGTCGTCAATACTCCTTGTATTGTTCCAGTACGACGTTAATTACAAAAATTACCAATTACCTTGGAAATTACCGCCGACCAACCGGTATAGTGGTTAAGGTGTCAACCTCTAGATCGGAAGCTTCCTAGTTCGAATCCGGGTCAGTGCATAGATGTTTGTACACGTATGTTGTAGAGGCGGCTGGTGCACCTTAAATCTGTAGTAGCCGAAAGTCCTCACGTTGGGTTGGTGTAGAAGTTTGGAGAGTGGGGGTACCAGCTCAGGTGTTGCCTCGTCATCTGACCGTGGTTCAAAATTACGAGGTGTTGTCGGATCTTTCTCTTAAGGGATTGATCCCGGATAGTCGTCAATAGCCCGATTTGCTGCTCTAGTCCGAAGTTAATTAAAAATTACCAAATCACCAATCTCCACGTCATCTAAGCATGCTTCAAAATTACGTGGTGTTGTCCTCGAATCTTTCCCTTCGGGATTGTTACCGGACCGTCGCTAGGGCCGCGGAAGCCCAGTTGGAAGAGTAACGGATTCGCAACCGAAAGGTTGCGATTTTGAATCCAACCAAATACCGTTGTATACATAGGGGATGGTACATGTTAAATCTGTCATGTACTGACGTACCTCAAATTTTACGGACGGTGGTGTGTTGTGGAAGAGTGAGTTGTGGAGAGAGAGTGGGGTGCCAGTTCAGGTGTGGCCTCGTCACCTTATCGTGGTTCAAATTTAAGTGGTATTGTCTTGTGATCATTCGTTTAGGGTTTGAACCCGGACCGACGCCAATAGCCCGTTGTGTTGCTCCATTTCGACAGTAATACAACTACCTGCCTAGTAATTTGATTTGAACCATAAGATCAGCTTAAAGCGTCTGTAGTAAGCCAGTCAAAAGAAATGAGAACCCTTCATTCCAAATAACCTACTGATCTGTTCTCTTTCGTTTTACATTCCCCCGTTGTGTGTTTCTAGCCTTCTATGTCAATAAAGCTTTCATTGTCCATGTCTATTCACTTGGCTTTGTTTGGCGCAGCTTGATCAAATACGGACCTCTTGCGCCACAAAAAAAAAACAATCAATCACTCCAAATAGTTATACATTTAAAATTAAATTTGATCTCTGAAAATATACAAGAAAACAATTAAAAGATTATTTCTCTTTTAAAGTATTGTCGAGAACGTTAATGTGAAAGGGGGAAACAGAACAAATAAGGAAAGCTATTCCGTTATCCATTTATCAGAGCATAATCAGGAATTAGCTAGTAGAAAATTGAATCAATTATGATTTGCTAACTCTTGGATGTTTTGAACTGTTGCCATCCGTAAAATTTACCTTATTGTAATCAATTCATATGTTCTCACTCATGTGTGAATAAAATATAAAAAACAGTTAAACTCCCAAATTAAACAAGAATTAATTAATTTTTAGCTCTGAGAAATTAAAAATCTGTGAAAAAATTCAATTTTACTGTTTGCTGGAGTTATTCACAATATTTGAAAGGTAAGAACGCATATTCATTTCCTAAAACTAATGCTCTT
Source organism: Metellina segmentata (assembly GCA_947359465.1). Classification (NCBI taxonomy): domain Eukaryota; kingdom Metazoa; phylum Arthropoda; class Arachnida; order Araneae; family Tetragnathidae; genus Metellina; species Metellina segmentata. The sequence continues at coordinate 49,145,650 of OX375884.1, read as the reverse complement.
CTAATTCCTAAGTTATTGAATATTATAAATGACTTGGAAGTGTTTTCATAGAAATAAATGTCACGCGCCAACACACCATTGAATATTTACCATATATGACAAAAATTTATGTAGCTAAGTAAAATATTATTCTTAAATAATTTCTCAATAGATAATTTCGCTCAGATTCAATAGAGGTTAACAATGTTGACTTGCGAATTGTTGGTAATATTCGGATAGACAAAAGATATATAAATTTCTTAAAATGAGTGCACTTCTTATACAAAAGGTATATTGAATGTTAAAACGACTTGGGGTAACATTTTATAGACCAAGCATGTCAAACTAGCGGCCCACTGCGAATATCTTTGCTACCCAGCAAACACATGAGTACTTAACAAACATTTTACTAAAATTCGTAGCTGAAGTTTTAAATTTTCTTACTATTAATAACGTTCTACAACATTCGGCAATGACCGATTACTAGTCGTGTTGCAATTCTAGTGATGTGACATCGACAGCAAAACATTGATGTTTTGAAACATTGATGTTCAAAATTAAAACATCGATGTTGATAATACATCACCCCCTAACTATCGATGTTTTTAAACTTTTATCCCCATTTCTTAAAACTGGTTTAGCAATTAGTGATGCGACATCGGCTCCAATACATGGATGTTTTTTTTAAAACATCAATGTTTTGAAAACATCGACATTGATGTCGCATCCCTACTTTTCAGACCCTTCACCCTTGGTCACTTTGGTCTAAAAGTATGTTCAATTTGCCGATTATGAAAATAATTCTACTTGGTTATTTTTTAAATTTTTATAACGGTACTTTTTTCATTTAAAAATAAAACATCGACAACGTAGAAACATCTATAAGTATAAACATCGATGTTACAAAAATATCGACTCCAATAGATCGATGTTAAAAACATCGAGGTCGCATCCCTAATGCATAAACGCACCATTTCCCAACCAATAGCAGCAGATATTTTAGCAGCTAATCTATATAAATAAGAATGGAGTGTTTGTTTGTACATTCAATATTTTCGACCCATTTCAAGTTTTCTATCCGTTTTGGACCCTTCTGATGCCGAATCCGCCTTTTTCTCGTTTGGTGTCTGTCTGTCTGTCTGTCCGTCTGTCTGTCTGTCTGTCTGTCTGTCTGTCTGTATGTTGTGCCCTATACACGTCCACGCGGTTTAAGATATTTTCATGAAAATTTGCATACAGTGAGTACTTATCTTCATTTAGTGAGTGGCATTGGTTGCGAAAGTCTGTCTGTCCGTCTTTCTGTTCTATGCTCGATTTTGTGTTTGTGTGTTTGTGTAGACATCACATGAATTGTATTCCAGATATTTGATTGTAGTGTATTTTATTTTATACATTATCTATTAGTTTAGTGAATGCAATATTAAACATTTCTTTATTGTTATATTTAGTTGAGTTTCATGCTAAAACACCTGAGTAAGTATACTTAAATCAACCATAATTTGGTAGTTTTGGAAAAATTGGAATGTCTATTGAATATTACGATTACTTCGATTGCTTTACCAGTACTGCTGAAAAAGAAATTATTCTTCAAAAAAATATTTTTTTTTTATGGAATTTCATCTCATACTTCATTTATTTCGAGTCTTATTTTTATTCTTTGCGCAATGAAAACGATTTCCGAATATTTGGGACAGACGATATTTTTCAATGAAACGAGAATGAACAAGATATCGCGAGCAGTGATATTTTTTCTGGTTCTTTCGCTCTGAATTAATTTCACATTTCTAAGTTTTGTACACTTTTAGTTGTAAGTTGTGGCAACTGTGCGAGATCAAGGGATAAAATTGAATCACAAATTAATATCTTTAGAATAATTTTTTGCGACATCTTTTATTTTGTTTTACTTCGCTGCTTCCTGTTTTAAATATTTATTATTTTAATAAATGTGTTTTCCTTCTCATCACACGCAGCAGCACCACAAAGTATTAGACTTAAAAATGTTCGGTAAGTCAGTATAAATTTTCAGTAATTTTTAAGTGTAGTTATGCCATTATTGAAAGAATAATGCCGTTATTTAAAGAATAATGCCGTTATTTAAAGAATAATGCCGTTATTTAAAGAATAATGCCGTTATTTAAAGAATAATGCCGTTATTGAAATAATAATAATGTTTATTAATCCAAACTGGAACTTTTTCCAACATTAAAAAATTCGTTGTAATAATGACAGGAGAAGATTGCAAAATTTCACAATGTCGCATACCGGAGGCAAGCGTGCCACAAGTAAAAAAAATATTGTTTTGTTGACTATGAGTGCGAGAGCACTCGCCGTAAATCATAATTTTAATTAATTGAGTTGAACATGAAAAGAACTTAAGAAAGGGAATTCCAAATCTACCTATAAATCGTCTTTTATAGTAGTAACCTTAGTATCACCTTTCGTCATTTTGTAGCTTTGTCATACAGCAATTGTGCGATGTATGTGAAATGTATTACATGAATTGATATGTATATGTAGGATTTCTGTCCAAAGTAAGTTGTAGAAAATATAAAGATGTAGAAAGATGTTAAAATAAATTTTTATTCTACAAAAAACGTAAGTCATTATATATTTTGATTATCTCTTCAGTCTAGAGTAAACCAATTCAAACCGAGTAAGGTCGGGTATTTTGCTAGTATTAAAATAATACTAACCACGCTATTAGTCTTTTACTGCCTTGCTTGGTGTGCCTAACAGTAGATATTTCAGTCAGAGAAGAAGAAAAATATGTTTATTTACATTACGATTATTAATTTGTGCAGTTATTCTGTGTCTAGTAAGCTAATGTTCAAGGAAAAATATTAATTTTCATGAAGAAGTTTTATTATTTTGTGTTAACGAGATTATTTCCAGGTTTGGAAGTACTTATAAGTGCGAGCAATTATTTCACTTGTGAATGGAAATAAGAGTCTCCTGTCACGATCCATAATTATTGACATTCACCTTGGATCAGTTTTGAAAGAAATCTCTGCGCACAAGATATCCCCCGAAGTAGTAGAGATGACAGCAGAGAAGAGGGGATACAAAGTCTGGAAGAACACCTTAATTTTACCTTTGTCCCATTGGTCTTTTTTTGTACGGTCTTGGCCTTTCTTAATTGAAGTTTTGCTTTTTCTACTGCCCATATAAACTTAGACCTTGTTTATTTGGCCCGTGTTATGATTTGAGTTTGATATGCGTGTTATAGACTAATATATCGTACGCTAACACACGTTGAACATTAATCTTACATGACAAAATCATAGCTGAATATAATATTATTCTTTACTAGCCACTGCGTGGCTAGCCCAGCGTTGCCAGTGCCCATGGTGTAAGGTATTAATCTGGTGTAAAATTTTCCGCAGATTTCAAATCCGTTGAAGATGTATTCAATTAAAAAATTATTTATTTAAAGAAAATTATATTTTTAGGTTTCAAACTTGAGTGAAATTTTCCCCAGATTTCAAATCCGTTGAAATTTTTATTCTATCTTTAAGGGTCGAGGAGGTAGAAAAAAAAGAACTACATAACTAAAATTAAAACTTTTTTTCATCCTCTGCTGGAAAATTATTCCTCTGCTCAAAATGAAAACGGAAACGGGAAAAATAAATTAGAATCTGTCATATCTTTATGCGGTTACCATTCCAAAGAAAATAATAATAATTAAATTTCATTAAATTCATTTTTAAATGTTCTAGATTGAATTTTTAAAATTCGCCACGGCCCAAAAATTGCAAAAAATTCGAACTTCTTGCGTGCCAACTCTCATTGCTGTAAGTGCCATAGCTTCGTCAGGATTTAGCGGCCGCGAAAAAAAAAAACAGGCAAACACTTCCTTTTATAATATTAGAGATACATAATTTCTCAACATGCTAATCGTCGCTGCTTTCTGATGACTTGAATGCTATTCGCTCAAATAGATTCAACAAATGAACTATATGATGACTTGCGAGCAGTGCCCCCACATCAATCCCTGGGCCCCCTTGTCAACTGAAATGACACCCCCCCCCTCCTCACCCATGTCCCTCTTGCATTGTTTATGGTTAAACAGAGACATTTTGAATATTTTTTTGAAGCATTTTCCATAGTTTAATCCTAAAACATATTCCATATAGGTTTATAAGATTGACATATACGATATATCATATAACAAACAAGACATTTAGGTAAAAAAAGGGTTGAATAAACAAAATAATCACTTGTTTAATAAACATAGTTACTAGTAACGTCTAGTTTTAATATCCGGAAAATCAAAATGCTATTTGAATATGTACAATTCTACAATTGAAATTAAAAATCAAAGCAAATGATTAAAATAGAATTCTAACTTTAATAATAGATAATAGAAAAAGTATGTGTGTATCTTGAGAAACAAACATGAATAAATTATTTTACATTTTTCTTGGTTTCCAGATCAATTCTGGTAAACGTTACATTTTAGGGATTTTTACATTTTAATTTTTGTACATGCGAAAAAATTATTTACAACATCGTCACCAGTTTTAGGAATTTTTTTAATCACATATTTTTTGCCCCTTTGCGGGCCCCCTTGACCCATGGGTCCCGTTTCCATGGCAACGGCAGCACCGCCTATGTGGGGGCCCTACTTGTGAGTTGTCCCCAATATTCGGATGGACGACAGGAATATTAATTTCCTAAAATGAGTGTACTTTTTGTTCAGAAGTTATTGAATGTTATACAAGACTTGTCACTTCTTATCTTACATGACAAAATAACAGCTGAATAAAACATTATTCTTTAGAAGTAATTTCTCAATATGCTAATCATCGCTGATTTCTGATGACTTCAATGCTATTCACTCAAATAGATTCAGCACAGGTTAACTATGATGACTTATGAATTGTTTACGACATTCGGATGGATGGACGTAAAGAATATTAATTTCTTAAAATGAGAGTGTACTTCTTGTTCAAAAGTTATTGAACGTTATAAAGGACTTGTCACTTCCAAAAGTCTAACACACATTGAACAGTCACCTTACATGACAAAATAATAGTTGAATAAAAAAATATTCTTTAACTATAATGTCTTTATATGCTAATCGTCGTTGATTTCAGGTTATTTCAATGACTTTCGCTCATATCGATTCAACATAGGTTAACTTTATGACTGGCTACTTCAATAATTGAATAGACAAACGGGATATTAATTTCTTAAAAAGAGTGCACTTATTTTAAAATTATTGAATTTTATAAACAACTTTTTTATACCATCTTTTAGACTGATATCACAAGTTAATACACCTTATCATATACGGCACTAATAGCTGAATTAAATATTATTCGTGTTCTAATTTCTCAACACTCGAGTGTTGATGAGCTATTTCCATAACGTTCAGGCTTAATTCGGATAAATTCAACAAAAGCTATCTATTATGATGACTTACCGAGCCGTACAATAAATTAGGGGTGCCTGTAGATTCTTTGGTAGATTCCACCAAGTATTTTCCTTCCATGTTTCCTTAATGTGTATGCTAAGTCGCGAAACAAAATAGTTGTTCAACTCTTGACAGAAAGAATCACTAAAGACCTTTGCGACTCTAATTATCAACTAAAAATGCGACTATCAAACAAAGTGTAGTGTTATCGGTTAATTCTCTAACCTTATTTGCGGTTCAGACTTCGCGACCAGCTGTTCTTTTGATTACAAAGTAATCAGGCAATGCAGCGTTTTAATGGGCGTTTCAGAGGTAAACCTACCCTCTACAGGATAAATAAGGTTGATAAGGAAGTAAAATGTGGAATATACGCGTAAAAAGTGTGCATACTGTATGTTATTATTTTTCAACCGCTTTGTGAGTCATTCTATAGCTATAACGAACACCCAGATTTCGCTAGTATTTTTAGTCTGTCATGCAATTTATTTATTAGTTGAGATAGACACAAGCCCTTCGAAAATGTGTGCGAAAATTCCCAAATGTCTTATCGCTACTTATAGTCTTGTCACAAAAGTCATCAGCCTTTGAACCATAATCCTTATCAACCCGAAATATCTATTCATAAAAAATACCCGGTTGATTATCAGATCTAAGGTATCTCGCGGTATATTAACAAAAGAATTACTTCAATGCTTTTTTAAAAATCTTCAGCGTTTTTTATTTTCTGTGTCGAAGTTGAGAAATTATATTGAAAACGAGGGATTTTAGTAAGTTATAGATTCCATGTTATCCAGTAGTTGCAGTTAAGTATGTAAGTTTAGTATGCCTAGTATAATATAGTATACATTATACAAAATATTGTATTAAACTACTATAAAAGGGGTGTGTGTGTGTGTGTGTGTGTGTGTGTGTGTGTGTGTGTGTGTGTGTGTGTGTGTGTGTGTGTGTGTGTGTGTGTGTGTGTGTGTGTGTGTGTGTGTGTGTGTGTGTGTGTGTGTGTGTGTGTGTGTTACAATAATGAGATTTGGCACACAGGTAGTCCGAATTTTTACGATTTTTCTATATCGCGCCAGAATTATAAAATTTGATCTAGAACAATTTTAAATGAATTTATTAGTTTTTTTCACCCTTCTTTCTTTTGTTCCGGAGAATGAAGAAGCAACACGATTTTGCTATTTTCGCCTTCTGACGTCACGTCACAAGCGTCACTATTACCTCGGATTTCACCCATTGACGTCAGCCTTTGGAACCATGCCAAATTTTTTCACCTTCCGTCTTTCGCTCCGGAATGTGACTTTGGTTGACCTCGCTTATTGGTTCTCTTCGCAATTAAATGGGAATGCGTAGCAATCGGGGTTGGCGAGCGTTAGCGAGCTGTGGTAACATCTGACCCCACGAAAAGAATAGTCACGGGCAAGGAAAATTACATAAGATCGATACCTTATATGATTTGATTTTTTTTAATATTTATTTCAATTTAATATTTATATTTTCGCAAGATATTGTGATGTCACGCCGATTGTATCTATTCGCAATTTGAATTTGGCCGCATTTGACAATGACGATTCCTATTGATCTAAGCAGACCACATACACATTTGTTTTTTACATGCTTTTCTTGTTTTAACATTTTAACTTGTTTCCCGAACCGAGGCCCTAAGCTTCCTTATACACTGCTTGACTTGGTTATTTTGAATCCAACCTCTCTTAGCTTTGCAATAACAATTGAATGCTGATTCACAATTTACATATTGACTTGTTTACTGTAGATCTTCCAAAAAAAACGTTAAAAATTTCTGTTTAAACTAAAATTCTTTAAAAATCGCGTAATATTCTTATCTTTATCACTTCTCCCAGGAGTGCAGTGCCACAGCGGTTTTCAAACGCTTCATTGGCCATAGATCCCCATATCTGACTTTCAGTGCGCATGTCGAAGTGCAAAAGGTCGTAAGTCTAAATTCTGCATTTTTCAGGATAGCAAAAAAACTAATCGTTTTCCTTATGTGTGATTTGATTCTATTATTATTCTACACCTACATTTGGTTGTAACTTTTTTGGATCAGCTGATGACATGAGAGATTTTGCCACCAAATGGAAGTCACAAAATGCCACATACAGCAATAATAAAAAGAAACATTGGGCTATTCGACCTACGACATTTTGTACTTCGAGTGACGATATGTAATGACGTCAGTTGCACCTGCCACGGAACATAAGGGACCTAGAGCAGCAGCTGAAGAATGCTTGGCACAATTTACCACATAACATGAGGACTCAATGCAAAGCCATATATTGGCATGTATCTCCTCCAGAGATAGCTTCACAACTTGTTAACTTATGACTTTTCTGATGCAATTTTACAATAAAGAATTTTCTACATTCGATATTGTGGTTCTTTCTGTATCTCTTCATATACACTCACTGCCGAAAGTTAAACACGGAGAGGAAAATGTTAATTTCCAGAAGCCAATCTGAATTTGATAGGCTGCAATGTGCTGCAAAGGTAGATGGAAGTATGCAAATGTGTTATGTCAATCACGTTTCGTGTCGAAAAATATGCAATAAAAGGCAGTGGTATAAGAAGCCAGCATTGTGAAGGGTTAGAGGTGTAAGTGCTGATAAAAAAGTGTTTAGAACTTTCGTGCGATTAGTTTTAGAGACAGAAGTGCTTCTATGACTTCCAGAAGACGAATGGCAGATAGTGAGAGCGGGCGTTCTGTGGGACGCCTTGAAAAGGGCAATCAATCACTGATGTTGTTCTTTTCTTTGGCGTTCATCATTCTGTCATTTCACGGCTATGGAAACAATTCCAAACAAGGCAAACAGTTGTCCGAAGATCTGTGGCCGGCCGCCCAAGAGTTACGACCCCCGCGGAAGATCGATGTATTGCTGTTGTAGCGAAACGGAATCAAAGAGCAACCTCCACACGTGTAACATCTATGGTTGCAGCGTCCATTGGTAAGACTGTATCTGCCACTACTGACCCACCTTAATCCCATTGAAAATCTTTGGATGCCCTCCGCCGTTCTGTGTCTGCACGTTTCCCACCTCCAGCTACTCTCACAGAGTTGCAAACTGCTCTACAGGAGGAATGGCGATTACTTGACTCTGGGGTGGTTGATTACTTCATGAAAAACATGGTCACAAGCTGTAAACGTTGTATGAGAATGAGGGGTGGTCTTTATACCCTATTAGTGTCGGTTTTGTTTATTTGTTTTGGATTTAAACATCATTTTTTGTTAATGACTCCAATATGACTTCATCTTATAATTTATGAAAATTCAATATTGTTTTTCATTTTTGTATTTAAATCGTTGTTTTGTTTCATACATAAACGTATTTGCTACTTTCCTGCCACATTCCGTGCCAATCAAAGCTGTACTTGCCGTTTTCTTCTCATTTTACCTTTCGATATTAACTTTTGGCAGTGAATGTACATCACAAATGCTTCCCCGGTCGAAAAAATTTCCCCGATCGAACACTACATTCGGGGTATTTTGATTTTTTAGTAGTGTAAAAATTAAATTGCTATTCATCTATATAAATAAGAATGGAGTGTTTGTTTGTACATTCAATATTTTCGACCCATTTCAAGTTTTCTATCCGTTTTGGACCCTTCTGATTCCGAATCCGCCTTTTTCTCGTTTGGTGTCTGTCTGTCTGTCTGTCTGTCTGTCTGTCTGTATGTTGTGCCCTATACACGTCCACGCGGTTTAAGATATTTTCATGGAAATTTGCATACAGTGAGTACTTATCTTCATTTAGAGACTGGAATTGGTTGCGAAAGTCTGTCTGTCCGTCTTTCTGTTCTATGCTCGATTTTGTGTTTGTGTGTTTGTGTAGGCATCACATGAATTGTATTCCAGATATTTGATTGCAGTGTATTTTATATTATACACTATTTATTAGTCTAGTGAATACACTATTAAACATTTCTTAATTGTTATATTTAGTTGAGTTTCATGCTAAAACACCTGAGTAAGTATACTTAAATCAACCATAATTTGGTAGTTTGGGAAAAATTGGAATGTCTATTGAATATTACGATTACTTCGATTGCTTTACCAGTACTGCTGAAAAAGTAATTATTCTTCAAAAAAAATTTTTTTTTTTATGGAATTTCATCTCTGATACTTCATTTATTTCGAGTCTTATTTTTATTCTTTGCGCAATGAAAACGATTTAAGAATATTTGGGACAGACGATATTTTTCAATTAAACGTGAATGAACAAGATCGCGCGAGCAGTGATATTTTTTCTGGTTCTTTCGCTCTGAATTAATTTCACATTTCTAAATTTTGTACACTTTTAGTTGTAAGTTGTGGCAACTGTGCGAGATCAAGAGATAAAATTGAATCACAAATTAATATCTTTAGAACAATTTTTTGCGACATCTTTTATTTTGTTTTACTTCGCTGTTTCCTGTTTTAAATATTTATTATTTTAATAAATGTGTTTTCCTTCTCATCACACGCAACAGCACCACAAAGTATCAGACTTAAAAATGTTAGGTAAGTCAGTATAAATTTTCAGTAAATTTTAAGTGTAATACCATTATTGAAAGAATAATGCCGTTATTTAAAGAATAATGCCGTTATTGAAAGAATAATGCCGTTATTGAAAGAATAATGCCGTTATTTATAGAATAATGCCGTTATTTAAAGAATAATGCCTTTATTGAAAGAATAATAATGTTTATTAATCCAAACTGGAACTTTTTCAAACATTAAAAAATTCGTTGTAATAATGACATTAGAAGATTGCAAAATTTCACAATGTCGCATACCGGAGGCAAGAGTGCCACAAGTAAAAAAATATTGTTTTGTTGACTATGAGTGCGAGAGCACTCGCCGTAAATCGTAATTTTAATTAATTGAGTTGAACATGAAAAGAACTTAAGAAAGGGAATTCCAAATCTTCCTATAAATCGTCTTTTTTAGTAGTAACCTTAGTATCACCTTTCGTCATTTTGTAGCTTTGTCATACAGCAATTGTGCGATGTATGTGAAATGTATTACATGAATGGATATGCATGTGAAGGATTTGTGTCCAAAGTAAGTTGTAGAAAATATAAAGATGGCGAAAGATGTTAAAATAAATTTTTATTCTTCAAAAAACGTAAGTCATTATATATTTTGAATATCTCTTCAATCTAGAGTAAACCAATTCAACAAACCGAGTAAGGTCGGGTATTTTGCTAGTATCTATATAAATAAGAATGGAGTGTTTGTTTGTACATTCAATATTTTCGACGCATTTCAAGTTTTCTATCCGTTTTGGACCCTTCTGATGCCGAATCCGCCTTTTTCTCGTTTGGTGTCTGTCTGTCTGTCTGTCTGTCTGTCTGTATGTTGTGCCCTATACACGTCCACGCGGTTTAAGATATTTTCATGGAAATTTGCATACAGAGAGTACTTATCTTGATTTAGTGAGTGGAATTGGTTGCGAAAGTCTGTCTGTCCGTCTTTCTGTTCTATGCTCGATTTTGTGTTTGTGTGTTTGTGTAGGCATCACATGAATTGTATTCCAGATATTTGATTGCATTGTATTTTATTTTATACATTATCTAATAATTTAGTGAATGCAATATTAAACATTTCTTTATTGTTATATTTAGACGAGTTTCATGCTAAAACACCTGAGTAAGTATACTTAAATCAACCATAATTTGGTAGTTTTGGAAAAATTGGAATGTCTATTGAATATTACGATTAATTCGATTGCTTTACAAGTACTGCTGAAAAAGTAATTATTCTTCAAAAAATTATTTTTTTTATGGAATTTCATTTCTGATACGTCATTTATTTCGAGTCTTATTTTTATTCTTTGCGCAATGAAAACGATTTCCGAAAATTTGGGACAGACGATATTTTTCAATGAAACGAGAATGAACACGATCGCGCGAGCAGTGATATTTTTTCTGGTTCTTTCGCTCTGAATTAATTTCACATTTCTAAATTTTGTACACTTTTAGTTGTAAGTTGTGGCAACTGTGCGAGATCAAGAGATAAAATTGAATCACAAATTAATATCTTTAGAACAATTTTTTGCGACATCTTTTATTTTGTTTTACTTTGCTGTTTCCTGTTTTAAATATTTATTATTTTAATAAATGTGTTTTCCTTCTCATCACACGCAACAGCATCACAAAGTATTAGACTTAAAAATGTTAGGTAAGTCAGTATAAATTTTCAGTAAATTTTAAGTGTAGTTATGCCATTATTGAAAGAATAATGCCGTTATTTAAAGAATAATGCCGTTATTGAAAGAATAATGCTGTTATTGAAATAATAATAATGTTTAAAAATCCGAACTAGAACTTTTTCCAACATTAAAAAATTTGTTGTAATAATGACAGGAGAAGATTGCAAAATTTCACAATGTCGCATACCGGAGGCAAGAGTGCCACAAGTAAAAAAATATTGTTTTGTTCACTATGAGTGCGAGAGCACTCGCCGTAAATCGTAATTTTAATTAATTGAGTTGAACATGAAAAGAACTTAAGAAAGGGAATTCCAAATCTCCCTCAAAATCGTCTTTTATAGTAGTAACCTTAGTATCACCTTTCGTCATTTTGTAGCTTTGTCATACAGCAATTGTGCGATGTATGTGAAATGTATTACAGGAATGGATATGCATGTATAGGATTTGTGTCCAAAGTAAGTTGTAGAAGATATAAAGACGGCGAAAGGCGTTAAAATAAATTTTTACTCTACAAAAAACATAAGTCATTATATATTTTGATTATCTCTTCAATCTAGAGTAAACCAATTCAAACCGAGTAAGGTCGGGTATTTTGCTAGTTTTATAATAAAATTAAATCAGCCTAAATGTATTTAATTTTCTCATAGAACCGTTAAAAATTCTGCAGTTAAGTTTGAAAGCCGCCTCTGTAGAGAGACATAATATCTGCTTCCCCAATCAAATTAGCAATATAAAATTAAAATAGAATGGGATGCACTACGTAATCAACTAGTCTAACTTATAGTACAAAACCTGTGAACTACACTTATGTCCATAAATTAAGGATAATGCCAGCTCCGGGAAATAAGCGTTTAGAAACAAGACAAACGTGACTTATTCATAAAGCCCATTTATTAAACAAAAGATAAATAAAAAAAAAGATGGTGTATGTATGATACCATTCATAAAAACTGCGAATTTTGCTAACTGGAGCAATTGCAAAAATTATCGACCTTACAAAAACTTAACATAACATGGTTGGTATGATGGTTAATATATTGTATGTCTCCCACACGATGAAATACAGTCCGTACAACGCCTAGGCATGCTGAGGATCAAATTATCGAGCTGATCTTGGGGAAGATCACTCCACTCAGCAAGCAATGCTCTCCGAAGTTCCGGTACACATGTAGGAGGTAATTGACGGGCTGTAACTCGTCGGCCAAGCATGTCCCACACATGCTCTATCGGATTCAAGTCAGGTGAGAATGCTGGCCATTCCATACGGGTGATATCATCAGATGCAAGGCAATCGTTTACAATGTTTGCACGGTGAGGACGGGCTTTGTCATCCATAAACACAAATTCTGCGCCTATGGCACCCCTAAACAAACGTACATGTTGATCCAGAATGATGTCCCGATAAATTTGGCCTCTCATGGTTCCGATTTGAACATGTAGATCTGTTCTGGAGCCCAGTATAATTCCGCCCCAAACGAGCAATTCTGCTCCACCGTAACGGTGTCGTTTAATGATGTTGTCTTGGTGGTAGCGTGTACCTGGCGTTCTCCATATGAATGTCCGCCGTGAATCAGACTGCAAGCTAAACCTGGACTCGTCGGAAAACATCACACACGCCCACTGTGACGATGTCCACATTGTATGTTCTATAATCCAGGCTAACCGCTGGCGACAGTGAGTTGCTGTGAGCGGAACACATCTTACATGCCTGCGAGCATATAGACCAACACATCCCAAACGTCTGTAAACGATTTGCCTTGAAACTGTCGAACCCGTGGCTGAAGATAGCTGACGAGAAAGGTCGGATGCTGTGCTACGTCTGCTTCGTTTTGCAGTTACTGCCAAATACCGGTCGTCATTCGGCGTTGTAACTCGGATGCGACATGTACTGTAACGTCTACTGACATTTCCATCATTTTGGAATCGTTGCCAAAGCCTAGAGATGACACTTTGTGCGATTCCAAGTTCCACTGAAACTTCCGTCAGAGCACGCCCACATTCCAGGCTACCACGTAAAAAATCATCGACATGCGTCCTCTGTGCCATAACTATTCGGTTGTGGCACTGAGCGGCTTACAGAACACTTGTGAACAATTTTACTTCTTTGCAACCATTCCTTATATACATCTCTCTTACACTTTCGTCATTGTGACGTACTATCGGCGTCATCTGATGGCTTCCTTAATTTGATATTATTCTTGAAGATGTGTGCTATAATTCTACAGGTGAAATTTTTACTTTTGAGTTCCATTTCCGTGTGATTCTGAATTATCCTTTATTTATGGACATGAGTTTATGACATTATAGAATGCAAATACCCGTAAGAAAGGGAAAGCAACAAGCGCCAGTTTTAACCTTGAGCCTTACGTGTGCGGAATCTCGCACCTGTTTGAGCGATTTGAAAATAAATGTACCAACTTCATAGTTCAGGAAATGCATTTGGAAATAGCTTTTATGACAGCCGAAGCAATTGTCTGTGTATTTTATTACTGTCTGCCTTAAAAATGATACACGTATGCCCAGGTATAGAATTATATTCAGTGTTTTGCACAGGATTGGCAAAAACACAGCCCGCCCGGGTTTTCTGGATTTTGTGGGTTTTTCTGGGGTTTTTTGGTTATTGTAAATCTTTGTATAATATTGTTCTCATTTCTTGTCTTTTTATGTTAGACCTAAAAATATAAAAAATAGCTTAGTTTAGTTAAATATTTTTATGCCCTAAAGACAAGGGTGTAGCCAGAAAATTTTTTTTTGATGGCGGAGAACGCATTGTGATCACATATATTTCTTTGGGGGTTTGCGGTTTTGCTTTTTTTTCTTTGCCTTGGACCCCCCTTCTCCACGTCTTTCAAATTAGTATATCATACATTTATTTGTAAATTTTTTTGACTTCATGAACAATATATTTTTTACAAGCTATGGTTTAATTTGTATACATATTTTAGACTTTTATGTAAAAGATTTATTAGCAGCAAAAGCGTCTAAAGCAAGTTTTGAAATCGACAGAAATGTGTGTGTGTGTGTGTGCAAGGTCAAATTATAAGCAATAATACAATAAAGTAAATTTTTAGAAACAGTGGTTATAATCCTGTAATTTATAAAAATTATTATAATTTAAGAAATTTAGAAATTAGAAAATTAAGAAATTAAAATTACACAAATATTGTACAAAAACCCACTTTTAACGAAAATCTAGCAGGTTTTTGTAGGTGGGCCCGCCCACAAAATCCCAGGTGTGTTTTTCTGGGCTGGGCTCAATTTGCCATCTCTGGTTTTGCAACACAACTCCAAGCAATTACAATTGTTCTGCAGGCATTTTGTCCGAATTTTTAAAACTGTAGTAAAGTCAAAAACAGACGTAAAACACAATTATCGGCTAAATATGTTTTACATATTTATAATAAAACACATCCGAATTAATTAACTTACTTTATTTAAAACCAAGGCATACTTTCAGAATTTGAAATTCTGTCGATAACTTTTGGTCAATAACATAGAAAATGTGTTATTTGTAAAGTGTTTGTGGTATTTTGGGCTGTGTAGGGAGGTTGTTCCGTAGCTAGAAAAGAAAAAAAATTGGTAAAGAGCGCGCTTTGCACTACAGAAAATCGTAACTTATGATTAAAAAAATAATCGGTCAAAATTTTGATAAAATTAAGGAAAATTGTTCTGCAAAGACTTTGTTCTGGGGTGTACGTCGCAGTTTTGAGCACTTTCTGCTCCCGGGCATATATACAAGCTTGGGAGTAGTTTAGGTTTTCGCTCTTTCCAAAGAGCGTTATTCATATTCTGTAACTTGAAAAAGGCTGTGAAAATCATTTATATTGCATAACTAAATTCAAAATAAGCAATATTACTGAAAAAAGGAACAATAAAAAACTGAAATAGCACTTAATAAATATCTAAAGATAGTCACATATTCAACCTTTCAAAAGTATCGACTCTAATCTCGAAAGAAAAGTTACCAATTCTGAATAATTGCATCGTTTTTAAATACCTCTATATTAACTGAAAACAAGATTAAAACACAAATCAAAATCTTGAAAATCTCATAAAAGAAATGTTCATCGCTACTTACCTAGACACGTAACTGAACATAAAATATAAAGAATTCTGTTATAAAAATCAATTATCTGGAAAGAGGGGAAATACAAAGCACCTATTGATGAAACATGGATCTACTTAAGAAGAGTGTAAAAACATTTAAACTTGCAAAATTGGTTCCAAGAATTCAAAGTTTCAATTAAGTATTCATTAGACAGAATCTACCGACTGTTTAAAAAACACATGACTGAATATATAATCTTGTAACTCAATCTCTATTTATAGACTAGTAAACTGTATAAACATTTATACATATTTAACCGATAACATTGTACTGTATAATTCTAACGGTTACACACTGAAGTGCTAAATATTATGAGATTACCTCTCTAATATCGTGTGGCCTCCTTTGCTCGGAGAAGTGCAGCAACTCGATGTGGCATGAACTCAACTAGTCGCAGGAAGTCGCCATGAGATCTTCAGCCGTGTTGTCTCGATAGCTGCTCATAATTGCGTGCATCTTGTGCTTGATAGACCTATTACACGAATGGCTCTTTCGATCATATCCCAGATATGTTCCCCGGCGTCATGCCTGGCTATCTAGGTTGCCAAATCATGAGCTGGAATTGTCCCGAGTGCTCCTCAAACCAATCGTGAACAAAATGGGCCTGGTGATACGGAGCATTATTATCCTGGGACATCCCATCGTTATTGAGGTAAGTGAAGACCATAAAAGGCTGCAAATTGTCATCAAGCGTCTAAGCATAGGGATTTCCTGTCAACGATTAGTTCAATTTAACCAGAGGACCCGATTCATACCAGGTAAACACTCTCCATACCATTATGGAACCAACACCAGCTCACACAATGCCTTGTCGATAAGTTACACCCATAGCCTCCTGCAGTTTGCGCCACATCCGAACTCGACCATCAGCTCGTACTAGTTGGAAATATGACTCATCGGACCATGCGACTTTCTTCCAGTCATCTAGGGTTCAATGCCTAGGAGTGGCAATTAAGCTGATAATTTGCTGTGAGTAAAGGCACTCGAGTCGGTCTTCTGCTACCATATCCCATCAACGTCAAATTTCTCTGGACAGACCTCACCGACACACCAATCACGTTTCACTGCGTCCCTCATTGAAAATGGAAGTCAGTTTCAATGAGGGACGCATTGAAACGCAGGACGCTTTTGCTCAGACATCGCTGGTCTTGTTCATTCAGAAGACGTTGTCGGCCACTGCGATGTCCTTTGAGAAAGGTAATGCTTTCCATGATGTACTCTCGATACACCCTTGACACTGTAGCAAATAATCTTAAGTTTCAACAACTTCCGAAATGCTTTGCTCAATGCGTCGAGCTCCAACTATCATTCCACATTCAAACTCGGTTAATTCTCGTCGGGTAGCCGTTAGATGTTTAACAAGACTTCAAGTGCAACAGACAACACTGATTATCATCTGACCCTTTTAACGCTATGATAGTAACTAGTAAATTAACGTAATGCTAGTAACTTGCAAATTTGCATATTGCTATCCAATCACTTTTGGCCATGTCAGTATGTATAGATATACACTACTGTTTGTGAAAATTAAAACACTATGAAAGAATCATCAGAAATAAATAAAACTTCTTCCACGTATTACTTATAGTGGTTTAAATAAAAGATCAAATTTACAGAGCAATAAAACGAAAACAATGCCAAAAAAAACAATTTCGTGTGCAGTCCCCATCCGCAGCGATGAGAGCATGTACACGTCGTGGCATCGAATCATACAGGTTCCGAATGTCATGCTGAGGAATGGCATTACAGATAGCCATTCTGAACTCTCGGCCCGACGAGCGGTAAGAGCGAGTCGCCGACCTATGTAATCTCAGACTTGCACAATATACGACATATCCAGGGAACGTGCAGGCCATGGAAGAAGCGGAACCTGTGGCGCACTGAAGAATGTTGGAATATTAATCTGTATGTGCCCCTACATTTCTGTAACCTGGCAACAGGTGCTTTTTGTGTCATGCAACTGGCAACGAGCAATTGATGTTTACCTTTTTCTTATGCAACTCTGCCGAAGCGTGTGTGGATTGAGAATGCCGGCGCTGCACTTGTAACTAACTTCCAAACCTTTTTTCATCTTCCATTTATGTTTAAATAAACTTCTAATACGTTATCAGCACGAAGCTCTGAAGCCCCTTGAAGAAGTATAAGGGTATATTTCGAGGAAGAAAAAGGAAATGGAAGAATTGAAAATCCCGAAGTTAAACGGCGAGAACTACTCAGCGTGGGCCATCCGTACTCGAGCGGCGCTTGTGCAGAAGTCCTGTTGGGAGGCCATTGACCCCGGCTACGGCTGCGAACGAACAGCGGAGGAGAAGAAGACAAATGAGAAAGCCTTAACCTTTCTCTTTCTCGTCGTGGACGATCAACACCTCGAAGATGTGGCAGACTGCGTGAGCGCCCGAGACGCCTGGGACATTCTTCGTAAAATAAATACGTCGTTTGGATTGCTGCATACCCTGCAACTGCTGAGGGAACTATTTAATGTGACGCTTAATGATGAGACAATAAGCTCCTACCTCAGTCGCATCACTCAACTACACCGAAAGGTTGCCGGCTGCGGGTACGGCTTCTCTGATAGGGAACTGGCTCTCATCATGCTGATGGGTCTTCCCAAGGAGTATGAAGGGCTTATATTAAACCTTGAAAGAGATGAAAACAACCTGAACTCTCAGATCGTGAAGTCCAGACTGGTCGTGGAGGAGAAGAAAATTGCGAGATTCCAGCCGGGCGGGAGCCGAGAAAACCCCGGGGAGAAAGCTCTACGAACCCAAGCCAGAAGAGAGGACAGACACCATGAGTTCAAACCAAACACTAAACTTGATAGGAAAACAAGATGCTTTGCTTGTGGCGAGTGGGGACACATCTCCAGAAACTGCCCAGCTGTCCCCAAGACGCATGCTAAAAAGGTGTCCAAGGCAGGATATCATGCACTGTTCACCGGTACCTGTAAAAGTAGGAGTACCTGGTACCTGGACAGTGGTGCTTCCGAGCACATGTGTTGTGAGAAGTCCAAATTTTTGAATCTGACCCCACTAAACTCCATGGTGGAAGTAGCAAATTGTGAGAAGATTGAAGTTATAGGAATAGGGGACATTACCCTTTCTGTTAACACAGATTGTGGGATGAAGAACCTCTACCTTTCAAATGTGCTGTATGTCCCTGATTTGGATGGTAACCTTCTGTCTGTGGGGAGAATGGAAGAGATGGGAAAGAGAATATGCTTCTCATCTGGAAAGGCGGTCGTCATGGATGGAGATGAAGTCGTCCTGACTGGTTCCAGATCTGGAAGACTCTACATGATAGAAGAAATGGAAAATCCCCCTAAGGCTCTCCTAACGAAGCAGGAAAATCTTTTGCACAGGCGGCTGGGCCATTTCAATACCAATGCCATACAGAGTTTGACAGGAAACTCAAAGACAGTTGTGAAGGTGATCTCCAAAGAAGAAAGTCTCTGCACAACCTGTGTGCTTGGAAAAATGAAGAAGACTCCTTTCCCGAAGAACACGTCAGAGAGAGCTTCAAATGTCCTGGAGCTAATCCATAGTGATGTGGTAGGACCTATCCACCCCATATCCAAAGGTGGCTCTAGGTACCTCGTCACCTTCATAGACGACCACTCAAGATTTATGACGGTTATGCCTATGAAGTCCAAGGATGAAGTCCTTGAAAAATTCAGAGAGTTCAAGGAGAGAGCAGAAAATTTCCATGGAAACAAAATAGCTGCATTAAGAAGCGACAATGGTGGCGAATATAAAAGTAAGAAGTTTGAGGAATTTTGTGTCCAGAATGGGATTAAGAGGGAAATGACTGTGCCAAGAACACCTCAGCAAAATGGTGTTGCCGAGAAGGCTAACCACACCCTCTTCGACATCACCAGATGCCTCCTCCTTGAATCTGGTATCCCAAATTGCATGTGGGCAGACGCAGCAAATACTGCATGTTACCTCAAGAACAAATGCCCCTCTAAGGCAGTCGAAGGGCAGATACCTGAAGAGCTGTGGACTAAAAGGGCAGTAAAAACCAGTCACTTAAGGGTATTTGGCTGTAGAGTTTTTGCCCACACTGACAAAACCTTACTGCAGGGGAAACTTGATAAGAGAGCTGAGGAGTGTGTTTTTGTGGGATATGTGGATGGAGTCAAGGGCTACAAGTTATGGAACCAAGCTGCAGACAAGTTCTTTGTCAGCAGAAATGTGAGGTTTGAAGAAAATGTATTTCCATCCAAGGGTCTGTCCACATGCTCTAGCAGTCCACAGCCCTCTAGGAGTGAACAGGAGGAATTGATCTTCCCCATCAGAGACGAAGAAGAAACAAATGTTGAGACGACCAATATCGAAGCAACAACTGCCAGTGACCCCACCGACGACCAAGATACCCAGTTGAGAAGAAGTAGCAGACCCAGAAAGCCCAAGTCTTACTATGGTGACCCCTTGCTCTACAAGGTTGTCAGTGACCCCAACCCGCCTATACCAGACCCAGTTACTGTGACTGAAGCAAGAGAGTCTCCTAATGCTGAAATGTGGGAACAAGCCATGGAAGAAGAACTCAGAAGCCTGGAGGACAACAAAACTTGGGAGCTTGTGCCTAGGCCACCCAATGTCAAACCTATTGGCTGCAAGTGGGTTTATAAAAGGAAACAAAACCTGGAGGGTGAAACAACCAAGTTCAAGGCTCGGTTGGTAGCTAAGGGCTACCTGCAAGTTCCAGGCAGAGACTACAAAGAGACATTTTCACCTGTTGTGAAGATAAAGTCACTGAGGATTCTTGTAGCTCTTGCAGTCGAACTGGACTTCCATATCCATCAGATGGACATAACCTCCGCTTATCTAAATGGTACCTTGAAAGAGGATATATATATGCTGCAGCCCGAGGGTCTCCAGAAAAGGGGCCAAGAAAACCTCGTCTGTCACCTGAAGAAGAGTTTGTATGGGTTGAAGCAGTCTGGCCGAGAATGGAACAAGTGTTTTGATTCTTTTTTGAAGGACTATGGACTGCTGCGTTCCAAATATGACCCATGCGTCTACTATCACCAGGGGAGAAAGCTTTTCCTTGGGTTATATGTTGACGACATGCTGATTGTCGGTGAACAGCAGTCTATTAATGCCTTCAAGCGTGAAGTAATGGAAAGGTTCAAGGCCAAGGACCTAGGAGAAGCAAGTGAGATCCTTTCAATGAAGATAACCAGACTAGCAGACGGTTCGGTCTCACTTGACCAAACGGGTTACATCGAGGAGGTGCTAGAGCTGTACAACTCAACCGGAGTGAAGGGAGCCTCAACACCATTGGACCCAAGCATAAGACATCAGAAGGTCAGCGATGCTGAGTGGGAAACTCTCAAGGACTGCAGTACCATACCATTTCGACAGGCTATAGGTAGCCTACTGTACCTCTCTGGTGGTACCCGGCCCGACACTGCTTTTGGTACCACTTATATGAGCCAGTTTAATGAAAGGCCTTCAGACATACACTGGAGAAGTGTAAAACATATGCTACGGTACCTGAAGGAAACTAAGTGTTTGTCCCTCACCTACAAGAAGACTCTTCAGCCACTCAAGGTTTATGCTGATGCAGACTGGGCTTCAGATCCCATCGACAGGAGATCTTTCAGTGGATACGTAGCCATCCTGGCTGGAGCTGCAATTAGCTGGTCATGTAAAAAGCAGACATCTATTGCATTGTCATCAGCCGAAGCAGAATACATGGCCATCTCTCATGCAGCAAAGGAGGCACTCTGGGCTTCTGGTATCTGGAAGGAGCTGTCTGCTGGGGAGTTCGAAGACGTGCCCGTTAACATGCTCGTAGATAACCAAGCAGCCATGTTCCTGGCCAAAAATCAATCAACCTCCGAAAGGAGCAAACATATCGACATAAGGTACCATTTTATCAGAGACTGTATCGAAAACAATCGCATATGTCTGAATCATGTTGCTTCGGAGGAAAATGTAGCCGATATACTGACAAAGAATGCCAAGAAACCAGCAGTAACCCGACTGAGGAGCCAGCTAGGGCTCAAATGACCAGAAATCATTCTCCATTGACTGTTGCAGAGTCTTTATGTGCGCTGGATTCTTTTTTGAACTTTCAAGGACTTTTATGAATTAGTGATCTTAGTCAGCATTACTGCGTGAACTGTTTTTGATTGGAAATTTTTGTGAATTATCTGTTAATTGTATCAGAGTAATATTTAAGTTAGTGAATTTGATATGTGCTATTCCCTTAACTTTTAACTAATATGAAGTATGAAGAAGCCTTTGATGTGGGGAGTATATCATTTATATTGAGAAACTTTACTTGGGGGTACTATATGCTAAGCTTTAAGCTACAATTTCGTACTTGTTAAAATTAACTGAAGTATGTATATATTTTGCTAGAAGTGAAATTCTTTAAAGTGTTTTTTTTAGTAATTATTCAGAAGTGTATGTATATGTTCCAGAAGAGAAATTCTTAAAGATGTTTACTCTAAGGAGTTTTTCAGAAGTGTATGGGCAAGGCTAAACTTGATCGTAACCGTAGGTTGTACAGGCTGAATCATTACCCAAAAGATCAAAAGAGCCGACGTAACTGAAAGTTTCCAACTCTTACCGCTTGAGAGCGCTGTCACCCTACCAAGAAAAGCAGGTTGTTTACTATTGGATTGCATAGAAATCGTGTTCTGTATTCGCAGTATTTTCGATTTAGTGATTATTTTAAAGCCTTAAATCAGTAAAAAATTGATAGAGACAATGGCGAACTGTTGTGTGCCGTTTTGTACGTCTTATCATACTCGTAGTAAGAAGTTTCAAGAGCAAGTAGGGGAATATGTATCATACCATGAGTTCCCCATCGACTCGACCCTTCGAGCACAGTGGTTGGAAACAATCTCTAGATATAACAAAGAAATTATTCATGAAAAGACACAATATTTACATTTTCTAAAAGCAGATATTATATTTAAAAATTTGTCTTCACAGTTTTTTTAATACATGCATATTAAAATTTTTTTAATTAAAAATGATCATTTTTTGAATTTATAATTTATAAAAACACTTATATTTTATAACATATCAATAATTTTTAAAATAGCTGAAGACAAATTCTTTTGAAGAATATACATACCAAATTTCATGCAATTATCTTGAATAGATTTTGAGTTATATCATTTTAAAGTTGGGAAAAGTGTGAAAAATCCATCATGGAGAAAAATCACCTTAAAAGTTTCATTAATGAAAATCATTTACAAAAGTGTTGATTACTCCGAGTACGTAAGTAAATGCGTTAATGTCTTCAGACCTTTGGTTAAGGTTTATTTTGGCTAATGGTACCTTTTTACGGTACAATTTGCATGCAATTGTACTTTTGTTAGCAGTTTTTCGTATAAGTCGACATATTTTTCGTTTCAAAACTTTGACAGCTATCAAAACGTTCTTTTGTTTATAACTTCGGTTCTACTTAAGATATCATAAAATTGGTGTCAAACAAAAGAATCAAATTTCAAATTTTTTGAGAATATAAAACAAAAAAGGACTTTTTGAAGGTTTTTTTGTGTTTCAGCACCCCCTCCCCCCCTCTTAAATAAATCTATCTTAAAACTTTATAGTAAATGCTTCATTTTAAGTATCCCAAATTTCACTCTGAACATTGCTTATAGGCAGAATAAATAAAAAAATTTATATGAATACTCATTTACTTGAATTAACATTACATGTTGTCTGAGATTTTGTTTATGATCAATTTTATGAATAATGTATCATAATTAGTGTGGCTAACTAATGGTAGTAAATAATACTGTAATATTTTAAATTATTCATTCCCCCCCCCCCTCCCTGAAGTCCTAAAATTGTTTTTAATCTACTAAGGATTCTTGTACCTGATAGCTAATATATGCTATAAGAAATTTTTTTGTTTAGTCTAAGAAGGGTGACAAAAATTCTTTTTGAAAAGAAATATTAAAACCTATTTGTAATCAATTTTCTAAAAACCGAAAAAACTACCAAGAGTGGAATGTTTTTAGGATTTGATAACTTTTCACATATTTTATTTTCAATAAAATCTAGCTTTATCCCTATTAAAAAACATGCGAATCCCCGCGATCCGTTTTCAAGATTGCTTCCACTAGATGGCGCTGGCAGCCTACCGTTCTAGTGTTACATCCCGAATAGCGCAATGAACAAGTCTGATCAGACACGGAATCCAGTTAAGCCTTGGTATGGGCAAGGGGGTGTGTTGGAATATTAATCTGTATGTGCCCCTACATTTCTGTAACCTGGCAACAGGTGCTTTTTGTGTCATGCAACTGGCAACGAGCAATTGATGTTTACCTTTTTCTTATGCAACTCTGCCGAAGCGTGTGTGGATTGAGAATGCCGGCGCTGCACTTGTAACTAACTTCCAAACCTTTTTTCATCTTCCATTTATGTTTAAATAAACTTCTAATAAAGAAGGCTTAGGACCTCGGGCTCCACAATTTCTCTGATGTAGCACCCGCTGTATAGGGTCCCCACAATTTGAGTAGGCAACCATGATATCCGATAACGCCCCAAACCATAACGCTAGGCGTCCGTCCAGTATAACGCTGAATAAGACACTCCGAGAGAAGGCGTTCACTTCTGAAACGTCTGACGAGTACGCGTTCATCGTTATAGTCCAGATTCTAGCAAGACTCATCTTAGAAGACGGCTTGTTGCCAATCGACAAGTCATTGACTGTGTCGGTGGTTCAGCGTCAAGGGAAACCTGCGCAGAGGAATTCTTGCACGTAGACCATGGCGCAGCAGACGTCAACGAACCGAACAGACAATGATATACCTGTAGACGTGCTCCAATGATGTGCCAACGCATGACAGGACGCTGTACGGTCTGTCATCGCCATGCGGATCTGTCGTCCCGTGGTGACGTCATATTGCGTGGTTCACTGCCGGGGTTTTGACTTGTCCGGTTCTTCATGGTTCATCTCGTCCACACACGCATCACTGTTGTGGCATTACGCCCAGTGCGATTGGCGATTTCACGTTACGAAAGTCTACCCACACGGAGGCCCATCATGCGGCCCCGTTTGAACCCCATTAGTTGCTCGTATGGCACGCTACGTTTTTGGCGAGCCCACACATGCGTGATCGTTATGTAATTTTAATCATTTGTATATCCTGACCAGTTTTGCATTTCCTGTAAGTTTCTTTCAATCTGTATGATTCCTTCATGGATTTGCAATTTTCACAAACAGAAGTGTAGATGTTTATGTACAGGTGGTGGATAAAATAATAGGAACACCCATGTCTAAATGCGTAGTAATTTGACCTTCCAATACAGACATGCCACGGATCGTAGAAGTCTTCCATCTAGTGGTGGCGAAGGTATCAGTCAAGCATTGACCGGTGTGAAAGTTGTATGAGAAAATTATGTTACCAGTAAAGTGCTGTTATGTCTGACCTCTCGACCTGCATAGGTATTATCATTGGAGCTAGCCTCGCTAAAGCGTCTGTGACGAAAACAACCAAGCTTGTGAGTATTTCAAAGGACCATTGTGTTAAGGGTTACACACAGCCTACACAAAACTTGGAAATATTTCATCTGCGAAGCAGAACAGTGGGCTAAAGTCGAAATTGACCGACAGGGATAAACGAGTGTTGAAGAGGATAGTTGGCCGAAAACGCAAGACTACACTGCCGCAGATAACCTCCGAGATGAACACTCATCTACAGAATCCCGTATCAATCAAAACTGTTCAACGGGAGCTGCATGCTGAGAACATTCATGGCAGAGTGGCTATTCCAAGGCCCTTAGGGTCGTCGCGTAATGCTATTAAGCGACGACAGTGTTGCTGAGACCAACAAAACTGGACGCAACAGTAATGGGAACAGGTCTTCTGGTATGACGAATCATCATTTACATTATTTCAGACTATCGCACGTGTGTACGTCTGGCAAACACCGGCAGAAGCATTTCATTTTGTCTGGCTGGTTCCTACCGTTAAGCACAGAGGTGGCTCTTTTAAGGTGTGGGGTGCGATATCTAGGCATGGCTTGGGGACACTCGTAGTCCTGAGGGGGAAGATCAAAGCAGAGCATTATCACAGTATTCTCGGAGATTATTTTCACACCTTATACTCCAGACTCTGTTTTCTGGAGAACGACATGTGTTCCAAGATAACAATGGCCCTGTTCACATGGTTCTCTGTGTTCAAAGATGGTTTGATGAGCATGATGATGAAGTGGAACATCCCAAGTGGTGTCCTCAGTTCCCTGATCTCAACATCATTGAGCATTTGT